>JAOTQP010000251.1:33395018-33412692 GCA_026413545.1 Cichladusa arquata | reverse complement strand
TGTTCAATATAAATTTTCTTTTTAAAAAAAAAAAAAAAAAAAAAAAAAAAAAAAAAGCTTTCAAGGTTTAATCCCAGCCAGCAACTCAACCCCACAGTGCTGCTCACTCATTCTCCCATGGTGGAAGGTGGCAGAGAAACAGCAGTGTAAACAAAGTGACAACGTTTTGGGTTGAGATAAAGATATATTAATAGGGAAAGAAAAATGTGCATATGCAAGCAAAGCAAAACAAGGAACGCAGTCACCACTTCCCATGGGCAGGCAGGTGTTCAGGCATCCCTATCATGTGTAACAGTTACTTGGGAAGTCAAACACCATCACTCTGAGCACTCTCCCCTCATCTCCCAGCTTTATGTACCGAGGCTGAAGCACAGTAATAGACTAAGAAAGTTGTCACAGGGTTCATTTAATGTCTTATTTATGACTTATGGTTGTTTTCTTAACTTGAATGCAAGGTACAAGAAGAAATACAAGCCAAAAAGGTGTTATAATTCATATAGATATTTATTCTATGCTATTTATTTATTAATTTTTTTTTGTCTGATATTTACAGATAAAAATATCAGATATTTACAGACAAAAATATCAGTTTTCAAGTCTGTTTGTAACAGACTTGAAAAGGCTTTTGGTTTGAAAAGTTTCATGTTCCTGGAATTCAGTAGTATTTTTTATCCTTCCCTCTTCTGTCATAGCAAAATAATTAGCTTTGGAAAACGGCTGGTGAATGTTCATCAAATAACATGCACATGAAACAACATTATGAAATTGCAAGTTGAAAAGAATTTTACTGCTGCAATATTCCTTTATTTCTTAATTCTTGTGTCTAAGGGCAACAGTTTTCATGAAAAGTAAACAAACGAAAACATTTCAGGTTGTTCCCACCAGATTTCAGTCTGCTTTATTTGGAAAAAAAAAAAATGAGGAGTGCCTGCTTTAAGATTTACAAAAATATGATACACAAGGAAAACAGTCTACTCATTTTGTTCTAAAATGTCATGTAAGTAGATTTAGCTACATAAATCAAGAATTCTTCATAGAGAAATATTTTTCATAGACCCTCCTGAACACATAAGTGTCCTCAAGATGCCAACATGAGAAGTTCATTATGTTAGCCCTTCAAAATTATTTACTTTCAAACTATTATTTCTTGAGGTTAATCTCTGTCCTTATATATAATGGGCTCCCAGGAAAAGGAACCCACTGAGATGGCAATGAGAATCATTGATTATTTTTTTTATTTAATTAGATTTATAGATAAATTTATATTTTATTGTTGCTCATACTTTAAAAGCACTTTTTGGTACCTTTTAAAAATCGTTTCTAGGAAAAAGATTGCAAAAATTGAATTAAAATTATGTTCATAAGGACTTTAAGGATGATTTAGGTACTTACTACCTGAGTTAGAAAACTGCTTTTTTTTTTCTAGAGATTAAAGTAGTCTGTCACCTGAGCCTCAAATAAAGCACTGTAGTAATGCCAAGACATCAGTCAAGAAATGTGATCACAAGATTAAAAAAAACTAAGCCTGTTCTAAGTTAGGGATTTTGGCCAAAGCATGGAATTAGACATGGAGATGTAGGTTCAAACAAATTTCTAACTATCTCTCAAGAATATCTAAAAGGCTTAAACATAAGATAGTTCATGGTCTATGTTTTATCTCCTCCTCTATTTGAACCAGATGGGAAATCATTAGTCTTCAAAGTGACTGATTTTTGGCCTCATTGGCTGAAGTCAGGTGAATTTAAACACTACTGATGATAAATCATAGAATATCCCGAGTTAGAAAGGACTCCCAAAGATCTTCAAGTCCAGCTGCTGGCCCTGAACAGAGCAAACTCAAAAATCACACCATGGGCCTGAAAGCATTGTCCAGACTCTTCCTCAGTTCTTCCAGGTCCTGTGACCACTTTCCTGGGGAACCTGTTCTAGTGCCCAAACACCCTTTGGATGAAGAACCTATTCCTAATATCCAATCTAAACCTCCCCTGACAGAGCTTCAGAGCATTCCCTCAATCCTGTCACTGTCACCACAGAGAAGAGGTGCCTGCCCCTCCTCTTCTCCTCATGGGGAAGTTGCAACTGCAATGAGGTCTTCCCTATCTCCTCCAGACTGAACAGAAGAAGTCACACCTCAAGGCTCTTCATCATCTTTATAGCCCTCCTTAGGATTCTCTCTAGTAGCTTAATGTCCTTCTTATGTTGTGGTGGTTAAAACTGTACAGGTTTTGTACACCTGAGGGAAGGCCACACCTCAAGAGGCTCAGACAGAGTGGGGCAATCACCTCCCTCAGCTGCTTGGTGATGGTGTTTGATGCAGTCCAGGATGAGGTTGGCTACCTGGGGCTACTTGTTGGATTTCTGGCTGCCAGTCCTTGCTGTCATATCCAGCTTGTTACCAACTAGGACTCCCAGGTTGCTTTCCTCAGTGCTTCTCTCCAGCCTATCTCTCCCCGGTCTGAACACACATCCAGGACTGCTGCATCACAGGATTCAGCACTCTCCCTTGTTAAATTTCCTACAGCCAGTAAACATAAAGATAGCTTATTCCCAAAATCTTTTAAATAACATTTGGAAGCAGTATTGTTAAAATCCATATTTTTTTTTCAGGCAAAAATATGTGGCATATTTATGTGGCTCACTCTACACACTCAGATTTTTCAATTATTTAAGAAAAAAAATGTGCTTCTAACCATAAGGTTCAATAGGTAATTCACTCCACATAAAGCATATCATGTGGAATATACAACAGTATGACAATATGGCAGTATCAACTTTTATCTGTAACCTTATAAAACAGTACATTAAAAAAATGGTGAATTGTTATTATACCCTGTTGATTCCTGAAAGCAACCAGAACAATTAATGGCATTTCATTTTCAGTGTTAAGCAATTGCAATAATTCTTCTTCAGACCCAGTTAGCAATTTGGTTTTCACCAATGTGCTAAAAAAAAAATCTAATAAAGAGTAGTAAAGAACAGTTTCCTAAAGAAGAGGCAAAGTTCCCTAAGGAGAAAGAAAAAGAGATATTGAGAGAAAAAAGGAGCAGAAACAGTAAGCTAACAATGAGTTCATTCACTTATTAAAGATGCTGAGTGTAACCATAGGGTACTGAAGGAATAATAATGACTAAATATTTAGTTGCTACAGTTACTATCCTTGATCTTTCCATGAACCTCCCAAAGTGACAGCAGTGAGCACGGCTGTGGATCAGGGCCAAGTTTGCACTTTTGCCCATGGACCATAATTAAAATATATTTATGAATGAGGAAATGCCTGCAGAAAGAGATCAGTCTTGCAACATTTCCCAGAGGTCATTAGACTTTCTGAAGACTAAATTGTAGTTTAAATCTACCCACTTATTGTAGATTCTTCCCTTTGCAGCATATTTTTTACTGCAAAGAAGTCAGCTGAGTATGCATTCCAGTGAGATTCAGGGACACTATTATTCATACTCATAGTTTGGCTTATGATAACTTAGATTATATGGGCATCATTGTTTTCAGGGGCATAAAAGAGTCTAATCACCTTGCTTGCAGAATGCAAAGTGTTTCCTTTTATGAATCCATGGAAACATAAACTGTATACGGAAAGGACTACTACGAATTTTAGATTTACTCTAATGAGTTCTTTCTTGACTCTTTCTGAGAATATATTTTTCTTGAAATTTCTACCTACCATTGGTTACGTATTTTTGGCTGGATTTCATTGGCTCTTTCTGAATTACCATGAAACACCATCCTATACTTTTAATGAAGGAGTATATTTTTTCACCCCAAATACACTTGTACCTCATATGGCAAACTGAATAAGTGAGAAGAAGTGAAAGAACATTTTTTTCACATCTTTCATTAATACTCCATGTTACTGTTCAAAAGAGAAAAAAGGAGAAACAGGTAGAAAGAGCAAATTACAGCCTAAGACTAACACTGAGTACACAGATGAGGCTTGTTCACTTTCTGTAATGACATCAGCTTCTAGGACTTCTTTCCAATTCTGTGTCTATTTGATTGGAAACAGACTATGCATTCTCATTCTTACTAATTCTTGGTCTCTTCATGAAAAAAGTTTACATCCTTGTTAAAAAAATTTCTGTGTTTGTACTGGTGCATGTTTTGTTTGCCAGCAAACATATATCATCTCTCTGATTGCACAATTTCTTTATTTTGTGACTCGTTCTGTTATAAAGGAAATACCAGGAGAATACATATGTAAAATTTGAGTGTTTCATAAATGAATACTCTACAGGACCATATCTTGATTTTTCATGAATCTGCTCCATGGGCATTTATGACCAAATAAATATATTCTAGCAACCGGCCGTTGTGTACACTGATTATTCCCAAAGCAAATGCTGATGAAGACAAAGTCATTTTAGATATTACAGCCTTAGTTTTCACTACAAGATGTTTATTATGAAGGCACATGGCATGAAATTTTCTTTCTTTCTGTGCATTTCCTTGTTTCTGATGTTGATTTAAATTAGACAAGTAACCTGCAGTCCCTCTAGAGCAATAGTCCCACACGGAGACTGGTTGTGAATAGGAAATTCTCTTCAAATTGTTTCACTGGCAGCTTCCACCACTGTAAACTTTTATTGAGAGAATTGTCAGCTGGTTAGATTTTTGATTATTTCTCCCTGACAGATCAGTGGAAGAAACAACAGCCTGAAGGAGAGTAAGATCGAAGAATTGCTGAATTACGCTACTTATTGTGAATAGACAGCTGTGTGGCAGATGCAATTTAATACAAGGACACAATGCATTCTAAGCTAGATAAGCTATCTGGAGATCATTATAACAGTGCTGAACAGTCGTAAAAGCCAAACCAAGTCATTGTAAGCACACTGGTGGCAATCATTAGTAGCATTGTTATTGGATAAAATATTCCACCATCACCAATGCCACTATTCTCCCATAAAAAACATAGAGTTCCAAGGTCATGGTCTAACACAACATTGCAGAGTGAACTTCAAAAGAAAATTTGGCATGATAATTTCCTTTTGATTTTATTCTTTAAGGTACATTATTTCAAAGTGAAAGCAAAACAAAAGGGAAGTTGGGAATTATAGAAATTTTTCAGGCCTGATTCCTTGTTTCTAACTCTGAGAAGACAGAGTTCAAATAATGAGCTCAGTGAGATAACAGAATGACACAGTGACTCAAAGATTTCAGTTCTTTAGAATACGCTCCTTAAATGAAAGACTTCCCTTGGAAAATAAAAGATGAATTCAAGTTGCAGTGATTGGTGTTACATCAGGATTGAGCATTTTCATGTTTTGCATACTTTTTTCAAATACATCTCT
Source organism: Cichladusa arquata (assembly GCA_026413545.1). NCBI lineage: Eukaryota > Metazoa > Chordata > Aves > Passeriformes > Muscicapidae > Cichladusa > Cichladusa arquata. The sequence goes on along the minus strand of JAOTQP010000251.1, from coordinate 33,407,389 downwards.
ACTTATTCATAAAGTTGAATGCGTGAACATATATCTATTTCTTATTACTTATCTTCGTTTCCAGTTTCCTTTTAACATCAGAAGACATTGTCCATCAAACACAGGGACATATACAGAAATCAAAAAGTGGATATTCTTATTGATAAGTTTCCCTAAAATGCTGCTTATTCCAAAAAACAAGTATGATTGCATATAAATTGTATTTTATATTAAGTTTACTGTTTATACTAGCACAGACATTCAAGTTCTTAGAAAAATTTTTTGTATGCAAATTTTCTTATGTGATTTTTCTGTTATTTCTTTTTCAGAATAGCTATGATACCCTTTCTGTAGTAATTTTAGTTTGTCTAACTCAACAAGCATGAAAAAAATTAGTAAAATAGAAATTAATTTTGGTTTCCCTCCTGATTCTGTGCAATGCTGGAAGTTCATATTTAGATTAGTTCTAATCTCATCAATACCTACATCTCTCTTAAGAAGAAAGTAGATTTTCCTTATTTGTCTAAAGTCTGCATGAATTTTAACTTTGTTCTTGTCTCCTCTATTTCTTGTCACCCTGAGCATTACAGGAGGAATGGGGAGTGGACTATGCAGTCAGTTCAAACCCCAGTATTGCTGTCACTCTTCCTACCTCACACATTTTCTCTGCTCTAGCAGAGTCTTTTCCATGGACTACAATTCTTCAGGAACAGACTTCTGAAAAGATTTAGTATTAATCCCCCACAGGACACAAGTCCTGTCAGAGTATCTTCTCCTACAGGCTGCATTTTCTCTCAGGAGGCAATTCTAATTTGAGTTTTCCATGGGCAGTAATTTCTTTCAGGCATTGTCTCCTGCTGCAGCAGAGGGCCACTGGATGCAGGGGCACAACCTGCTTCACTGCATATTCTCTACAGACTGCAGTGAAGTCTCTGATGTTTGTAGCTTCTTCACTCCTTCTCCCCATCCTTCCTTACTGGCACTGATGTATTACAGGACTCCTTCGCCTGCATTTTGCTCACAGAAACACTGAACGGCTCTAGCTGGAAAATACCATAGTGGATCATCTGGTCCAATCTCTGTGTTCAAGTAGTGTCATCCTACAACACACTGCACAGCATTTTGTCCAAATAATTCTTGGATTTGTTTGGTGAGGGATATTCCCTCACCACTTGGTCACTCACACAGTAAAAAAGCTCTTCCTCAAATTCAGGTGGAACTTCCTCTGCATCAGCTTTTGCCTATTGTCTCTTCTCTTGGCACCACCAAGAATAACCAAGATCCATTCTCTTGACACCCTCCCTTCAGACACACATACATTGATGAGATCCCCTCTCATTTGTATCTTGTAGTGGAAGAGGCCCAATTCTCTGAGCTTTGCCTGATAAGAGAGATGTTCAGTCCCTTTATCATCTTTGACACCCCCCATTGCATTCACTCCAGGAGCTGCACGTCTCTCTTGTACTGAGGAATCCAGAACTAGACAAAGCTCTCCAGATGTGGCCACACCTGGGTCAGGATCACCTCCCTCAACCTGCTGGCCATGCTCTTCCCAGTGCACTCCAGGATCTCATTGGCCTTCTTGGCCTTCAGGACACACTGCTGGCTCAGGGACAGTTTGTTGTCCACCAGCACCCCCAGGCCCTCCTCCACAGAGCTGCTTCCCAGCAGCTCAGCCCCAGGCTGTGCTGGTCCATGGGGTTATTCCTGCTCAGTGCAGGACCCTGCACTTGCCTTTGCTGAATCTCAGACAGTTCTCTGCCCATCTCTCCAGCCTGTTGAGGTCCTTCTGCAGGGCTGCACAGCGCTCTGGGGTATCGACCACTCCTCCCAGATTGGTGTCACCAGTGAACTTGCTGAGGAGGGATCTACACCTTCATCCAAGGCATTGATGAATAAATTAAACTAGGCTGGGCCCAATATTGAGCACTGGGGGATACTGCTAATTACAAGGTTTAACTAGACCCTATGCCACTGATTATGGCCCTCTGGGATCTGTCATTTAGGCAGTACTCAATTCACATCACTGTCCGCTCATCAAGTACATACTTCCTGAATTTGCCCAAGAGCAATCTTTTTTCTGATTTTTTTCTGATCAGTATTCCTGATAAATTGCTGTCTCTCACAGATGCATTTTTTACCTTTTGTGTTGGTCAGCGTGGGGCTGGCTGGAATCAGCTATGTCCGACATAACCCTTAGTCTCTTCTCATAGGGGCCACACCACTGACAAAACCTTGCAAGGTAAAGTAAATATAGCAATGTAGTAATATAGAAAACTAGCTTTGTGTGGGTCTTACAATCCTATATTTATATAAATTTATCTTTTAAAGCCATATTTTATTCACCTTACATCTAACATAGTTTTGTCAAGAGCTATAGTTGGAATTAAAAAAATGCATCTCTTTATTATCAGAAAGGTCCTATAAATGCATATTTCATAATAAATAGTGAAACCAAAGATTTTAAATACTTTGCATACGTGTAAGAAACTTATATTATTTTTACCTAGATTCTTGCCCATAAAATACATGGACTATATTATTACAGAGAAAGTAGACACAGACTTGAAAAACATTAATTCTCTAGGACAAAAATATTCATTTAAGAAGAGAACAGATGCCCCAAATCATCTGGAATACATTTGGAGATCTTGTGGAGACATGTAATCATACAAATTTCTGTCTAATTATCAAGATACTGATATGGAACAATGCAATGAATGAGAAGCTGGAGGTGATTCTAAGTTTCATTCCATAAAAGATGACTCTAAGGCTAAAGAGTGCTTGAGACCACTGAATGTCTGAAGCCAGTGCCTGAACTATGATGCTGTCATTCAGGCATCTGCTCTAAGCCATTCAGGCAAGAAGTGAGATGACCAAATAAAAGCACCCAAGAGGTGCAAATCACCTGTGAATTTCTATTGCAAAGTATGAAATTTTTCTTGCCACATGGGAAATCTTAATAAGGCAAAGCATACTATGTCTCTCCTGTTATCAAGCATACTGTGTCTCTCCTGTTATCAAGTATACTGTGACTGACTGCTATCAAGGAATATGATTTATAGCTTTGTAGAGAATTTATGAAACTATCTGAACTCTCTGAACCAGTCCATTCTTATCTGAATACATTGAAGACTTGGTCTTGGGAAAGTAGCTGCCATATGAGCTCAGGAAATCCACTAAGATGAGGATTAGCATTGAAAAATCACTGTATAGGAGCATACAAAATTTAACAGGGTATGGAGGAGGCAAGGAGCAAAGCAAAGCTATAGCTGCTCATTTTTTGGACACGTACTATAAGCACAGGGGACTACAGGTCATTTCAGCAGCTGTGATTGCATTTAATATTCTTTTCCTGGCATGGAATAGAAACAGGGGTCTGCATTGACCTCTCTGTATTTTTAGTCAGGTTGTATTTGCTTGGTTTTGAAATACAGAACATATATTAAGAATTTACTTTTGTATCTGAGATGGTGCAGTGGTAAGATCTATCCAGATAGAGCCTCCTCTCTGAATCATCCTTAGTTCATTTCCAGTGTTGCCAAGAATGTTAGAGAAATACTTAATTAAGAATCTTACTATAATTAATTGCTTCATGTCCAGTACTTTTTTCCCTTGCTGCCCTCTCAATAAGAGTGTAACAGTAGATGTCCAAGGAGAAAGAAAGAAATTTAATTAAGAATAATAGAAGCAGTAATATATGGTGCTCTGTTTTACTAAGATGCAAGACACGTAAAATAATTAACTTATGAGTAGAAGAAACAGGCAGGAAAAGTGGGTGTATTTATACAGCTGACAAGGTATGCCCACCATTTGTTTAAAGCCTTTGTAACCTTTATGAATCTAAATCCTCCTGGCTACTCAAGCCACAGCTGTTGCTTAGATAGCTTTTCCATGTTGTTTTTCTTCCTCTCACTCTCTCTCTTCAAGTTTGATTATTGTTATGTACTTTCTACGACATATTACTTTTAAAATATTGGGAAATCTTATGCTTAATGCATAATTCTTCAGGCCCCTTCTAGACACTGTATCTCTCCAACCAATTTTCCCTTTTACTCCAGCTGCTGTCCCATGTAACAGATATATCCTAAAAGAGGTTTAAGATGTTGGTTTTTAGTTGAACAAAAACGTCAAGGATGACAACCAAGCATCTAGTTCATTTCATTGCAGGTACTAGCATCTGGAAGACAGGAACAAAAAAAAAAGAAGCATTTCCACAGTAAACTATGATCATGTGATGCAGAAACAATGCCAGACAGGAATAATGATCAAAACTTACTTGGAACATCTGTTCAGTGCATTCATATTATTTTAATTCTTCTTGTTCAAACTATTGTACTAATCATAATTTTCACTGATTGAAAAATGCTCACAGAAAACCATGAGCTTGATTTCAAGAGCTAGTAAGTTTAAGATAGAGCAGAATCTTGCCCCTGTAACCTCTATGAATATTCACAACCAAGCTATTTATCTGACAATTCAAAATTGAGCACTCTAATACATTGTTCAGAAATGACCTGATTATGGCTAAAGTTTTTATTGAATACTCAGGGTGATTCCAATTGAAACCTCATAAGCTACTTGCAGAACCTTTGAGGACTGAAAGGGAAAAAAAATCAAATATTTTTTTATTCTCTGCTTTTCTTCTTTGTACACAAGCAAACTCATGCCCAAATTGTCTCATGAGTTTTTACATAAAATGTAAGAATGCCTTCCAGGTTACTGGTAGCATTCTACCTGTTGTGTACCAAAGCCCGAAGACTCTGGCTTTTTGATCTCCCTCCTGGACATGCAGCACGTGCACTATTGACTCTGTTGGTGGAGTTCTATAAGTCTGTCTTAAAGAAGGTCCAGCATAGAAAATCAAAGAACCTGATCCACACAAAGTTCATTTGTTCATTCCCCTCTCCACCCTCCACAAGCTTCCAGGTATGGCTTACTTTTTTATATCAGACCAAGATGAGCAGGCTTCTCACTATGACAGTCAAATTGCCAGGGTTCACAGGAACCTGGAGACTCAGCTGGGTCATGACTTTTATGAAGAGTGCCTGCCACAGGAAGACAGGAAGGTGACTTCTTTGCAGCATGCTGCAGTTCACATCCACCTTCACTTATATTGACTTGTAAGGGAATTTAAGGCATGAAGCTGGGGATTTCCAGTCTTTTTTTTTTTAACAAAGACTACATGCCTTTAGCACAGTACTTAAAAAAAAAGGTCCATTTTATTCAATACCTGGGAAAAAAATGCAGGATCTGAATTTAAAGTTTATCTGAGAAGCAGTGGAAAGCAAATCGCCCTGGTTTTGCTTTTATTGATGTCAAATCACTTTTGAGCAGATTAGAGGAACTAATTCAGAACACAGCCTGTTTTTGTGTTCTTAATCTCTCTTTGGATACTTTGCTTAATGCTTTAGCCTGCATGTGTGTATAGTTTTACTAGACTCCAACAGATGGTCTGTATCAAAGTTTTTCTTGAAAGAGCTGTGACTAATGTGAGCTGGCCTCATTAATCAAATGTGGCCTGTATGAAAATAGTCTCTAGCTGTGAATTGAGTAATTTCAAAAGGCCTGAGTTAGAAAGGACACAAACACACAAATGTCCTTTTTTGTCTGTGTGTGTGTGTGTATGTGAATGTCTGTGAGGCAGAGAGTATTGCAAGAATGTATGTTTTGGGATGGCTCATAAGGTATGCTCTGTAGGCACAGTTTCTTTAAAAAGACCTATAATGTTCATTAACTTATATCAGTGAATGATTTTTGGCTTAAATCTTTTGAGAACAAAGTAGTTTTGTTTGATTTGTTTAATTCTTTTAGAAATATTTCTGCTCTTAATATGATACACTTTGGGAAGACTCTTAACTTTCAAAGTATAAAGGTTACAGATGAGAAAAAGGCATTCTGCATTCCCCCTGGAAGCAGTGCTCTGTCAATTCCACAGCCTTGTATATTAATGTAGTAGCTTCTCTGCTTGGGATGGCATCCTACTGCCCTTGCACAAACTGGATAATGCAAGGCAGACCATCCTGGCCATGACAGCACTGTTCACACCAGTGTTGGTCCAATTCTGAAAGCTATGTCAGAAGACTGCAAGCTAGATAGAGAGCCAGGAGGAGATGAGAATATATTAAAATCCCATTATGTTTTCTTGGCAATGTCACATCGAGCACTGGACTCACTAATGACAAACAGCTGTACCAAAACCACTGTGAGACCACCAGAGGCACGCCCACTTGTATACATAGACCTGCAGCCTGGAAATGAGGTTTCTTCTGTTTCAGATACTCTACTGGGCTGTTAGAAGAGATTAAAAAGTTGAATTTAAACACACTTTGACTTTGGAGGATACTTCATTCTGCATTCTCCTATGAAAGTAATCTTGATGGAAATTTACTGCTTTCAGCATAACAATGTAGCACAGTGTAAACATAGTCCATGAATTCGACACTGCTGCCATTACATTAAGAGTAGCTTGCTCCACAAATAACCCTACTGAGATACAATGAGCTGTTTCCCCAGCTCTGGTGTTATTGTTAGCAATATACAGCAAGGCCAAAACAGGGCACTTGTTTTAAGTTCTGCTTCATTGCATCTTCAGTTGTCAGTTATGAAGACATAATATCCCTACTGAGATCTGTTTGAAAAATTAACTCTATTCCACTTAGCAAATTTACCTTATACTGCATTGCTGTGAAAATCATTAATGATAAGATTTAATGGATGTTAGAAAAATTGCTTAAAGTTCCTACAGTTGTTGATAGTCAAGTTAGACTGAAGTAATACTGAGAGAAGTTGCAAAGATAGTAAGGAAAGAAGGCCATAGCTAAGTTATGGTACATTGAGGATTTTGGGGGAGAGGGTGAAGTAGGGAGTAAAAAATCTGAACCTGTTGCTCAAGACATTGGAAAATACATTAGAATACTGTCCAGTGACTTGGATTAATGCAGATATATAGTATACATCAATTAAACTAAATGAAATTAATATTAAGGTCCAGACTATTGGTATTTGCACCTCAGGAATACATCTGAAAATATTAAAAAAATATACCACGAATATAAAATACCTGAGAAACCCAAACTATTCATTTCTAAGATAGCAAAAGTTAATGAAGTGATAAATAACAGTATGAACAAATCTACTAAACTGATCACTCTGAATTGTTTGAAGGAAGATGTTATCTGAACTATGTTAATTTTTATATGGCCAAATTAATATTCACAGAACTTAAATGAAAAAAGAAAAAACAACAAAACAACACCAAAAACCAAATCAAACAAACCTAACCAAACAAAAAGCCCCTTATGCCACATTTCATTAGATGGAAAACAGTACTCTATAATCAGTGACAATGTGAAGGAATGCAGTGACACTGAGACAGTAGAAAGTGATGCTTTTAGATAGTGATATGCTTTAAAGGGGTATTACTTGACTGTTTGAGCATGGCAAGTGAGTCATGTTAGAGAAGATGTTTCTGAGGAATTTTTTTATGTGGTCATTACTGAGGGCCTTTTGTTAGTAATTCTGAAATGTTCCAGTCATACTGCAGCACACTTGCAGTGTCCTGTAGCTGGAGGCATCACACTTTCAGACTCATCCTCTTGAGGAATTTCAACCACCTTGACATCTGCCAGAAAAGTAGCACAGTGAGCTGTAGGCAATCCAGAAAACTCCTGGAATAAGAGAAGAATAACTTCTTGAGACAGGTAATAAACAGCCCAACAGTGTGGATGCAATACTGGATGTGATGAACACCAATATAAATGAACTAATCAGGAACATCAAGACTGAAGGATGCAGCTTAGGCTGCAGTGGTCATGCATTGGTAGAACTTGCAGTCCACAGGGATATGAATCAGGTAAGGAATAAAGTTAGGCACCTGAACTGTAGGAAAGCAAACTCCCAGCTTTCCAAGGAGATAGTCAATCAGATCCGCTGGTAGACTGCCCTTAGGGAAAAGGGAATGTAACAGAGCTGGCAGATCTTTGAGGAAACCTTTAATAGAGTGCAAGAGCTAGCAATCACCAGGAACAAGAAATCAAACAAGGATGGGAAGACTGGCACGTGTGAGTAGGGAACTCTTGAAAGAGAAAGTTCCAGAAAGAAGAAAGTGCACAGAAAGAAAGAAGCAAGTACACAGGGGGTAGAGACAAGGATAGGTAGCCTGGGGAGAGTATAGAGGTGAAGTTCAGTTTTGTAGAGATGAGTTGAGGAAGGCAAAAGGAAGGTGGAACTGAACCTGGAAAGAGACATGGAGAAAAACAGGGAGGGCTTCTACAGGTGTGCTAACCAGAAAAGGAAGGTCAAAGAAAATATAGCCAGCACCCCAATAAACAGTGCTGGAAAACTGGTAACAGCAGTCTCAGTCTTCATTGGCAACATCATATCCCACATCTCTTGAATGGATGTGTAGCAGAATGAGGACTGGGGGAATGACCTGCTTTCCACTGTAGGTAAATATCAGGTTCATGACCACCTGAAGAACCTGAATGTGCCTGAATGAACCTGTATAGACAGCTGAACCTGTGTCTATAGGATCCAAAGTGATGCATTGCAGGGTCCAAAGGGATATGTCTGGTGTAGTACCTAGCCACATTTCATGATATTTGAAAAGTCTTGACAATCAGGTGAAGTCCCAGGTGACTGGAAAAATAATGATACATAAATGATACAGGAATAATGATTCATAAAGATGCTGCCATGCTTCAAAAGGATAGAAAGGAGAGTCCTGGGAAGTACTGACCTGTCAGCCTCAGCTCTGTGGCTGGAAAGGTCATGGAACAGATCCTCCTAGGAACTGTGATAAGGCATGTAGGGGACAGGGAGGTGACTTGAGACAGCCAGTGTGTCATCACCAATGGTAAGTCCTGCCTGACCAAGCCAGTCGCCTTATAGTGATGAGTGACTCCATCAGTGGACAAGGGAACAGCTAGAGATGTCTTTTATCTGGACTTCTGTAAAGTCTTGGACACAGTCCCCACAACATTCTTGTCTTTAAATTGGAAAGAGACGGATTTGATAAGTGGATGTTGGATAGAGAGTAGTGGTCAATGGCTCAATGGGCATCAGTGACAAGTGGTGTCCCTCAGAGTCTGCATTTGGACCAGTGTTATTTAATTCCTTCACTATTGACATAGACTGAGGAATTGAGCTCAGTCTCAGCACATTTGCAGGTGGCACTAAGTTGACTGGTGCCCTTTGACATACCTGAAGGACAGGATGCCGTCCAGTATGACTGCTGTTTAAACTTATTATTTGAGTCTTAATTTGTTCCTCTTGTGTTTAAACAGCACGTTGTTGAAGCCCCTATTCCTGATAATAAATATCACTTTTCCTGATTTTTTGTGTCATTCTGTGAAATATGCAGGCTTTAATTTAATGCCAAACTTACTGGAAAAAAAAAAAAAGAAACAAAAAACTAGAAATAATTTTGGAATTTCACTTTCTTATTTCAGAATCAGTGAAATTAATTGCATCACACACATTATAGAGTACAAGATTGTGGGATGTAGCTTCCTGTTTGGCATGTTGACTCCTGATTCATCTATATCCTTTGTGATCTCATGCTTTATGATTTGCAGATCATCCTGCATATTTTTATTTCGTTTTTTTTCCTTCTTTCTCTTTTATGCTTGTGAAAGTTTTGGGCTTGTTTGTTTTGTTTAGTTCATGGAGGCAAATACATTTTTTCACTCAGTCATGAAGCTGGCAAAGACTGAAATCTCAGAGGTTTAGCTACTTTGTGAGAGATCCTTTTTCCAACAGCTCTACATCTAATTTTCTTTGTATACCATCATTTGAGATTCTCAAGGTAGTGCTTATTGGCAGTGACCTGCCAGACATCTCAGGTCTTAAGGATGAGTGAATAAACTTTGCTGAATGCTGCTGAATATGTGATAATGCAATTAGCATTCTTGCCAACTGAATTGAAAATGAGATGTTGTGTCTTCAGGGACCTTTGTGCTCTTTTGTAAATGCCTTTTTTTTTTTTTTTAATCTTTCTCCATTTTCTTTTAAATACATCCAATACATATGAGCTAAGCAAAAATGTCCATTATAAATTAAAATAACTTTGCATTGTAGATTAGGTGGCCACTTCTGAATTGGCAGTTAAAGTTCAATTGCATCACTGCTTAAGAAACAACAGACAAAAATATGCTTAATTTGTTACTTTTTTTACACAAATAAAATTGTTACTGATAAATACACAATTTTACATTCAGAGCAATATGTATAGGATGAAGTGGAACAAAGTGCAGGTTACACTCCATATTAACCTTATCCCAAGGCAAATCAGATCAGATCAGTTAATTTCCAAGATCTGCTGATAACAGTAGGGTGTTTGGTAGAGTGGCAAAAAAATCAGATGATCTTAATCATCTTGATATTTAATTTTTATATTGTGAATACTAATTATCCCTATACAGATTGGATGCATAGAGGTGCACAGGAAAAAGTGCAAAGAATTGTTTCCCTCTATTTTTTAGTAAACCTTAAGGGAAGATTTTCCTCAAAAACATACAAGGATGCTGATATTCTCCTTGGAAAACCTCACAAGGGATGTGTATTACTTACAGGCTGTGTATCACTTCCACTGCAGCTGTTATAGTCAATGACTTTAAACCCACAAAGAAGTGAATAAATCAGATACTTCTGCTCATTAGAAGGGGCGAACATGAAGCTGATAGATAAAGTGAAGCTATTTGTAACAATGATGATTTCCTTCAGCTGAAAAAATCGCACAGGGGATTGTCAACTTCGGCCTTCTTGGCAACACTGTGAAGTATTTTGTTCAGAATGAAGCAGGGGAAAAAAGAATAAAAAAAAGATTTAAAAAAAACCTAAAAAAAAAAAAAACCCAGAGGAACTAACAATACAGGAATACTCCTTGCTAGAAGTGCAGAATGCCAGAAAGGCATCCAGCTGGAGTAGACCCTCAATGAAATTACCCCACAAGATAGCAGCTCTCTAAAAACTGAGTGATTTCATTTAACTTCACTGCACACTGTGGAGAATTAATGCAGTGGGTCAGTGACTGATGTACTGACTGAAATTAGTTTATTGTATTTTATTGTATTTTACTATGGACACACAGAAGTAGAAGGAGAATAAAGAATAATATTATTTACACAGTAAAACCTTCACACGCCTGAAGAGTCCATACTAATGGGGAAGGCTCCATGTTGACTGATATAAGCCACATCCTGCTGATAAGGGCAGATAAAGTTTTCTTTTTTAAGGTTTACAGAGTGATTCTATAGGAATTCTGTGCATGGATAATGAAATAGGTCTGAGGGATGAGGAAATAATTTTGGAGTTCATTGTATGAACCAGAGAATCTTGGTTCAGAGGAGAAGCAGGATTTTCAAGAGCCAGCCAGCAACAATTTTATCTAACCTATTGCTCTTTCTATTTTTCTCCTGGTGACAAATATGAACTTCTTGTCCCATCTTCAAACCTCAGGACTCTGTTACTCTGTGCCTGGCAGTATTCTCTGGGACTGAGTCATATGTAAACTGGCTTTATCCCAGGAAAGTACTATTTCACTGTGACAAAAATGGGAAGATGAGATGAGGATGCAATTGTGTGTCTTACACCAAAGTTTAGCCTTTTTCAACCCCATCAGCATTTTGTGGCTGTGTTTCCCAACCTGTACACATAATACTTACAGGTAGGAAATATTTCTGCCTTTCATTTAGTTTGATAGGTGTCACTTTTGAATTTGTTAACTAATGAGTGCTAAAAATTCTAACATTTCTTGTTTTTCACTGTCAGGAGTAGGAAGAGATACTTCCACCTATTATCTTTATATTAAAAAAAAAAAAAAAAAAAAAAAAAAAAAAAAAACAAAAAAAAAACCAAAAAAAGCCCTTCATCTTCTCTTTATTTTGAAAAATCCCTCTGTCCCTTTGAAAATAAGGTGACATCAAACAAAAGCAGGTATAGAGAAGCACATAAAAAGTAAAACCTGATGTGGAGGATTGTAGAATGACAAGGGCTCTGCAGATCTCCATAGACTACATCCCACAGAACATAAAATGATATATAAAATAATCATCATATCCTCATTACTTTCAGGTTACCATTCTTGTCTCGGATGATTTTTCTCTTGGTATCACGAAGAAAAATTTTGGTACTGAGCAACAGTATGCATAATATGTTCATGGCATCTATCACATCTATACATCTATAGTATGTATCAGGATACTTGTAAAGATACTAGTTGTTCATCTGTAAACAATTGTTAGGGGAATAATGAGTCCAAACAGTTTCAAAATATTCTGTTTCTCAAATTTTTAAAAAAATTTCTATTTTTTAATCCTTAAACATAGTTTTATTAGTGGATGATATCTCCTCTCCTCTCCTCTCCTCTCCTCTCCTCTCCTCTCCTCTCC
>JAOTQP010000251.1:33327825-33373269 GCA_026413545.1 Cichladusa arquata | reverse complement strand
TGCCCAGCAGTGCTGCTGAGGGAATGGAATAAACCTGCTCCTTGCTTTTCAGCTGTGCCCTGGTGGTCATCTTGGTTACCTGAATGTGTTGATTCACACACAGACATTCTTAGCCAATCCTTCCTTTCACCTGTTTCCTCTTGTGCCCAAATGAACACTGTAAATAACATGTATATGAATATTTGAAGCGTACCCTTAGCTTTTCAATACCATGGAGGATGTTTACTAGCATGGCTAAAATCATCTTTTCTTAGGGTGAAACATGAAATGTAGGATGGGATCTTGCAATACTGACAGCCAAGTCACAGACAGAAAATCAAAATCAGGCTACTGAATATATGTCATATATAAACATTTAATACCCTGTAATAGTAATATTCTTAATACTTTTGAAGGAAGTTTATACAATAGAAATAATCTACTTGCAATGTGAAAGAGGTAGTTTCCAACCAAATGGGATGGAGTAAGATATAATGCCTCTCTTCATTGATGAATCAAGTAGATTTTGAAATGTTAGACCACATCTTTTTCTTGTGTAAGGAAACTAGATTCATGGGAATACATGGGAAATTCCAGTCAACTGGTTATTATAGCATAGGTAATTCTTACCTTTTTTCTTATAGGGTTGCACTAGCAGCAGATCTTGAACCAACTTGTTGTGAGACATTTAACCACTTGTTTCTTGACCAAGGCTAAACTTGTTTAAGATAAATGCAGAACTTGCTCTGATGGGGTTTTTTTGCCAGTTTTTCTTTCCTTAGGTTCTGATTCACACCCTGGAAATATGCCTCAACTTTTGATTGAGTTCCAAGGCAAACAGGCAGCCCTATTGAATCATCAGGTTAGTAAATCAATACGCCAGCTCCTCTCTAGGGGGACCATATAGAAAGAAATAATCTACACGCATAGATATAATTATCCCAGTTCCTTCTGATACCTAGAATCCTTAACCTTATTCAGCTCATATGTCAGGAGAATTTCAATGTTTTATTGTCTACTTATCTTCTCTTGCAACGGCAGTGAGTTTAGGCTTCCAACTAATTTGTTTGGGTCTTGCAGCTGCCTTTGATACAATTAGGCATGAATTTTGTGTTTTGTGAAGTATGCCAGGAAGGGACAAAATTGTGCTCTGTTCTTTCATTCTGAGAACAGCTGACCAGAGAGACATCCACACCAGCACTGATCTTTAAAGTTGAATGGTAATACTATGAAAAATTCATACTTTTGGTATTAGTAAGACTCAGCCCATATTTTGTTGAATTGAATTGATATTGGGAAATGATAAACAAGGTAGAGCATAAGTTTGAGATACTAGAGGCCCATCTATCTAAATTGCCAGTGCTTCATGGGAGTTTTAGTTGTGGTGTTTTATACCTTCATCTTCTATTCTGAGCCTATGATTCTGGCTTCCTTGCTACACAGCTGACTACAGACACCAAAGAGGAGGGTGAGTAACACACCATTATATTGGAAGCTCCAGAATAGTTTAGATTTGGTACCAAACTACCTTGAATAGAAGTACCTCTGTTTAATGTCAGTAACATTTGAATTCTATGTTATTCAACTCTCAACAAAGAAAATTGGCAAATACAAATAAGAATATTGACAGATTTGGGGAAACTGTGTATCACCTCAAAAGAAACCAACAAAAAAATCCCAAACAACAAAAAACAACAACCAGAGAGAATAAAAGGGCAGGAAATTTCCAACCAGGCATGCTCTTATTACTTCAATTAGTTTTCTCAGGTTGTACATTTTATTTAGTCTGTTTTATGTTTACTGACAATGTTTTACTGAGATTTGAGGAATGAGGTGACAGAATAACTTAAAAGCAGTGTTCATCAAGAGCAAGAAAGAGCAGTATAACTGCTATATAGTGTAACCAGTGTACAAGTAGTTCATGACTGCAGCTTAATGTGTTGGGATTAATCTGCCCATTCATGAATGCATTAGGTCTGGTTACCTTGCAGGCTGGTGCTTTTCTCTAGACAGATGAGATAATTTGAAATATTAATGTTAAAACATTCTGAGAAAACTAGAAGGGATAAAGTCAATAGGTTATTAAATGAAGTTTGAAATGTTATGTAGAGTTAAAACATCAACACAGAATAGAAAATTTCAGAAAAATATTTTTAAAAATCTATAGAGAATTTTGTATTAGGAAGACATATATCTGTATAACATTGCAGGATTCTTTTTTAAGCTTAGCTATTAAGCAGACTGACAGCAGGATATTCTCTGCATGAGGTCTTTGTTTCCTAACTCAATAATCTGATATTCAAATCATATCACATTTAAATACCTAGTTCCTCAACCTTATTTTATTTGAAAGAAAGTGAAAGGAATATAGATCAGGACTATTCCGAGTTTAAAGGAATTTAGAAGGTCCTTATAAGGCGTGTTTTTGAACATTTGATGTAACAGTTGTTTACAGGTTTTAGAGAGAATACACTTCCCAGCTCAGTCGTAGATGAATGAAAGGTTTATGTTTGTATGAGTTTCTGAGACAAATACTGTCTATATATTAGAGTTACTGATTTGTGATAATGAAACAAAAAAACATTTTATCCTAAGTCAAAATCCGTTGTACAATCTCTAAGTTCCAAAATGGTTAAACAAATAATATTTTAGTATGTTTTCTTTTTGTCTTTAACTGATTGGCTACGTTACTTCTGTCTTCTGTTCTTTGATGCTCTGAGTCTATTATATCATCCTAGAATGATAGACAGCAGTACTGTAGACATTCAGAAAAGGTGGAAAATTACTTAACTGTTTGGTCACAGTAGGAAAAAAGAACTCTTCAGGTCAATTCTGAGAATGCCTTGCTTTTAAATAAGAAAGGCATTGATTAAAAGGAGACGAAATACCACCAGAACAATCCAGAAATACTGGGATTCAAAGGAGCTACTAGACAAATAGAGGAAACAAAGAAAACTACAGCTGGGAACCTGTTGGACCAGAGATAATAGAAACAGCAGGAGAAGGGAGAAGGAAAACATGTAAGCAAAAAATAAAGCATTAAAAAGGAGAAACATAAAAGTGACTATGAAATGAGTAGATGATGCCAGAATATTTGACTCTGAGGGGCAGGATCTGAAGAGACTTCTGAAAGGTCAGGCTTAACTCCTTTCCAAGGCTAAGTTTGCTATGGTAAAATATTAACTGAGGGATGTCTAGGCAGCTCCAAAATCAAAAGGAAAACAAACAAAAAACCCACAACAAAAACCAGAATAAAACTGAAAGATAGTGCTTTTAAGACATAAAGCTGGGGTATACGTTTTTAAGGTTTAATATGATTTCAGTGTAATTCTACTATGAAGTTTCTGCTTTTAGAAAAAAAACCTAGCCAGTTGTGATTAATTCTTTCTACTATTTTTTTTTTCATTTTTTTTTGAGCATTCTTACATTCCTGGATCAAAAAGGATTAAAAAGCATAGGTACTTTGATATTTAATTTGATTTATTTTCTACTTTACTCATGTCCTCAGGTTTTGTTGAGAATTATATAGTAATTATTTTTTCTATATACACTATGACAAGAGTAACAATATTGCTATAGGTTATTTTCTGCTGTAGCACATTAGAGACTGCAGCAATATATGGCAGTGTAACTCCTTACTTATGTCTTAATTTTATAGACTTGACAAACCAATCCTAGTAGGATTGACTAGTCCTTTTTCAATTAAAAATTATGCTAAGAAATGCTATCATTTCTGTATTTCTTATAATCTCTGGCAGATTGTGAACAAGAGCAGGGCATACACTATTAAGAAACTTTCCAAGGGATTTTGATATTCCACAATATGCATTCCAGACCTACACTTTAACTAACATAATTTGTTAGTCATTTGACTTAAAGTAGTCATCTGCAGTTAGGGTAACCACTTTTCTCATTATAGACAATTGCATTTCATTTCAACTGCATTTTATCTCAATTCAGTTGCCAACTCAAATATGATTTTCTAATTCACATTTTATGGAATTAGGGATACTTCAATGTGTCAAAAGGCATAGGCCTTATCTGAAATAATTTCATTCTCAGATGCTTATGTGAAGAATTATTTCTTTTCACAAGAAAAGTCTTTACAAGAGTGAAAGAGTTCAGCAAGTTCCATTTTTCTTCATCCATTTTTTCAGAGTTCATCATTCACTGCTTCATGTAACTGTCACACACAGGTCTCTTGCAAAGTGATTATTAAGGTTCCTTCTTTTCATTTCACAACTGTACTCATAACAAAAACTTCATCAAACATCCGACAGCTCTCTATGGACTAAAAATGATACTGAAAGGAAAGGCACTGAAAGCCTATGAGGGAATTCATGTCTATCACGTTACTTCTCCCCCAAGGAAATGCTTTGTTTTGTAGGTAATACTGGAGAATAAAGACTTTATTGCAGTCTGTCTAAGTTTTCAGGATCTTTATGTAAGCAGACACTGTCATCTTTCCTAATCAAGTCTACCTCACTATCATCTTATTTGACTTCTGTTTCTTTTTACTTCTTACACCTGACTCTGCAGTAGCTGGTATCATGCCTGATATCTATGGTTTGTCTGTGTTATTCCTTGCTTTCCCCTATCCTGAACCTAAATTTTCCAGTAAATTCTCACTATGTCTCAGCAATCTCTGCTTAATCCTTCCAATGACTATTCAACATAAATATTGACTTCTTATGAAAAAAATATTTCTGTCTTTCCTATAATCTTCACTTAATTTGCTACTGAACAAAGAATCAGGACAAGCTTGTATGTTGCAGTTGTTATTACTAGTCTTCATTTTGGAGGTTCTTCTGATAGTCTTTCACCAATTAGAAATAACATGCATGTAGAATGGTTAAAACCAGTAGAGATTGAAGTTCTGGATTAAACAATCAAGCAATTACAGCTATCTTCAACCTCAGAATTTTTGAAGATAATGAAGACACTAAGGCAGCTCCGAATAATTTTTTTTTTTTACTCAAGGTGGTTTTACAAAGGCAGTTTGCCTACAAGAACTGCTGACACCATGCAAGTGACTTTCTTGATGGCTATGATATAGGAGTCATATAGATGTATCAGTGATTAAATTCCAAGAACTGTGGCTAACCTCCAAAAGCATTAGCAACTTCCTTACAAACAGGCAACAGGTAATTATGACATCTACTCAAAATCTCAAGGTGGATCTTTCCCTGCAAAAGCACTCCTGGCCCCTCACCACATGGAAGATGGGGGGGACATGAGCTTCCTTTTTGACCAGCTCTGCTTCATTCACTATCTGCTCGTGGGGGAACTTGTGAGCCAAACACCTATTAAAAAGTAGACAGAAATATTATTTTCAGGAATAATGTGGAAAAGAAAACAGACCAAAAATCCAATAACATATTAACTGCTTGATTTGCAAAAAGGCATAGTTTGGAATAAACTCAGTAAACTACACTACAATGGAAAACAGCTAACATTATTATGAGACTATATATTTTGTAGGAAAACAGACTTTTCCATGTCAAAATACATAGTAAGCAGTAAAAAAATCAAATAAACCCCCTTAAATCCATACAAACAGCAGCAAAAGATCTGTCTTCTCAGGCAGTATTTTCATGTTTTTTCAGGAACATGCTTCACTATTTGCATAGAGATACAGTTGGTTATGAATGTTTTAAAGGCAATTTACTTGCTACAGCTTAATTCCATGTTAAGAAAGGTGCACAGTCTGTGATTACAGAGGTTTCTTCTCTAATCACAAACTCGCATCTTTATAACCTTGTAATACAATATCAATTTCCTTTTTGTAAATTTTAAAAGGTTTTAAAAGTTCTTGTTAATATTAGTAATTGCAATCTAATAGAAGCATATATTTGAGACCTAAAAAGATGCACTGTTTTCCAGGTTGAATTGATTAAATTGTATGTGTTTCGATCAAAAAAATTCTTTACAGATTATAAACCTTTAATTTTGAAATTAATCATCTATCTGTATGAGACGGAATATTTCTTACTTCATATGATTTAATTACAAAACCAGAAAAAAAACAAGTATTCAAAACATAGCATTTTCCTTTGCTCTGCTCTCTGAGTATTAGCTATACTTGAAATTGTGGAAGAAAATTATGTAGACAGTAAAACCAGGAGTACTGGAAAAGAAGATAATATGAGCTTATATCTGTGCAAGTTAAAACTGCTGAGTCAAGATTTAGCAAGTGTCTTATCTACCCTACTGCTTATTCATTGATTTTTTTTCACCATTAATTTTCTTAGTTATTAGGCAAAATTGCATGCTTAAACTGAGTGACAAAAGTCCAGTTTCTTATATTAATTTCAGTACTTCTAACCTACCAGGTGTAAGGGTTACAGACTAATAGATACTCCCCAGAAGAACATTACTTTTCCCTTCTTATCTGGAGAAAAGAGAGGTGCCTGTCTCGGTTTTCATATTTCCAAGTTTTCAAATATCTCTGATCATTTTGAGATAATCTAATGACACATTGAAGGTATCCATTTTTGCTGAGAAGTTTGTGATTAATTTGGAGGATAAAGTCTTACAGCTGCTGCTCCTTTATAGCATCTGTCTTTTCTTTCTTTACACCAAATCTGAACCAAAGAAATTGTATTGCGGATCACTTGTTTTCCGTTATTATTTATTATTATTATTATTATTATTATTATTATTATCATTATCATTATCATTATTATCGTTATCATTATTATATTATTACTATGTACTGTTATTAATGTATCTCACTTTATTTTCAATGATTAAACTATTCTTATTTCAACATACAGTTTTTACTTTGATTCTCCCCATTCCACTGTGGGAGGATGAAGAGGGAGAGGCAATTGATCTACTGCATGATGTTCCATCTCCAGCTGGGCTTGAACCACAACAGTGGCTAAAGAAAACCAGCTTGTGAGAGACAATGATTTGCCTATGGCTGCTTGTGGGAGTGCACTTCACCTATGTCAGTCACCCACAAGAAAGCCAAAATTAGCAAACTCTCAGTGCTAGCTTTAAAGAAAGTTCTGTGGAATGATAAAAGTTGGTCAAAGTGGTAAAGAGGAGAGCCACCTGCAAAGAATGAACAGGAGCCTTACAAGACTGAGTGTCACAGCAATGAAACAGCAAAAAAAGTTCAGTATAGAAAATCATAAAGTGATACCAAAAGAAACCAGTTAATCTGTAAAGTAGGAGGATCTGAATTCAAAACAAAATACATAAAACCTTTGGATTATGATGCATATTTCCAGGAAAATAAAGTCTCAGTACTTGTAGTGGACCAAAAATGTACTCAAATACTTGCAAATATTAGGAAATAAAAGGAAAGAAAGAAAAATAATGAAATCACCGTGTAAATCTTTGCTTTTCCCAAACATTGAATCCAATGTGCAGAACTGGTCTTCTTATCTTCAAAATGTACTCAATAGAAGTGAGAAAGATCCAAAGAGAGAAAAAAAGTTCAACAGCATAAAAGATCCTGCATATAATAGTTGAGAAAACATTCTCTGTAGCCTGGATTGAACACCACATAAAGAAAATGCCTAAAAAACAGTCATGGAGAGTATGAATAGGAAATTGTTGTCACTGTTACTCCTATTACAAAAATAAGATATTATTACATCGAGATTATTACTCTTTTAAATAGTAAAACCAAGCTCAAACTAAATCAAATAACTTAGTTTTTAACAGGAAAAATAACAGAGCTTTTGAATTTCTGACCATCAGTTATTGTGCATGTAAAAATATCTATGACCATAAAAAATAAGACATACAAAGAAGTTAAATAAGTCACATTAGGTTTAGGAAATCCACAGCATACAATATAATTGATGAGAGTGACAGAGGGAGCAGTAATTTGTTCGACTTATTCTTCCCTTGGTGTAGCTTATGGCTGCTGCTTAAGACAAAACCCTTGGCCTGAGCCTGCATGGTTTTCTTAAAGAAATCCTGCAGACCCACATCTACCTACCAAGTTTATGCAGTTAACATAGATGTGTTTTAGTCACTTTGATCCTCCATCTTCCACAGATGGAATTCTTTCCACGGTACATTCCCATATAAACTTGTATTATCAGTATAGACAATTGAAGCTGCGTACAACATGGAACACTCAAGGCTGAAGTGAAAACTCAAAAGTCTGAGTAAAATTTTCATTTTAATTGTTTCTCAATGTAGAATCCTACTCCTCAGTTGCATCAGCAGATAATAAATACAGCAAGCCTTAAATACATTATAATCCCAATTAACTGGAAAATCTAAGAACTTCTAGATATCAACTTCATGCTGGATCTCTGAATTGTGGACTACAGATCTCTAGCATATTTAAGACTTTTTATCTCATTTAACTACTGTTACTCTATTCAGTTCTTCAGCAGTTTCCTAGTGCTGAGTTTTCTTAGGACTAAAAAATTATGTGATTATCCTGCTTTCAGGGATTTGCCATCTACATTTACATCTTGTCACCAGTCATTGACAGCATTCCAGCAATCTCTCTCAAAGTTTCTCAGTCTTCCCTTCACTGCTGGTTTATGAGACAGGCATGTCTCAGTCCTTTTGGTTTTTTTCCAGAGGCTTGCTCTTCTATTCAGGGTGAATGATACGAAAGATAATTTTCTTATGTTCTCAAACCAAAACTTTCCACTACACCTCATAATCTTCTCTCTGGTTATCAAAAGCATGAGCCATCAAAGTATGCACTGGATATTCTCTTATATGCACTGGTCTATTGAAAGGATTTTTTATTTTTTTTTTTATTTTTTTTTTAATTTAATGTAAGAACATAAATGAGAATTTTTTTCTATTTAAAATGAATAAATAAATACATTTTGATAAATTTGACCATGTATATCAATAGGAAATATGGCTTTATGGATATTATTGAAGAATAAAGTACTCTACATACTTGTGACTATTTGCCCAGCAGGTTTTTCAGACTGACATCCACATCAATGAAGATGATTGATATTCCTGACAGAAAGAGTGGATGTTTTCAATATGCCTTGTTTCTTTCTCCTAAATAAAAGATTTTTGAGAGCTTCAGCTTTCTAGAAATTTGAAACTTGTCACAGAAACTTGCCACAGAAGCTTGTCTGGCATACATGTACAGGTGGAATTCTCCAAGCTATTTTCTTTAAAAAGTACATGGATGGGAGTTGAATGGAATGCTGAGGATCCATCTCAAAATTATCCATAGCAAGTTTTAAACTACAATGTACTTAAACATGAGTCTTTTCTATGACACTGTTTGCTTACTTGCACAGAAGAAGTTGTTAATTCCTATATGAATAGGCAGGTGCCTTTATGAACTGGCAGTGTTGCTTATCATAGACGTTGAGGGCTGTAATGCCCTTCTGAAGCTGTTCATCAGCAAATCTGCAGTCAAGTATATGTACCTATGCTCATTCTTTCCAGAGTCCTCAGCACTGAGAAAAGAATTCTGGACTCATTCCACAACAGAGAAAAATTACCTCACTTTACACCTCTTCCACGTTTATTCATTTTATATAATACATTAAAATTATCTTTTTGGAATAATTCTCCAGTAGAAGGGGATAATTTTGATATTGAAAACCGCACACAATCTCGCACAATTTGTTTTTAATAGAGCAGACTAAGACAAAACTTGAAAATCTACAAGGAGTTTTATGTGGATGAAAGATCAATCTGCTTCTAAGAAGAGAAAGAAAGTTTCTACGTGTTTTTCTACTATTTTCTTTAGTTTCCCCTTCAGTTCTCTATAACATGAGGTGATTCTTAAAGTCTTCTGAGAGTGTTTTCTTTCCAGGCCCAGGGACTTTATACAGAGAAGGAAATCTATATTTTCTTTTCCTGTGGATTATGAGGTATCAACAGTCCTGGTCAAAATTCTCTATCCAGTATTGAACGCTAATTGCATTAGAGTTACCAAATGTTTTGATCGTTAATTATCATGGCATATGTTTAAAAAATAACATATTATAAGTTATTTATGCTAACAAATTTTGTGAGGAAAAATTATTGTAATTCAGAAAAGGACACTTGAGATTTATTCCATTTGGTGTGGACAATTCTGTACAGACATAAGAATTCCAGTGTTAAATACAGCCAGTGCTAATGATGAAAAGAAATCTTCTAGAAGAATGCTGTGATCTAATATAAAAGAAATACTGTAGAAGAAAATTACTTTCTGAGGTTATGTCTAACAGTAATAAAAGAGAATGCTTAAAAACAAGAATATTTAATAAATGGGTAATGTTATGAATTCATGACAGACTAACCAAATGACCTAGGCAAACCAGAAAAACAATTACCTTCTAATAAAATGAAGTGGGATTTTTTTTTCTGTGATCCTACACTAGTTTTAAAGACAGAACTAATTAGAAATATGATTGCATAACTTATGTTTCTTAGGGCAAATCCCACCCTCAACAAATATAAAGTACTGACAAGTAGGATAGAGGTGGGTGAAAGCATAAATTAACTAATAAGGTAGCAATAACTATTTTCCCAGAATCAAGATTGGGTGTTTTATTCTGTATTCATGGTGTTGATTACCTCTTCCTTTCATTTGAGGACAAATAACATCTAACAATTTGAAACAGTCTTTTAGCATTACAACATGAAGTCCTTTCCACAGCTTCATTTTTACGTTTTTTTTAGCTTTTTTAACCAAAACTGTTTAAAAATAATATGTAAGAGGATTCTTCGTGGTTAAATGCATCAACAAACTTGTGTACCTCTTTAAATTTAACCCAAATGTCTCAACAGATGCTGCTCTTCCAGTCTCAATAGGGAGCAGATTCCACAATCAGGGAGTATAATTACAGAGAGCTCTAGCTCCTGCTGTCTCAAAGTTACACTTAGGGCACGCTGAATTGCCTGCCAGTTTCAGTCTTCAATGGCTGACTGAGGCCTTTGGTAATAAAAGATCAGTCAAGAGTACATTACGATACTTCACAAAATACTAACAGCTTTGCAGAATTTATAATATGGAGAGACATATGCCAGCTTTGTACACTGCTGAACAGTTAAAACAAAATACAAGAGTAGGAAATAAATAAAAAACAAGTTTGTAACAGGAAACGTGTGTATTTGTCATCACACAAATAAGGTAATACATCTGCTATAAAGCATAAATTGAAAAGCAATGGAAAACAGTGGTTTTAATCCAACAGTTTTTGTCAGACCCTGATAATGACTAGGAAGAGTCCTCAGTTACAGATGGGATGTCAAGGAATACTCTTCTTCCACGAGTGATATGATACTAAAAACATACACACAAAAAAAAAGGAAATACAAAATTCTATAGTGAGAGTTTCTTCTTTTGCATAAGCTTTCTTCAGAAAAATGTAATATTTTTACTGCAAGAAAAATTAAAGTAGGTGAGGAAGAATGAGTCTAAAATGAATCAAAGAAATGAATAACCCTTTCCAGCTAGAGGACATCTGATTTTCTTGTCTTTTCCTGCACACATACATTCTGCAACGATTCAGAAGAATCACATATATGTTAAAGTAACACAAAATGAAGGAAGCAGGGCAATTTTGAATTAGAATCACTAGAAATTAGAAACTTTGAACGATTGTGTGTGTGTGTGTGTGTGTTTATGAACCTTCTCTTTATAACCTCAAATTTGTAATTCTTTTTCCAAAACCTAAAATTTTCAACTATAAATGTAGAGAACACTTAATTTGTCTCACGGAATTAAGAGAAGACATACTTACTTCACAAAACCAGATGACAGGAAACCAAATTATAGTGATGGGGGTCATTAATGATAAAAACATTATCAAATTTCAGTACACTTCAGCCACAACTGACCAATTTTTTTATCTTTTGTATTCACCTTCTTAGGTAAATTATAAATTTTTATCTCATTTGCTTCATAGACAGAATAAATCATCAAGTAACATCTGAAAAGTCTTCTCCAGACATTATTTACAGTATGAATTAAATTTTTTATTAATATGGGAATAATTTGAATAAGGAAAATTCATATGGGATTAATAATTATATTCCATTTGGATTCACTTTTTCTATTCTTCAACTACTTCATTTTATTTCTTGCCACTTCTTTCCTTATAAAGAAGGTTTCATGATTTAAAACACATTAGATAATGTCTTGGGTCCCAAGGAACTCCCAGCCCTGGCAAACAAAATTATATAATAAACTCTTAAAGAAGCCTCCACAGGTGTTGCAAGTGGAGGCAGCAGCTAGAAAGGTGGGAAAAGACAACAAAGAAATAACGCAAGAAACAAGCACTAAACCCAGAAGTTACAAAAATAGCATTTCAGGCTCCATTTGGCTTTATTTATAGCCAATTAATATTATATCTCCAAATATGTAGCATGTTTGTGAATACCACCAGACTTATTGCACTCTATAAATAAGAAAGAAAGTGTTCAGAGGACTCTGCTGACCTTACCTCACTGGTACAAGCAACACCAGTCTGCAGGTTGCATAATCTCCCAAATGCAGGGTTGAGAGCACAGAGAGGCTACAGTATATATAATTTTTTAAAAAATACCACATCGATTCTCTCAGAGAAAATTGGATGGTAGCATTGAGCAGAGCTAGCAGAAGGCAGAGGTATACTTGCTAAGTACATAATCACCTTCTGTTTTAAAGCTTTCCTCAGGATTTACCACTCATCTTCAGATTCTTCACTGACATAAAGATTTCTTCTCACTCATTTTCACTGTTGGAATTGGTGAAACAATTGTTTTCCAAGATGTATCGGCCAGTGCTATGTGGTGAGATCCTTGCATTGCATAAAAAGTTCCCATACAAGGATTCTGAAAGTAGCAAAATGCAGAACAATTCCACTGTGAAGATTTGCCCTCTCCTTGCAAATCCCTCTGAATTTTCAGAAATAAATAAATCATTTACCAAAATTTTTTATTCTTCTCAAAATTCTCCCTGGTGTAAAATACATACAAAATTGGGGCTGGCTGTTCACCTGAGGGCACAAAGCTGTCACAGTAGTAAATTTGCTGGGGCCATTCCCTGGGTGCATTCACAGATGGTGACTACTCTATCACAGACACCTGCTGCAAACTAGGCTGCTGCAACAAATAAACATCACTGGAAGAGAAAAAAACATGGTAGAATTGCTAGTTTTACTATCCTTGCATTACTACATTAAACAAAAAAAAACCAAGTCTTCCAGGTTAGTCAGTTTCATGTGCTGTGCAGCCAGTCATAAGAAGAAAAATTATTCAAGTGTTATATTTTAGCTATGTAAGTTGCATACTTGTGAATTAAGTAAAATACATTTTAAATTCACTGATTTTGCAGTTTCAAAGATTTTCAGAACTATAAAATTATCCTGCATTTTTCAAAGCCCTGAATATTTGAGAATTAATCTCTTGGAGGTTTGATTTGGTTCTTTGTTTTTCTTTTGTTTGTTTTGTTATATGCACTGGATTTTTTCAGAATTTTTTACTCAACTAATCAAGAGTGGAAAACAGGAATCTAACTGGGTTGTAATACCTTCCAACCAATGCCGTGTTACACAATGTAGGTTTCTTTTTATCAATACTACGTGGAAGTACACAAGCAATCAAATGAATTTTCCATCTTTTCCTATAATCAGTAATGGAAAATACCCTCTTTTATGTCTTTTAATGCTCTAAAGAACTGCAATTCCTGTTTTAATATATGAAAGTTTTGAGGGTATTTGCGTGTGTGTGCATATTTGTGTATATCATTCCATATAGAACCTCAGTCAATATAAAATTGTATTTCTGTCTTCCCTTGCACCATAACAATTCAAATTTGTTTAGCTCTTCTACAGGGAAAAAAAAAAGATTTCATCAACCAGTTTCAGCTGCTTAAATGCAGTATAAACATGTATATACCAGTCCAGTTGAAGGGAAATAATGTAATTTACCCCTTCCTCATAAAGTCTTTCTGTTAAAGAATGTAAAAGCAAATTTGAAGTAGCAACTGAATTTCTGGTCTGGGAAAGCTGCTTTAGGTGACCCTGCTTGGAGCAGTGGGGTTGGAATAGGCGATTTCTAGAGGTGTCTTTGAACCTCAGCTATCCTGTGTATCTGTGATGCAGTGCTTTCAGAGCAGAGATCTGATGGTTTGGATAGTCTTGGGACTCCAGATGAGGCCTCATCAACGCTGAGGAATGAGTAGGGATCACCTCTCTTGGTCTGCTGGCAACACCACTCACACAACTAGGATGTTGGTCTTTTTTCTGTGAAGGTTTATTGCTGACTCATGGTCAGGTAGTTGTCTACCAGTACCCCTAGACCTTTCCCTGCAAAGCTGATTCCCAGGTCATTGTCCCCCATTCTTTAGAGGGTCCTGAGGTTATTCTTTCTGAGAGGCAGGACTTCGCCTTTCCTTTTGTTGAGCTTCAAGAGGTTTCTGTCTGCCTCTTTCTCTAGTCTGTCAAGGTCTCTCTGAATAGCAGTGCAACCATCTGGCATATCACACTTTGTGACTCTATAGAAATGCTCATTATAGTGAAAAATCTTTATAGCTCATGAAGGCAGAATATAGAGAATAATTCCAGAAACAGACTGCTAATTACACTGGAATCTAAATTTATCTCATTTACATAGTCATATATGAAAAGGGCTTGAGCTGAAGTCAATGTTACATTCACATACAGTTATCTGCATAATCAAAGATTTAGTTAAACCAGACAAAGAAAAAAATTGAGTTTTTAAATACATTCCATAATGTCTGATTTTCTAATGAACCCAGCATGATCATTCATTCATGGGCCCACTTTCAAGGGATGGCTGCACTGCTCTAACAGAATGAAGATGAAGATTTGCAATTCACTGGCAAGGAAGTATTCATGTCAAACATGTATTTAATAGACATACTGTGTAAACAAACACAGCAAATTAATCCATGCAAGCCAAAGATGTTCAGTCTGTAAATTGCTATCAGTATTCTAGACAACCTAAACAGAGATATTCGAGTTGAGATACATGAGCACTACAGGCTCTTCCAAAGAGGGAGTAAGGTTCAGCTTCACCTGTGAGCTCTTCAGGATGGACACTTATGTAATATGTTTCCCAGCACGTGGAAGTCTCTCTTCTGTAGCAACCACACAGTCCTGTTTCTCTTCTACACAAGTAAATAAAGCTCAAGATCCATTCTTACTGAGATGAGGACTCTTTCTCTATTTCTGAAATTAATATACTTATATTCTTTTCTTATAAAATCAGAATCTTCCAATTAACCATAATTATTTCCTCCTCATACACAATCTCAAACTATACTATTAACCTAGGGGTCTTTTACCTTTCTTTTTTGAGATAATGTATTAAACAAAGTGCCTTTTACTTCTGTGGTATTTAAAATTATTTATTGTTTACTGCCTGATAGCTTTTTCCCTTCTCAAGATCAGTAAAAGAAAAAAAAAGTAAAAATATTTCATGAACATTTGTTTATAATAGCTAGTTTTTCCTTGGCTCCTTGTAAAAGAATCTCTTAGAAATCATAAGTGAAATTCGCCACTGAGAAGTCATCCTTGCCGTGGGTTGTACACCTGTTTTCCTATGTTTTCCAATGAGATTTAGGACTATCTTCAGTGAGCTTAGCTTTTGTCAGTTAGCTTTATGCTTCCGAACACAAAATTGTCACATCACTCACCAGCTCACTCCCTCATCTCCTAAAACTGTTTCTTGTAAACATTCACTTTTTTGGTATCCATATACATCCATGAGAAACTTATGCTGTTTTTACTACTGGCAGATATTTTCTACCTAAACCTACCTGCAATTCACATAACCCTTCGAATCTCTAAACCAGTCAGGAGTAAGAAAAATGAGGCCTAGTATGACAGAGAAGTATATTGGAAACAAGGCACTTTAGCTTAGTTCTTTGAAGTTTTAAGCCATGACTGAGAAAGATGGTATGACAACAGCAGAGCTCAAAAATTTTGTGGGCAGCAAGATGTACAAAGTCTCATGAAGGCTTTGAAGCATCCAGTCTGAGAGAAGAGATCCTGCTGGGTGTGGAGTTGTAGCCTAAAGGCATCACAAGTCAAGGTCTTTGTGCAAACCACAGACTAGCCACAGATATTTTCATGTACTCGAAGCACTGGCCTGTGGAAGAAGACTGTGAGCAAAACAAAGAACCCTGACACTAAGTATGCAAAAGTATTTGTCCTGTGAAAGTAACATGGAGTGACAAAAATTTAGTAGCTTTTGTAAGGAAAAGATAAAGTTTTCATTTAGTTCTCTCTTACATGGGAACTGCAAGAAACATTTAAAAGGATTTTTTTTTTTTTGTTTACAGCAATCTGCTTTTACATCATGAATATACCAGCCATGGCTGCCTTGGAACCTTGAGGTCTTTCTAGGTCAGTTATTCTCAAATATTTTTGTTGTTTTGAGCTGACCAAAGCAATGGCCAGTATGATCCAGCTGCTTTGCCTAAAGTGTGTGGAATTATGCTGTTTCACCACTGGAGACATTCTGCCTTAGTCTACAAAATTGCAGCTTATGAGTTTTCCTAACTATAGATTTTAAAATGAAAACAGAAAATATTTTTTTCCAATGCCTATGAAAAGAAATTGGGGATATTACCTTGATAGGAAAAACATTCCTAATAAAATGGAGTATATACTTTAAGAGGAAGCATATTTCATTTAACTCCAGAAATGTTGTAGATCTAACCTCTAGATCTGTAGCCTTCCTGGCTTTTGCACTGCTGGTGTAGGCTTTTGGTCATTATTGCTTTCCGTGTTACCTAATATGTTACTGAAAGAAATTTACCTATTACAGTAAGAAATGCCGTTTTTTTCTTTTTTAGTGAGTTCCACTTTCTCTAATAATTAAAAAGTTTCCTATTTCTTCCCTTTAAAAATATAGTTCAAAAGTACAGGTCCTGATAAACTACTGTGGCCAAAATATAAGGCCAAAACTTTCTATGTGTCGAGTAGAAATTTCATTAGCAGTTTTAACAAAAACCCTTGAAAGACAGTCCACATACTAAATTCAGATTTTACTATAAATTAAAAGATGCATTGTGACTACAGGAGTTGCCTAAATTGCTGAGCTATTTTTAAATACCTTTGTAGTATGCACAGAAAGCATATTTTTCATGCAGTCATAAAAGATTTTACCTCTTCAAGAAGCAGGACTTGATCCTGGATTCCTGATAAATCATTTCTGTGTAGCAGGACTATAATACCGAGGAAATTATCCATCTTCATGGATGTCTACCATAAAGATGGATAATTTTCATTTTTCAGAAAATTCCCGAATACCAAATGAATATTTTATAGTGATGTTTAGCATTGAGCATCCAACCCAACCTTATAAATGACTCTTCTGCATAATTAGCACATTAGTTACTCTGTAAGATTGAATCTGATGAATTATTCAAACACAGATCTGCAGAGAAGCTGTTTGAGGGTCCTCTGTTAAGGGCACATTAAAACTATCCTGTTAAACTTTGAAATAGTAGGGAGGGAAGGAAGTGCAGTTGAAAGAGGAGAGAGACACTGAATTTATTGCTGTATGAAGAGCATTTAGAAGTGCAAGGGAAGATACATGCCGGAAATGGAAAGGTATGTTAAAACAAACAAAAAATATTTCTTTAAGTCCTCAATAAAAAAATCTTTATGAGGATACAGAGCAACTTTCTTTGTAGTTTCCAGTGGAGTCCAATAAAGGTGGTCTGAAAAGGGCAATTGGATGAAGAAATATTATGTAGCCAAATGGGTGAATTCTGTTATTAATTTAGTTTGCACATTTCTATCTCTGTCTTCATAGTCTGTTTCTGAGGTTACTTTATCTTCCGAGAAATTGAGATTTTTTTGAATAAATTTTAGCTTGTGAATTGCTTGCAATCTTTTGTTTGATACCTCTGCCTGTGTTTAGTTTCCATAATCATTTGAATAAATTTTTAGAGACCTTAAATCGTGTTGTTTGTTTGCTGCATGAACATTGGTAACATTGGTAAAGTGTTACATAAAGGCACCATACTTTTTATTAATTTAGGGAGAGTGGCACATGCTTATTTCATAAGGAATTATAAGGGCATTCTTATTGTTTTAACTGTTTCACTTCTTTGCCTTCCTTTCAGAACTGTTTGACATTTTACTACTAGAAAATCTGTGTTATTGAAGCAAGTTTAGGAAAAATACAAGATTCACTTTGAGTGAATACCTATTACCAATATACAGGTCAAATTTATTAGTTGCATTTATATGATGGTTTCTTTTAAGGTCCTTCCCTCCTAGTTTACCCTTAAAGCTATTTTAAAAGCAAGGCATCACCTCAAATTCTTTAGGCATCCCCATAGGCACCTGCATGGGGCCAGACAAGGACAGGAGTACAGTCAGCAGCCATTTCAAGACAAAGGCAAGAGGATATCTTGCAGCTGTCAGCCCGAACAAGTACACATGATACTGAAGGCAAACAATGGGAAAGAGCCTAGCTCTGATAAGAACACATCTTGGTTACAGTGAAGATCTCAAACCAGAAGTTTCTTATAGAAGTAATATTATATCTTGGTGACAGAAAGCTATGATTTTACTTGGAGTTATTTCTAGAATTTAGGAAAACATCCTGTCTACTCCTACAAAATACAGAAAAAAGTTGGATTTTGGTGGCAATATTTTCCTGTTTCATCAAGGTCTTTGCATCTGTTGCCACCTATCAGGTTTCTGATTTTGGTTTCATTAAGGATACACATCCTTATTATACTGTCTCTGAAACTTTGTGAGTGACACTGGTGAGGCCATACCTATAGTACTGTGTCCAGTTCTGGCCTCCCCAGTGCAGGAGATACATTAATATACTGGAGAGACTCCAGTGGAAGACCAAGAAAGTGATTTAGGGACTGAGGTGTCTCTCCTGTGAGGAAAGCCTGAGAGAGATGAGACTGTTTATCCTGGAGAAAGAAGGCTCAAGGGGCCTTGTTGATGCACATACCTGGAGGAAGAATGTGAAAAAGACTGAGATAGGCTCTTTTGGGTGGTGTCCAGTGACAGGACAAGAGGCACAGGGCTGAATATTGAGAGGAGATTCTGCCTAAGCATAATAAGAATATTTCACTGAAAGGTTGACTGAGCACTGGTGCAGGTTGTCGACAGAGGTTATAGAGTCTCCACCCTTGAAAGACACTGAGTTGTCCCCAGAAATTTCTTTGATTTACTTATGAAATGGGTAAATTCTGCTAAATCCTTTAATCTTTGTTTCAAAAAGTTGTCCCTTTCTCAAAAGAAAAAAAAAACCAACAAAAAACCTCCCATGTTTCCACACATGACTGTTGTGTAATATGGCACAGATTTCATACTCTGGGCCCAGATTTCTGCTCAGTAGTGCTTATGAAACACACCCATCTGGTTTGTGTGGTCGTGACTCCCTCTAGTGATGCCTACACAGTCCACCATATTCTCATACCAAATGGATTCTTGAATTAAGTGCCCCATCTCTTCTTGTACTCACGGAACTCCATAATGACTGTTAAGTCATGCTTTAGTCACATATAGGATTTATCAGCCTTAATTCGCTGTGAGTCAGGTTTGATGACATTTGCATATGCTAGAAAATTTGAAAACAAACTGTGGAAAAAAATAATCAAGAAATAAGGAAATGGCATCAAAATAACGTCTGTAAATTTCAGTGCTTTTCATGTAAAAGTTAATTGAAAATTACTGTTGTGGTGGAAGTAAAATTTAAACACCAGAAGATATAGCATATATATTAGAGATCTCAGTTGAACTGAGTACTAATGTCAGGCAACGCTCAATCACTGAAAATTTCTGTAAATATTATTTCTGCCCATAAATGTCCTGTGCTTTTTACAGACAAGCGCTTTTCTGTGAATCTGATTTTCTGCTGCCTAGTGGAGTGCGACTACAGCTGCTTTGTTTATTATTAAGGTTGTGGGGTGTTCCAGTGAATAGTAACCTACAAACTAATTTCTGTCCCTAGGGAAGGAAAAGTAAGAAATTAATTCATTTATCCCTTACTTCTAATACTAGATCTGGGACCCTTAATTCCATTCACAGGATCTTATTCAGAATGAACAGATAAAAACTAAACCACAGATGTGCCCATGGAATAATACAACATTGAGAGAGTCGTTGTTGAAATCGAATACAGTTGCATTTATCCTTTTGCCAAATGATTGTGTGGGAGACTAAGGTCACTTTGTCAATCTAACTTCAATTTAAGACTTGTAGGAAACAGTAACAATGCTTTCTGTAATCTCAGTTGTAAAACTTCATTAATCTGTACAAAATTCAAATAGGAGTTTAAAGCAACCAAATGGTCTTCAGTGAATTACAGTAAAACACTCCTGAGTGATAGTTCAGGACAAAAGAAAATGTCCACTGAGACCAATGTTCCAAATACAGGCAGTAGATAAGTGATTAAGATTAGAATATTAAGTAGTCTTATTGTTCCCGGGTTGCATATCACCTTACATCCACCTTGAGGATGGTATGCCATGCACTAAATTTGCTTAATGAATGATCAATATTCTTTCATTTCTAAACTAGAATGAGTCACAGGACCTTTTACAGGTGAGAGACATTGCACGTTCTTTAGAGGCCAAGCTTGTGAAATGAGATCACTATGAAATAATGTATTCAGCACCCAAAAACAGTGCAAAATACCTTAGAGAAATAAATCTGTATGCAATAGGAAAACACCTCCTTTAGAAAATACTTCGTAGTTTTCTTTGAAAAGATGCAAACATGCTTCTTAAAACAGAACTCGGTGGGTTAAAGTTCACCAGAGGCAATTTTCCTGGTATACTAAACCTGAATCTGTAGTTCACAAATTGATCCATATATACAGAACTGACATGACAATAGGTAGAAGTTTATTGTCCTGGATAAAATGTGTGGTGCTTTATGCTTTACCTATCAGTGTTTGTTTTCTCCTGTCCTTTACACGTAGTAGGAAATGTATTGCATTTTTCAAGCCAAAAAATCTGTGTTTATGAATTAGTTTATGAATCTGTGTTTATGAATTATGAGAAGTCACTTAAGAAAGGAGGACAGAACAGGATAAGTTTTTTATTCTGGTTTTGATTTCTTATTTCTTACTATGACTCTTAATTTAAATTTTTGAGATAAAATGGGTAATGTTCAAACAGGTGGTAGGTTCAATGCAAATGATGAGGTCTGTAATTCTTCAGACATATTTCTTTATAAATGAGCGAGTGAAGCTGCATTAGTATTTAAATATGTAAATTCATCCTGTAAAGATGAGAAGAAACACTTGTACTATAGCTCTGTCTGAGAAAGCAGCAAAACAATCATTCAGTCTTAAAATAATCACAAGTTCTCCTCTCATCATCTTTTCATTAAACCTATGCCCTACATCCCCTCTGTCTTCATTAATTTTTAATTTTTAATTCAAATGTTTGTTTAAAGTAGATGATAATATTTTTGTTTTTTGATTTATATTTATTTGCCCAAATTTTTAGATCAGTCATGACATGTTGTTGGATAGTAGATTTACCTGGGAAATTAGCATAAGTCAACAAGAAAAAGTCACTTTTCAAAAAATTAAAATATGCATGTGAAATAATTCTTCCATTAAAACAGAACCCCATCCAATGATGTCATGAACATTTCCAGAGATGGGTTCTTTGGGCAACCTACTGCAGTGCCTCACCACACTCACAGTAAAGAATTTCTTCCTAATAACTAGTCTAAAGCTGTGCTCTTTCAGTGTAAAGCCAGCCCCCTTGTACTAGATGCACTACATGTAAATAATGCCTCTCCATCTTACTTGTAGGCCCATTTTAGTTCATGGAAAGACATTTTAAAGTGTCCCTGGAGCTGTCTCTTCTCCAGGCTGAGCAGACTCGACTCTCAGCCTGTCTTCATAGGAATGGTGTTCCAGATCTTC
Organism: Cichladusa arquata; assembly: GCA_026413545.1. Taxonomy (NCBI): domain Eukaryota; kingdom Metazoa; phylum Chordata; class Aves; order Passeriformes; family Muscicapidae; genus Cichladusa; species Cichladusa arquata. The sequence continues at coordinate 33,351,471 of JAOTQP010000251.1, read as the reverse complement.
TCGTGTTGGGGGCCACAGAGCTGGATGCAGTACTCAAGGTGGGATGCCAAGAGAGCAGAGTGGATGGGAAGAATAACCTCTCATGACCTGTGGCCACTCTGCTTTTGGTACAGCCTAGGATAGGACTGACTTTCTGGGCTGCAAGTGCACACTGTTGCATTGTGATGAACTTCACATCAACCAGCAATTCCCCAGGTCCTTCTCCCCAGGGCTTCTTGCAATCTATTCTGTGCACAGCCTGTATCCAATTTTTGGATTGCCCTGACCTGGCTGCAGGACCTTGCACTTGACCTTGTTGAATTTTATGAGGGTTTCATGGACTCATCTCTCAAACTTGTCAAGATCTCTCAGGACAGCATCCCTTCCCTCCAGCATGACAACCCCAGCACATGGCTTGGTGTCATTGGCAAAATTGCTGAGGCTGCTCTCAGTCCCTGCCTTTACCTTCTGTGATTTGACTAGTGTGTCTTGAGCGCTTGTCATTGAAGATTGAGGGAATTTTTTTTTTTTTTTTTTTTTAATCTCAGCCTTCTCCACATCCCAATTACTCAGGTTTCCCATTTCCTTCTAGATCTAGTCCACATTTTTCTTAGTCTTTGTTTTATAACCAATGTACCTATAGAATCTTTTCTTACAGCCCTTGACATTCCTGGTCAGGTTTAATTCTATCAGGGCTTTAGCTTTATCGACCTGATTCCTGGCTGCTCAGGTGATTTCTTTGTGTTCCTCCCAGGATACCTGTCCCTGCTTCCACCCTCTTCCTTCTTCTGCTTGTTTTTTTCCAGGAGCTCCAGCCTCAACCATGCAGGCCACACAGCATTTTTGTTAAATTCCCCTTTGCTGAGAAGCATCACATCTGAGCCTTGAAGAGGTGATCCTCAAATATCAACCAGCTTTCTTGGACTCCTTTGTTCTCCTAGGCTTTTCCTGTGAATCAAGCAGACCCCAGAAGAGGACAAAGCCTGGACTCCTGAACTCCAGGATTCATTTGCTGTGCACCCTCCTCACTGTCCTAAAGGTATTGAACTTAAATATTTCATGGTCACTGCAGCCAAAGGTGTCTTTGTGTTTCATATTTCCCACCCAGTCCCTTGTTGGTGAGAACAAAGCCTGGCATTGCACCTCTCCTTGTTTTCTCCCCTATCACGTGGAGAAGGAAGTTATCATCAACAAAGTCCAGGAACCTCCTGAAATGTTTATATCCTGCTGCGCTGTCCCTCCAGGAGATAAGAGTGTATAATATTTTCTATAAGTGAGTTAATGTTTTAGGCTATTCTATACTCTTGATTAGATCAGTGGCGTCATCTTTCTTTTTTTATTATTATATCATACTTCTACCATTTTATGGTTGTCCTAAATCTATCCTCAGAGCAGTCCATTTCCATATATTATTTCATGACCTGTTATTTGTTATTGACAGACAGTTAAACACTTTGTTGCCACTGTAATCTACTACAGAAAATTTTCAGCAATATCATAAGTGCTCATTCCTTCAAATCATTACCTAAGCAACAAGTTTAGCTTCTGCAATTGTATGGTTGATGTTTTCTAAATTTTTCCATTGTAAGAAAGATTTTTTTTCATTGTTTCAATTGGCCAAGTCAGTCATGTGTCCATAAAAGACCATGTTGCTTCTTCAGTGTGTTGGGTGCTTTCTGCCTTAGCAGTGACTGCCTTCTTGATGTTTTCTAGGATTGTTCCAGATAGAATAGTGATTGTTTCCTTTACATGGCCAAGAGCATTCTGTAATTCACTGGTAACTTTCATTCAATATAGTGTGCAACTTCTCTGGTGAACTATCCATTCCCAAAAAAGTGCAATGATTCTAGAACTCAGTACCAGATAAGCATTTTTAAATGCTGTTTCCAATGTCTCGTTTTGGAATCAATGGCATCCTGGAGAACAATGCAGAACATTCTGCAGTATATTGTTCTGAACATACACTTGCCATTTTTGATATTTTGCTTTAAAGGAAGCCATTAGAAGCACTATTAAACTGAATTTTCTAAGCGGTGCACTGTGTTGAAAGTTTTGAACTTGTTCTAAGAGGCTTACTGGCCTCATTATTTTTTGATGAAAGAAAATCTCTTACAATATGGAACTGAAGAAAAGCTATATTTATTTCAATTATAAACATCTCAGAGCAGAGAAAATACAGTGATAATCTGATTCAACTTAAGTATAGGTTTTGTTTTGGGCAGTGGTGCATGTCAGCTGCATAGATACATATTACTTATGCTGAAGAGGATTATTTGGCTTCTTGTAATGATGTCACAAAACATACACACAGGTGCTGTCTTTATGGCAGTCTATTTCACTGTCTCTGCTATCAGCTGGATTATTGAACAGCTCACTGAAACAATATTGATTATTCTCACAGAGGCTGTCAGTCTTATCACAGAGTATTTGGTCTTGCTATGTCTTATGACTAGCAGCCACTAGTGCTTTATTATGCCAAATGCTGGGGAGGATCTGCAAACATGATATCCTCTCCACCATCAAGAAGCTGTGTGACAGCATCAGATCAATAGAAAACAGAAAAAATGAGAGCTTGATCATTTCTGCCACGAGAATAGAGCATCAACCATCTGATTACATTTCATATAATGATCTGCACTTCAACAGTAGTGTAAGATTGACCTTGCAGTTTTTAATGAATGCTTCTGAGGACATGGTAACTGCTTTTTCCCTTGTGAACCTGCAGATATCAGTGAAGGAGAGTAGTCTGAAGAACAAGAAGCAAGGCAAGATACAGTGCTAAAATCAAGAGGTATTTAAGGTGAACAAGACACAATCAGTTCATGAGAGTTTTAGCTGAGCAACACCTCCATATTTCTGCTTTGCTAACAGAGAAAAAAAATCAGATTCATATGGGTTTTTAATGTATTTTATGGAGGGCATGTAGAGCAGCTGACTGACATCTGTGAACAGCTGAGGCCAGGGAGGGGGATGGTTTGATGAAGACAGTTGAATAGTATTCGATAGTCTCTGATTTACAGACTTCATTGCAATTTTTTTTAAAAAAGGTTTCATTTCTTTAAAATTTCTGTTATCACAGGCTTCTGTGACCAAGTTTATTATAACAGTGCCCCCCCGCAGTTACACAGTAGGTATCTTTTACATACATACATAATTTTAATTTGTAACTTTAGTTCATTCATTCGTTTCCTGTAATTCCACTGATCCTATCAAAGTAATTCTGTTCTCTGATCAAGTGATTGAGTTCCCTTCCCCTTCCTATATCATTGTTTTTTGCTGTACATTGTCGTTGCAAGTGTACATTCTTTTCAATTCTGTTTTGGTGCAACTCCACAAAGGTATTGGTTTTATTTTATATTTTCTGTTATTCAATTCCTGCTAACTGGCTGAATTACAAATGTTTGTTTTGTATTTAACAGATCTCGTGTGTTGGCAAGAATGATTGTTGTCAACCTACTGATTACTTATGTTGCTTGCTAAATATTTTTTAATTACTTATCAAAGAAAGTGATGAGTTTTTCAAACCCCATCTATACAGGAATGTGGGAATTGCAGTTCTGCTTTTTGTATTAAATTGGATCACTCTCTGGTTTAAATAAGATTCCCTTGAAGACTGTCCAAGCTTCTAAAAGTGTTGTAAATGACCTCTCTACACCACTGTAGAGATGCAAAACTGTAAGGACATAAGAACGCTCAGGTCACATATCTTCCTCTCCATGGTCCAGTCCTATAATACAACTATAACAATGTCCTTGTTAAAGCAGATCAAAAGCATTTGTACTCTGAACCTTGATGCTGATAAATTCTCTTAAAAACCGCTTTTACACCAAAGGTTTTGTATTATAAGTAATTTTTTTTGCTCACACAGTAACAAACTGAGAGATGGAAAGCAATGTTAGACTCTCCAAGTCACCCGACTGTCTTAAAATTCACTGAATAATTACAAGACAACATAATTGGTTACATTTGCGACTTTAAATACTAATTTTTTAAATCTTAAATTCTGTCAGCTTAGTTGCTGGTAGGAGTGATACATGGAGTTGATTGAGGTCTGGTCAATATACTTTTTCCATTGATAATACATTGAATTTTACAAAAGCAATGCAAAACTATTTGCTTGTGTGGTATTTTCTCAACATTCTTCTCACTGCAAAGACTGTTTGAAAGATGGAATCAGCTCAGTAATCTGGAAAATTAGTCTCTAGGAGAAAGAATGCAGAAAGGACGCTATATAATCATTTGAAGTTTTCTATGATGCATCATGCATGAGATTACTAGGGAACAAATCAGGTAACATCTAATATTATTTTAGAAGATCTGATGTCTTCTTTTCAGCCGACTTTCTAGAAGGGAGCAAGACTGATTTGTGTCAGTGCCATATTTCCACAATCCAATGTGATTGAACACATTAAGGCTTCTGAAATACTACTAGATATCTATTTTTTGACCCTAAATTACTCTACAGAGATCATGATCGCTTCTGTGTTTTTCACAAAGGAATTTTATTTCTTTGCTTTGCCAACCTCTTTTGATAAAAAGAAGTATCATTGCTTTACACATTATGCTGAAAATACTGAATGGAAACACATATTTAGTGATAATTTTAAAATGTTTAACTCTTTTTATACTCTTGACTTTCATTTAGAACTGCACAAAGAATATTGCTGGGAAATTTTACTTGAGATTTTTGGTTTCCCAAAATCAGGACAGACAAGGAATTAGATGAATTCCATTCCTCTTATTTCTGAAGCTTGGTTTCTCAGCTGAGGAGATCTACTGGAATTCAAACAAGTCCAGATGTTGTTCAGGATTTTTTTCTTAGTGCATAATTGACAATATTCAAATTTTTTTTTCTTCATGCTAATTGTAATGCCTTTGCTCAAAGACCTCTTCTGAATCAGTTGCCTTTTCTGCAGCACACATAAAAAGACAGAAAAAAATAAGTAGAGAAGAAAAGAAAAAAAACAAACCTTGACAGAATTTGACATTTGGATCAAAATGTTTATTAACGTGTTCTAATAATCACATTTTCAAGAGAGAAAGATACATTGTACTAAAAAAATTGAATTTCTAGTTCCAGCAAAATGGAATAAGGACTGAGTATCATATTCTTATATGCTTCCCATATACCTATATCTTTTTATACAGAATAAAAGGATGAAAACATTTTCAAAACTTTTTGGGTAGTCATTGAGAATTGCAAAAATATTTACACTTCATCTTCCTGTAATGGATGAGTTCTATCTATCTCTATCTGTTTGGCTATTTTTCAACTTGGTTTGTAAAGAAATATATTCTGCTCTGAGATGACTATATTAAAATGTGTCCCTCTAGAGCAATATATGTTGCTGACACAGCTGGTTATTTGGTAACCCAGGGAGCTGAAAGATGATGTTTGTTTGAAATTAATGTTTGTCTGGTTTTATAGCACTACTCCATAAAATGTGTAATTCAGCATATAAAATTTTGGGACAAATGTGCTTGGTTGAAAAAAAATAAAGGGAATAAATATTTTCAGAGAAAAACTCTCTCTTAGGTAGACATTTTACTATTTCTGCTTTTCCTTTCTTTGGCTTTTCTTTCATCTTACAGAAGTAAAAGTAGTCTTAGTTCTTTCAATATACACTTGGGATACTGCAGAAAAAAGGCAAGTCTCCCACAACCTGTCACATGTCCCTGAGACAAAAAAAAAGGGAGAAAATTATGTTGCTTTAAAAAATTGAAAGTTCCCTCAGTAACAAGTATTAAAACAATAGGACATGCCCTAAAGTTTCACCAGGGCAGAGTTAGAGTGTATATGAGAAAAAATATCTTCACTGAAGGGCTGTCAAGCTTTGGAACAGGGTGCCCAGTGATGTGGTTTATCCATCCCTGTAAGCATTCAAAAGACATATAGATATATATATCTATAGGGGCACCTAGGGACAGAATTTAGTGGTGGATTTGGCAGCGTTAGGTTAGTGGTTGGACTTGATGTTCTTAAAGGTGGTTTCTGACTTCTGTGCTTCTGTGATACTGTGATCCTGGAGCCAAAGGTTGCTGAAATCTGCAGTATCCATAACCAAACCTTGTAGTCTAAGTATATCTTAAATCAAGGGTAGTTCTGTGCTGGTATTTCCATCTCTTCAATTCATGAGCCTATCAACCAGAATGTCCAGAAACTGATTTTTGAGATGATGTTCATTTCAGTGTGCAGTGATGAATCAAGTGCTGGTCTTTTCAAGGTCCTGCAAAGGTTTACTTATGTAAGTGACACTTCCAGTATTGAAGAGGCAAATTATATTAAGGCATTTCTGAAGTACTAAATTCAAGGAAAACTCTCTTCTCCTGTGTACTTTGTTCTTTCAGAAGCCACGAGTGTCTGAGAAATTCTAAGTACCTTTAAAATTCTGCATCAGTTTCTGAGCACACTTGGTAGCTCCCCTCCCCCATTCTGTGACACTACAAAGCATAATTGGATTAGTCTACATCAAGTGGCTATCAATGGTAAAAACAATACATTAAAAAAATCACCTAAAAACAATGTTTTTCAACCAGCTGTTAAATCAAGTAATTTATTTGTTTTATTGCACATTTGCATAATAGGGCAAACCAGAAACTCTGTGTAACAGATGTGATAGTGGCAGGGAGATTTGATTACTGGCATCTATTATTAATCACTGCACAAATCTTAAATGATTTGTTTCAACAGTTTGATCAATTTACATCCAAGGACTTGCATTTATGCACAAAACGTGGAGATAAAACATCTGTTCACACCTTTACTAGCAGCCCTGATTTTTTAATAAGGTTGAAGTTTGTGTTGATGAAGACACAAGAGACTGACAACTTATGAGAAGATTTCACTGTTTCTGAGAATAACTCATAACTGAAAGGCATTTCATATTGGCAATAATATCTATATGGTGCTTCTTTTGACTTGAAAAACTAGGAAAACAATTTTACAGCATTATCAAAACTTTCACAAATTCAATTAAATACAATTTTATTATGTTTTGGGATCTATGTACAAATTGTTGAGACTCTTGTAAATGATAACGTGTATCTTCAACATTAAGTATTTTGAATTTTGTTACAAGGTTCTTCTAGCTCAGAAATTTACTTGTAATTTAGAAAAGCAAATACTTTATTTTATTAATTTTTTTATTATTTTAATAGTTCCAAAGGAGGCAAAATGATGCACATGCAGCACAGCAGAAGCACAGACTATAAATGGTAGGATCTTTGTACTTCAATACATTTTAGACAAGACGTGTAATCTTTCTGTCTAAGGATCAGAACTTAAAATTGTTTATATTTGTCTCATTAATGCATCTGAATTACTGGACTGACTATCATTTTCTTGGTGAAAGTGATATTCTAGATGGTAAAAGTCCTAAGATGACATGAAAGGCACATTACCAGCTATATAATATGTCATTTCTGCCACCACAGAATACAGTTCATGCTCCTGTTCAGACACAAAAGTGGATGAAGCATAGTGCTGCCATATAATTTATAGAAGAGAGAATCACAGGGCAGATATGTTTCTAACTCTGTAGTGTTTTTAACATCAAAAGAAAGACATGCAGATATCCCCTCACGGTCTTGTGTCCCCCAGGAAATCAGGGATCACACTGGATCTGTTGCTGACTGTATAGGTGCTGTGCTGCATCTCTTTCCACCAAGTCAAGTGCCTTCTGAAGGCAAATTACCTCATAACCAGCACAGATCAGGATACTGCTGCCTAAGGGTTAAATTATTTTTTACCAGTTAGCAACATTAGAAGCATAAGTTTATAAGTACACCAGAAAAGAAAAGTTAAAGTGCTCCAGATGTGATGGCTGCAAATATGAAAATACAAGTCCTATATGCCATACAGATGATTCTCATACACTGAGGGATTCTGCCTGGAGTACACACAATTTTTTCTTCAGGAAATAAATGTATCCAATCAGTGTTTCTAGGTTTTATACATCACACGGACCAATCAGTTATAATATAAGATAGATATAAAGTGATTTTGTTTCTTGGCATTTTAATAGATTAGATTTTAATAGATTTTATTATATGCCTCGGGGGAAAAAAAAAAAAAAGAAAAGAAAGGGAAAAAAAAGCAAAGTGAGTATATTTTCCTCATCAAATTGGCAACTATTTTGATCTGGTAGCATTCATTAATATTTCAGCTCCAAGTTAGAAATACTGTGTGCGATCATTCCCCTTATACTTTCATAGACATTCATCTTGTAAGAAATATTTATTTTTGTTTGCTTTTTAAATTTTATTATTAGAATTATTCATTTTTTTCCAATTGATAAAACCTTCCCTTAGAAGTTTTTTCAAAGTACGCTCACATCTTCCTGAGGGGCAAAAACCCAAACAAAAAAAATCCCAACACAAGAGTAGCAGATAAAAATACACGAAAAGGCTTATAAATCAGAGTTATGAGTGGTTCAGTAATTCCAGCATGAGCTGTAGGACAGAATGTCTAAGGGAGTAAGAGGGTAATACAACACAGACAACAAACTTAACTCTATTACAGATACACATCTCCAAAGCTATTACTACAGTTGCCTGAGGTGTCTGTTGAGAAGCCAGATGTCAGTCCTCCATAACTTAGTGTCTTATGACTGTCATTTAGTCTGAAGGAGAAGGAAACATCGTGTTTAGATGCAGCAAATATAAATCCTAACTTCCACTGCATTTCCTGTTTGTTTTATAAAGACATGAAATGTGAATTTCAAGGCCCCCTTTAATGCTCAGGCTATCTAGCTTAATTGTATTCAACAGCTATCCTTATTTTTTCCAGAATACTTATATTAGTTTTGATTCTCTTGGATCTGTAGACTTGTATCCATTGAAACTCTCTTATATTTTTGTACTACATCCCAAAAGCATGAAACATATACTCTTGAGGTCATGCTGCAACAACACCACACTGTGTTTGTGTCACCAGGATGTGACAAAGCCTTCATATTATTAAGTTAGTAAGAAAAGGCTTAGGTCATTGATATCTCAGGTTTCCAGACCTCTTCAAAATTTTACAGGTTTTGGGAACACCGAGAGGAAATAATGATCTTAATGCTCTAGTTTCTTAAACTGAAAGTTAACCTCCAAATAAAACCTAACATTAATCCAGCAGAAGAAATCTACTCCAATTAGAAAAAAGAACAAAGTTGTCTGAATTGCCATCAGTTTTTTTTCAGGGCTGCAAGTTCTGGAATAAGCTACTCTTACAACACTTTTCATTTCAAAAGATACTTTGTTTGCCACACTTTTGAAGTCATGGCAGTATCCGGAATAAACTGGTCATTTGAAGTGCTGGACTTCCAATCCATAACTGTAACACCAAACCTAATCCTAACACACAGATAAAATTAAAAGCCCCATCTACACAAAATAAATGACAAAAGATATTGGCTTGTAAGAAAAAGAATGTTCTTGTCAGCTGAAGCCAAGGACTTATATTCTCTATTGTTTCTTCTGACGAGTTTTCTAACCATAAAACAAGGTTTGAGTTTGGGATTAGTGTTTGGAATGTATATATATCTGCCTAGTTTATTGTTTTATGCTATACAGCCCCAAATACAGGAAGAGATCAGGTATTGATTGGCACCAAGAACTTCTGTTGCTATTTTTAATGGTGCAACATTTCTTCTAGTTATAGCTAAAGTTAAGACAAGGGCAAGCAGACAAGAGTGTGCATACTGCTTAAAGCCAAGGATTTCTTTTCTTCTTCCTCTTCTTTCAATTGGTCTTCTGGGAGAGTTCAGTGTGGGGGAAAAAAAAAGTAGGCCTTATTTTAAAAATACAGTGATTATGAGTTTTAAGTAGAATATAGTTTTCATCATAGAATGGTTTGGCTTGGAAAGAACCTTAAAAAACACCTTGTTCCAATTCCCTGCCATGGTAAAGGGCATCTGCTAGATATGATTCCTCAAAGCCCCATTCAACCCAGCCTTGAGTCCTGCAGAGATGACATTCATAACTTCTCTGGGAAATCTGTTCCACTGTCTCCACACCCTCAGATTAAAAAGTATCTTCCTAATATCTAACCAGAATCTACCCTCCATCAGTTTAAAACCATAACCTCTTGCCCTATCACTACACTCTCTAATAAATAGCTCCTCTCCAGCACTCTTGTAGGCCCTCTTAAAATACTGCAAGGTCACTAAATTTACATTCCTTTTGCTCAAATGCAATTAGTCAGTTTTTATTCATAGAAAAGAAGGAAGAGCCCAAGTTCTATTGATATACAATGATTCTTGGGTGGTGGAAATATTTGATGACTTAAAAAACCGCACCCGATATCATAACTATAGAGTGACACTATTTTACTCATTTTTACATATCTGAAACTGTTTAACCAAAATATGGTAATAGATTTGCCTTTTTCTTCCTCTGAAAATCATTGAAAAAATTATTTGAACCATTCAATCATCTTTTTTACATTTTTCCTTTTCGTTTCTGAAGCAGTTGTTTCTCAAGCTGAAAGCTTCCATTCTTGTAATGGCCTAGAAGTAATTTTTTGAGGTTTGGAACCTGAAATATGTGGCTAGCTGTTAAAGAATATAATTTGGTGGGAACAGAGAGGAGTAGGGAGACATCTTAATCCCAGTTTTCCATTTCAAAATAAGAAATGTACTGCTGTTTTCATAAATAGAGCCATGTTTAAAGGAACAGGTGTGTCATTCAAACTTTTTAGGTTCGCAGTCTGTGGATGGACTGATCTCTGCAAACATTAAGTCCTCTTCAGAGTATTCTTCTTGTGTATAAATTTAGGCATAGTAAAACACAGAATAGATTATTTGTCTATAATGTAATCTAAAAACAGTGTCTCTAGCTGAGGAGAGTGCTGTCATACTTGTTGAGTTTAACACTTACTACATTCCCTAGACCTCTGTTTTTTCACTAACCTGGTGTTTGAGACAGGCACAGAGGGTGCCGCTAGCCCATGAATGCTGAATTATGCAGGGGCTGCACAAGCTGGTGTCTCCCCATAGTCTGGATGTTACAAACCATATGGACTCCCCATGTGAGTCTTGTAACCTGGGACTGTCCCATAGTCCCAGCCACCAGCAGGGTAGGTGGGGACAAATTGGGACTGACAGATTGCTAAGAAAATTCCGTAGTAATGAGATATGTCTGAGGAAAAGCTGGGAAATTAAGACAGTAGGTCCAGGTTAGAACCAGTCCTGGAGACTGTAATGAGGATCAGACACACCACCAGCATTTCTGGGCAAGTCTATAGGCACATCCAAGCTCAGGCTGGGGAGTTCATTATGTGGGTGGAGTTCAGGGTCCAGATCAACAAGGAGCGTGACTGGCATGGTTTGACCTGCATTTCAGGCACATTTCATAGGAAGACCTCTGGCTTTTCCACATCTATTATGTGGAAGGAGTCAGAATAAAAGTAGTGTAATATCCACTATAAGAGAAGTTGTATATGACAATTTTTGTTGAAATGGGTCTGATATGACTTCTTTGGCATTTCTCATTTTGCAACAGAAAATGGCAACACTTGAATTTTTAAGAATCTGCAATTATTATAACTAGACTGTAGCTCTTCTTTTTAATAACATTATGCAGTGAAAATGGCAGTATAAGGTATTTTAAATATTTTATTTGTTACCCCATCACATCTTGTGCTTTCCTTTCATATCTTTTCTTTGAAAATACTGAAAGTCTAATGTGTAAAGAAGATGGGGGTGCATTTTTTGTGAATGTGAGATTTGCTACTGAAAAAGAAAGAGATTGAATAGTGTGGAATGCACTGAATCTTAAGGTTTGTTGAAGCTGTTTTTCTTGATAGACCAGTATTTACTGATATGATATAGCTACCTGATGCAAAAGGATCATGAACCTATATTCTATTCTGAGTGAACAAAGCAGGGTTTAAACATGCACACAAATCATATTGACTAAATATCGTTGGCTAAACTATGCCAGTGAAATATATGCACATATGTAAAAAGGCAATTGTTCTGAAGCCATGCATATGCATGAACAAGATGAATAATTGCATGTGCAGGCTACCACCAGTGCGTGAAATTACCTGTTTTGCAAGTGTAAATTAGTGTTTTGCATGCCCATTTACCTGTTTGCTGTCCTTATATTTGTTGTGTTCAAGTTAACTGACTGACTGATAATTTGTGTCTTAGGGTACAAACAAAAGAGTGAAAGGAAAAAAAACAATATTAATTTTGAGAAGAAATAAAAATGAAAATATTTTTCATTCCTATACTAGAGATGTGATATTCATGTCATTGAATATCTGCAAGGCATGCTAGTAAGATATATTAAAATCATAGTGTTAGTGCTATCCTCCAGAACAACCAATGCTTCAGAACATATACATGAAGATTGATGCAGTCCATTGCACAGTTAAAATAACTAATTGCAACAAGAACATGACTGTCATTTTAATGCTAAATTTTAAAAATATATTTCATTTAGAATAAAGAGAACTCAGTATAGTTAAGATGGTTGAGATTAAAAAAACTTCATGAAAATTTAAAAAGTCAGATATAAAACCCATTTGCCTTCAAAATGCTGTACAATTGCAAAATATTTACAATCCCTAAATCTACTTTATATTGACCCAACAATTTACGTATGACATGTAAGTCACTTATAGCAAGCATGCAGTTAAATTCCATTCAACACAGCAGTACATGAGCTGGCATTTCCACACCAGAACAAAATACTACTTTTTAATTTCATTCTTGGTGAGATAGCAATGCAGTAATGCTACCATCTGATCTTCAAATAACTCCACATTACTATTCTTCGGATCACAGCACTACCATTTAAAGTTTCCCTGGTATCCTTTGAAACTACTACTGTGTAACTAATTTCCTTTATGTGCAACTATTATAGTTCTGAGAAGACAGTGCAAACTAGTGGAAGCTACAAAGACAAATAATAAGTTGGAAATCAATAGCGCTCACACTGTGTTCATCCTATCGAAGTACGTGGCAGTATTATTACCTGCAAATCTTCATTCTATACATTCAGGACTCTGAATTAATTGAAGTTGAGACAGTCTCTCTTTTACTTCTCTTAAAGTCTCTTGAAGTACTCCAGCTGAAAATATCAGCAGATTTATGTCAAGGGGTCTTTTATATCCTCTCTAAAGGTTCAGACAGAAAATACCTGACACAGTTCTTCTCCCTCCCCACAAAACTGAATTAAGTGGCATCATGAACAATGCTCAGTTACCAAACAATAAAATAAAATTTTAATTTGCTCAATTTCTACAAGAACAGATCCTTGGTTAAAGTGTTATAGATTTACCTCTTAAAGAATGCAATATACTGGAAAAAATTTTCCCTGAGCCTAAAAGTCTTGCCAGTGTTTTGCAATTTCCCGATTGCTTTTTTGCAGCATTCTGTATTTTTCCTTAACACATCTAGAAGCTAGTTTTGGAGACAATTTAGCAGAGGCACTCTGTGAGAATATCAGTGCTGAACACAAAGGTATCTTGGAGGCATCTTAATCCTTTTGCATGAAACTCATTTGAGGTAGAAGTATTCAGCCCTGAAACCTTCTGTACGCCAAGGGCTCATTCCCCATGTGGGGAAGACAAATTTTAGGTGGATGAAGGAAAGTGGTTTCTTTTTGTAGTAAAGGGAAGTTGGACCCAGGCTGACTTCTTACAAATCTAATAATGGTGTCTAAAATACTGGCAGTGGTTCACAGCTTCTCCAGTAGTTAATGTATATCTGAAATATAATTAATTGTAAGAGTGCCAAAGATAAACCAGGCAAACTACATAAAAGGATAGACATAGAGAGCTCTGGGGATGGCATGTTCATGTTTTGTCTCATTGAGATGACCCTTTTACCTAGCCTGGAACTGATTGAGTCTTCCTTCTATGTCCTTAAATAATCCAAGTATTCCTGCTTACTTCTTAAAGCCAGAAGTGGTTCTTATGAAACCCCTTATCTCCTCACTTTATAAGCTTAGAGAAATACACTGAAGAAGACATTTCCCTTTACAAGCCTCAGTTGGGTATTGGCAAAATTATCCATGGGAAATCCAGAGCACGGATGGCCCAGCTGGCAAAATTCAGAAATTCAGTGATGATACAAGGGAAAGTATTTCCATCTGAGATAACGAAGAAGTCTATCTTCCCTCTCCTTCCTTCAAATTGCCAGTTGGTAATTTTCTGGACCCACAGAGTACTCTGTTAAACCTTCTTATTGCTTTACTGTCTGTTTAATAATAAAATAAAATTGACCGTAGTCAACCTATAAAATAAGCGATACAGTAAATCTCTGCTTCAATAGTGTGACAGTAAAGATTTAGTTTGCTTATGGTTTATTTTTATCATGCTTTTGATTTGTTGGCCTAGAAAATAATTAATTGATAACAGTATCTTGTTTACTGAAATTCATAGAGTAAAGAAGCCCACACAAATGATGATAGCCTCTTATTAGCATTCTATTTAGTTTAATGAAAGGCCTGCATCAAAGGGTCTAACCCCAGAGGATTTTCTAAAGTAGGATTTATGCTTTTTCTACTTTAGTCTCCTTTTTTTTTTCCCTGAAGCAGAAAAGGTTTTGGATGGTTTGGGCTCTGCTGTTGTTTCACTTCTATAATGTATATTATACCTTTGAACGACCTCAGCATTGTCAAGGTTTCACAAATCTTGATTTGAGCTAACTCAGCCACGAAAGTATCTGAAACAATAAGTTTTTAAGGTTGTTAACAAACATTAAGTTTAATGAGTACAGTGAGCAAGTAATGATGCACTGAATCAGTATGAAGCCTCAAAAAATGATTTCTGTTGGCACTATAAAAGGAATGCAATTTTTCTTGTTGAAATACCATTTTTCAGTTACTGCATGACTGATGTGGTAATTATCCCCTACACCTGGGATTTAAATCCAATCCTACAAGCCCATTTTCTGTTTGCAAGCTGTCAGACTGATGCATAGTCTTTGTTCTTATCTGGCAATAGTTGAGGAATCAGTAATTCAGAAACAACAAAGCCACTGATGGGTCATCATGTAATCTGCACTGAAAATTGCAATCTGTAATGAGATTGGAAACACAGATGAGGAGACTAAAACTGATTACTGACCGAACCTAAAATTTTCTATTTTATTACATAAATATGATCAAACTAGCTCATAAATTTAGGTATTAGTTGAGAAAGAGTAAGGATTACTTTTAAATTACGTGAAAAAGAGAGGTTATTTAAATGTAAATTATTTGTTTTACAGCAATTTAATTCATCTCCAAGGTGATTCACATCTTGACATTATTTTATCTTCCATTTCAGAATATGATGTATCTTGTTGATTAGTCAGGACTGTAAGATACTTTGTGTAAGATACTTTGTTCCCTTAAAACAAATGTAAGTTCAATGAAGAAAAAAACCCGAATAATGGTCAGTCAAATTTTATATTATAGGCTGGGAAAATGTATGCTGCTTCTCAGCAAACTAAACAAATCTAGACCAAAAATAGACTTCACATAAATTAAAAATATAAGTTTTATTGATGTTCCTGACTTCTTTAATGCCCTGAGAGCAACTTACAGATAGATGCTATGTGGCTATTCTCAACTCAAAACCATAAATCACTGTTTTCTGCACTAATGAGATTATGACTAGTATGATGAGCAGAAATAAATTATCATAGATCTTTCCAACAGGTTTCTGACCAAGCACTATGCTGAAAATGTGAAAAAAAAAATCCAATTATTCAGGACATTGACTGATATATTTTTTTCTTCAAATTTTCTCAAAGAAATTTAGTTCCTTCCTGCTACATTTTCCTTTTTTCTAAATGTAATCTTTGGGCCCAGAAGGAACTAAATATTCCACTGATGTCCAACATGTAAAATTCTAGAAAGCCTAGAAAAGATAGATCTGTCCAAGAAAAGAGAAACAAATGTATTATGTAAATGTATGCTGGATAATCCATCCAGAAAAGAGTTTAGAGTCACAAGAGCCATTCAGAATACCTATTTACTCACTATATGACATGCATTGGTCCATAACAACTATTTAATTTACCTTGTTCATGTACCCATCTTCAATCATGGTCTGAAACTAATTTTGTTTTTATTTTATTTTATTACTTTGTCTCTTTATTACCCTTTGTCTTTCTTGCATTAAGTTTATAGCCAGAAATTGCCTTTGGAATATATTTGCCAGCAGCCAGAGTTCTTTAATGGAGGTCTGCATGTGTTTGCATGAAAATGATTGTGAATGGCAGCCTATTTCTTGCCCATAATAACATGCTCCAAACATATCTAGTGATAAAATTCCTTAAAGGGTTTAGGTACAAAGACATTTAGCTCATAGGTCTCTAACTAGTTTGGAAGCTTCCAAGATGACCAGTCCAGCTGTGATGGCTGAATATTCTAGCAGAGGATAAGGAGACCATTGACCAGGGCTCATTTTCTTCTCTTTTCCTTACAAGAGAGCCCTTGGCTTACTTGTCTTCTCCATCTGTAAAATAAGTCCAAGCAGATGTGATATATAGAAACCATGTGAGAAATAAATTATTATAATAAATCATTAAACTGTTGGAAAAATACATCCAGAATATTTGCTTCCATGCTTCCTGCCAAATGGGAGCTTTGGGAGTCAGTTATTTTTGCCCGTTTTTATGTCAAGGACTGAAAAGACATGCTGCCCTTAATCACTCCTGCTCTTCAGATTAACCCAGAAAATCTTACTGTGATAGAAAATAAGGTAACAGGTTGTAGATCAAATGTTACAATACATAGCTACCTTTACTCCTTTACGTCTGGACACCTTTGCCACCCTTCACTGGCAGAAGATACATAAGAATGGTCATTCTTGAAGTGCAGAATTAATAAGCTTTACTTGCAAAGTCATTATTCCTATTATCTCCGCACTATCCAGGGGCTGATTTCAGGAGTGTAGCCCTTGGTTGATGTGTGCAGCATTCCCAGTAATGCGTTTACACAAATATTCCAACAATTGCCAATGCATACTAAAAGTAAAGCAATAAGTTAATCTGAATAGATAGATTGTATGGGATAGACTGCAGATTTGAGTAAAATATCAGATAGTTTCTATGATGAGATATATTGACCTTATGTTAGCCCATCCAAAATGTCAAAGGGGCAGGTTGAGATTGGAATATATTCTGCAGATTCTTTGTTTGAGACTAATGAAGTGCCCAGAGGACAGAACTGTCATAATTCCAAAATAAGACAAAAAAATGTAAGTTTTATTTACAAACCAAACCAATCAACCAAATCAAAGACTCATAGAAAACACAAACACAATTAAAATAAATGTGTAACTCATGCAGGTAAAACAAAGAACTGAAAAATTGCATTAACATATCAGCTGTTACTTTATAATTTTAATGCTTGTGATTAATTCCTTACTGTTCTTGCTGAGAGTGATAAAAGGGCCATCTAAGTGACTGTGTCCTAAATAATATTTGTTTATCTCAATGCTACAATCCAAAATATTAAGTATTATTCTTTTCAGTAATCATATGCATTTTTAGCTAAAAATGGCTGAAATAAAGAAGAAAATTTGATTTAAAAAGAGTGAAAAAGAGAGACAAACACCGATCTAAAAAATTATATACGTGCTATGTAAAGACATAATATTTTATAGACATTGGAGACAACTGAGAACACATTGAAAAATCAGTGGTAGTAAAAAGAAATAAAATAAATTTAAAATATCTCTATTTACTAAATGCTGCAAACGCATGAAAGAAATATATAGATGGATACAGCAGTAGCCCGTACAGTTTTGAATGTTTCAGAAAAGCAAGGTGATGTTGGTTTGTTCCCTTCATATATAACACAGAAACATAATACTTTTCTTTCAAAGGCAGTTTCTGAACTTGAGCTTTGTTGAAATTGATTTTTGTTACCCACAGACTTCCATTAGGTGTTGACGTGCACCATTACTTATGAACAATTACGTGGGACATGACATATGTCAATCATTTTCTATGTAGTTAGTAGTGGTAGACATTGCAGTGTTAGGTTTATTGTTGGTCTTAATCTTAAGCATCTTTTTTCAACCTAAATTATTCTATAAACCTATGATAAGTTTCATAATAATTTTCTTTGCTGTCTGGAAATTCCACAACAAACATTGTCCTGAAATATGAGCTGAGTCCGTTCAGGTCCCTGTATTCTATGCCATTGCTCTCAGTGCTGCTTTTGCTTTCCTTCACCACAGACAAACATACTGAGTAGACTGAGTAGCTTGTTTCATCTCACAGTATTTTGTTTCATACATCCCATGCCCAGTGTTTTCATTACCATTCAAAAAGTTTATATGCTTGCCAAAATTCTCAGCACATCTCTGGTATGGCAAAACAATTCAAATTCTTCTACCCATCTGCTGTTTGCAAATCTTATAATTGCCACTTAAGCCTAAAGACCAAATACAGTCAGCATGCAATCAGATTTGATGTTTAAGATTGTCTGTCATTGATGTAAAGAATGCCAAAATTAAAGGCACAACAAACATGAGGGGGAAATTGTATTTATCTGCACTTATGATTCAGGAAGATAAGAAATGAGATGAAAAGAAATGCAAATGTTTCCATCCAAAGAAAACTAATTGTAGATCAAGAGAGAAAAATATCTGACTTGTAAGGAAGGGAGAAATCTTAGGTGATAATGTCAAGAATAGAGAATAAGATCTTAAAGTACTATTTCTTTTCAGATATTATTTCACTTGTCAAAAATTTTTTCTATACTACTTCTATAGGTTTTAAAAAGCTAATGAAGGATGGATCCCACCACATTCTTCTGTTTTGAAAATATGTGATTTATAGTGTTTGATGCCAAATAAAAAGGAATTTTACTTTTATTCCTCTTCCATTAATGAAAGTCTTTCTCCCACAGTCTTTCAGAGTCACTAAAATGGCTAGTTTGGTAATGGTGTTGAAAACTAATAGATAGGTTTATGTACAAACTCATGCCAAATTATTTTTTTTATATTGGAAGGAAAAAATATAAAACTAAGTTTCAGTGATAACTGTTTATAATTCAGCATCCAAGTGATAATAATACATACTTTCATGTCCAATCAGATTTCATAGGTAGTTCAAGATTTATCCATAATACTTCAAATCTACCACATATCAGAATTAGTCTTTCTGCTAAGAAAAATCATGTCTTGCAACGTTTCAGGTGTTGTGAATAGCCAGTCACTAATATCTAATGTTGTTGTTCTCCGGAAGAAATGTGAATAATTCCAAGCAAAATTTTATAATTTAATGTTTTACTGCAGAAACAAAAAAAGCAAACAGTGGTCTCTATGTTGTCTATTCGTTTTGACTATGTAAGCACTTCTTTATTCCAGAATATCTGTTGTTGAAAATATGGCCCAGACCAAAACATCAATCATATTTTTTGCTTTGTTTAGAATATTTGACAAGCCTTTGTATGTTTATGTTTTTTAATATAATCATGTAACAAAGCAACAACTCTTAATTCTTTAGAGGCAGATCTTTTGATAAAATTTGTCAGAGAATGACTGTGGCTTGAAGGACAAGAGATAGCAACTTGTCAGTATTGCATTGAAAAACTTTGGAGAGGAAGGAAAAAATCAAGGTTCAGAAAAGACCTTTTAGTTATTTGTTTTACAGACACAAAGAAGCATTTTGCAATCCAAAAACACACTGTAAAAATAGGGAAGGGAGTTGATTATTTTGTCATTCAGTAATGTCATGGTATAATTTTATTTTTCATTATTTCAACAGAGAGTCATGCTTTTGGAGTTCATTAGTGAATCTAGCCTTCATTTCACAGAAAGAAAAAAATCATGTACATAACAATAGAAATGAGAAGAACTTGGCAGTTTCCTTAAACTAAGATTACTTTTAAATAACTTATTAAGAATTTTATTAAGAAATACACACTTCTTGCAATTTGTCACAGAAATGTTACCTACAATGACAACAAGACATACTCCTCTCCACAGCAAGCTTCATTTCACTATCAAAGAATAACAATGCCTGCAAGGTATGAACAGAACATTCCTTCCATTTTTCAGCTCTGTCACACTCTTTTATGTTTTGTTCATAATGGCAACTGTCTTGCTTGATGTATCATATAGATGTTCTCACCTGCTTGTTGTCATTCAGCTGCTAAATGAGAAGAATGAATATGTATAATTCTTCCAAAATTGCAATATAATGACACAATCTGGCATATTTTATTATACATCCCGCTAGACCCTGATTGTTTTGTGCAGTTGGCTTTCAAGTTACACTACTTGGGTTTTGATAGCTCTTGCCAACTTCTTCAATGCAAATGTTAAAAAGTGAAAACAATGGGAAAAGTTTTTAAGTATAAACTTGACAGAATGGTAACATTTCATTCTTCACCACTCATTAAAACATCATACATATGTTAAAGCAAACATATGAGGGTTTTTCAAAATAGATTTTTTTGGTGCCTGAGTAAATGGCAGGAATAGTCTGACTTAAATATGTGGAAAAATAAACATTTCAGGTTTTATTTCCTCATAGGGATATCTTCTGCTTTCCAGTAATTAATTGTCTACTTCAGTGCCATGAAAATATATTGTTAGTAACTCTGTTTTTTGATGTGGTTTAACACCAGCCAGCAACCAAGCACTTTGCAGCTGCTCACTCAGTCCCCCACCAGTGGGATTAGAGAGAAAGGAAATCTTAAATCTAGAAAAATTATGGGTTGAGATAAATACAGTTTAATAGATAAAGAAAAAGCTGCCCATGTAAGCAAAGTAAAACATTGTATGCCATTGAAACTCAAGATCTAATGGAAATACATGTTGCTTTTTTTGTTTTATCCAGGACATACATGTGAACTACCAATTTCATTTCATCTCCCCACCTTCTTTTGAGTCTTGTTGATATAATCACCTGTAAATACAAACATAGCTGCACCTTTTCAGCTTATTGTCAAATCACCATCATCCTGAAATGCCACAGGTATGCTTATTCTCAGTCTTTACCTCCCTAGGCTATACCCCTCCTTTCTTCTGAGGCAAGCCATCTTCGGCTTCATCACATCACAGCCCTGAGTCCATTCCTTGAAAAGGTTATCTATTAGCTGACTTATATCTGAAACAAATTCATGTTTAAAACATTACACATGAATGGAACAATGCACCAGCTTTTTCTGTCATTTGAAACCAGGTAGGCATAACTACATAAGATTATCATATTAAATAATGTTTTTCTTGTAGCCTTTGGTTGACATCTTTTTCCCCATAGACATGAACCCTAAGATATGTAGATCAAGCAAGGAGTTAGCTGTCTTACTTTTGTTTACATCTACTGTCAGGGTGGCAGATTCATTCTGGCAATCTCAGGTTCAAACCACATCCTTGTCTGAAATTTAATTGCACAAAATTAGCAACAAAAATGCATCTCTTCAAAGTGCCTATCAAAAATGTACACATATCTCTCCTCTCTATGCATTGTTTCTAACAAGCAGAAAATTGTCCTGTGGTTGAAATAGTGTACTTTTTCCAATCTTATTACTACCTGGCAGATTACAGTAGCGTAATCATAGTATGCTGATATTTTCTGAACTCTGTTTCCATCAGAAATCCTGTCATATAAGGAGTAATTGAGAACAAATGTTACTCTACTGTTGAGGTTTTCCAGGACTGAACATATTTCAGTTTCTTTTGTACCCAAAAGAGGCCATTGGCTCAATGATAATTGAAATACCAGTGATCCTCATCTGTTTGCCAATCTGCAAACTAAACAGAAGCTTAACCTACTTCTGTTATGCCATTCTGTTGATGTTTTTCCAGCAATGCAAACCATGATGTGAACTGGCTGTGATTCACTCATTGAAAAGAGGTTGAGCCAAACATCACTTTTGGCTTCTGGCAGCAAAGCAGAATTTTAATATGCTTAGCTTCAGAACAGGCTAGAAAAACATGGAAAAAAAATTCTTAGATCTCAGCAGAATGTTACCGAAATACAGCGTACCTTTAATAAAAATTAAAATGTGTTTGTCCATCAATGCATATGACTCAACACAGCCCTCCCTGGGTGCAGGTAGAACCAACATCCTAAAATTTTGGGATTAATATATACTTTCTGTTATCCCTCCAGGATGTGTTATCACCCTTTAAAGGACACAGTTTTCTCTCCTAATGATGCCAGACTATTATCATTATCAGAAAACTGAACAAAAGAATTCCTCTAGGCAATGATTCTGGAGATAGTTTTCCAGGGCTGAAGGAAAAGGCACTTGTTTTGAAAACTGATGGCAAGCCAATGTTGGATATTGTGTCTCCTGAATAACCACAGTTTCTGAAAGCAGGTCTTGACTCAAACAAGTTCAACTACTTCACACAGATGAATATATTGATTTGTCATCTCTATGGCCATGTTATTAATATGTATGTGTAACATATTGTGAATGTTCCAACATATATATTCAGTTTCTTTTATCTGTAGTTATGATCAGTCTGCTTATCATCTCAGGCCGTAAAGAATAATTTTTCAAAGATTGCTTGCTCTCATTATGTTATGTATTTAAAAAAAAAAAAGAAAGAAGAGGTAAGGGGGAAGTCCAATTTCAAGTCTTCTCCCTAGTGTTATACTGGGTAACACTCGTGTTTGATTTTAGGCAAAGCAACATTTACTTCTGCGTTTCAGACGTCCATCTGTAAACTGGTAATTGCATCACACTTCAACTGTGGGAGATGAGCTGCATTACACCATTTAGGGATTAGTCTCTGTGGAAAAAATACCAGTATAAAGTCATTAACCCTAAAGGGTGGGCCAAAATACATCTGAATCAAAGCCCTATTTTTAGATACAATTGTCTGCATGTCAACAAATGATGTTTAGACAGAAAAGCAAGCTTATTCACTCACATCATTTCATGATCCTTTTGAGTATCATCTCTCCACAGCTCAAACCTTGCTAAATTAGTCCCACAACAACAAATTTAATTTCAGATAGATAATTAAATTTCATTTATTATAGCATTATTAATTATATTTTAAGATGTAGTGTAGACAATTCCCTAGAACCTAGTTGATCATGCTGATCAGGTATTGACTGAAACAGCTCAGAGCAAATTGGCTCTGCAAAGGGTAGAAGAATAGTATTAAAACTGGAAGTCTGACATGGGTTAATATATAACTGTGATAAAACGTGTGGTTAACCTAACCATAATGGAGAAGAAATATTTACTTGCATAACCATCACCTGTAGAGGGATTTTTACAAACATGTTTAATCTCTGCTCTTTCAAAAAATTTTATGGATATTTGAAAATTTTATTTTCAATGGATAGATGGATTGAGTTAGTCTTGAGTATAGACATTGTATTAACATGAAAGTGGGATAAGGTGCTGTGGTATATTTACAGTGACAGAGACATGTATTGCTTTTGAAGTAGGTAATGAATACAATTCAAGAACTTGGTCTTTAGATCAAATATACCATTTTATATTTGTATGTTATGCATTTGCAAGTACCGGGGCAGATAGACTACTTTCCATGAAAAACAGGGACAAACAGAAATATTTTGCAGACTGCCAGTTAACCAGCTCATCTAACACATTCTGAAACATAAACACTGTACATTTTGAATTAAATTTCACTATATCCAAATATCTTCTGTATCCAAATATTCAATCCTTTCATAAAACAGCTGGTGTTTTTATTAGCTTTTTTCATAATTATAATAATATACACTGTAG
>JAOTQP010000251.1:33315634-33327017 GCA_026413545.1 Cichladusa arquata | reverse complement strand
AAATATTTACTGGATTTGAATTGACTAGTTATCTGGGTTGATAGTTAAATTTTTCTGAAATAGCTTGTGTGTTCTAGGAACTCAACTTATTCTTGAAATATCATAAATCCCACTATTTATTCACTAGTGAAGTGAAAAATCCATCAAAAATCACATTGCCTATCTTAAAAAATCCAATCCTTTCAGCAAAATTTGGCATTTATATTATCCTAAACAGAAAGAAATTAACTTTTACTTACTGTCTACAAATATTATGTTAACTGGAATTAAATTTTCTGAGCTATGCCTCTACTAGGATAAACTACATTTTCAAATAGACCTAGTCAAAACTTCTTTTACAGGGAAGGAAATTAGACAGGTAAGGAACAACAAATGAGCTGAACTTTGTCCTCAAAGAAAATTGGTTTTTCCTTTTCAATTTCATTTCAAAGAGATCTTACAACTGTCGCTTTGAACAAACTTTAACAGCACAATATCCTTTGTGCAAGTTTCCCCCTGTCAGCTTTTCCATTCCAGCAGGAACTTAGAACAAAGTGTACACTGCCCTTTGAGCTGAGAACTTCATCAGTTGAATGAACACCGGTGTAGTGCAGAGAAATTGAGGGCATACTCTCTCTGTGAATCTGAACAGTGTACTCTCTCAATAAATATAACTTCTCTATCTTTTACAAGAATAAACTAACCATCCGTCCCTTCTCACATTTTCTCTGTTCTCCTGTGTTTACTGAAAATGAAAAGCCATTTGAAAATCCACTTATTTAAACTTAGGTGGGCTAGCAAACAGTCCTGATTGCAGCACGTCTCTTTCTTTTTCAGAATAAATATGAACTTATTGTCCATGCTTCTGAAGTCTAACTATGGCCAAAAAAATTCTTTTATTTTACTTGCTTATGAAAATACTTAACTCAATGAAAAATAAAATTTAATCAATTTAATAAAAGAAAAATCTGTAGAAAATCCAGAATTCTCTTAGAAGTGATTAAAAGTAATCAATTCAAAGGTGAATCACATTCATGTCACAAAATTGTGTCATTCATAGCTGACTAAGACCAGTTCTGCTGCATATTGTTGGAAACAACATTCTTTCTCAGGAGTGCTTATGAATTCCTAAGTTTGAGAATATTGTATTTAACATCAATGTGCAGTTTACAAACCATTATATATTTCAGTGAGACATGGGAAGCAGTTCTCCAATACATCTTTCAGCTTTCCTTCTATACACTAATCTCACATAATGAAAGCAGGATATTTCTTGATAAACTTCATCAGCAAAACAGAAGCACAAAAAGAAACACTGTTTAAATTATCAGACCCCAAGTGAATCTGAATTCACCAAGGTGATCAGAGGGGTAGAGAACCTCTGCTACCTCTGCTACAAGGAAAGGCTGAGACAATTGGGGTTGTTCAGACTGGAAGACAGAAGGCTTCGGGGTGACCTAATTGCGACCCTCAGGAACTCAAACAAAACTTGTAGAAAAGAGAGAGAGAGAACATTTACATGAGCATGTAAAGAGAGGGACGGGAGAAGGGCTCAAAATGAAAGAAAGTGCATTTAGCTTGGATTTTAGGGGAAAATTCCCTGCTGTGAGGGTGGTGAAGCTCTCACACACGTTGCCCAGTAAGGTTGGGGATGACCCATCCATGGAGGTGTTCAAGGCCAGGTTGGACAGGGATTTGAGTAACCTGGTCTAATTGAAGGTGTCCCTGCGCACAGCAGGGGAGTTGGAACTAGGTGATTTTCAAGACCTCTTAGAATCAAATTCTTTTATGATTCTACAACTCAAATAACAGTTTTATTTTTCAAATATATAGTAAATATGGATTTTTCAGGGTGCATTTCTGTGTGGATAGCATTAAAAAGTTTAGGAAGCTCACAAAATATTTAACTTTTGCAGCAGAAAAAGTAGCTTTTAATTATATATTAACCAGTTTAATTGTATTTTTTTTCCAAAATTTTCATATAGTGCATTAAATTAATTTTCCTTCTTATCAAATCTGGCAGTTTTTGATTGATGTCATTCATTTCTCAGCTGCAAACATGGAGCAGCTAAAAATAAGACCATAGAAGTAGTTGCTTTCACATTTATCTGAACCAAAGCTAAGTTTTACAGATCATAACACTGGAATAAATAGGATGGAAGGTTGAAATTTATCACGAACGCATATCTACAAATGGCTGTTACATATGCAAAAATCCTGAGTGCTTCATTCAAACCAGAGTAGTGAGTACTTCAGAAGGCTTACTCTCCTTTAAGGGCATATATTATGCTATAGGATATCTTCATGGTCTACTGAACCAATATGTATTCTAGCTGTTAAAAGGAATATTTTTATGTATTTATTCGACAAAGGAAAACAGACACCAGGAAACCATTCCAGAATGTTTTCATACATATGTCATTTTATATGGCCTTTAACCAGTAGACTGGAATGGCTCTTTAGGAGCTGTTTTGGTTAATCAGGACATTATGCATTGGGGATGATGTCTCCTTGATAAAACCCTGTTAATATTCCAAGGCGAATGTACTGCCACTATAGCCTATTTTAAATTGTATTTTTACATACTGTACACAATGTCATATGCAGATAGTTCAAATTTAATTCTGGTTCTATAGGCTATGTTTTTGAAAAGTGAAATTTTTGGAATTTAAAATCATGTTAGACATATTGTCTTGAATTTGCCTAATATAACTCAAGAGCAGTACAGTTTGAAATCAGTAGGATATCTTTTGACAATAGATCTATTCCAGTTGCACCTCTTGTCACAGAAGGAAGGATTATTGCATGCATGCTAATTTTATAAGAGAAATGGTACAGAACAGTGTGATCAAACAAATTTCACTGCACTTAAAATCTGTTTTTATATTTTTTATGTAGCAGTAATACCTTCTTTCTTGACTACTATATGTGCTTGAAAAATTAGCAAGTAAGACTTAGGTGAAATCTGCATATTTGTATAAATGGAAAACATTAAATCCATTAATCCATTCCCATGAATGCCTGAAAGCAACCAAGTTTTCTCATTTCTTGAATGTGCATTGCTAGTTCTTGCAGGGGATTAATAGTTCAGGGACACTCTCATATCTTTACCTTTTTTTTTAGGAAATAAACAGCAAAATTGAATATGCTTGGAAACCCTTTAAACTGTAGCATCTTCCTAGTCATATATTATCTACATAGTGCAACTCCCATTACCTTGTTTCTCTTTCAATTCTGTTCCAGATTAATGTTTTGCAACTTAAATAAATATAGTTCTACATATGCGTAAATATCCCTTTCAATTTGGTAAAATAGTCTCCCTCATGTGGCAAATCTTACCAAAATATTTTGAAACAAACAGCATTCCTCCTTAAAACAGGTTTTTAAGCAAAACAAATCAAAACTAGAAACAGTGACAGAGTCTCAATGACGCATTTCTGAATAGCAGTATTCTTTATGAAAGAAGATATAGAGTATCTATTAAGCTTGTGTTTATAATGAAATTCCATTTCAAGGTGAACAAAGTGATCAACTAAATAAATGTCACTGTGAGCATTTTACTCTCCTGAAGCACTGCACAGTGAAATGGGTGAGCCTTTGATTACATAAATGTCCAAAGTGAAGCACCTATCAACTAAAAAAAAAAAATCCATAACATCAAATTGAAGGAGAAATGCTTTGTGCTAGGCTTGTTTGGGATTGGTAGGTTTTTGGGCTATTTGGAGAGAGAGGATGATGATGTCGGTGTAGTTGTTTAATTTTCCATTTCTCCCACTCTTCTTTTGTTCCAGACTATTCCAGATCCTACTCTGAGAGGGTGTTTTTTTTCTTCCACAAGTGCAAAACTAAAGCTTTGAGCACTCAGTTGCTATGGAAACAAAAAAGACAGAAATAGTTTATGTATTTCAAAAGCTGTCAGACTATATGCTGTGGATTTTGATAACTAAACCTAAACATGAACCATCTTTTTTAAAAACCATTGTGACATTTATTATCATGCATGACTGTTGCTAGGGAAAATAAGGCACCATTTTGTTTAGCTTTTTGCCCATCAGTTTTCTAAACATTTGGGATTTCAGAATTAATTTTTGTTCTTAATCAGTATTTAGCAAACAGGAATGAAAACAAACATACAGTGAGCTGGTAAACATTGCCCTTTTCTCCGTGGTTGAAATATAGCAAATTGCAGCACAGCAATTCAAGGAAAGGCACGTTGAGAAAGACATCTTTTAATACTTAAACATATGTGTTCAGCTTCCTTAAGAAAATTTTAAGAAGAATGAAGAAATGCTGCTTTTTCAGCAAGATACAGCAACAAAATAATTTCTATGTGCCTTTCTAAGCCTTAGAGTTGTTTATACACAAAATCTAGATATTTTCTGAGCAGAAAAATCCTTCTCTGGGGATTCACTTTTACCAGACACTAGAAGTTTCCATTCCATGGCTGTTCTTCAGGAAATTCTGATGTTTCCAAAACGAAGGTTTCCATAACAAAGTCTTTTTCATCAGAATGTAATGATCCAGTTAAAGGAATCAAGACCTTTACTCAATACTAATTTTCTCAATAGGGCACCATGATGAAGGCCTGAAAGCAGTACAAAACTCATTTTCCCAGGACGCACCACAGATAGGCTCAGTTTGAAAAACAGCTAAAAAATATATCATTCATAAAGCATTTTCCTTTTTTCTACAGGGAGGAGAGAAAAATAAAATTATATCAGAATATTTTTCAATTTGGTGATTTTGCACACAACCTTTTTCTTTTCTATCCACAATTTCTGAGATATCAAACAAACCTGTGATTCTAAAGATAATGATAGAAGGTATTTAACAGTGACAATTGCTGTTCAAAATCAAATATTCTGGACTCACTGCTGGCATGTTCTCTTTCATTGCATCAAAAGTACAATAAAATGGCTGTTTCACAATACAAGCAGGGATGTCAGAAGCGTTTATAAAACAATTTCATTCATTTTTCCATTTAGAAGGAAAACAGAGGCACAGAGATGATTAAACAGAGCAATTTTTAATTTTCCTAGGAATGAGATATCTAAATATTTATTGATGCAACCAATTTCTCAAATTTAAGTGTTTTCAGTCCTGAAAACTCATTCTGAACCTAAAAGAAAGTTTATCCTGAACCATACAAAATTTTAATTTGTTTGAATTATATATTAATAACTGTAAGACAAAAAAGGGAGTATTCTGCAATAGTCTAAAAAATTTAGTAGTCCATACCATGTAAACATCATTGACATACTAATAATTTTTAAAGGCATTTTATTTTGAGGTATATAAGGGCACAAATTTCATACAAAACTCAGAGTAGAACATCTTGTTTGTGAAAGAGTTAGAACACTAACCTGTCAATCTGGTTTATTATTATGAGCACCATAGTGGTTGCTTTATCTTTTGTGAAATAGTATTAGGGCAAGATATAAAAATTTTCTGATTGAGGAAAATTATTGAAACACCATCACACACTAGTTCACTTGGTTCCCTTGTAATTAATCTACCATGCCATCAGTCAGGGCTGGAGCCTTGGTTGCACTGGTGTAGATTTAGATAAATCAAACTTTATCACCTTAGATGAGACCAGAACCATACCCACAAGTACAGCCATTGGCTCTGTCACATGATCTTAGGCAAATTAAAATTGCTTCCCTTTAAATAATAACTCCAGTCCTCCATCTCTTTGCCCAGAGTCAAATGGACATTTTCAAGGTCATATTGCTAATAATTTTTTGATTACTGGGCATTTTATATGCAATCACAACTAGAGATTACAAGGAACTTGGAGGCTCTCATAGGAAATTGGCTTTTTTACATGCAGGATATTCTACAGGTTTCAGTAGAAACAGGACACAGACTTCAGCATACTTAAAAATATATGTCACCAAAAAAAAAAAAAAAAAAAGGAAAGAAAATTCAAAAAATGGTTTTTAGATTTTCAGCTTCTAACTAAAATGAAGAAAAAAAATCTTCAGAACATACCCATATTCAAGTTTAAAAGGTACACAAGGTGCACATAAAGGGAAAAAAATATTGATACAGATTAATTGTTCCCTCAATAACACTGAGTTTTCCTCAGGTATTTCAGACCTCAGGCAAGACAGTGTTACAAAAAATTTGTGAGAAATAAAGTATCCTGAAGACAGGGTGAGCAGATGAGTTCTTATAAGGACTGATAGAGCTAATAGCTAGATTAATTTAACAAAACCAAGTGAACAAAGAAACAGAAAGTGAGCTGTCTTTCAAAATCAGATTTATCAGAAAGAATGTCCTTATCATTCTGTTCCAGTCCTACCAATAATCATGAGGGAGTGAAAACAAAAACTAATCAGGGCACTGTGGTGTGTTACTCACAAGCTCATAACTGGCAGTAAAATTGAAAGGACTGTGTCTGCTGTGGTGAATAATTTCTGCACTGAGGCCCAGAACAGACATGTCTCGTCATTTGTAACATCTGCCTCAAAAAAAACCTGAGCCAAAATAAGCTAGTTAGAAAGTTATGCTTCCTCCTTTTACTCCAAGAAATTTGGCTTTAAAAAGCCTGCAGGGATTCTATATTTTGAGAAATTTTTCTAAAACAGATAAAATGTGTGGACTAGAGCATAAAATGAAATTTGTGCATCTGTTCTAATTCTAGAAAAATGTAATTGTAAGACATTATAGCATGTATATGCATACATACATATACACATATAGATGGTAACTGGAAATCAGGCCTTTGATTTTATGGAAGTTGATTCTTTTAATTAAACACTAGAAATATTATGTAGAAATTTATAACATTTTAAAAAACCCCATTAATTATAATCCAAATGTAACCTAATGAAAAATCCTGATAGGCTTGGAATTTGAACATATCAGATAAGATATGTAGCAGGAGCTTCTTCATCACCCCTCAGATAATGATTATGCTGTTTTTGCAAAACTAACCAGTCTTATATCATTTTGTAGCTGCAAAGAATTTTTTAAAAAAGTTATTATATCTATATTAGTAAGAGGCAGTTGGCCCAGTCTGCAAGGTGAAGTTATTCTGCAAGTCTTTCCTCTTATTCTGCTACAAATGTAGAAAGCATATTTCTACACCAGCAGATGGCATTGATAATGTTAACAATGTTTGTGTTGCAGCCATGATTAGGCCTTTTGGCTGAATTTGGCGATCTGGAGAGACAAATTATCTGACTTGACTTTCATGGAGGTGTGTCACAAACTGTTTACAGGGCAAACAAACTGTTTCTGCAGCAGCTGCTGCTGCTTTGTCTCCTGCATGGGCACCCGATAAGAACAATGAGAGGTCACTCTCACAAACATAACACAGTGGTGAGACCTTGCTCTAAACCACTTCTACCTCTTCTTTCATCTGAAATAACATTAGTCACTAAACCATTCCATTTTTAAGTAAAACAATAAACAAACTTCCTCAGAACTTCAACTCTAGGCTTTTACTGTGATTAGGAAAACTCAGCACCACCACCTGCTGTCCTGTACAGCTGTGCCACGCAGCAGCTGAACACTCTTCTGCAGGTAAATGTGTCCTTACCTCGACAAGGGCCAGGAGATCCAGCTGATGGAAGAGTAGTGAGCTAAATGGCTGATGACCTGACCTATATGAGATATCAAAATGTACAAACATTAATACACAAGGCTTTATCTTCTTGTATAGGACAAGTTAGAGACTTTCTGTAACAATAAATAATATTATAGAATAACAAAATCACTTAAGTTGAAAAGACCTCTAAGATCAATTAGCCCAGCCTTTGACTGGCACTAAATGCCATGTCCAGTTGCTGTTGAATACCTCCAGGGATGGTGGCTCCACCACCTCCACAGAATCACAGCATAATTTTGGATTTAGAGGCCTTCTGTTATCAACATACAATCCACTTTCTATTTTAGATATTCCGTTCTATCTGACACAGCAATGTAGTCTTGCATTTTGAGAATTATGTAAGTAGCAAAGAATAATATGGAAAAATATAGAGGAATTTGCTGATGTTAGTAACAGTTCTGAGTTTTCCCTATCTATAATATGACTGTAGGATCAGTGCTGTCTTAGACTGAATTGGTGCATAGAGGAATAATGTTGTATTTCTGGAAAAAAATACACTGAGTTTTTACTTTTTGACAGCAGCACATTAAGTACCTACCTTGTAAGACAGTCCTTCTGCATCTTCCTCTGGAGATATAAATGTTGCCATTCCTGGGATTATATCTACCATAATGTTGTTTATTTACAGAAGTGGCGACTCTCATAAGGTCCAGAGAAAACTCAGATGAGACCTCAGTCATGTATCTACATTCTCTGAAATGGGATTTATAAAAACTGAGCATGGGGACAGTTTAGTTTAGCGCAAGGGGTCATGAGCTTTCTACTCTGTCAAACCAGCTACCAATGACACAGAGGGGAAATACATGAAAGTCAATGGGATCAGTGAACTTAAATGTCATTTTAAAGGACACATGAGACATCTTGCACAAGAATAGATCACCACAATATATTTTCTTCTTTATATATAATCTGTATGCTTTTAGTTTTGTCACTGCTTTTTTACTTGTGCTTAAACATTTCTTCTCCCTCCATGTTGATTACACAACCAATGTTTTTTTACATGACTTCTATGGGACAAAGATTTCCTTATCATTCAATTTTTATTGCTTACAAATTTCTTTCTTAAATATCAGAAACCATGTTCCTACATGACATTCCAGATGATGTTTCACCACATTTAATATTATCTTGAACATCTTTCTAGTAGCCAATAAATAAGCACCATGTTATTCAAATTTCACTTTCTTTTTATTCAAAATAAATCCATTTGAATTTGACCTACTGCCTCAAGGTTATGATTTTCTAATGTTCTTCAAATAAGTATTTTTAGAGACAAATTAATATAGACTTGCGGTGCAGATTTGCTTGAAGTTCATTAATTTCAAGTATAATTACTTTTACTTATTAATTTCTGAAATTCAACTTATTTGTCCTGAGTATATTCTTTCCGTGAATGGGTAACTACACTAGCACTCTAATAAATGCAAATGAAGTGTGAACAAATATTTTCCTTTTAATCATCTTGTTGCACAAAAGAATATGCATATACTATGACAGCATTGTAAGTGTTTGGAAAAGTTATTGTTTTACAAATCAATAATATGTTTAGGCTGACTTGATTTCTGCTGTTAATTCCAGTCAGTGGGTTCTTGGCTAGAGCCAGCATCTTGCCAGGGTGATGATGTAAACTAAACTCAAGGATTCTGTACTGATGGGCCAGCTAGGCTGAAAAGACTTCTCAAATAATCCCAAAGGGAGTTCTCAGTAAAAGAAAAATTTGTCTTCCTCTTTTATTTACCTGCTATTTATATTTTAAATGTAACTCAGTTTGGGTTTTTTCTGTGCAATCTGTATAACAAAATTGAATACTAAAGCAGTATTTCTCAGATGACTGTAGGAAAACTTGAATAATCATGTAGTGCCAATGTCTTTACAGAAGTACAATCATCAGTCTTAAGTGTAGTGCCTCCAGGTGTAATTTCTGGTTTACTGGCACTCAGTGCAAGACATTTGATAAAATCAGGCTTTTAGGTGTATGTAATTGTTTGAGTTACTCAGAGCCAAGACAAAGGTGAACTTGCCTGAACTCAAGCTTCAGGCACATATGCCTATAATATTGTCAAAATAACCTTGTTTATGATCTCCTGCACTCCCAAGTAGCAGAAAATACTTACTATTTAATCTGGAAAATTTATCCATAAACCCAAAATTATCCCACTGTGAGCAATGCTCCATTATCAGCTAGGATCAGAAAAGCTGGTGCAGACTAATTGGAAGGACATCCAAGTATTAGGAGTTTTTTACCTGCTTAGGGGAGACTGTAGTTTTGTACCTTCTGAGAAGAAAATTAATTTAGACAGTTTTCATACAGATAACTGGATATATATAAAAATCTTTCACCTGAACTCTTGACAATCTTTCATATCTAAATATGTTTGAGATTCACAAATTAGCTGCCAGCGTGAGTAGATACATTTAGAGAGAATTCCTGAAGGGAAAGACTTGGAGGTATTGGTGGACAAAAAGCTGCAGATGAGCTGGCAGTCTGCACTTGCAGCCCTGAAGGTCAATCATATCCTGGCCTGAGCCCAAAGCAGCGTGGCCAGCAGGGCCAGGGAGGGGATTCTGCCCCTCTGTCCTGACGCTCCACTAGACAACTGCATCCAGCTCTGGAGTCCCCAACCAAGGGTCATGGACCTGCTGGAGGGGTCCAGAGGAAGGACACGGAGATGGTCAGAGAGCTGGAGCCCCTCTCCATCGGAGCCAGGCTTAGAGAGCTGGGGCTGCTAAGGCTGGAGAGCAGAAAGCTTCAGAGAGACGTTAAAGCAGCCTTTCAGTGCCTAAAGGGGGCTGCAAGAGAGATGGAGAGGGATCTTTCACAGGGGTAATGTAGGACAAGGGGGAAAGGCATTAAACTGAAGGAGGGTAAATTTAAACTAGATGTTAGGAAAAGATTCTTTACTGCGAGGGTGCTGAGGGGCTGTGAATGCCCCAGCCCTAGAAGTGTTCAAGGACAGGGTGGATGGGGAGCAGCCTGGTCTGGTGGAAGGTGGCAGGGAAGCAGGGAAGCAGGGGACTTGGACCTGGGTGATCTTGAAGGTCCCTTCCAACCCAAACAATTCAATGACTCAAACACCACATCCAGTCATGATGGTCTAAGAGCATAGGCAGCACTGAATTCAAGAAAAGCAAAACTTTTTTTCATTATGGTAAATTTGTTTCTAAATTCCATTTCTATATTTTTATAAACTGCTACTTTCTCTTTTGGTCATTCTAACAATTTTTTACAAAGTTTCTCTCTGGAGAGAGAAAGGTATTCACTTTGCTTGCAGTAAATAACTGTAAGAACTAAATAAACATTTTCTACCACACCAATTATTTCCACAAAACTTGTACTACATTATTGTAATGTAGATAAAAGGGCAGCATCTTGTACAGAATTTGGATAACATATCTTGGGCAAAAGACTGATTTTCATATTTTGAGGAGCACTGTCTTACACTCTTTTTGAAAAAAAAAATTAATTTCAAAAACCTGTTGGAAAGTGGCAGAAATGCTTTCAAAACAGTAAGATTTAATCTCATTAACTCAAAGCTCTGAAGATGTATGGATTCTGTTTTTAACATGACAAAATGTAGTTTGACCACTATTTTTTCTGCAAACGCCTACACAGCTGTAGAATTCTGTCTCTGATGGAATTAATGGGATTCTAAAGCAACTAAAAAGGATTACAAGAGAATATTTGAGAGGAAAAAAAGTCTCATATTCATGAGAGTTTTTTCCTCAGTTTTGATTCCAAGCAAAATGAGAATTGTAGATATTCACTAAATTCTCTTTATATTAGGG
>JAOTQP010000251.1:33302198-33312397 GCA_026413545.1 Cichladusa arquata | reverse complement strand
AGCTAAATCCTGTGGTTTATTTAATTTGCAGTTTGTAACTTTATAGTAAAAATTATTAATTAAAAATAAGGTACTGTGGGAAAAAAAAAAAAAAAAAACAAAACCAAAAAAAACAACCGAACAAATAACACCACCAACCCCCAAACCCCAAAAGAAATAGCAATTCAGGTTTTGTCTTTAAAGACTTTCTTTCAGCTATTTCATAGAAACCTGACATTTTAGAAAGATTTTCAAAGAAATTTAAAGCAATGTAAAAAGACATTTGTAGGAGAATAATAGTTGCTCAGAACTAAAAATACATAATAAAATATACATTCAGCATTAATAACTTACAGGTTATCAAATGTTCTGAATTTTTATTAAAATATTATGTATTGAAAGCTTGGTATCACCCAGCCGTAATCTAACTTTATAGATGGTGGCCTATATATACTTCTCAGTATTACTTATGGATAAAGAGTGTTATGACAAACATTCCATGAAAATAGAAATATGAATTGACTCTTATTAAATGCTGTATATTATTCTATTTGCATTTTCCAGCTCAAACCTTAAACCTTATGTATAAATGAGAATTAGTTCTCAACAAGCTCTTTCAAAGGGTAAGTAAAAATATTGCAATATTTCATAAGTGGTTATATCAGAGCAGAAAGAGAATAGGTAACAGGACAAGTGTCACTAAACACTGGAAGCAAGAACAAGATGAGAACACAGGACACAAAAGTCACAGCATTCTCTGATCACATTAGTTTATTACCTTCTGTGGAGAGTGTGCTTCTTTGAAAAACATCTTCTACTGCTTCCAAAAATGCTTAGCAGCACTCTGCTTACAATCAAAATATTGTTTTCTAGCATCCCTGTTGGCGATATTCCCCAGAATGTCACAGATCAAATATTTATCCCATATGTTGAAAGAAAATACAAAACTCCTGCTCTTCTTGACAGAACCAAACAGTCTCCTCATACAATCCTTTGATTCTAAAGACAAAAAGGATTTGGGAGGAGCAGCTACATTTTTTCACGTTGTCTTCAGGAAATTTGGAATAATCCATGCATTTTACCTGTCTTGATCCTGTTGAATGTGACATTTCAGAAGGATTGATGTCCTCAGTGGACAGTGAAATTTGAACTGCCTTTATCTGCTGCGTGAATATGTCGATTTGTGATGAAATGACACCATTCAAACTTGGCCTGGTCACCAAACAAGTCCCAGCAGCTTCAGTTTTCAGCTGCATTTAATAAAGGGATATTTTCACTGGATCAAACAGGAGGTAATGTCCAGGATGCAGTGCCCAGAGACTCAAGCCTTATGTATTTTCGCGTGTTGTAGCTCATATGCCCCACAGAATAAAAAATATAAATGAAACCTAAATGAAACCAAAACAAAAGCTTTCCTTGCACACTTTGGTAGTTACTATTTTCTGAAGTAGAAATATCTCAAAGCTGAATTAGTAGTGTTGTATTAGTTTATACATAGGGTGATAGCTTTAGGATTGACAGCTGTTTAAAATTCCTGTTTGAGAGTCCTGTCTTTGGCAAATACCCTAAATGTCCATAGAACACTGGCTTTTAGCTACTTCTGCCCATCTGTTGAGTTCACTTCTGCCAAGTCATAAGTGAAGGTGTCCCCCCCCAGGCATAGAAGTTAGGCTGTGATAGGCATAGACAAGCAATAAACATAGCACTAAAAATTACCTCTTTTGCAAGATTTTCCCTTTTGCCAGAGCTTAGCATACATATGCTTTTTAAAATTGATTATATGATGATTGTACCACACCTATTGACAAATTCCCTTTTTCAGTGAAAATGTTTGGCTTGAGTTACTGAGGATTGAGTTAATTGCAAGAAGTGAAACAACAGCTGGTTACTTATGAAACTTTTTATGAATACCAATGAAATAAACCCACAATTGAAACATATGTTGTTATTTATCCAAGAATTGCCTTTTTCTCCTGTAATAAAGGATATAACGGCTCCAAAGAACATGAAAGCTAAGGTAGAGTTTCAGGAAAAAAAAAAAAAAAAAAAAAAAAAAAAAAAGAAATCATTGTCCTTAAGCAAGGAGCTGATATGGGTAAAGTAAACTAACTTAGAAACAATAGACAAATGACACAGAAAAATCAGGGGTGAACTTACAGGGATTATTTTAGATTTACTGCATAGAAAATCCTTAAGCAGTTAGCCTTTGTTTCAGTAGCACTCCTGATCATGTTTGTACGTAGCCTCAATAATCAAATGTCTGCAGGTCCCTATTTTTTGGTATATTTTTGCTTTGTTGTAAGGTTTTTGTGCTGAGAAATGAAGCAGTGAAAACTGTTTAAGTTTTGATCCATGTTTTGAGTCACATTAAATCCTCAATTTAGTGGAACAACTCACAAATTTTCATTTTTCCATTTGTTGTATTGCAGTATTTCTCAGAAACACAAAAATAAATTGTGAACAAGATGCACATCTTAGATGAACAAGTGAAGATACACCAAAGCTGTGTTTTTTCCATTGCATTGTGGAAATGCATTTAAAACAATGATTATCTCATCATGTATCAGGCACTTTTAAATTAAAATAGGTCTAAGAGTAATTCAGGAGAAATTAAAAAATATTTTCCTTTCAAAAGTGGATAAAGTGGTGACAAAGATTTTTTTTATTTTCCTAGTATCTAGTACTCTGCCAGACTATCACAACTAAGAGAGCGATAGATTGTTGTAATAGTGCTGAACCAGAAAAGAAGTCCCTTGTACAAGGAAACAGCAGACAAACAAGACACTTACAACATGCCAAATTTGTTCCATTTCAGATTTTTTGTGTGTGTGTTAATTTTTCAGCAAAACTGAGCTCTACATTCCCACTCTTTGGGGGTTTTTAGTTGCTGGTGTAACTACTCCAAAACTGGCTGGCCTTCACCTCCCCAAAGCCAAAATCCTGAAACCAAAATCCAACTGCATTAGTGCTTCTCAAAATCTCTTACAGGAGGATGTTGTTATGATCCCTTTATAAAGGGATGCCTCTGTCCAAATAAAGGTGCAAATGACCACAGGGCAAAGTAATTTATATGGATTGTATTTAACAGTAAATATTGAGAGATAGAATTAAATAGGATGGGGCAGGTTGGGGAGTGGGGGGAGAGACAGAGGGACAAGATAGACTAAGTAGAAGGATGTAGTGGTTTTGGTTTGCTAATGTGAGTCACGGCACCAATTAATGTAGTGGATTGAGCGCTGGCCAAATGCCAGTGCACCCATTAAAATTATTTACTCATTTTTGCTGTGAGATAAGGATTAGGAAAAGGGCAAAAGCAGGCTGGGAACTTTAACGGGTATAAAGAAGGCTTTATTGTCAGAACTAAAAGAAGAATAAGTAGAATCAGGGTAAACTTTCAGAATACTTCTCTTTTCCTCAACTCCTCTTTCCTTTCCCACCAACAACATAAAGAGATAAAACCTGTGAAATTTTCAGTCAGTTTACCATCTTTAAAATAAACTTTCTTTAGTTCACTTAGGGAGAGAAGTGTCTCCTTCCATACCATGGAGACTTTTCTAGAAGAAACAGTTCTGTCATGGCTTTCATTTTCATGAGTAACAGCCACCCAGAAATCTGAAATCGTGAGGTTCCTCCCATGGTTTGATAGTCTTCCCACAACTACCACCATGGGTCATCTCAGCTTATTGGGGTGCAATTTTAAGGATGAGCTATCCTAGTATAAAAATAAAGGTTATTTTCATTTATCATTGGGATCATCTTCATCTCTGGGAATGAAAGGTTTCTACTTTGAGGACAAGAGTTTTCATCTCTCATTTCTTTCTGTTCAAGCTCCTCATCAGATCACAGCAACTTCAACATCTGTTTGCTTCAACACATGTGCCTCTGCTCATGGCTGGGATTAGGATGCTACATTCCCCCAATGCATTCTGTGAATAACAGGGAAAAGTGCCTGATGTATCAATTATATCTTTACTATAGCCTTACAAGAGAATTTTGGCCCAAGATTAAGGCATTTCCTCATTCTCCTCTTATTTGGGATTTGACTCTTTCTTCACTGGCCTCAGTGTCTCCATCTTGTCTTCTTTACATGTCTTCACCCTCTCCTTTTCAGTCATTTAGTAAAGCCTTTCAGTAAAGAATGATTGACTATAATAACAAATTTAAGGGCCTGAAATTTGAAGCATATTCCATAAAATGGTGATTAGTCATCTTTTATATGTCATTCTTTTAGAGTGGTTATCTTATCAGATGGATTAACAATCTGGATAGATTTGCATTAAGTAGTTCATGCATAAAAACAGATATTGCCCAGTAAGTAATAAGTTAAACTCATGTAAATTATGAAAAAAAAAAAAAAGAAAACTGCAGCAGATAAATCCAAACAGATGTTTTCACAACTGCTTGGAAAGTTATGCATTCACTTCCTGGCTTTGTATTTAAAACAAACTGTTTGAAAACCTGAAACAGAAACAAAATAGCATAATACAATAGAGTAATAATTTTTACATACTAATAATCTTTCCTCCTGTCATATATAGCTCTCCTCTCTCATTTTCAGGAGCACTGGAAAATACATGAGCACTTTGGAGCCAATTTTTATAATTGTTACAAACTGGAAATAGTCCAGTGCAGAGCAGCTTCGCTGACTGCAGTGGAGTTTCAGCCACCTAATAAGAGCAGCCAACTTGCTCATTTACAGGAGTGTTTGGTTTAATGGCCCTAGCCCAGGACAGCTTCCTACAGTTGTGCTGAACAGAGCTCTGACTTGTGCTAGTTTTGTGTTTGTGTGTGTTTGGAGTTTTGTTTGTTTGGTTGTTAGGGGGTTTTAAATTTTATTTCAATATAGGAAAGCTCCAATCAGTTCAACAGTTTTCTGCATCCGCTCCAACAGCATGTTATCTACCAGTCTTTCCTCACAGCTAATCTATCCAGTGATAGAATTAAGAATAGACAAGGGGACAAAAAGTAATTACTTTTATGTTTCAATTTGTTGATGAATGAATTTAGAGGAAGCCATATTATTTTTGACTTTAAATTTTATACCACTAAGTAAAATTGTAGTAAAGATCCAAATATCTTTTTCAAAATACATTAATAAAACTAATAAGACACTAAGTAAAATAGATAGAATGTTAATAATAATTAAATAAATAAGAAATAAATAATGTAATTAATAGAAAATTAATCTGGCGTAAACAGCTTGCATGTACTAAGAGACAAAATTATTTAAAAAATTTCTTTCTCTTTGTGTATTTCTATATTTCTCTTTCTATATTTCTTCTTTTTCATAAGCAATAAATATCTCAAGACCAACGAGAAAAAAGAGGTCTAGATAGCTATTTGGGAGTCCACTGTAAAAAAATAATAATGAAAAATTAATTTCTCAATAAGGAGCTTAAAATACCTTCTTTCACAGGAATCTAAAATTAATTACTTAATTAATAGCAGTCATTATAAGCTTTTTCCAATATATTGAAGTGTTTCTGCCTTGCACTTACACTTTTCCTTTTTTTATAAAACAGAACATAGATGTTTTTAATTTAATCTTGTCAGAAATACCCCTGATAACACCCTGGTTTGCATTTGAAATAATATATGCTCATTAAAATGCAAATCAAGGGTCCAATCAGAATATGATGGCAATCAAATTGCAATATTCAATGAAGAGGTTTCCAGGCTGACTTCATTAGTAAACATAATGAATTTCAGGTTCTTACCGGTCTTCTATTTGTTTGTACAACTGAAAAGGCTCAATTAAGAAGCCTTGAGACAGTCTAAAAATAACATCAGCTTAATGAAAAGTTTCAATTAGATTTGTGAGAACTTTTTTTTTATTTTTTATAATCTCACTTTTCTCTTTAATTGTTACAGATGAGCT
Organism: Cichladusa arquata; assembly: GCA_026413545.1. Classification (NCBI taxonomy): domain Eukaryota; kingdom Metazoa; phylum Chordata; class Aves; order Passeriformes; family Muscicapidae; genus Cichladusa; species Cichladusa arquata. The sequence goes on along the minus strand of JAOTQP010000251.1, from coordinate 33,306,540 downwards.
CTTTGGGGAAATATTAGCAAATAGGATGCATTATGTTACATTTCTTATTATGCATGCAACTAGAAAGTATATTCTAAAAGTTTGCATACTATTTTAAAACATATTATGACTATAATGTGCACTAGTTAATGCATTTTATATCGTGTGCTACCATTTATATTTTACTCAGTTAATTCACATACTTTATCAGCTACAACTTTCTGCTTTCATAAAAATAAAATAATCAAGCATTTTCTATTCCATATCAAAGAGGAAACTATATTTAAAAATTTAAATCCAGAAAATATATAAATTTTTTTAAAATTATGTTCCTATGATTAAAACTTTTTAAAAAGTCTGATATCATATCTGATTTTATCATGCACACAAAAAGAATGGTCATACTTGTGGGGTTCATTACTTAAAATATATCCTCTTTCTGCCAAATTAGGGTTCAAGTAATCTGTGAATTTACTCAAAGACTCACAGTAATAACATGGCAGACAGAAAACAGAAGTCTTTGGGACTGAGTAGGCAATAGAAGCACCTAAGAGTTTCTTGTCTCCAAAGGTTTATTGAACACCACAGTGCTCTGAGTATTCACCAAGCCCTTTTCAGAACTTCAAAACTTCAGTGTTCCATCTTCAGTGGCTCTTATAAGCATATACCTTGGAGCATAGCACAACAGAACCCATCTTTGGAACTTGTAAATGTAGAAGAAGAGATTACAGGTAATCTCATCCCTGATAAGTCACAGTTGTACCAATTATCAAGGAGGAAAAGCCTTGCCCTTAATGGGTTGCAGCTGCGACTAATAAAGATAAGTGTGATGAAAGATGTGGATTGGGTGGTCAGGTGGATCTTGGAGGCAGAAGACTTCTCTGGAGAAATCTGACCTGGAGGAGGTAGAGGAGCCTTGAGGAAGAATGAAACAAGGAGGAGAGTTGCTGCAATAAAAGATGTTCTGTGAGCTCAGTCTGGGTCTGGTGCAGTCAGAGCCTGCAGTCACAGCTGAGCTGGGTGAAAGCTGTGTTCAGAGTCTGCAAACCAGCACTGGCAGTCACAGTCCAGCAGGAAATAGCCAGCAGTCAGAGTCTGCAGCTGGACCCTACAGTAGGAGCTTGCTGTAGTCAGTCAGGATGGCAAAGCTGTAAAGAAGAATAAACCAGGACACTTTTCACATTGTTAAATGAGAGTCTGTGTCTTGCCTCACTTCTACCCCCAACGAGAGGTCTCCTGCAACTGGAGCTAAAAATTGTAGAGATGTGGCTGCTGTCCAGGTCATGGGGCCAGAGGACACACAAGCTGTTGATAGTAGCTTCCTAAAGTTATCAAGATAGAAGGACAACTCATTCTCTCCTTTACTTTGAAGAATTTACCCAATCCTAGTCCCAGAGTAACTTCTTGCAATTACTTTGGATTTTGTTATGCTGTACAATGAATGAATGAATTTTTTTTACACAAAGTACACTTTAATCAAAATACATAATAAACTAGCTCACTAATCTTATATTTAAAATCTAAAAGCCTTAACCAAAATTAGTCTGAAAGTATCTTTGTAAGTAAAACTAGGATGATTCCCCAGGGATCTGCAACTCATAGGAGCCTGTCTTACATGAGGCCATAATTTCTGCATCTGGAAAGCATATGGCACATTTCATTTTTAAAATTTTTCTTTTTCTATCAAGACAAAACTGGATTTTTTTTTACATACAAATATGATATTTTTATTAAAATGCTGTCTCACTGAAAATTCTGATTTCTCCCAGATAAAGCAGGTGTTTTGGATTAAACAGAAGTTTTAACCAGTGTTACTTGTGGTACAACAAGCATACTGCCACAGCTATGGTCTCTGGAGATTAATAAGCATTTCAAAGTGAGAGGAACCACCTTTATTTCTCTCCTTTGACTGCATAGTGAGCCTGGGTTTACTAGCTTAGACTTAGCAGATATTCAGGTATAAAGGTCTGTGCTGGTGAACACCACTGTATGTAACTCTTCACTCTCTGCAGTTTCATGAAAGAGCAATGGTTCTACGTTTGGTGCCATGTGCTTCAGCCATGATCTTTACCAGAGTAAGACAGCATGTCACTTTACTCCTTTGCAGTTTGAAAAGGACTTCTTATAAAGTGAACAGTCCAATGACACTGCACTGAAACTGCCAGGGTTGGGAAAATCTGTTTCAGCAGTTGGGCTGCCGTGGGAGTACAGGCAAGGGCAGACTGGAGGGGTGAGTCTGCAGAATTCACAAGTGTGTCAGCCTCACTTCCTTCTGGCAGTTTAAGCAGACACTGTGTAAATTAGATTATCATCTGTAAATTACACTTATCATTCCTCTTCGTTTGACATTACCCCTTACTACTATTCTGTCACGTCCAGGTTAGAAACAAAATTCAACTTTATCACTTCAGAGGATGTTTGTCTGTTTCATTCCAACAAACTGAGGACAGATATTTGGTTCTTTTGTGAGTCACTTGCATGTGCCATGGACTGCTCTCACAGTATGTGCTGTCCCTTGTAAATTGAGTTACTTGCTAATATCTGATTAAAAGAAAAAAATCTTATTAAGGAGAGAATTTTTAGCAAACGTAAAGCAGTCTTTTGATAGTTGTCCTTAATGGTTTTTTACATCTGTGGAAATGGATATTGAGGCAGAAAACTTTGCAGGATTCCTGTATTAAGCTAACATATAATGAGAGAATATACTATGTATATGTTGTGTAATATATGACACTATTCACTGAAATAATATATTATTCATAAAACGCTGATAAGTGCACTCTAGAATAAATTAATGTTGAACTTATTTTCACTCTGATTTGTTTTAATTAAGCCTGTGATCTACTTGTTTCTCATTTTTAAGTAGTTTCATTCTTTCATTTCAAAATTATTACAGCAAACCACTAAATTTTAATCACATAAAGGCTTTCCTTGTGGGATTTTAAAAAAAAATCTTTGTATTTTTAATCCTACATATTTTACAAAGTATCAGAAAGCCTGTGTAATGGACTTATCAAAGTTGTCATTATTCTTTACACTGAGATTTGGGGTCTGTGTCTCTGTTGTTCATCATTCATTAATGATACAAACAGGATTGTCTCTTGACTGTAGAAATCCTTTTTATAGCTTATAATTTATGATGAACATGGCCTTGTGTGATAAAGACCCATCAAAGTCGTAATTATTTTATATTTGTATTCATTGAACTGTTCCATCTGTTAAAATGTTTCAACTCTTTTTCTATGCATCTATAGTCTTATTATACATCTTTTCTGGCAGGCTTAATTTCTATTTTAGTCTTTATGGAATCTCCCATAAAGAATAAAAAACATCTTTTCAAATACTCAGACGTTTTAAATCAAAAAACATACTATATGTTCTTTACTTTTGAAATAGTGTTTTGATGAATGCTGTTCACCATATAATACATTCATCAACTTTCTTAATCTTCTGCACCAGCAGCCTGTGCCAGCTCTCTTTCTGCTGCCTGATGGTACTGCCTCATCATACAAAATGGGCTGAAACAAACCACTGTGCTCTTCACTTTATTTCTGCATGTATCATCTACCATGCAATGGTGGTACCACACACTTTTTACTCTAACTCATGAAAGAAAATTATTTTGGTAAGACTCATTATCTGTCTTAATTCAACACTCTAGTCTACTTTTTGTGTAGGGATGAGAGTACATTCACCAAGGAAATAAAGAGGACCAACCAAAGAGGAAAAAAGATATAAAAACCTTATTAGGTTCATGAAAGTCGAGCTTAATAATGTTTCTTCTTTATCCATATCATCAGAAATCTCATGAGATATTTCTATACTTCTAGTAGAATCTGCCAGCATATAGAAATCACATAATTTTGGTGAATTCCTTAAATGTAAAGCATGGATATTAAGTATAGAATCACTTTCATATGCCAAAGGGGAAGTTAATGGAATATTTTGCCTTGCCTTGCAAGTAATCTGACTTTAAAGAGAATGTTGCCTTTTAATTCCATGTAAGAAGAATACTGATTTTTTTTTGTTTGTTTCTTTTATCTTTATTCATTCAAAAAATGGAAAGAAAGAAAAAGTGGAAGAGAGAAAGTATACTTGTGGATGGAGATAATGACACTTGAACAGGCAAAGCAAGATCTGTGCATAGCAAATGGTAGATGAAACTCAATGTTTTTAGAAAAAAATACAACCTAGAAAGAAAAGTATGTTACACACATTTCTCATTCTGGAACTACATCAGGAACTCAAACTTATAAATATGGATATTTCTGTGAAAGTATTTGTTCAGCATATCCCAACTATATTACTATATATATTTACAGAAATATATCTTTGGATACTTAGCCAAATGGACAGATTTATG
>JAOTQP010000251.1:33249980-33294542 GCA_026413545.1 Cichladusa arquata | reverse complement strand
AAAAAAAAAAAAAAAAAAAAAAAAAAAGTAAAGAATAAAAAAAGAGAAAAGGTCATTATTTGACTTTGTCTATGATTTGTCTTTGATTCTAGATATGTGATGGTTGACTCCATCTAGTAGCTGAGCATCTACACAGTTCCTTTCTTACTCCTTGTCACCCACAAGCAGGGGATGACAATAAAGGATCATCCTTGAAGTTCAACATTGAAGACTGCGTTACACAACTATGTATGTGCAGTTTAGAGCAAAATCACTTCTGATCAAAAATGAGGTTACTAAACCACAATATCTGTATCAATTGTCTAGTCATTGCAAAGCAAACTGTTATATGGTAGTTTTTAATCAGAATATGAAGAATGTTTCTTGAGTTATGACACTGCTGTTTGATACAAATAAGCTTTGTGTCAGCCTTCCATTACTTAAATGAGATGTTTGGATTTCTTCTCTGACTTTTACATTGTGAAGACAAACACATGCTTATGGTAAAGAAGCCATGTGACCACTCAAAGAAGCAGTTGCAAGTGCTAGCTGGGTGATTTTTAAAGATTTAAAAGTAATCTTCCAGCAAGAATGAAGTTGGAAAAGTTTTTGAGATGTTATTTTGACAAAATGAACATACTGAATTTACACCCTTTGGAGAAAGAATATATATATATGCTACTCCTTTCCAATGTTTTCTTCTAAATTGTAATGCAGAGTTTATAGCAGCCCTGAAGGTAGTCGAAAACTTACCATCTTAATCAGAAAAAAGGCACAGTAAAGTATGCTTTATGCTTTAGGAGATGAATACTGTGTGAGTTATAAAGAGTTGGGGTTAGAGAGGAGGTGATTATCGTTTGGTCTGATGTGATTTTTGGAAGAGAGTGATTTTATCAGACATAAGGGTAGCAAGTAGGTGACTGTAATGCCTTTGAACCTTAGCTTTACTTATGGGATGGCTCTGAGCTCAGTAAAAGACTGACATTTTATGTGCAGTTTATTTGTACATACTGAGGGTATGTTCAACCTACACATTGTAATGACTGTCTTTTTCATGTATCCCAACAGACTACTTCTGTAATGAAAACTGTGATCACCTAGATGCCTAAATCACTGAAAAAACAAACCATGTCATGAAACTAATCAGGTTTCTGGATGCTATAGTGATGGGAAAAAAATCTAAGGATAAAACAATCAGCAGACAAAATTGTATTAACCCTACTTAATATTAAATAATTAATACATTATCTTTTATCTTTATATGAAATATTTCCACATTTTTAATCACTCATCATTTTTAGAGTCTCTTCAAATAGATAAAACTATCTTCTAGATATATACCTGTTATGTTTTCTAACTTTGATTATTGTACATTTTTATATTTTGAAGTATTTCAAAGTAAATTGAAACCCAGCATTCATATCTACTGTGATGTTATGTTTTTCAAGTTTTAGGAGTAGCTTTGCCAACCCTACTGTAAAATTAGTTGCTATAAATACTCAAGATTTACCCAGTTCCCTCTTGTAGTTAAAAGCTACAAGCATGTGTGAAATGCCTAAAGACTTTAAGAAAATTCCACATTCTTTAGCTCCAGTGCCATTTTTCTGTCTTTCTGCACATTTAGTACACAAACTGCTTCCACACAATAGGATGAAGTAAAAACATTTTAACCAGCTCAATGTTATACTTGACAATATGCCACAGTATCTTTCAAACTAATGTAATCTCTTTCATTTTGTTATTTTTTTTGCATTTTTCCACAGTATATTAATTACTTTTTCCTAAACAATACAACTCCAACATATACAGTAATTGTGAATATTATATCAGCCATGTTAATCCATATTCAAGAAAAATATTATAAGATCCAGAAAGAAAGGCTGGGGCCTTGTGTAAAACTTATCACAATTGACTATGAAGAGTCATGATGAATTTTATTTTCTGTTATACTTTTTTTTGTATTCATGCTTTTTATGAAATAAAATGTTTAGTTTTCACAAGATGAACTACCTAATGTAATTTTTTTTTCAGTAGGTGTTACTGCAAGATGTCAGGAAGAAAAATGCAAGTCCTTGAACATATGATTCATTTCAACTGTGTTGTTAAGAATCATTGGGATACAAACCTGCAGCTCAGTCAGCCAGTTCCTAGACCAGAAAAGATTTTGTTTTTGTCACTTGAAAAAGGTATCAGAATATTGTAAGTCAGCTAAGTTGTCAAGTAAATTTGCCTTATTGCAGAATAAATATTTTAAGAGGAAATAGATATGCAAACAGGTAACAGGAAGATCTTTTCAGAACAAATTTCCTGGATGAAAACAGGCTAAGCATTGTCATACAAACTGTGTAGTCAGCAAGTGTTTTTCTGAGTGTTGTGTTTCATTTGATAGCAATAGTTAATGAGCTATCACAATATGAAGACTTACTTTATCTGAATTATGAACAAAACATCTTGCTTAAATAAGCTTGCTTCTTATTAAGCAGTACTGAAACTTTTCAACTGCTACAAAATACATTATTTTGCTAAAAGGTCCATGTTCCTTTCCTGTTTATGAATGCCCATATACATTTTTCTATTACTTGTCCTTACCTAGAGCTCTAATTTTGTAATCTTATCAGCAGACTTCTGTGTCAATCTTGTCTCAGCTTTGAATTACAATACAGCAACTTTTACTGGAAAAATGTTCTGAGCCAAACAAACCACAAATCTAAGTCTTTGTGTTGCTTATGACCTCAATAAAAGAAAGACTTAGACCTGTTGCAGTGTGTCCAGAGGAGGGACACAAAGCAGGTAAGGGAGCTGAAGTGCCTCTCCTGCAAAGAAACTCTGAGAGATATGGGGTTGTTCAGTCTGAGGAAGTCTCTGGAGAGACCTTATAGGAGCCCTTCAGAACTTAGGAGGGTTGTACAATAAAGATGGGGACAGAATTTTTAATAATGATAGCACAAAGGCACTGGTTTTAAACTAAAAGAGTGTTGACTCAGACTAATATAAGGAAGAAATTTTTTATTATGAGGGTGCTGAAACACTGGCACAGGTGGCCCAGAGAGGTGGCAGATCCCCCATCCCTGGAAACAGATTGTACAAGGTTCTGAGCTGTCTGATCTAGATGAAGATGACCCTGCTCACTGCAGGTTGGGTGGACTGGATGAGCTTTAAGGGTTCTTTCCAACCCAAATGCTTCTATGATCCTATGATTCTAAATCAAATTATTGGGGAAAGGGGTTTGTTTGATATAACACATCCAGGAAAACAATATCTAGAATATCTAAACAATAATGTTATTAATCAGCAGCTTGGATGCTCAAAAGAGCTCTTAAGAAATCTCAGGATATATATCACATTTTTGTTCTTATTTGAATTTTTTAAAGACAAATCCAAATATATTAGCTTGTATCTTTTAATTCTAACTCCAATTAAAAATCAGAACACTTGAATTGATCTGTATTAACCACAGATGTCTCCCGCTTTTGGCTGATTAGCTATTTCATTTTGTAGAAATCAAGATGTTAATTCAGTAAAGACACTGATTTTATCTCCTATTTCTCATGCAAACAAAAAAATACCATTATTATTTTTGTATTTACCATATGTGAGTTTTTTTCTTTACATCAGAGTTTTAGAGGGTAAGGCACAACTATTTATGCTAGAAAAAAAACAAGTGCAGGCCTACAAATTCATACAGTCTGAAATTGAATGGGCTCATTAGACATTTATCTTTGGGCTTATAGCTTCCAATACTTAGCAAGAAACATGATATATAAGCATATACCCAGCACTAAGTTAAATTTATTTGGTACAATATCTCATTTCATCCTAAGTTGATACAAAGTCCATGCTCAATAAATCGTCTAAATTAAAAATGTGTGCTATGTAGAGGCTTGCCTTTTCTCCTCCATATTTTTAAAATACAAAATACTTTATTAATATTTTTGTACTGTGTTCATCAGAATGTTATTCACTTAGTATCTTACCAAAACCAAAATATTTGAATTTTTGAATCAATTGGCTTGATTTTAATGTTGGGATGATTTTCTTTTAGAAGCACTGCCCGTGGCAAGGGAGCTGGAACCAGATAATCACTAAGGTCCTTCCAATTCCCTACCTAAATGGAGTTATCTTAGTGTTATTAGTCTATCTGAGTGTCACCAAACATAGAAATAGGTTGCCCAGAGAGGTTGCATAGTCTAAATCTCTGAAGATACTAAAAATGTCACTGTGTGTGATTCTGGGCTGTCCCTGCTTGAGCAGTGGGTGGAATCTGATGATTTGGAGAGGTCATTTTCAGCCTCCACTATGCTGTGATTCTGTGATTCTGATGAATAGCTTTTTCTGAAGGCAAGGGGATTTATTTTTCTGTCATGCATTATCTTTATCTAAAGAGTAGGCTTGTTCTTCTCAATATAATACATCTAGTTTAAAAGAGAAATTAACCTTCTTTTAAATTAAAAAAATTCTACAGCAGTACTCTGTAACCAAATTGACCGCTTGGATGACATTGTCATAAAACTAGTTACAATAAAATCTGTCAGAAGGAGAAAGTCTGTACTTATAACTTCAGCCTATAATAATAACTGATGGTGTGATCCAGAGGTGTAAAAATCTATTAGGTTTGCCCTAGAAGCTGCCTCATTTTTAACCTTATGATGGATATAAAAAAGTACAAAGTCGTTAATTATGTTAATAAATATATTAAATCTGTAACAAATGGAACAATGGAATAAAAGGAATTCAAATATGATGAAGATGAGATCTGGCCAAAAGTTGGTTGATAGGTCAGAACATGCCTACAACATGCCATGAGAAAAATATTCAGAGAGTCTTGGTGTCTGTGGTCTAATTGCAACCCAAAACATGAGGTACATGAGTTGCTATGAAAGTAACAGAATAATAACATTAAAAACTCATAGAACAATTTGAGTTGGAAGTCACCTTAAAACTCATCTCATGCAACCCCTCTGCAATGAGCAGGGTCATCTTCAACTAGACCAGGTTGCTCAGAGTCATGTCCAATTTGACCTTGAATGTTTCCAAGAATGGGACATCTGCCACTTCTCTGGGCAACCTTTTGCAGTATTTCACCACCTCTATTGTAAAATCTTCTAGTCTGAATTTCAGACTTATCCTATCACTAGGCCTTAGTAATATGTCTGTCCCCCTCTTTCTTAGAAGGCCAGTAGTTCCAAGGGTCCTTCTTTCTAAATCTTTTAACGATGGGACAAACATTCTCCTTCTTCCAGTCACCTCTTCACCCATTGCCATGATTTTCAAGATGTCATGACACAAAGCCACAGACTCACTCAACGAGCTTCCTAAAGCAGCTTAGGTTTTTTTATACTCTAAGAAACATGGTGGTCTCAGGAAATTAAACAATAAATCTTATAATAATAATCACTGCTTGAGTTCCAGCTCGATCCCAGCTCCTGGGGACCTCTCACCCAGGTGGACTTTCAGGGGTGCCAGTGACTGACAGACGCTCTGGGATGGAATAGAGGTTCCAGGGCAGGTGGGGTGTGGAGCAGTGCACATCCCACTTTTCACAGAACACGTTCTGCCACCTGCCCACACACCACACCATTCCCCCCACACACACTTTCATTTTTTTGAGACAGTAATAATTTTCTCCACTCTCTCACACATGGAGAGTTTATTTTCCACTACATCAAGACAATTTGCTTGGAACTCAGGAATGGATTTCATCACATGCCATAAAAACCACTGAAAAAGTCATTTAATTTTCAAAAGAAAAAAAATTAGATGAAACACCCTAATCCGACAATCTCATGTTCTCCTCAGACATTTCAAAGCTATAATGTTTTAAGGTAAAGTTAAGTAATATGCTGAAGTGCTTACAAATATTGCCTCCATTCCAATTTCCTTAGACATGCATTAGGTTGGATAAAGTCTGACAATTCAATAGCCATTAGGAGTTACTTGGCACAGCTTTTCACATGTGCATTAACTGAAGAATATGTATATTGTTAGGATGATTAATTCATTATTTATAGTACCAATGAAAGGACAGACATAGAACATTGTAAATCCCTGTGCCAGTAGTAAAATTATTAACATTTAGATTTTAAAAGAAAATACTTTTTACACATGTAGAATTTCCTAATAGTAGTGCCCTGTTATAGAGGGCAGCCATCTCTCTTTACAGCTAAAATGTCTTCATAAGAGCAGAGGTGCTATAGCAGGTAATGTAAAGAAAACATAGTCCATCAGCAACTGCTTTTATACCAGTTTCTAAAACTTAATTATATTTTAATTAAGGTAATCCCCTAGATATTCCATAAATAACACAGTCTGATCTCTTGTGTGAAGAATCAGCTCCTTTGTAATGATAGAACAAATATTCTATCTTTATTAGTATATGTCTTTTAAAATGCTTTTACTGGTTTTGTTTTTATTTATGGAAATAAATAAGTAAACACTGTTAAAAATCATTCTTTTTCTCTGGCCTGTTATACAATGATGTTTGCTGTCAGTCTAAAGAGAGATTCTCAATGTTCCTTACAAGAGTAAAGTACTATCCATATTTCTCTTCCTTCATTTGCTACATAAGACCTGTGAAACCTGATGGCTTTGAACAGCCTATTAATTTTCCCATGTCTTAGTATTTCTATCACACTTTGTGCACCACTAAGGTTTTGAGCACAAAAACCACAGTACCACAATAAAAATCAGAATGATGAATAGTTTTAAGCCAGGCTCTTATTGTCCTGTCTCAAGTGCATTCAATATCTTGAAACCATCACATTCAGAAAGTTTTGAGATAAAAAAAAATCAATAAAGCACAACAACCAGAATGAAGTCAGAAAGGGACCTTCGCCACATGTCTTTTACCTGGTTTATTTTATCTCCTGTGGCCCCAAATCTTGGAAGCTCTCAACAGTCTAATAACTATATTTCACAGTCTTTTTTAATCATCCATTTCTTTCTGTATTGGCTTCATATCCCTCTTTGGCCCAAAGATAGACCCTCAAGCTGTAGTGTGTAAAAGACAACTAGTTTCAGATACATAAATCATTTAAATCCAAGAAAATGTAGCTGTATTGTTTAACTATAGGTTCATTTTTGTTAAATAGTTTATTGCCTCAAATATTAATTGAAGCACTGTGTTTTCTTTAAATTTAAAAAATTGTGTCCTCTTTACATATTTAATATACTAACTTGAAAGCTATCACCCTACCAATGAAAAATATATATGTAATAAAAAACTCTATTGCTACAATGGAGTGGTGGGCTACAGGAATGTATGCTTCCTGAAAATAATTTCTGTGCATTAATTATATTTGTAAACTCATCCATAAGAACAAATTGCAAGACACCTTTTTCTTTTTTTTTTTATTTTCCTTACTGTAGCTAATTATTCTTACACTGAGAATAAATAAAGAAAGGAGATGGAAAATTCTATTAAATTGTTATTTCAGTTTACTGGAGTTCATTTTTCTAGACATCCCACACATCACTGTGAGAAATATCAGACTCTAATTCCTCTGTTGGCCAAACTCTCATATTCACAGGCACTGTGTGGGAGTTGTACACAAGCAGTTTTTCAGTGACTCTTCTGCAGACACAGAGTTACAGAGACTCTTATACCTCTACACAGTCTGCCTTCCCTGCTGCCCAGAGGATTTGTTGGGGCTCTCTCTGATTTTTCAGATAAAGCATTTTGGATTTCCTTAACATGGAATGGATTTTGCATAATGAGGAAGAAATCTCTTTTTCTACTTTATACTCTTAAAGAAAAATCAATTTTTAATTCATGGCATATTTTAAGAAAAACATCCAAAGCTGATTAAAACAAAAAAAATCATTATACTGCTTACGTAATCTATAACCTTCAATCTAATTCCTGTGATGCCACTCAGATGAATGCAGCCTTGAAATGAGCCCCTCAGTCTGCAGCAGCTCTTGGGTCTTACTGTACAACTGGGGTTAGTCAGAGCAGCATTTCCAAGGTGTAGCTTAAACACAAAAAGAAAACCTAAGACATGCTGAGCGAGAATTTCAGCTCATAGGTCAATGAGGTCACACTGAGATCTAATTCACATGAAGGTTTTACTTCCCCTGTTAGTACTGATTTAGTATACTCTGTGCATTAATAAGTGATAGATTTCTGTATACAGAGAGCAAACTGTAACCTCCTGTAAGGAAAAAATAAAAGCAAATATTAAATGTCTGTCATATAACAGAACCTTCAGTTGATTAACATGCCAAAAAATCTTCCACTGTTGGAGTTACAGGACCTGGCTAGTGAGAAATTTCTCTCTTTGGTACATAGCTATATAGTCCATGGGGGAATATCATCTGTTATAAAGATCAAAATGTGCTTAGGAATGTATTTCACAATGAGTACCATTTCAGAGTGCAAAGGATGAGCAATGACTGGAGTAGCTTTGCAAGAAATATAGAATAAATTGTTCTTTCTGAAATGATTCTTAACTCTGTCAGATTTAGCATAATGCTTAAATAAGCATACACTCTCCATGTCAGCAGTGCCATAGTGTTTCCTCCTTACAATTTTTCTACCTGCACTTGAATTAGAAATGTGAGAAATGCAGTCATTGAGCACAAAGGTCCTCTATACTTAGGCTTGGTATTTCGATAGACCATGTCCTGCCTGCTGTAATCACCTAACCAATGTTCCAGAGATGCAATTTTGGTTTTATTCATTATTAAGAATCCTGGGGAAAAAAAAAAAAAAAAACAAACAAAAAAAAACCAAAACAAAACAAAAAAAACCCAAAAAACAAAAAACAAACAAACAAACAAAAAAACCACAAAAAAACAAACAGGAATTTTAATTTTTTCCACTACAAACATATTTTGCTTTTTTGCAATGTTTTAAACAGTTGTATGGTTTACCTGGTGGAATATATTAAGTATTTATGATCTTTTTTACACTTAATTAGATCTCACAGTTGGTTAATTGCAACTTATTAAATAATATTAGGTTTTTGAAAAACATTTGTCTTGACAATCTCATCAGCTTATTTAGAGATTTGACAAGAGTTTTGAAGATTGAAGAGCAATAGATGACTCAAGAGGCATACCAACACCAAGAGGAGACTGTGTGCTCCATGCTCAGGAGGATAAACCACCTGTTATTACAGAGGATCTAGAGACTATAAGATTGTGCTGCAAACCAGAGGCAAAGATGTGAACTGCAGAAATTAGGTGGGAAAGGATTCTGAGAAGAGAAAAAAAAGCCCCTCCAGGTCCATTAATCTTTCTTCAAACCACAACAAATGACACTTTAGGATTCCCCAAGGCAGCAAATGAAGCACAACCAAACACCTCAGCAGAATGATGGCTCAGATGGTTTTCAGTTGCATTCACTTGATCCTTCAGGGAAGACAGTAAAGTGAACAAGATAATGAAATCAAGAGATAAATCCCAGGCAGGTGTTATTTAAATAATACACATATCTGTTGAGTCACAGAACTAATGGATGTGCTCTCAGAGCAGTTGGCATTGTATCTCTTTGGATTTGGGGCTGGTGTAGATGATAAGAGTAACTGTAGAGAAAAAGAACTGAGGAGAGGACTGAGAAAGTGACTGATATGAATCCTATGCAATTTTAATATGTAGAGGGTGGTAAAACAAAACTACAAGCAAAGCAAATCACACACCAATATATTGGAAGGAAAGATGTTAAGAACAGAAACAGTACTCATATTGACCAAAAGAGTAATTAGGGAGTTCTGACTGTGCCTGTTTTTATTATAACACTTAATATATTCTAAAAGAAATGTCATAAATATTTGTGCCCTAAAATGTCAGCTTGACTGATGAAATGAGAATTTATACTGTAGGATGTAAAACCAAATACTCTGAATTGAAATATGGAAATAAGAGAATTGGCTGTTTATATTGTTTAATTGTAAATTTGGGGCAAAAAAGAAACAAAAATTGCAGCAAGATAGTATTATTTTACCTATACTTTAGATTCCAAGAAAACAAAGGATAACATGCATAGAATATCTGCTTGATTAAATTTTTCTTTTAGAGATATAATATGGCCATATTGAAATTGAATCCTATGAAAATAAAACAAGTTATCAGGGAAACTGTTCAAGAAAATGATTTTTAAAATATATTGGACAGAGGAAACTATTGACGTGTTGGAAAAAGATTTATTAGAGCCATTAAAGTAAATACTGAATAATGTATAGTACACATCTAAAAAGCCTAATTATACAATTCAGGTCTGTAGTTTTACAACACTACTTAGAATAAGGTTTTTTTATAAATTAGACTTGTCCCAAGAATACATAATCACATGTTTCCAAGACAGCTAAAAACTAAGTATTTCTTTTGATGTAATTCTGCCAATCATAAATGAAATAAAAGTATGAAAGGAAAAATCTAGCAACCTAAAATAGAGTGGAGGAGGATGGATCAGATCATCCTGGGGCAAAATTTTTTGTATTGCTTAACTACCAAAATGGTATAAGAGGAAGTGAAGACAATAAAATTTGTATTTCAGTGTTCTGAAGGATGGTTAGTCACACAGATTGCATAAGCACTGACCCTGGAATACTGCATGTACTTAGGCAACAAGTCAAAGATGATGATAATTGAGGACTAGCAGTTCAGTAGATTGTTCCTTACCATTCTGTGACCATAGATACAGCCAAGGTACTGATTAGGCTTCACGACAGACTGTCACCCTTCTTGAATCATTGTAACATAATTATGCTCCTTCAGCTATCATTTCCCTGTATTTGGCATGGACAAAGCCAATTTAAATGCATTTCCTGTAAATGGGCAATTTTCATAGGTATTGGATGTGGTCTTGGATATTTAAAGTTCAATATCTTTGTCATCAGATAGCTTTTGCATGGATTTACAATTCTGTGCTTGTTGGGAAGCTTAACTGAGTATTTTAACATTCAGGCTCTTATTCTTTGCAACTCTTCCCCAGTATAACAGCCAGAGAGAAAGAGAGAATGACTACATGTCATATGTATTCCTCCTCATTATTTTAACCTTTTTTCTAAGAGCTTTAATTTTTTTTTTTTTTTGTATTTTCTTGATTTTCCTGTTCAGTAAAAGGAGAACTATGTCTTTGTGTAGATACGTGTAAAAATCAAACTTCCCAAATTTGGATTGTTATTAAAATGAAGGAATTGAAATAATTTTCAATAGCTGAGCAACTATAAAAAAATTTAACACACTCAAAAGTGATAAAAGAAACAATATACCTGGCAAATACTCAAGAGAGAAACAACAGGATGTATCACTTTCTTTGATTTTACACAGCACCCACAGTTACCTTTCTCTTGGGACAAGAACATGAAACAAAATAAATCAAGCCTTACACCACAATATAGTACTATAAATATATTGTAGTAGAGTAGTATTATAATATAGTAGTTCAATAATTAACTGAGAAAAAGTGTGATAATGATAAAAGTTTTACTTTAGGTGTGATGCTAGGTTTGTGTACTAGATTTGGACCAGTCTATACACAAACAGAAAATATTAGTCTTGCAGAGTAAGAATCTGGAACGTTCTGAGCTTTTGAATCAATAATAGTGACCATGCTACTTGTGTGGGATCTTTTAAAAAACACATACTATGTTGTGTTTTCTTCCTCGATGAATAATAGGCCATGCTAGTTTTCACACAAAAAATTCTAGCTCTGTTGCATCAAAATAATTGAGAAAAACAGTGTAATGGCTGCACAAAGGTAAATTTGGCACTCATTCCAGAAAAAGCCAGTTATAGAAATCCTAGCGTGCAGATTTCAAGTAATAACTCTGCATTTTCAGAATTCAGAGTCATAATATTTTATCATCTATTCATATAAATTGTATTTATAAATATTTTGTAAAAATGTCAAGTAGTCTGACATATTTTCTCCAGATGTAGTTTCATCTGTACCCTGTATATCTTTATTATACTTCCACAATTTTTATTTAGTTTCATAGCATTCAACTGCCTTGTAGTGTTCATTTATACTCATCCAATGCAATTAAAGTATTTGCTGTGTTTTATAAGATATTCTGTGTTCCATATTTCCACACTTTCTCTCTCCCCATCCAAAACTATTTTGTTTGTAAATATTTTAAAAAATATTTAAAATGTAGAAACAATCATCTCTAAAGAAGATTAGTATAGATGCAGACTCTCGAATACTACCTCACCAATTAAGAATTTAAAATAAAGGCCCTTCTCTAAAGGAATCAGTCTCTAATTAATTATCTTCCATAGAGTCAGTGAGTTAACTCATGTTAACAGAAAAACACAGATTTATACTCTCTTGTTAACATCACTCTCTTATTACATTTCAGGTCTTTTAGGGAGGGAAACTCTATGCAATGGTATCATGTCAATTCACCTTGGGGTATGATTCTGCTAAACTGTGCAACATTGAGTTCTCCCTATTTTGTTACTTTTTTGGTTAAATTTAACCCTGTCTGATGACCATCTTTTTGGTGTCATAACTCTCTAAAGTGTAAAAAATTTTAATACACAATTTTAAATCTGTGACAGCTCCAGTTTTATTTCTTTACAGCAGAAAAGCATTTGCTATAGACAGCACCCACACAATGCATATGCAGACCTGAATAAAGATATTAAGTTATATATCCTCCTGAGAAACTAAACCAAAGTGCTTTAAGGAGATGTTTGAAAATGTATAAATATAGCCCTCTTCTTCAATACATTATGATTGATCAACAGGGATACAAAGTGAAGCTTATTAATTCAGAAACTGTCTTACTGAAGGTTGTGGATATTAAATTTCAAACTGCTCATTTTTTTTCTTAATGGAATTTTTCAAAGCACATAAATAATACCAAAAAATCCCACATTTAACCAAGTTTTATTCCCACAGTATTTCCTGTTTAGCCTATTTGAAAAGATGAATTCCCGTTAAAAACAAAAGGGGACAAGATAAAGCTAGTAATAATATATTTAAGGCCTGAGTGATCAGGGGTTTGTTTTGTTTTATGAGTGTTTGCTTGTTTTGAAGTAAAAAATTAACACTTCAGCAGAATAGAGCAGTCTTTGTTTCCTTTATCCTGCTACTTCTACATAATGTTCAAAGCCAATGAATGACTTTGACTAATACTAAATGACAGGAAAATCAACAGTAAAACTGAAAGGGAGAAGGAAATGACTTTTCACATTCAATTTGAGAAATTAAGGGACAAAAAACTGTTGAGTACAAAATAAACATTTAATCCTCAGAGTTGCACACAGACATACCTTTCAAAGACATCAAATTAAAAAATGCATCTAACTGAAGTCATCTCTCACCTATTAATGAGCAGAAACAGGTATTTTAAAAGCAATTTGGTGAAGGATTGCTTCTAGGTTTCCCAGGTAAAGTGTGTTCTACAATATGTAATGTCACTCATCACGTTTTCCTTGATAGAAATTGAAAAACCAAAAAGGATGAAACCAGTTTTAGCATTGGTATGCTTAACACTCGTTGACTCAGGTAGTTTATATTCCCCCTCAAAGGCATTCTCAAGGCCAAATTCCCTTGTCTCCGCCTCCGGCTCAGAGTCTGAGACTATAATTGGACATCAGGGGAGTGCTCATCTGGAGAGAATGTCAAGTCTAGTCAACATCCTCTGATGTAGTTTCAGGCAGTCTAGACCCAGATGTACATTTAGACACTTTCCAGAGAACACACTCCATCATGCCCTCAAGCCGGGCTGTGCAGCCAATGTGCCTGTGAGGGGCTCTGCTGATGTTTGCTGCTACTTTCTTGTTTCACCACTACAGTGGCAAAGAGGAGAATGTTCACGAGAACCAAAATAGCTAGTCTGATTTTTCACGAGAGCCTCTGCCCTTGGAGTTCCTGCTCCAATGCTGGCCAAGAGACAAAATGATAGCTGAGTTGTCTTTCATGCAGACGTAAAGGCAACTCATGACATGCCTGCATAAAAACATAGCAAAAGTGCACACAATCCTTGCCACCTGACACCTGCTCAACTGAATTAATGCACCCATGGTTTGTTTACTTCTTTGTCTTCATTCCAAATGTTCATTTTTGAATGTAACAATGGAGTAACTGTGCTGCTCATAATCAATAGGAAAGCCAGCCCTCACTCAGAAATAAAAACAATTTAAAAAGGAGATTGACTCTTTAACCTTTACTTACACAAAAAAACACCCTAATATACATGCCTCCCACATTCCTGAATTGGTCCCAGTTTGCCTAGAATTTTTTTATTTCATTCAACACAGCAGCGAAACTAACCGCTGAGTGGACAGGTGGAATGACATTTCCTATAACTTACACAGATGCTTAACTCCTCATCCAAGTTCTAGCAACCTTGGTCTGTGATGACATGTTAGACATGTGCAATTCAGCAGGGTCATTCATATAAAAAAGGCTTTGCAACTGCTTGGAGGACAGATTCACTCACAGCATTTCTTTTCCTCAGTTCTATTAATACTCTAGGTCTATTATTATAGGATAAACTTGTTTACCAATTCCTCTTCCAAATGTGCCTCAGCCTTCAGGTAAAATGCACTTTACAGCAAAGTTACACCTTAAGCATAGAGGATTGAAAATATTGTTTATAAGGATGGCTACTGGTACACCAGTAATGAAGCAATCCCAAGGAACGGTCTATCAGAACAATGAAGGAATTCCCTGAGTTCACTTCAGAGTCATCAGTAATGGGAAAACATTACTGATGCAAAACAGTGCAGACCTGGGAAAATATGAGATTCAAACAAAATAATTTTGAGGAGAATTCATAGCTATCAGCAAATACATTTCTTTATTCCCACTAGGCTAAGATAATTGTTTAGTAATTCTTAGTACAGAGAAACTGAATAGAAGGTTGTTCAAACCAGTGCAATACTCCCAATGCATATCCAGTCTGTACTGGAATTTCACTTGCTGTGAAGTGACACTGTGACATTTCTATTTTTAAGGATATTACTCACTAGTACTTCCAAATGAGTTATGAAAATTACAGTGAAAGCAAGGTATTTTATTATCTCTGTTTTGGTCTTTTAAAAGAGTAACCTCAAGGATCTTGGTTTTGAAGCCAGTTCTAACATTTCCACTGGCTCAGACACAAGAAAAATATCAAAATAATATATAGCTATACCATTCACATGACATGGACAGGATCAAAGACAATGTCAAAATACAGAGAGTCTGTTGGTAAAGTAATAGCAGCAGAAGGAAAACAGAGGTGATAATTGTCCAGAGTGGATAGCTGATGAAGAAGAGAAAAGGGATGTAGGAAATGAGGTTATATCAGGCTCTGAGAACAGAAACCTGTGAAAGACATATGACATGAAAAGGTTTAGCCATCAATGCACAGAAGGTAGAATTCATAAACAGCCATGAATGGATTAGGTCATTATAATAATGCTAACATATGAGTGGTTTTTAACTCTTTTTTTCTGGATTTGTTTAGTTTCTTTTACACAGAATAAACAACCCGCTATTAAAAACTTTTGCTTTGTTTATTTTTTAGACATGGTATTCCCTCAGGTGGGCAAAGAATGTTTATGTGATTGTGGTTACAATGATACCTCTGAATCCAAGTATTCCTCAAAATTATCAATAATTAATTAGAACTAGTCCCTGGGTTTTCTCAGATGCATCTGCAGTATTTTCTTCTTCATAAAACTCTCTTTACTTTATGCACAATACATTCCTTCCCACACAGATTACACCTGAAGCACTTGTTTACAGTTCAGCAAAGTAAACTATACACATCTTTCTAAAGGGTATTAAATATAGGTCTTAATATAAAAAATCGTAGCTCTGGTACTGACCTTAGTCTTATTAGCATGTTAAAAAATTCTTGTCCTAAAATCTTAGCCCCCTGTGGTTTTTGGGGGTTCATTATCCACAGAGGTATATTTTAAAAAAAAACTCAAACAAACCCAGACAAATCCAACAAACCAAAAAATATCACTAGCAAGGGAACTGTCCCTGGTCCATACAGCCCTGTGAAAGTGTGAACTGAAAGAGAATGAACAGTGGAGACAAAAAGAGGTGATCTGGGGACCAATGGGTACTTGAAAGGCATTAGATACCAAAAAAATTTACCTGCAGAAGAGATATCGCACATACTTTGTCTGTCCTTCCTTCCCTTCCAAATAAACAAGCCTTTATGAATAGCCTTGGTATCTGGCTTTCTGCAGAATATTGAGAAGGGTAACATTTCTGCATAATGCATTGTTTGTTCTGAAATAGTTTTAGACATTTGAAATTAACATGTGAAATAAGCTAATAGAGCAGCAGAAATGTCAAAGTGCCATGAAGTCTTATTGCTAGAAACTCATGAGCTGCTTCATTAGTTCAGATCAAGACTCAAACAGAGTTTTGATTAATTTTTGGTTTTAAGTCATACAGTTAATCTTACATAAGAAGGTAAATTGCTTGAGAAAGTATTTCTTCTTCCATGCATAATTAAGTCAATACTCACTCATGTCAAAACAAAATCAAACATCAATTTTGGTATACAAATTAGTAATGAAGGAGTGACTCATAAAGACTAAAAAACAATTGGTAAGGGAAGTGCTACTCCCAGTAGCACTAAAGAATGTATGAAGAAATTAAAATAGTTTTCATGATTAAATTCTTTGTAGTTTCATTGAGTTTAGTAAGAGTTAAATACTTAGTTTTGGGTTGTCTCTGCTCAATCACATCAAGGACAAGACTGTTAACCAGTTTTTATTTCTTGCACTTATGCAGAAGAACAATGTTACTGTGTTTTGAATTTAAAAAATGGAAATCTAAAAACATGTCTTTGTCATTTAATTCCGAATACCTTTATCAGTGCACAAATACACCCGTGTGCTAGATAATCCGCCCATAGTCACGAGTGACAAATGTTTCTGCCATTGGCTAAAATGTTTTCTTTTAGGTGTTGAAAAGTCACGATGTGAACACAATAAACTGAACAAAAATGTTAAAGCAGATAACTGCAAAATGCTGCCTACTGCTACCTGTAAATACAAACAGTAATAGTTTAGCTTCCCTGTCCTCCTTACTTTCGAGAGCAATCACACAGTGTCCTATTAACCAGACTTCCCCACATACATTGGGCTGTATTGCTGAAATTATAAGATCCCACCATTTTATTAAAATTTATGAAGAAGCTGCTTTTTGCAGCTTCACCTGCACTGATGATGAGAATTCAACTACTGGCAATAAGAAAGACCTGCCACAATTATCTCAGTCTCAGAAACTGTCAACACCACTACAGAAAGTTGTGGAGCTGATGCAGAGGAATCTGAATCTGCTTGCAGAGTATGGGATTGCAGGGGAGACAATGGCAAGGAGAGGAGATAGATATAATTTCATCTACTTTGGGGCATATCAGCATCCACCACAGTGAAGACTTTACAAAGGGGAGCTGGCCACACAAGTTTTCTTTCATTCTTTGCCAGAACATATCATAACAGCATATTTAGCATAATTATCATTGATTTTTACAAAGCTGTGGATCCTGATCTTACTTACCACTGAGACAGATATGGCTTAAGAATATCTATCTGTATTTTCAGAACTATAAGCTTTTTGTTTACAGCTAGTGACTGTAGCAAATGCAGGACATCAAACGAGTCCATGCTTCCTGATGAGAGTACAAAGGGTGACTAATAGCTGTGCTCAAAATACCTGTTTCATTGTTATATGGAAAGTCTGCCAGAAAAAAATAAAATGGTCAAACACTCCAGTGTGTGTGAAATACTTTTACATTCTCAGTAGACTTGCCTGCAAAGCAAAGAGCTGTGCTGAAATATGACTAATGTGGTTTTGGGGGGAAATTATGGCCTATAGACTCTTACTTTATCTCACACAATCCTGTTTCGATCGGTTGGATTCTTTTTGTTGCCATAGCAACAGGCAGAAACCTTACCACTCTGATCAAAATTCCCTGACATTCATCTTAAGAAGACCTCTAAGCAAGCAAGCACTTGCTCTCCTTACTACAATTCCTGAGTTTTTCATCTATATCAGAAGTATTCCTGTCAGAAAAGAGTGGTTTGCTACTCTTGAACAACAACAAGAGATGTTGAAAAAGTTTTTCCCATTCTGGAAGGGATCAGGCTTTGTGTGGGTGCTAACCATGTACACCCTAAACTGTGTGGGAGTGGCAGATGCAAATGTCATTGCAGATGTTTCAGTAGGCCCATTCTTCCAAAATATGCTTGTTTGAGATTTGGGGCTTTTAAAAATTATTGGTGTCACCTTTCTGATTTATTGATTATCGGTAATTTTTCTTTTCCTGATGATACACCTGAAATCCTGATTATTGAATCCTCCAATTCCTACTGAGTTTCTGTCTAAAATATACTGAATATTGACTGGGAGAATTATGAATATACTGAAACAAACAGGAGAAACCAACAGTCAAAATTTCTTATATGGGTCTTATATAAGTCATGACATTGTATTTGCAAAAGATAGAGAAGGCATGAGGGATAACACTGAGAGAGTATTTCATAACAGTAAAACTGGGATAACACAATGTATTATGGTGTGCATGTGGATACTTTCTGCTAGATCAACTCTGAGTACAGACTTTCAAGAAACAATAAATCAAGACAGACATAGCCATACCTGAATATGACATTCTTTAGGGTTTTTCATCATCTGTTGGAATGACATGTATGCAAATCAAAACCTATATCTGAATAAGATTTGGATTTCTTCAGCCTGGAGAAGAGAAGACTCCAGAAAGGCCTTGCTGCAGGCTTTCATTACCTACAGGGGGCTAAAAGAAAGCTGAAGAGGGACTTTTTACAAGGGCTTTTAGTGACAGGACAAGGGGGAATAGCCTTAAACTACCAGAGGATAGATTTAGATTCAATACTAAAATGAAATTATTTCCTATGACAGTGGTGAGGCACTAGAACAGGTTGCCCAGGGAAGCTGTGGATGCCTCATCCCTGAAATGGTTTAAGACCAGGCTGGAGGGGGCTTTGAGCAACCTTTTCTGGTGGAAAGTGTCTCTGCCTATAGTGGGAGGGAGTTGAAACAAGATGATCTTTAAGGTTCTTTCCAATCCAAAGCATTCTATGGTTCTATGATCCTATTATACTTATTGTGAAAGCTAAATCATTATAAAGGAGTGAAATTAAGAACTGATGTAATATTTACCTCAAAAACCCAAGCAGAGTTCAGTGGAAAACTGGCATTTCTTCATCTTCTCATCTGCTTTTAACAGTGCATAATGGCACACCAATCAGTAGACTTCCAAAATATCCAATACCTTACTCCCAGAATAAAAGCCTATGTGAATCAGGACCTGGTCAGCTGCGTGATTTATGATCAGAAAGAGAATTAGGACCATTAATCATATAAAAAATATATTATATACAATTATATCATATAGTATTGATTTATTTACTGATATTTTATTACTAATACTATATTATTTCCTACAGTAGCAAACAGATGCCCCTTAGGCAAAGACTGCAAGTTTTATACAAGTCTTGGTGTTTTATATAGTGCACCAATTCCACAGTCAGCTAAAAGTATAGAAGAATTTTTTTTTTATTGTGTGTCTATATGAATTAAACAGTGAATAAGTGAGGTAGTCAACTAGTAAATTATTTTTTTCTAAAGAAAAATTATTTACCAGAATGTAAATTTATACGGTAACTACAATCCAATTCCCAATTAATGGATTTGTAGAAATCTAGATCCCTAGACTTTACACATTCATTTTTATTTCTTTAATAATATGAAAAATAATTAATTTTACACCTTAAATAAGTGATAACAAATAGAGATAATTAATCGTATTATATACAGGCAAGTAGGAAAAATGCACTGTATAAAGTCTGAAGACCACATGCGGAAATGTGTGGAAGCATACATGTTTGGACAGCCCATGAATAAGATTCAAGATATATCCAAATACGGTTCACATTATTTTTTTCTCAAATTACTTTAGTTATACCTCTGAACTGAAATCCAAGTCTTTATGTTGCTTCCTTAATTTAAATTACATTAATTTAACTGTACTTTAACAGAGTCCTGTGCAGTGGTAGAATCAAATTATAGAGAAAGACATATTTAGAAGGAGTTCTATTAATTCTTCTTTCACAAGTAGTAATATGAAATAATTATATCTAATTTGTTATTCTAAAAGTTATTTTTTAACTAGAGACATTCTATAACTAGTGATTGCATGTTCACCTAAGGAGTACAGTAAGGAAATTTGAAAACATTAGAAGAAAATTACTATACAGACAAGCATAAATACTATATCCTTTTCTGACTTGTCAATCATTTTCTCTATACATAAAACATCTATCAAAGGTTTTCCTCATTTAGATAGCTCTGGCCTGGATACTTCAAGAAACATTACAGTATGTGCCATTTATAAGGTCTGGGGGAATTCCAGCCTCTGGAAATTTATCTAAAGCACACCTGGCATTCCAGCTGCATAAGGAATATGGCTTATTCCCGTTGGTCCACTCTTCCACAGCACCTTGTGTTGGTCCTCACCTCAAATAGCAATACTTCATCCTGCCCACAGAAAGAATAGGGCGGTAGAATAGTCTTTAGAGAAGAGGAGTAACATATCAAAATTTTGAATACTAAGTAGATGGATTTCTACTTGCAGTATATTTCTGCAGGAGCATAAGAATAATAATGGATATTATTATCTATCTATGTACTTGAGGAGCACAACATTTCTTTTCCTTTGCAGCGACCAAGCTTACCCCATTTCTATGGGCAGAAAAGGTACTCTTCCTACTCTTTTCAGTTATTAAGTAAGATGAACATTAAGGCAGGAATTTTAAGTGATGTGAAATGGTCTAGACACTTGAATGCACCTGAAAATCACATAAAATCTCATTGAAACATATTTGTTAAATATAGAGAGATCTTCAGATATATCACCTAACAGTTGCTTCTTAAACAAAAGCCCTTCCTGTTTTATCCCATTTAGAAAGGATGTAGATCTTACTTCAAGGAAGAAGGAAGTCTGAATAAGAAAAAGGAAAGCCCTTTTGCTAGCAACATGAGTGAAATGCTATCTGCATATCACTTAAGGGTTTGGGGCTTTATGTCCCTCAATCCACTGATTCAAACAGTGTGATGTGAAAGATGTGGAAAATTTCAAAGTATTTTTAAAACCTTCCTTCTACAGTTTCATAAAGACATAACAAGGAGTGGTCAGATTTAAAAATAAAAATAAAACAAACAAAAACCCACCACCAACAACAAAGAAACAAACAAACAAAAAACCAAACAGAAACACCCCCCTCCAAAAATCCCTAGATGACATACTTTAAAGCAGTTCAAAAAGAAGCAAGAAGCATATTAATTTTTTTTATGAATAAAATTCTGTTTTGAATGAAAGAAAAAAGGCATTTAAAGCAGTGGTACTATTCTTATAATTAAGTTGCTTTTCTTATTATTGAAAACAATATTCTTTTTCCCAGAAAAACTACAAAATAAGGTTTTTGAAATATGTCTGTTTCCCACCTTTAAAGTGCTTGGATTAATTACAGCATGACCTGCACAAAAGCGAAGAAATAAAACTTTGTCAATAAATTATGACACTTCAAAGAAATAAAAGAGGTTATTTGATATAGAATTCTGTGAGCTTCACCATACACAGGGGGGGCCCCAAGGCATTTGAATTCAGTTCAAGCCATTATAGATACATAGAATACTTGAATATATCTCAGTCTTGTTGAGAACTTTTGAATACATTAGCTGAAACCAAACTGCTCTCCACCTTTAATAGAGATGTATTTGCATGAGTGATGTGAGAACTTCAAAAGGTTCAGAGTTCAGATTAATTTTGGTTCCTCAGTGAGAAATATCCATGCAGGTGGCATTGCAGCCTTTTGAACTTGCAGTCTAATTTTCCTCTGGTTTCCTTCTTGCTCTCTCAGAAACTCTCTCAACACTTGTTCCAATCTTTCTTTTTTCCCTTCATTTTTATTCATGTAGTGGTGTAAGATACTACTTTCTTTTATTGTTATTGAATAGCTACAGCACTTCTTTTGCCCTTCATGCTTTTGAGGCTGATGTTCTGAAATTACAACTTTCTCATGAAGTCTAGAATATTTGGAAATGAAACATTGAGGAAAACTCTTATGAGCCATACCACAAGTCTGAAAATTCCTCCCAAGACTGAACAGAGATTTGTGAAATTAACAGGCTCTGAAGCCCATGCCTTGTAATATGACATTCTGAGCATACCTGAATGACAGGAATCCAAACACTCCTTCCATCACATCAAAGATTTCCCAGTCCCAAAAGAATATAAATACTCAACAGAACCTACCCAGCAAAACAGAGAGAGAGATACACATCTGGTGGCCTCTCTGACCCCCAGGTGAAATCAGGCTGAGAAGGTGGATTGTTCCAACAGGAATTTTGAATTTTACAAAACACATTAAAAAAGATAAGGAAAAGTGAGGGTCCTGCATTGTGCTCACCAAAACCCCATGAAACACTGCAGTCTTGGGGTAGAGTGTCTGGAGAGCTGCCTGGCAGAACAGGACCTTGGTTGGCACCTGACTGAATATGATCCAATGGTGGTCAAGGCAGCCAGTGACATCCTGGCCTGTGTGGACCAGGGCAGTGATTGTCCCACTGTACTCAGCACTGGTGAGGCCACTCCTGTGTCCAGTTCTTGGCTCTTCAAGATAAGAAGGAAAATGAGAAGCTGGAGCACATCCAGGGAATGGCAACAGAGCAGGGGAAGGGTCTGGAGCACAAGTCTGATGAGGAGCAGCTGAGGGAGCTGGGGGTTTTCAGGAACTGGAGGAAAGGAGGCTCAGAGGAGACCTTATCACTCTCCACAAGCACCTGAAAGGAGATGGTAAGGAGGTGGGGGTTGGCTCTTCTCCCACACAACAAGTGACAGAATGAAAAGTGCCAGAGAAGGTTTAGATTAAATACTACAAAAAATTTCTCACCTGAAAAAAGAAGCACATCAGTTCTTTATGCCTGTTTCTAGAATTTCTTACATTCTTTGTCTGGATTATGTGCAGATCAGCGACTGAATGGAAGTTCACTTATTACAGGAGGTAAAGTCATCACAATGAAAAATTTTTGTGGAGTTTTAGGTCAGTAACAATGAATCACTGATTATTTCCTTTGAATATTTTCATTTCCTTCTGTTAAGGAAGTGGGGAAACTGTTAGCCAGATTAGGGATAACAACTGGAATAAAAATAATCAAAATGTGCATAAAATGGAAGTTACATTCAGATAGAACATAAATAAAACACAGAAAGAAGACTGGGAGAAAAACAACAAATATAAGCTCCCTGGGAGGCTACTTCCAAGATGTGAAGCCTAATAAACAGCCTGATTTTTATCCTGAAGAAATTAGGACCCAAGAACTGTATTTTAGATACACCTAGACTTTCTATTACTTAAGAAGAAATTAACTGAAACCAGAAAACAAATTTCAAATACCAAGTCATCAGCAAGACAGCCAAGCTTCTGCTTACTAGATAGGCTGACACTTCTTTTCTAAAAATGGCTTTTATTCACATTACTCTCACAAAATCTCTAAAGAATGCATTATATAACTTGTTTGCAGTCCTAATAGCCCCTTTTCAACACATGTGCTTCTGGTGCCATCCACAGGAGTTCAAAAATCTGTTTCAGCCACCCACACATCTTAGATCTCAATGCAGTATTACTATATTACTGCATCTCAGTAAAACAAGTGATTTGTGTTTTACTAACAGAAAAACAACAAAGGGAATTATTTACATGGGGCCCATCTGTGGTAGAGATGGTGAAGGTATTCTTGAGGACTAATTGCCAAACAGTCCTTGTGCTTAAAAGAAAAAATGGACTGAACTCTTGACAAGAAATTTGTCAAGGAAAACAGCAGCATTTTTAATTAACATCAAAATAGGGGAACACTTTGGAAAAGCTAGTAAAAACATATTTTCAGTAGGTCAGGTACAGGGGCAGCTTTGATATATGTCTCTGCAAGGAGAAGTATGACATAGCCCTCTTTCTCAGCAGTGATTGCCAAATATGTAATTAGAATAAATGTGGTATTAGAAATAACTACCCAGTTTCTTGGAATACACACAAAATTATCTGAACAGTTGTTTTCAGGCACGAACAACAGAAAATATCAATATGATAAACCACTACCCTCTGTAAAGACAATCTGTGGTGTGTACTAAACAAAGGAAAAAAGAGAATGTTTTGTCCAAATAATTTACTAGACAAAACTCTGGCAAGTATTGTTATTACAATCTCACTTCTTTCCATGTGTGGAATCCTTGTCTGTGAAGAACTGACCATCATGAAGGAAGGAATTTTCTCAGCTTCAGAACACCGATTATTGCAAATTATAGGAGCTTAAATGTAAAACAAAAGCAAAAGCTGTGATGACTGATAAAGCAATCACAAGGAAGATTACATTTTGTGGAGGAAGCAAACTACTAGAGATTCAATATGGATTATAACACAAAATAAGACAAAATATTTGGCAATTTCTATTGTTTCTTCAATGATACATGAGATAGAAAAATATTTGTGAAATTTATATAAAATGCGTGTGTACACAGAGTTGAGGGCATAAAATTCCTTCTGTTATAATGATGTTGAAAAGAAAAATAAAAATAAATCACTGTCAAACATTAGACAAAATTCAAATTATATAAACCCAACTAATCCTTCTGGTTTTGGCATGTTCCAGTTTGGGCAGTCCTGTGGTAGCTATATAAAATAGATATACATTTCTTTGAGCTGAATTAAAGAGTTACTGAAAAAATTACTAAAATTAAAGAAATCCCAAACTCTTAAGTATTTCTTGTGGTATTCACAGTCACAATTTTCCTGGCTTACAAAAGGAAAGATTATGCCCAATGCACATAATATTGTATAATAATATATTCCATTGAGATAAAAGTTTTGAAAAACATTTTTACCTCAAATCACATTTTTGTAGATCCAATTATAGCCCGTAATATATTTGGGTGTACCTTATCTAGGTATCAAATTGCACCCACACCATTTGTGTCTCAGTATCAACACAAGGGTCACAAAAACTTTACAGTAATAGACTCCTACTTGCCAAAACAGCCTAGTGTGACAGACATTCTATCAAAATATCCTTGGTGGCCAGTCTAAGCCCATTTCAATCCAATAAATTGGTAGATCCTAGATTTTGATTGCCTCAGTATCCAATCAACAAAAGAGAAATGCCTTCTTAAATGTGCAAGACAAATTATTCCTACTCTCTTTTCAATTTTTGTCTATCAGAGAGGTCTCTTCATACCCCACCGCCCTTTGAGTTCAGCAATACAGCCAACATGATGGTCAGCAGAATGGCTGGCTATATGAAAAGCCAGATTTAGCCTATGTCATTATAGAAATTACCATAGAATTACCCCATGTTAATTTTTATAAAAGCATTAATAAAAAAAAAGCATACGTACAGAGTAGGATTGTCCCTCTTCTTGGACAGCTCCTGTTTTTCATGATGTACCACGTACCAAGGTAAGAAGGATGTTTCTTCAAGATAACATGGGTAGTATCCACCACATTTCAAAGTCCTGGTTTTTTTAATGATAGAAGCTTATAATAAAAAAATAATTAATTTTTTATTGTAACTATTCCTACTCCAACATTAAGTGACAATCTGTCCGTTTTAGTAATTCTCTCCTTAATTTTAACTTTGTAGAAATGGTATGGCAGGTAAATGCAGATGTTTTGAGTAGGAAGAGAGCATTCACAGTGATGCCATTTTAACACTGAATGATACCTTTTTTGGTGCTATCACGGCATTATCCACAGCTGTGATTCAGCAAATCTGAAAGGAATATTTCTTTACTCCATTATCGTCCATTGCTCTGTCCTTGCTACCCTGTATACTCTGTTCACAAATCAGAGAGTTTGCAAAAACCTCCTGCAAACAAAAAACCAATTTCACTTATGTTCATACCTTGAGAGGTATCAGAGAAAGATGAGCAGTTACTCATGCCCTGTTTTCTCTTCAGATACTAATATACCTGGTCTTGAAGTGATGAAGTTGCCTTTTACAAGCATTTTCGACTAAGCGCTGAGGATTTATCTGGGAGCCCTAACGTGAAAGATGCTGTGAATCATGGTTATTTGTTGGTGCACTGATTGCTGCTATCAGCTGTATGTGCTTCTGACCAGGGGAGCATCATAAAAGCTGTAGAAAGTTAGTCATAAAAGCAAAAAACTGCACTATTATCTGTAATAGAAAAGAAAGAAAAAAAACCTCTGTTGAAAACACTTATAATACAAAAGCAAAAATCCACTTAGTAAAAAATTATGCATATGTAGCCTAAACTCTGAGTGTCAGTGATTTTGTGTTTATTATATATGCAAACCTATGTTACTGAGACATAATCAGTATTACAATAGATATGTAATCTATTGTGTGTGTGTGTTCCCATATAGTCTTTGCAAGGTCAGGGGGAGAAATTATTCTCCCTTAGAGGTAGGAACAAATGTACATAGAGATTAATCAGAAAAAGAGAGAGGGAGAAATGTTGAAATTCCAGTTTGAAATATCGGGAATGCTAAGGATTTCTTTAAAATAGGTTACACTTTCTCAAACCAGGTGCTGAAAAAAAACCTGTGGGGTACGTGGTAAACCCCCTACAGCTTACATAATATGTTTATGTCATATGAGAAAGCATTGTTAAAGGTAAGTAATAATTCTCTTTTTCATGGGAAGAAAATGATGATTTTACCATCGAAATCAATATCTCTTTTCTAAGTTCTTCGCTTAAAATCTTTAACTCATCTACGAATGAGAATGGAATCTTACAGACAAGATTCACCTTCAGAAGTCTCTCACGCTGTGTGGATTTGCTGATACAGCTATACAGGTTAGCATTTCTAATCTAGACAAAGCATTCAGCTTCAGTGTGCTCTGCCTGTTGATGCACTGCATCTGGGAGAGAAGGGGAAGATTACTTAGTTTCTCTAACCAAATGTAGGAAGGAGCAGCTAAACACAGAAAAATCTATAGAGAAAAATTGTGTTTTATTATTTGAATATTTTCATGTTTACAGGCTAATGCCTGAATGCTTTCATGACTGCAGCTTTAAGCAAAGTATATTAATCTTATTATGTTGTGGGTATTTTATGTCTTTCAGATACAGGAGTGGATGTGAAAAAAACAGTCCAAGGAATTCTCCGCAATGCAGTTTTACATAAGGGCCTGTAGGAGCAGGCAGAATGTTATTAGACCATAAAAGCACATCAGGCTGATTTATGGTTTCTGATCAAGGTTTCTGTGAAAATTACTCTGCATCAACAGCTCAAGGTGACTGCTACCATTAATGTGTGGAAAATAAATGAGGTGGAGAGACTGATATCAGAGGAAGTAAAAGGAAGCGCTGAGCCAGTTTATACAGCACAGGCTTCCCATTTTGTTTTACAGTGCATAGAAGGCTGTCATCAAAATGATTGCTTTGGGGCAGAAAAAGCAATTCTTGATAATTAGATCTTATGGCAGGCTTTCTTACATCCGGTATATAAGAACCATCAGGTATAATACCTTCCCACTATACGTCACCCTCTCCTCTGTGCTGTAAACATTCTTAGGATGTAGAAAATGAATAACCTGCCTTTTTTTTTTTTTTTTTTTTTTTCTCTCTGAAGTCATTTTCTAGAAGAAATAAAATTTTAAACACGGTTTCACAGGAGTCTCAGTGACTGGGACTATATTACACATGGTCTGATAGCAATTTGCATTTTGACCAGCATTACAGTAAATACTCGACATCTTTTCCACAGTTCAGTGTCCTTGTGTTGTATGTTGTTTCATTTACCGGTGCTGGATTTTTCATTTCACTCTTACTTTTATTGAAAACATAAAGTTATACTGCCTATTTAAATACAAATGCATAATGAATTTTTAAAAATTTAATTCATTTATTAAAATTTAATTCATTTTATATTAATATGGTTCCAATGCACAGCTATTCTTTACATAGTTTATTTTTATTGAAGATACACATATTCATATAATGCCAATTTAAATTTTAGTTTTATTTTTGTTGTTGTTTTAAACAGTCTGAATTTTATTATTGTTATTATTTTATCTTCTGCATAATATTCAAGATATTTAAATGAAATAACAATGAAAGTAAATCCATCCAGCCTACAGATTTTTGTGACAATACTAAAGCGTGAACTATGGAAACATGTATTTTGTGTTTCTATAGAATTTTTAACACCATTTTCTGGTATTTTATTTCTAGATTCTAATATGTTTCAGGCAGATGTGCAGTGTCATTTCACCCATTTGCAGAAATATCAGGGCTACTCACACAGCTGGCTGTAAAAGCTGATCTGGTGGTCATACAGAGCATATTTTCAAAGCAAACTGTGGAACAAAGACATCCATACCTTAGGGAAGGGCAGGGTCAGGATTTTGATTTTTAGGATACTAACTACATTTTGTTTTCAAAATGAACTCTTGATTCCTAACCAAAAATTCTTTCAAGATACTGTCACAATAAAATGTGGTACAGTTTTTAGTGCAAAATACAAATTTATCTATAGATTTTAAAACAGGTGGCTTGTTATTATTTTAACAATATTGTTACAAGCTTAAAAGTTATTTTAATTATTTGCATTCTTCAGATGTATCCTGAGAGGAAAAGGTCTTCTGTTTGTGTGCAAGGGTGATTAGTTTGTACTGTTAATAGGATGGATTTCCTGGTACTTAATTGAAAGCAGGTGGATAATTAAAACCAATGTGCAGCTAATCAAGAGTCAGATATCAGGTGATCATGAGGCCATGCTTGATTCTGTTCAGGATAAAAACCCAACTTTCAACCCTATTTGCTTTAGCATCTGAAGTGAAGGTGGTGAGAAAGGCTGGGAAGAGTATAATTAAGATATCATTCCCAGGTACTATGGATGACTGGTCAAGATCATACTATGGGAGTTTTAGTTTCATTTGTTTTTAGATTTTTTTTTTTTTTTGTTTAGTAATGTTATATGTTTTTGTTATGTGAGATTTGCTGGTCAGCGTTAAGGATATTTTTTCTGAAAATAAGAGACATCTGAATTTGCTGTTCTGCAATGGGCCTTGTTAATTACAAAATGTCAGTATGAATTTGTGGTATATATTTGTGCTATGGTTTTGGTAACCTCCAAAGCTCTCTTTGGAAAGCATGATAAGCAGATAAGCAGAAAGAAGAGGGGATAGCTGTTTGCAGTGGTGTGTGAGCAATAACTAGTTCTAGAGTATTTCCCATACTACAATTTAAGTTTCATTTTGCCCTTGAAAGTGTGATTGTGCAGAGCAGCATGGTGCCTAGATCCTGTTGGTGAGTGGGAGCTGCTGTATACCAGTTATTTTCCTCTTCCAAACCCTCATACTAGGGAGAGGTTACACAATTTTTTTCTCTGCTACAAAAAGTTAGAAATGTGCACTGGGAATCATATTTCTCTGTCACCTTTACTTATTTCTCTGACCCAATTCTCTGTTACTTTTGGGCTACTACTGTTATGATCCTGTAGCTCATATGTATTGTTGCTGACAAGCCTATGTTTTACTTATAGATTTTATGTACTGCAAATTACTGAGTGCTGAAATGTCAGTTTGATTAATCTCTTTTCCACCTCTTCTCAGAATATTTTTTTTAATAATCACATATGTAAAAAAGGTACTGAATATGTGTAGTTGTTTCAAAGTGCTTTCAATTACTTTGAGTTTTGCTACTTTTTAAAACTATTTTTACTGATCAAGTCTGCCTTGGTAATATTTCTCTTTTGTCCTCTTAAAAGTTCCATATAAAGTTGGCTTTGATAGAAAAAAAATAAATAATAAAATAAAAGTAATAATCTTATTATTAAAAAAAAGAATTTGTACTTTTACTGAGTTCTGTACGCGGGTATTAAACACAAATTATCACAAGAGACATTTATTCATTTCCTTCTTATGGTTTAATGTGGAATAATTTTAATTAGATATTATCCTTGCTTCCTTGTAGGCTTTTCTGGTTTTATATATGATTAGAAAGAAAAGTCATATTAAATATTTCTTCTAATATGTGGTCTCTTCCTTTCACAACTTTTTCAGAAAAAGGTTAATTTTGAATGCTAGGAAGGAAATCGAAAAACACACAAATGAAAAAATTTAGAAAAATCAGTGAAATCTGTACTATCTATTTTTATCCTCTTTTAAAGTAGTAAGAAATGCTTGATTTCTCAACAAGCTTGCATCTTAATATTAGGAAAGATGAAAATTGTTCTCTGTGTTTGTTTGGAAGAAGGTCAGGAGTTTAAAAATCCTGTGAAGCTTAATTATCTGTAACTTGTCTTGGTATACCTATACACATAATACCTAGATGTAGATAGATGTATGTATAAATCAACATTACAGTCACTAACTCCCAATGGAAGTCTTTAACCACTAATATTTTGTGTCTTTCAGTATCAACTCTGTGTGTGACAAGGATTTAGACAAGTGAGTTATCTAAGTAACAGGTGCTGCAAACCTTTGCTGCAGGGTGGGGAATTGGCTGCAAGGGCTCGTTCACTGTAAGAGGTTGGAAGGGTAACTTTTGCTATACCTCATTTGTGTTAATTAATCTGGACTACATTCTTGGCAGTTCTCTTTGATAAAGGCTTAATTGAACTTGGCACACTTCTCCTATGGAAAACTTTTGAGGGTAAAGAGGAATAATTCTGAGAAACATTCTGAGGTACCTAAGTTTGAGTTTCAATTCTACACCTAGCTGAGTCAATGGCTTAAGGAAACAGCTAAATTACATGTGTGGGTAGTTTTACAAGGAGGGGGGAGAGTAAAAGGCAAATAATGAAATAAAAATAATTTATCATATTGCTTAAGGGAGAGTGACCTTTCAGAAATATCATAGCTCTAACAGATGAAGCAGGCTTTGGCAGTCTTTAGGGAAGAAGAAATCAATTAAAGTATAGTACTGCTGGATCAAAGTATGGGTGAATGTACTGATTTTGCTGAGAGGTCTTGTCAGCCTGGAATTTCATGTTTTGGAAGTACACATGGGTCCTGGTAAGGCTAATGGGTTTTGGGAAATGGTGGCTTAAGCCATGATTGATCTCCAGTTAAGTCTGTGCCTGCTAAAGTTCCTTGAATATATTCAGCTTATTTCAGTGCCTGTCAGCACAGCATAGCAGGCTGGATGTTCAATGTGTTGCACAAAAGAAAATATTTTAATTGATGATAGTGTTTGCCAATAACAATAAATGAACTGATGACAACACTGGACTAAGAGTTACCTCTCAAAAGAGGCAGCCTAGTGATGGGAGTCAAAGACAAAGTGAACCCTGACGGTGAAACTTATGGCTCTGGAGGTAGCCACCAGCATACAAACTGCTCCAACCAAATCCTGACAGATAATTACTTTCCTGAAAACCAGTATTTTCACTCTGGAGAGAACCAGGAGATTTTTAGCCTTTTATGACACAGTAACTAAGTCTGAAGTGAACAAAAGGTTAGTTTCGGCTTATTTTACCATTTTGCAATTCAAATGTAGCTGAGGAAAGAGGTGAAATCAATGAATTAAAAGGAAAATGTCTTTCAGTAGCCACTGTGAATTGCTTGCTACTGCCACACTTGAGAAAAAGAAGCTTTACCCCCACCCATCTTTCCCCAAACATGTTCCAAAAGAGGATAATGAAAGTGAAATGCCATGTCTTTGACCAAATTGCAGATGTATTGCATAGATAAAATTAATAAAAACCTATGGGTTTGGGGTAATATACTGCATTGAAATGAACACTCCCATGGTTTTGAGGTTGATTGCCAACTGCAGACAGGAACCCAGGATAAACAAATATATTTGATAATATCTTGGTCTTATATAACACTCTTCAGGGAAGAAAAGAAAAGCTTTTAAGATGGGTCAAAAAATTTGTTTTCCACAGCAAAAGGAAGAAAATTGGAAGGACAACAATAGTGCTGTAGAAGATGTAATAGGAAAGATAATACCTCCTTAGGTTATTTTCTTAGCTTTACCACAAAAGTTCAGAGATATGAATGGATGCTAAAGAAAAATGGATTTGGAAAAGACAAACAAGGCTTTCTTGCACTCAGTGTAATCCTTGTTGCTAATAGCCTTCCTGGCAGTTTGTTTTGAAGCAGTATTCTTCAAGAAGGGGGTACTATGCTACCTGTCAGAAGTATATTAAGTAGGCTTAGGAATATTTCTCATCTTTTGATTTTATTGGGATCCAGCTGAATGTAAGAAATATTGTGGAGGCTGGGTTCTTGGTTAGACTTCCTCTGTATTTGCTCTAATTATGCACTACCAGAAATAAGTACCAGTTAGAGATTCCTATCTGCCAAATAGTACTCATTTAAATTAGCTCAAGAGAGAAATTACGCTTTGGTATTTATGAAAATTAGAGGCTTTAGAGTAAAATTTAATTTACATCAATATTTGTAGCGTTACTAACATTTTTGTAAAAAAACAAAGGAACACTAAAAAAATGCATTAATGTCTAAAATATTTTACTGTATGATAAAAAATAAAGCAGTATAAACTAATCTGCTGAACACCTAAACATGGCATTTATTGGCCTTTTTGTTCATCTTTTTTTCTTCATGTAATTTTGTGTAGTCATTAGATCTGCAAAATATGTGATCTTCTGGTGCTTAAATATCTCCTTTGGCCTTGGCTTCTGTGAAAATTGGTGAACCTTAGTCCAGGTTAGCTGAAAACGAAAATAGGTGGCTTGAAGAAAATGTCAGCTCAATAGCCCTTTCATCTGTTTCTTATCTTTCTGCAAATTGTTGAGCATCACATGTGTGACAGACCTATCTGACTCTGACACTGAGGTGGTAGTCCTGAATCCTTTGCAACTCTTTTCACCTATATATGGACTCTGTATCAAGTTTTTAAGAAGCAAAAAAGAATACATCTCAATGCCAGTGTTTCTTCACTAACGTAACCCTGCCTGACAATGTGAATTTCCACTGACCAATTATAAAGGAAAATAGGTAGCTTTACAGAAGGGGTGGAAGGCAACTATTCTGATTCAAGGCATTGTAATAACCCTTCCTAATGATAGGAGTAAACAAGGTGATGATGAAGTGTAATAATACTTAAGATATAGAGAATCTGCAAAGTAATTACTCAGCTTTCCGAATTTAATTAATACTGGAAAATCCCAAGCTTTAGTGTAGTGTAATTTCATTTTGTTGTTGATTCAGTTTTTGCATCTCAATTCCTTGTATAGATCTGCATCTTTGCTATATAGATATAAACTTTTTGTGTAAGCTTCTTTCTTTCAAGAAAGTAAATTTACGGCAGCTTTCAACTTTACGTGGATTTCTTTTTTCATCTTTGCACATCTATCTTCACAGAGTTAACAAAAGTATTGCAGGGGCAGATATTTCATCAATTTTTGGGTGGAAAAGGCTATGCTTAGATGTATGCGATGTGTGATCCTTTAACTTCTGAAAGCAGATATTCAATTTATATGTCTATCAAGACTGTGCATATGTGTGCTTTCAATTTCCTGATGATATTGAAGTGATACTGTGTATAAATGGCTACTTTGTATTATCCTTACTGTAGAGTATTGAAAAATGGTTTATGTGCGCTTGTAAATTTATGTGCAAAATTGGCTTCTCTTCAAAACTATGTTCACTTAAAACAGGAAAACCTCTTTATCTGGTATATATTTCATTGTTTCTCTTTGTAATAAACTCATTCTTTGTGTTGTTTTCTTCACTTCCTCTAACTAGACTTGAAAATACATGGGCTGCTGTTGCTTCAGTGTTGCAGTTTTTAATGCATGCTTTTTCAAAGTATGAGCTTACTTTCCCAAGGTCAGGCACTGGATTAGACCATGATACGGAGTGTGATTCTGATTTTTCCATTGCCCTCTGTGCAATTTCTCATCTGGCAAACCTTCAAAGACTTGCCACATTGGCACTGATGTCAAAGAGATGAAGAGTGGAAAGCTATGTCAGTACAGCTAAAGAATATAAAATGTTGGTGCATTCATGCATCAAATATCATTAAGGGTGGTTTTCCCCATTCAATTGAAATAAAAAGGTATTTTTTTTTTTGTTTTTTAGCTGTACCTATGGTACTCATCAGTTACAAAACTTATTTCAGAGCAAAAATTAATTGACAGAAGCCTCTTTATACTGATATTGCACCCAGCTTTTTTGAAAATGATTCTATCAGTGGATGTTTTTGTCGGGCTCAGTTACTGTATTGATACCGGTTATGCTAAAGTTATCCAAGCCTCTAACATTCTCTTCAGAAAAAGCAATTTTTACTTGCGAAACGAACTTAATCTCTAATTTTTATTTCATTAAATCCAGAAACACATTCCGTTTTGCTGATGAGTTGATGATCAGAAACTATGATCATGATGACCCCAATGATGACTCTCTCGAGGAGAATTTCACAATTTTTTTCTGTGCTGATAATTCTACCTAAAAAAGAGTTCCGTTCCTCACTTATCTTTTTTACTAATAAACTTCTTCAAGTCCAATGTGATGTAGGAGGATGTAGATTGGAATTAAACTCATTTGAAACAGATATATGGCTCTTTAGTACAAAGCAATGGATGCTTAAACTGGATTTGATGGTAAAAAGAGCTATGTGGACTCATTTTTCAACATACACAGAAATATGTAGGATGTTCCTGACATGCCCTGAGTTCTTTGTTTAATATTTTAAGTATGTCTTTGGACTTCATAATGATGAATTTGAGCTTATATAATACTAGATATGTATATGTAGGTGGCAGTTGCATTATTTTAGGATGCCCCTGTACAAGTCAGAGGGGCTGTGCTCTGTGGAGTTCATAAAATTCCCAGCTGCATATGGGATTAAAAGCTATGTGAGTGGGCTGGAGGATGATAAATTGCTCTTGCTTTTCAAAAGGGAGATATTTTAATGAAGTTCATAATATAAAGATGTAAGTTAGCCACCATGAAAATTGTTAGAAGCTGAAGGCAACCAAGAAAAACTACCAGACTAATTTAAAATTGGAGTAAATGTGTATCTCAAAAACAGTCTATATTTATCTAGACCAGAATCATGACGTCTTTTTCAACAATTTTGAAAGATTTTGAATGTAGAAGTAGTGTTGTAGCTCTAGGTAACATCTATCGGTCTGTAACCGGTATTTTATTAATAATTTTCTGTAGATCCAGTCAGAACCATGTTTCTCCTTATTTCACTATGCACATCTGAGAAAAAGAAAAGGATCTAGTTCTATATTCTCAGTGGCTGACCCCTTTAGGCAGCAGAAGGCTATGATAAGTTTCACCCTTAAACTTGACTTCACCAGAAGAAATAGAACAAATCTGGGTGGACAATTTTGTTGAAAAGAATGCTGCATCTTCATTTTCTATCAAGTACTTGAATTTGGGGGACATATAACTTCCTTCATAACTTATAAATAAGGTAGACTAATGCATGTAGGAGTAGACTATTTCCCTCTGCTTTCTTTTGGTGATCTCACAGTCACATTATTATTGCTGTTTTAGGGCATAAACACTTAAACATGTAAAAATTCTTAACGTCTTATTTAGCTTTAGAAGCCAGATTTCTATCCAGACAACGTCAAAATCTGGGATATCTGAAATAAATTAAATAACTTTCCTGTGCTAGCTTTGTGAAAGAAGTAGTTTTGAGTTAATATCTGGTTAATGATTAACAATTTATTCCTCTTAAACTCCCTCATAATTTGTTCAAATCCAGGGGGACCGGGCACAACAAGAATATTTAAGCATATGCTTATGTGCATCAGGGTTTTGCAGTCTTACCAATTGCAGTAGTCAAATATCCAACAAAATTTAATTGTTAAAAATTATTTTTCTAAACCTGTATATTCTTTTGGATAATTGAACTTTTGAGGTACATGTGAAGTCACGTTTTCTAACTTTTTTCTATCATGACAGCTATCTATAAGTATACTTTTTAGCTTGCTTTTTTTTTAAGGAAAAAGATTTTTATATTAGGAGCTGAAGACTTTAATTTGGACAACTTTGACCCATGAAAGTTACCTATGAAATTGGAGAAAAATCTGGTATGGTACCAACTCCTCAAATATGTGGACTATGATTTCAAGACTTAGTGAGGGATTATTTCAATGAGTAAGAAACACAACACTACAAATGACTAATGACTCAATTTCAAAATACAGGTTTTTGGTTTACATTACAAAGTATTTAGCATATTTTTTTAAGGGAGATGTTCATATCTAGTGATTGCTCTCCTCTAGGGTCTTCAAACTTTCACATAATTTCTTGTGAAACAGACTGAAGTAAAAGATTTCCCTTCATATTGAATTATTACTAGCTGGAACTCTGAATGAGAAGTGCAATTCAAGTCAGATTTAATAGATGTGATTTTTACACATTACACAAATGTGTGCAATTAAAGAATACTTTTTTTTGCGTCAAACATTTCTTCATATTTTTGGAAGACTTTGATGTGAATGCTCACTTATTTATTTGACTTTAAAAATGTGACTGAGTTTCATCAAATTGTATCTACTGTATTATAGAACTTGTGGCAGTGCATTTCATTTTCATGCCCATGCATTTAAAGTGGGGGGGAAAAAACTAACAACAAAAACAATTTAAAAAGAGACCACCAGCAGTGGAAGCATTTTTTGCACAAAAAAGATTCTGTGTGGGAAGGTATTAGATAGTCGTTATAAGGCTTTTATTTCAATAATTATTCTTCAGCCTTTGAAATGTCATTATAGGTCAAAGAGGCAGCTTTTGTTCCAAGTAGAGCAGAATTTAATGAGGAAGGACACAATAGATATGTCAGATGGATAATAAATTGAAATTGTGTCAAATTATGCGTTGTTATAAGAATCAGCTATATGATAAGCTTTTGCATACTCCAGTTTTCAAGTTCACTAACTCTTGTGCAGCATTTTTACTTGCTTTTCTTTGTTGGAAACACCATGCTGATTTGTCCTATCTAGACCATACTCATTTAGTCATCTGCTTAGAGCAAGAGAGATCAGTGATGCATTTTTATTTCATTTTAGTTTTCATTTCAGGGGATATAGAAAAGGATAAATTTGCTGTAAGCATATTATGAGTATTTAGCTTTCCCTGGATCTCCATACTTCTCTAAGGAAGATATAGCCTGGTCACCTGCAATCAATCAAAATTTTTGCCACACATTTCTTTGCATTTTAAGAGACAAAGGTATATGAGTACAGGATTATGGTTGACTTCAGCTCACTTTGCATACGATATATGCACTGTTATATAGACATTTTAACACGTGAGGCCTTGTTAACATTTTGACTCTAACTTTAGAGATTTAGACATGACCATCACTTTTGCCAGGTAGGAATATTTAATGACTTTCAGCAACTGCATGGGTCTCCTTAGCTCAGATCTTTTGTGAGCTCCCAGTTTCAGGTTTTTGCACATCATTAAGATGTCACCAAGTTAAAATAGAATTCACAGATTGAATGTTTTAATATTCAGGAAGAATTTAGGCACAGTTTGATTTTTTGATTCATCCTACAAGCCTCATTCAAACTGAGAATCCCTCATGCACAAAATTCAGCACGTAGTAAAGGTGCTCCCATGTGCATGGCACTTGTATTCCAGCCTTAGTCTCTATCCACTCTCTCTCCCATTTCAGCTCATTTCATCATGCCAGTATCTAAATACTGTCACAGCTGTCTGGAAAACCCATAATTACCATCAAGTTTGGCAGTTGCTGTTCTTAGAACAGGCGGCTTACAGAATTTTCTTGGCAATAGACATCTTAAACAGAAGATAAAGGACAATCTCCTGGC
The DNA here is from genome assembly GCA_026413545.1 of Cichladusa arquata. Classification (NCBI taxonomy): domain Eukaryota; kingdom Metazoa; phylum Chordata; class Aves; order Passeriformes; family Muscicapidae; genus Cichladusa; species Cichladusa arquata. Next base: position 33,256,826 of record JAOTQP010000251.1, on the reverse strand, counting down.
ATGACTGCAAAGTTGTTTGCTACAGGGCTGACTAGCAGAACACCTTTTGTTGCACTTTGCTAATTTACTAACATCCTTCAAAAGCTAACCCAAATGAAGAGATCCTGTACTGGTCTTCCCTGAAGTTCCCGACCATTTGGGTCAATACTTTTTTTATTTGCAGAGGCAGGCTTGCTGATTAAAAGGCTTGAGTGTGCATGTATATAGGGGAGGGAGGTCTGCTGGAGCTGTCCCTTTTTCCTATCCTTAAAGTTACCTATGATTCTTGAAGACTGTTGGCTAGAAAATATCATATAGAGGTTAACAAGGAGAGTTTTTTCCTGCTTTTCTTCTTGAAAGAACAGGAGACATGATCTTTCTGAAAAGATTTTTCTCATTAATTGCATCAATGGTAAGCAAATGAAATTCTTGAAGTCCTTATTTTGTCATAATACTGATTGCTAAATACTTTCTTTCCAGATATCTCTCTTTAGACTAAAAATCATTTTCTTGCTTAGAAATCAGGGTATTGTTTCTCTCTCCACCCACCCCCTTTAGCACCTTCAGGATTTTGTTGTCTGTGGTTTATCTTTTAAGAAGATAAACCAATATTAGTTAATTTTGACATCCTTTAAAATAAAATTCTTACTAATTTTTGAGTGAAATATATTCTTTTCTCATGTATGCATTTTTACCAAAAAATGACACTCAATTTTCTCATTCTTCAAAACACTCTCGTTTTGTCAAAAATGAGTGGGAGAATAACTGTAAAAAGTAAGCCACATGCTTTCAGTTGTGCTGGAGACAAAGAGCACTGCTAAGACATGTAGATTTTAGTTAGGGTGAGATTTGAATTTTGATTTCAGAATTTTTGAAAGAAAGGAATATAGACATTTACAGTCAACAGAATTGCCATCAGAAAAAAATGCAGTATTTTCTACATCACCAAAATTGCCATTCTTCCCTTTTCTTCAGCCCTGTAAATATGGTTTTGTACAACTTTACCATGAACAATGCTGAACTGGATTCTCTTGAGTTGCTTAGTTAAAACACCTTTTATAAATGACTACTTGTAGTCTAGAAATACATATAAATTGCTGCATTATAGTATAGCAACTGAGCCAATTTTTTGTTTGTTTGTATCTATAGTATGCATTTGAATTACAGGTCTTGTGTTGTTCCACTCCAGCTAGCATCCATCCAAAAACAAACAACTCTCTACTGTTCCTTATTTCAGTGCTTTTAATAACAATCTGTTTCAGAAACAGTCACGAATTCACCGTCTAGCAATGTATCTTCTAAATCATAGTGAAGCAAAGTTGTTCTTGGAGTTACATATGTGTAAAAAGAATCAAATTAATGTATTTTCCTACTATACTACCTAGTAGCATTCACTGTAGAAAGAACATTTCTTATAAAAAATATAATTTGCTTAGCAGTTCTGGTATGACCCAAATAACCCCATTCATTTCACAGAAACAGTTTTAGAGGCTATATTGCATTATTCATTAATGTTGTGGATAACAACTTCAACCTCAGGATTGTTGAGCCAGCACTTTCATGAGCAGTAAATTCCCTGAGGGAGGGAATGAAAAAAAATTGTCCCTACCCTGAGGTTTGAAAAATAGTCTTCACTACAGGAAGAGTTGGCTAAGGGGTTGTGTCTAATAAGAGGAAATTCTCTGAGATGATAATCATCCCCTGGAACAATTTTGGAAACCTGAAGCTCCTCTATAAGAATGCTATGAAAAAAAAAATTTATTCATCCTCCCGTTCCATGACATGCTTATGTTCAGTCCTTGGGTCATCCTGAAAAGGGCAACTCATGCTGAGAGAGGGTATTTACTTTGTCTTTTTAGACCCGATGTTCTGAAGGAACCACAAGAAAAGGTTTCCTTACTATAGAGGATACTGTATATCTGAGCAAGAACAAAATATTTGAGATGAGTCTTTAGGGAGAGGCAGTGAATAGTTGGTTTCCCATACCAACAAACAGAATTAAATCACTGTTAACTCCTCCACTAAGCTGGTCTCTTCATACTGACACTGTTTGATTATTTTACATGGGGCAACATCGGGCTTTAAGCTAACACTGACCAGGCCCAGTTATTAGTCTCTAAGAAAATGAACTGTTCTTTCCTCCCATTCTTGAAAAGAATGTGCTTTTGTAATATAGTAATACTGATCACTTCCTTGTTATTCACTTTTATTACTGTATATGGGCCATTTGGCCATAATGTCCTCAGAAGTAACCTCTGTTCCTATTCTTATTAGAAATTCACGAGCATTTTGTGACAAATTCATGTTATAAAATTATTACTGTGAAATTATTACTTAATCCAGAAAGCTTGTCATTGTCAATGCTAGGAATTAATATTTCTCTTCTCATATGTTGCTATACACTACAAATAATGAGTTTGATTCTGATGTCTTTTTCAGCAACGCTAAAGAAATCTTTTCCTTTGTAATCAAAGTAAAAAATCAGGATAGGATATAGAATCAGGAATTACATGGTTTTGTTTTGCAGAGGAGTGAAACATACAGACAGATTGACAGTAATGTGTATCACTCTGATTTTTTGGAGGCATGAATTATTCGGGGGGTATACAGCATGTATTAATCACTAAATTAAATTCAATTGTTTTTAAGAGAATTTCTATGAAGAACACAGAAATTACATAGAATTTGAAGTAGGTCTTATACTAGCTGTCATATTTGGAGATTAATAAATAATGTGTTACATAGGTTGACAAGATTTTTGTTCTTTATATATACAAATTTAAATACAGGTAAAACGGTGATAATTTTGCTTCTTTATCTTTCAAGCATCACAGAATCAGTGCCTTGAAGTTTAGGCCTCTTCAAATTTGACTTTGTGGGGGTTTTTTTAGGAATGCAAGGAATTAGGAATTTAAGAATGTTAGAGTTAAAAGAATTTTTTTTAAATTCCTAAGAATTTGATATAAACAAGAGAGAAATGGACTGCAAACAACCTGCAAAACAAACAGAAAAAATCTTGTCAGTAATGTAAAAATAAACAGGTAGTCAATTATTTAGATCTATTCCTCTGTTTTGGAGTAAAAATTCAAAATAAAATCTATCAGGTTTCTATCAAATTGAGAGAATCTCTTGAATTAATTTTTTTTTTTTATTTTTGGTTATTTCATGCTTATTTGTAAAGTTCTCCTGAGCTTTACCTCTAGAATGAAGCAGTCTAGAACTCCAGAAACTACAGCCTTATTGTACATGTGGAACAAGTTATTAATTTCTGAATTAAAAAGTTTCCTCTAATCCACAAACATTGTACATCCCCATAGATTTTAATTCAATGGTTTGCAAATTAACACAGAACCTAGAACTCTAAGGCTTCTGATATATAGTTTTATGATTCTTCTTCTCTCATTCCCTTGCATTCAAATCTGCTCCATCCTGCTTCAGTACCAGTAAACAGCTCAGTAAAACGTTTTGCGTTGGAAGGTGATTCTTCCTATTTTAATCCTAAATTTTCATTTCAAAATGTCATTCCAATATTTTCTAGTACAGTCATTCCCCACATGTCCCTTAGAAGCACTCTCCCCACTCTTTCAGATTTTTGAAGAGCATTTGGGGAGTGTTTACCCCTTTTTATGGTTCAGCCCAGGTATTTAGCTTCTGTGAATTTTATTTGGTTGATTTTGTCTTTCTTCAATGTTTTGCAATACCAGCTGCCTGTATGAGAATTTACTCAATGCTAGATTCATGTAGTGTTCTTCAGTTCCTGTTCCTCAGGTAATGGTGCCTTAGAGCTAGATTAAGCAGTATCTGCCTTAGTTATTGCTTCACTTTTTACTTTTATGATTTGCATAAAAAGGAAGACAAAACAAGGTTGCAATAAAATCAGATGTTCATTGTTACTCACTGAATGTTTAAAACACAAGAGAGCAACTTATATGATTAATTTCAAGTGTATGTGGGTGATGCAGTCCTTGTGTTTATTGTAACAATCTAAGAAATAATTACTGAGTCTTAAACTAGCCAGGACTGAATTTATTACCAAGAAAATGCAAAGCACGAACTATACAAAGGATGCAGTAAATCCCATTTGCCACTTTTCTTTCTCTTTCCAGAGGTAATACACACTTTAAGTCTGCTTTATGTGGTTAAATTAATACACAACTGCTAGCCAAACAGCCTAATCTGTTTACTTACAGAAATATATTCATTTACAAGGTGAAAACTTACTGCAATAGGGTCTACTGATTAAACTCTTAAAGGAAGAGTAAGTTTTGCACAATAGCAATGGAAAACTGGTGCCTCTTCAAACAGCTAAAGATTAACTAAGCAGCCTGCTTGTGCAGGGCTATGATATTACAGCTTATATGAGGTCTGCACTAAAAAGTGCAATGGAACTTAACATGTAAAAAGAAAACAAACAACTCAATTTGTGAAATATGCACCTATCATAAGGTATTGACTTTTGTTCTGAGTTGGCAAATCAATCTCCCACAGTTGCTCATTCCCCTGCAGTGGGAGGTGGCGAGAGGACCAGGAAGGTAAAAGTCAGAACTCGTGTGCAGATAAAGACAGCCTAATAGGTGAAGCAAAGGCTGCATGTGAAAATAAAATAAAAGAAGGAATTAATTCACTACTTTGCAGCTGCAGACATGGGGTCTCCATGCAAACTACTGTTCTCCAGGCTGAACCTTCTCAGCCTGTCTTTGGAGGGGAGGTGATCCAGTACTCTTATCACCTTCATGGCCCTTCTCTGGACTTGCTCCGTTAGTTCCTTGTCCTTCTCATGCTGAGGAGCCCAGAGCTGGATGCAGCACTCCTGGTGGGATCTCTCAAGAACTGACTAGAGTGAGAGAATCACCCCCCCAGCCTGCTGGCCATGCTGCCTTTCACGCAGCCCAGGATGCCACTAGCAAATGCTTTTTATGATCATAAAAATATTGTATGCTGTAGTTGCAGAACCTCATCTTGACTCATGGAGCCCCACACAAAATAAACGTAGGAAATCTAATTGACTTTAAAAAATACGTTAGAGAATTATCTTTAAACTGTTAATAGTTTAAAGCATTAGATTGGTCCAAACTGTGTGACATTCATTCTGTCTTGGTTTTATTGTAATTGTTGCTAGGGTCGGGAACAAGAGGATGCTGCAGGTTCCTTGTACATTGAGATTCCTCAAAAAGCCTAGTCAGAGTACTTAGTACAGTGATTGCAATTGTATTACTATTAGGACCACAATTTGTAGCCCAGAAATTAAATGTGAATCATGATATCCTTGTTAAAAATGTCCTTTACCATAGCACAATCTCACCAAAAACCAAATTTACATGTAGCAATAAAAGAGCAAAATGTTAAAAAAAAAATTAATGTTTGCTTTTACAGCAAAAGGGGGAAAAAGACACTGGCAAGACATGCTAAATTTTAAGCACCTGAGTGTTATTATGTGGACTACTGTATTGGCAGCCCTGGCTGCAGTGACCATGAAATGGTGGAGTGCTAGGGCCTTAGGGCAGTGAGGTGGGTGTACAGTAAGCTCTCTACCCTACACCTCAGGAGAGCAGACTTTGATCTTTTCAGGCACCTGCTTTATAGAGTAGGATGGAATAAAGCCCTGGAGACCAGGAGAGAAGGTTTTGCCCTCTTCTGGGATCTGCTTGATTCATAGGAAAAGCCAGGTATGACAGAGGGGTCCAAGAAAGCTGGTTGTAGCAGAGAAAGGTGTTTTGTGTTTTGTTTTTTTTAATCTTTGGATTTGAATATAATGTCATGTATGCCTATTTACTGCTCTTGGACTGAAGTTTGTATATGCTTGAAAGGGATTGAAATGCCTATAGCAAACACGGTAGAATCTAACCACATATCTTATGAGATCAGAACTAGTACTTACTAGTCCTAGTTTAAATATTCTAACATAAAACAGATTCTACTTATTTAATATATGGGAAGACAAAAAATATCTCCCTATTAGAGCACAGTTCGGAAATCATTATTTGTCCCTCCCAACTAAGATTTGGGACTAAAACTGGGAAGTAAAAAAATACATACTCCTCATATCATATTGAATGTGTGAAAACATGACCTTTGTGATGTTGTTGACATATAAAACATTTCTTCAAAACCATCTCTGCTCATCCTGTCCGACTTCATACAGTAGTGTGAATATTTTCTTTGGGAGGCATAGAGCTTGCAATATGCTCTAGAAACTCAGAGACACATTTGAAAATTCACACTTACACAACTACACTTCAGATCTAAATTAGTGTTGGTGATATTTAGCTCACAAACTCAACAAGGTTTTGGATGCACTTAATTTTCATTGTAAAGCAAGATACTTCCATTGCAAGGGACTTTTTATATCTAAGGCAAGAAAGTGCCATTATAGTACAAAACACAAAAACTAGCAGCAAGTATAGCCATAGTGAATGTTTAAATGCCCTATGAGCAATACTAGATATATTTTTTTCTTTTGATATGCATTTGGGTGAAGTGGAATCTTTGAAACAAGTATTTAAATTCTATGTGTTGGACACTTTAAGAGCAAGAGCTGAATTGGTAGACTTAAGGTTGTTATCCTTATATCTTGTATGTGAAAAAGGGATGGGAAGGATAAAAGGTTATGATAGTTTTGTACATAAGCATGTCAGGATAGTTCTTATATCTGAGGTACAAGCACAAGAGTAGCAAGAGATGCCAAAAATATAGCACAGCAGTTATACTCTGGTTTTACGGGTAAGCTATGGCCTACAGAAATATTTTCAATTCATCCTCAAAATCTATTGAACAATTTTGTTTATTTTGGCTGCACATCAGAGAGAAGGCATTTCAGCCTGGTCAGCCCATTTCCGAATTTCGGGGATTTTTTCCATCGCATTTCAT
>JAOTQP010000251.1:33223605-33249880 GCA_026413545.1 Cichladusa arquata | reverse complement strand
TGACAGGGCTCCTAGATGCTTACTTTGACAGGGCTGCTGTCCGTGCTTACGTTGGCAGGGCTCCTGTGGGAAACCTAACCACAACCAAAACCCCCTTCCCACACTTGTAATGAAGTCCAACAGCAGGCATTGCAGTAGGAAGTAATCAGCACATTGCTTCAAGCAGTGGTCTGCTTCAGCTTTTTCTGTTCTCAGCTATAGATCATATTTTCAGATTACTCTTACTGGAGAATTTTAATTCATGGTCCTGTAGTCCTCTGAAGAGGATTTTATTGTTCAAATATGGAAAAGCTGTCTTCACATTGTCAGGTGGCATGAAAGGATTGCCCTTAACCTTGCAGCCTGCTGAGAAATGGAACAGAAGATAAATAAAATGGAGCTTGAAACAGATTACGTCTTCTCTTAATATGAAGGGTCAATTAGCTATATCATCCACCTGCAGATAGTTCTGTTCATTTGCACAATCAGCAAATTGCTTTTTCCAGGATATTGTATCAACAGTTGGGAATAGCCACCTCCAATTTTGGATTTACTATGAACTTCTATAGCTATTGCAAAGGATTAATTTGACTCCTTTTTGGATAACTTTCTATCCTTTTTGGATAGAAATTATTTTTGCAAATTCCATGCATGTTTCCCACATTTCATTTACCAAGCCACTTTATTTTTTGACTCCCTAGTAATAAAAAAAATGCACTATTTTTCATCTTTATGATATGTGAATGACAAATGTATTTTTTTTGCTTTAGGAGGACCATTTCAACAGCAATAAGACTTAGTGGCCTTGGATAGATGGGCTTTATTCAGCATTCAGTAGAGGAACTTGAACTGCCTGCATCTGTCCCATTATATAGGCTATATGCAGTAAGCCACAGTGTCTAACAGCTGCTGGTGTTAGGATTAAGGGAAAAATATTTAATTTGATGCAGTGGCACGTATGTCATGATTTCTGCTGTAGCTTCTACCAGCTCCCAAGGGTGCACGCTACATATATGGCATAACACCCAAATCATTTAATTGTGTCAACAAAATATGGCGATGTTTGTTTAAAACAAAAATTAGCTTTGCAGTAAAATTGATTAGTTGATGGTTACTTCACTATCACTGTGCTGATAGATAGACAAAATTATTTTATTTAGTCTTGGGGAGGGTGAAGAATTCTGGAGAGACCAGAGCAAATACACAGAACATAAACTTGAATTAGTCTTTCTGTTTAGTGAATCAATAAAACAACAGGGAAGTCTGAAGAGTAACCCGGATCATCTATCACAATGGGTTTGTGCTCCTATTCTCACTGCCTTGTAAACAAGTGCCTCTAGCATTCTAGTGCCCAGAAGCATCCAAGATAAAAGGACAGAAATAGTTTTCATTTTGCAGATGTACTGCTAATAACAAAAATAAGGGGAGATGAGATTGGTCAAGCTGCTTCCCAGAATCTCCAAACTAGATAACACTGAAATTCCCAGGTGACAACTCATGTAATATGAAGATAATTCTTTGCTATCTGCAGTAATGAAGAGTGTATTTTATGCAGAATGCTAAGAGAATAACATAACTGAGAAGGTATATCTTAGATTTGAAAAAGTTGGCAGATAAAATCAGGTAAGAAAACACAATTATGTCAATAATGGGAGCTTGATTTTTCTCGATCAGAAATCAGAGCAGGAATCACAGATATAGCACTGTGAGAAAACCTGAAACTGATCATAATTCTAAATGAGTGGATTTGTAATATTTTCAAATCCTTAAGTGATGAGTTGTAATTAGTTAGATAAGATGGGTTATGAAAAAGTAATTAATTTACTGAAACAGCTCATCACTATTGCTTTTCACTTTTTTTGGTGTAAATTGTGCATTAGTTCTCTTTCAAGCAATACAATAGCAGTAAAATAAACTGTAACACGGGTGAAAAAAAAAAAAAAAGGGAGGGAACAGCAAGAGCTATGCTGATAAGAAAGAAAATGCTGCTCAGGAGCATAAATTGCTTCTACTGCCTCCTTGAAGAGGCAAATGTCTATGTGACCCTAGATTCCTCCTTGTTACAGATTAGGTAATGTGCACTTTACACACAATCACTTCTTTGGTCTTGAGGGTGAGCTGTATTTTTCATGACCATACCCTGAAAAAAAATCATAGATGATGGTATTGCATGTGACAATGAAGAGTGAACATGTGTGACAATGCAGTGGCTAGGGAGCAAAGGTACACTCAAGAAATGAATGACACATTAACTGTATGTGGAAAAGTCACCAGCTGCTCCATTCCTACTTTTAATCCAGTGAGGCTGACAAGACCAAAAATAATTGCCAAATTAAGATGTTTAGTAGTCTGCATGTACTGAATTATGGCTCTAATTCCAATTCCTTGTGGACAGATTATCCTTACCCATATCTTTCACCCTTGCTAGTGGCTTACCACTGTGCTGTTGGACTGTTGGGGATTCTGTATGTAACTGTAATACGTTTTAAGGAAAACTGCAAAGATAAGGTGCAAAGACACTTTGGTCTAGAGCATATGAAAATGAAGAGACCTGCTTTCTTTTTGTGCTAATCTTGTATACACCTTTCATGTAATTTTTTTTTTCACTTCTGCTTCCATCCTCCTCTCTCATCTATGAAATCAAATCAGTCACTTTCTATTCTGTGCAAGCTGCCAAGAGATCTCTAAGCAGAAAATGTAGCATATGAGCTCAACGTTGCATTATTATATCCCATATATCATCAGACACACAGAAAAACTTTTCTTCAGGTGCTACTTTTCCAGTCCTTTGTTAAAGCTCCATTTCTCCTTATTTTTTTTTTTAAATGCAGTTTCTGCAGTAACTAGAATAAAAGTGGGGAGGGAGTAAAGTAAATATAAATGTTAAATGGGAGAGGAAAAGACAGAAAACCTCTTGCTACTGAGGCTCAGATTATAAATTAGTGCTGCTATGCTGCAGAACAGAACAATTTCGTGGAAGATATTTTTTGCCAGAAATAAAAGCCTAGCCAAGCGATATTTTGAAGCATGCCATTACCCTCAGGGTGAAATCTGGCAAAAGAGTCAAGTTGTTTTGCATGTTACCTTTGAAACTGTGTGTTTTTAAATCTTAGCTTGTGCTTTATTGAGATGCAATTCCAAGCACACATAAAGGCAAACTGCTAAAACAGCTATAAATGGTTATTTTATTTACTGTTTGATCACCTCCCCTGTAACCACTGATTTCTTTCTAACTATTATAACTGCAGTTTCTTGCATTCAAAGTGGTTCCCCAAGGACAACAAAGGAAACCAATAAATTCAAAGGCAATAGTGTGAAATGAAATATAAGTTTGGCCTTTTATATCTATGTAGCAGCCAGCTATACAAAATTTGTGCTTTAAGCTGTCAATTAAATGAGCAGCATGAACTTTTTCTTAGTGACTAAATAACATCCTAATACTGTCCAATGTTTGGTGACAGAGCTCTAATAGGCCACAGTGGTGCAATAAGGATGACTAACAACTGATTGTGGGTTATTTGATTATTATGTAAGCAATGTAGAATAAGCACTACATGTGAAACTACCACAAGGGCAATTGGTAAAACCCAAGCAAGAAATTAATTTTAGAATTATTTATTAACACTTTAGAAGAAAAAGTAGGATTAGGTTTGTTTTCACATGTTATTTGCTGTCTGCTTGTGCTTCTCACCACCCTATTTCATTTCTTTTGTTTCTTCCATGCATCAAATTTCTTGTGTAGGTTATCAGGTGATAACAGATTCTCTTTGAATACTTATCTTAACACTGCATATTAATTCAAGCTTGTATCCTTGTGATGAGCATTATCTTAACATGAAATTATTAATGGCTTTTGCCTGAAAAAAAAGTCATCCTGATAAGGATTACAGAAAAAGATGTTATTTTTAGTTTTAATTAAATGGCCTGTTATTCAAAGACTTGAATTGGTGTTGTCTATAAACATCAAGTGTTAGTGGAATCTCTGAAGTCTTAGAAGTTAGCAAAAAAAACCAAACATTTTTAAATATCAGATCCCTGAGATGAGAAGATTTAAGATATAAGCATATGTGAGAGTTGGGAATACATATAATTATAGAAAATTAGGATAGTGATGTTTATAAAAATGAACAAAAGCCTACAGTATTTAATTGCCTGAAACAATAATGTAGTATGAAATCATAAGACATTGCACATGTCCTACCTTAGTTATAGTCATATATTCTGGTTTTCACCAGAACATTGTACCAGGCTGAGGCAAAAAAAATTTCTGCAACACGTAACTTTATAACAAAGGAAGAGAGTACAATGCAGATGAAAAGAGACATAGATTGCACTCAAGAGGAAGATGAAAAAATGTCAAAGTGATCACACTAGTGCAGTTAAATAAGTAGGATTTCTGAATACAAGTCCATCAAGCAATGCAGTGATCCTGCATGTAGGACCACTGATCATAGGGAGGTTAGTTTTTGTAAGAAAGAAGAGGAAAAGCTCTTAATGATTGCTGCATGAACTAATTTGCTAGTAGAGTTGTTTCTCTAAATATGTTGAAACAGTAATATAATTTTAAATACACTTTCTCTAAACTAAGACTTTTTCGGTGAATTGTTCAGATTTTAGTCATATAATTTAATGATTAAGGAGCAGGTTCAGTAAATGCACAGCTACAGAGTAAGCTTTTTAAGGTGTCAATAATATTGCCTTTTGAGCATTTCATTACTTGAATCAATGCTATGCCTTAGAAAGTGAAAACTATGCTTCCTTGTCAACATTATCCTCATTAAATAATTTTGTCACACATATCAGTCTATAATTTTGTTTTAGAACTGTTGGTATGTAATTTTGAAGATATTTTTAAAATAAAATCATCACACATTAAAAAATGTACCATTCTTTTTATATGTGGAAGCCCATTATGATACATCTAGCAGATACCTAAGTTATTTATGGAAAAATGGGAACAGCAGAGTCCTGTCAAAGTGCATATTCCTGGAAGAACTTCAGTTTAGCCTCCAAAAAAACCCTGAAAATTAGAAATAATAGACATCATAGTTTATGCAAAAATGTCTTCATTTTTGAACTTTTCTAAATATTAGAGCTTCTTTGGAGTCTTAACATCTTCAGTGAATGACCACAGAAAATTATTTTACAATTGAATTATTTATAATTATTACAGTGGGATTTTTGTATCCCTGTGTTCTTAAAGACATGAGTGGTTTTTGATAATATTTGTGATTTTAAAGTCTTCCATGAGTTTTTGAGAAATATAAAGGTAAAGCATTTCTGAAGATTTTCTGCCCTTCTCCTTGTGGACACATATCAAAGTGTGTTTATTTTGTTTTTTTAAATAGGTAGAAATTACAGTTTGACAGAGAAGTTCTGAGTTCTGCCTTGGTTAGCATTTATGGAAGTATTTTCTGAATGTGACAGTTTTTCCTCTTCAGGAAATCTTGACCTGGGTAATCAAAAACTGATTGTATGCCACAGCACTGAAAAATGACTGGTGAAGCACTTCTGCACAGCCCTTGTCCATTCTTCAGTGAGCCACAGAGTAACTCAGACTTTCACAGTCTAGTGCCATCACCCTTTGACTAAAAGAGGCTTTTTTTACCCTACCATGATGTACTCGGTGTCTGCTTTTTTTTTCATCTAGTCTCCAAGCTGAGGACATATTAGATGTTGTTAAAAATAAGTAGCTCTAAAGCCTGGGGAAGAGGGAAAGGAATAGGGCTAACATTTCTCTGCATCAGTGATTATACTAAAGATTTCCTTTTGCCTTTCTAGCTTAAAAAGTTAAATTTTACTGGTTGAACCAAAGCCTCACCTAATGCTTAAAAAGAAGAGAGTGTTAAGCAATTTGCAACAACAAAAATATATTCCTAATGAACTTTGAAATGAGCCTTCTTACTAAAACTCTTTCTATACCTAAAAAGAAGCTCCAATAGTTAACACATCACTGCCTATTGTATATGAAACATAAACCAAGAAATCCCTGACTAATATATCCTGCAAGAAGAATAGATTAAATGGATTATCAAAATGAGATTGTAAAGCTGATCTTAATTTTAATATCTCATTGAAGTTATTGTGTTGTGGGCTTTTAAGGTACCGTGCTGCATATTGTATGTATGTGATTCTTCATCATGGGGAAGGCCTTAAGGGTGTCAGGATTAGCTCAATTTGCTTATTTTATTCACCTTTAAAAATAGGCAGCTATGAGTTCATATAATTAATAGATTTATTAATACATTATATATTAATACATTAATAAATTAATACATTTAATTTCAAATAACAAAAAGTTTTGAACAGAACTACCTGGTTTTGGAACATATTTCTAGTTGTATTAGTGCAGCAAAACACTAGCTAAGATGGAACTAGATATGTGAAAGGAGGGGATTAAATGATGTGGTTCTATATGATAGCAGGGTCCTGGACTTGATAACCCAAGATTGATTCTAGTCCTGTCTCCTGTAGAAAAAGAAAGATACTGATCTGGTGGATTAGTGAAGCAACCTTACATTAGCAAAAGAGTAAGAGCTAGATTGTATCACAAAGTCACAGGTATGGTACAGAAAGCCTGATCGAAAAGAGGTACGTAAGCCAGAATATCTCTCATCTTTTACCAGTACAGCATTCCCCATGTCCCCAAATGTTTTGCTGATCCCTTCCTTCCCTACCTAAAATGAAGGAAGAAATATCTAACCAGATTTTTTCTTAGCAAAATCTTAATTTGGAACTAAACACTTACCCAAATATTCATAAAGATACTTATGCCAATCCACAATTGACTCCAAAAATTAAAGAGTTAGACTGATTTATTTTGGTTTTTTTCCACTGATCTGCTTAAATACTGCAAAGGAAGAACATCTGTTTATACAGCTGGGTGGGAAAACAGAGAAGTCACACGTAACACTGTCTCAGCTGTCCTGTGCAAACCACTTCAGGGTTCCAGTGGACTATTGCACAATTGATGACTGGATTTGGTACCACTTCCATCATAAAGACTAGATGCTGAAAATAATACAGTGCTTCACTATGGATGGCATATTTTGGTAAAAGCACCAGCTGCCTTTTTGTCTAACCTCAGAAGAAAAGTTGGAGATTTTCTTTAAAAATCACCTACTTAATTTTAATAGGCCATTAGAACCTCTGTAGTTTTGTATTGATCATAGGCAGAAATGAAGTTACCTAGACTGATAGTTTATATGAAGGATTTTTAAAGTCAGTTTGAGAATTCTTTGTTCATACCTTAAATTATTTTCTAGCCCCTCTAATTTCCTTTCTTCTTTTCATTTGAGTAAACATTCCGTTTCGTAAAAGTCAGCTTTTTCATGTGATAATTTCCCTAACTTTCTCAGTGTGCTGTGATTTTTACAGGTAGTGTGTTTGGACCACTCTGTTTTCTTCTTGAATTGTAGGAAAAATTTACTTGGACTTTCATTTAAATAAAAAAAAAATAAACTTTAGAGTCTTAAATCTGTTGGTAAATTTCATTCCTTTTAGACTGTTATTTTTATATTCTTCTTCCCCTCTTTATGTATTTGCCTCTCTTGAATTTGAACGTTCACATGCTAGATGTGCTTGCAAAGTGCTACTGCAGCAGCATTTTCATATCCTTCATGTTCCTGTCTCCAGAGGTAGGACACAAGCAATTGTGTCACTTTGAGCCAAGTACTTTTGTATATCTTAGTTTTCTCCCAACTTCTCCCTTCTTATATTAAATGTTAGTCTAAAACCCTTTTCATTTTCATTACCTGACTCCATTATGATTATGTTTCAGGTTATACTGCCTGTGTGCAATTTCCTTTTTCGAAGAAATTCCCCAGTACCTAACGTAACAGTGCCCCTTCTATATACACCATTGCTTCATTCACACATTTGGGTTTCAAATCTCTACCAACTCCTCAGGTCTTGAGTAAAGAGCTAACAGGATCCAAAGAATGCTATTTTTGAGGTGTTAGTCTTAGTTCTCCTGCCTGAGAGTCAGAATTTATCTTCCAAAAGCTAAGGCTCACCAAAGCACTTCATTTTTCCATGCTTAGTAATTCCTTTGTCCCAAATTTATTCTGCAAGCAAAGACAGCAGTTGTCTGCATCAACAATTTACAGGTTAGAGCATTAAATACTGTGATGTTGAATACTGTGTAGGAATCATGAATCAAAGAAAAGGTAACCAATAATGAACCACACAGTGAGTCCCAGATAACTCAGATATTCAGTTCATGTTAAAATTGGCCATTAATTGTTATTTGCTTTGGACTAAGAGCTATTGAGGTAGAGATGTGCCTTATTATTCTACATCATATGGGCCTTATTATCTAGAATGCTAAACTGACTGATCATAAAGGTCATTTCTGACTTAAAGAGCTACAGTTCTAGGAATTACTGCAGGTGATGAAAACATGTAGTAATTGCTATTCTAGATCATGCAGAACCAATAAATCTGAAGTTAGGAGGTCTCACACTGCATTAAAAGTGTAAGTAATCAACCAGAGAATAAAATTTGGATTTAAACGAGTGAAAATTAATTGAAAGCAACTATAAATCTGCCATCTTTTTAACTCACTGTTCCCTACTACCACTTTCTCTCTTTGCACAAGAATTCATCCCAGAGGGAAGGTAGCAAAATCACGTAAAGGGCTGCCTTCATTTGGAGGAAATTACTTACTTTTTAGGAAAGACTTAAACTTCATAGGTACTCAGGAAAAAATTTGATGCTACAAAATCTGAAAAACAGGTTCGTAGAAATGAGTTAAGGAGGGTGAAATTGTCTATTTTTATACTCAGTGGAAATTAGGTCAATTGTGTGGACAGTTAAAGGAGAACCAGGAAAATGAGATCAAACTGCACAAGTGTACATTGCAGAAATATTCAATATATTTTTAATTGTTTAATCGGTGTTGACAATATTGACATTTGCCATCTGGTTAAGGTCAGTGGTCTTTAAACACCTGTAAATAGTAGGAAAACATATTTTATATAAACTCAAAAGTTTTAGAACATAAGTGAGCACTTGTTAACTTCAGTAGGTTTAGAACATGCTATTTCCTTATTATTTCTTTTTCATTCATCATGCATTGCTACTGTTTTCTTCTAGGTTTGAGAAGAAAGCAATGGAAAAAACTAATAATATGTCTTTCCAGCTCTAAATAAAGTCAATTTATACTATAAAAATGCTAAACCAGTCAGTGTTGAGTATTAGTGTATTAGTATTGGAGATACTAAGTCCACCCACACAGAATTCTGGGTAGTCAATACTTTTCATTTCCTTGGATGTAAAAAATATGATTTTATACTCAATGCACGTGACCCACGTATTGATAAAACTGCTTTCTGAAGCCAAACATAGGATTTAAATTGCTTGTGCTATCACAAGCTACAAAGAAAAACAAGAGATTAAAAACACATTTTGCTCAAAAGTGTACTTTGACTCTCTCTGTCTTCTTTGTTGCCTTTCTCAGTAGATGTACTTTCCCTAATAGTTTCTTACTGCATTTTTGGTCTTTTATTAGCAGAATAGTTTGTTTTCCGTAAAGCTACAGGCTACTATGGGTTCCTTCAGGTATTATTTAAACACAGAGGAATGAATCTCTAACATAATCACGTCTGATACCAACCACATTGGTGTTTAGTTGTGTGTCTGGGCTCTGTAACTTGAGCAGCTAATTTATACAATGAGGTAGAGAATTCCCCTCACCCTCATGAGTGAGACATGAGCAAATTTTCATGAGCACAAAATAAGAAGCAGCTACATCTAGATGGTAGGCTGGGGCTTTCTGAAACAAAATTGCTTCCATTTTGAGTGTTAATTATTCAATGTTTATAAGTGTTTGCTGTGACAGATGGGAAAATGTGTCTGTGTCAACCTAGTTTTGACACATTTTGCTTTGTAAATGTGTTTCTGTAATTGCCTTCAGATATTATGTATTCTATTTTGACACTGTTTATGTGTATATTAAGTCAGAGAACAGAGTTCATCTAGGGTGTGGTGTCTGTGTCCTTATTTTCAACAAAATACAAATTTATCCCCCTATAATCACCCTTTAAGAGTCATAAAGGAATTCTTCCCAAAAGAAAGGTGTAGCTGGTTTTTTTTTTTTTCAGAAATTCTCTTTTGCATAACTCTCAACTCTTTTGATCAGGCAAGATTATGATATCACAGATTTTTTTTCCTGTCTCTCAATCAATACAACTTCTTCATCTGTATTTTATTAAGACCTCTATAAAATGAGAGATTGGGCTCTCCACAGGCTGCAGTTGGATCTCTGCTTCCCCATGGGCCTCCATGGGCTGCAGGGGCACAGCCTGACTCACCATGCGCTGCAGCTGATGGACTCAGCCCTGACCAGAAGTGATTCACCTTGGATCCAGCTGGCATTGGCTCTGTCAGACACACAGAAAGCTCCTGGTAGTTTCTCAGAGAAACCACATCCACCACCAGCTCTGGTTACCCAAACCTTGCCACACAAACCCAATAAGAATATGTTTCTATTTTGCAAATTATATGTGGTCAAAGTATGTCTTTGTGGGCACTGAGGTTGTGTTGAGATAGTAAAATTTCCACTTCCTTCCGTGTTAAACTCTCTCGAGCAACGATATGTCTGAGAAATAGCCACAAATAGGCTGACAGCCCATGAGAACCCCATGAAGTTCAACAAGCCCAAATCCAAGGTCCTGCACCAGGGTTGGGGCAGTTCCAGACATGGAGAGAATCCAGGACAAGAGCCCCTTGAGACCAGCTCTTTGGAGAAGGAGCTGCAGGTTCTCATGGACAAAAAACCAGACATGGGCCAACAGTGTGCACTCACAGCCCAATAGGCCAACTGCATCCTGGGCTGCACCAAAAAATGCGAGGCCAGTAGGCTGAGGAAAGTGATTCTTCTCTTCCCTCCCTGTCCTTGTGAGACACCAGTAAGGGTGCTGTGTCCAGGTCTGGAGTCCTCAGTACAAGAAACGTGGACCTGTTGAACCAAATTAACCTGAACCTGTTGAACTTATTGTCCAAAGGGCCAATAAGGTGATGTGATGTCTGGAGCACCTCTTCCACGAAGACATGCTGAGAGAATTGGGGTATTTGAGCATGGAGAAAAGAAGGCTCTGGGGAGACCTCACTGCAGCCTTCCAGTACTTAGAGCTTACGAAAAAGAGGAGGAGTGACTTCAACAATACGTAATGACATGACAAGTGAAGGGAAGGCTTTGAAGTGATAGGTTTAAATTAGATATTAGGAAGAAATTCTTTACTGTGAGGGTGGTGGGGCACTGGAACAGGTTGCCCAGAAAGGCTGGATCTCCTGTCCTTGGAAGGGTTCAAGGAGCCCTGAGTAGCATGATCTAGTGGGATGAATCATGGTTACAACAGGGTGTTAGAACTTCAAGGTCACTTCCAACCCAAGCCTTTCTATTATCTTATGCTAATATTGTTTTAAGCCCATATTGTCTTCAAATATTCTGATTGCTGACCTGTAAAAGTTTTCTTGTATCAACAAAACACTACATTTTTGTTCTTCACTACTTGTAAAACCCTCTTGCTTTTGACAGGTCCACTCAGCCACTTAGTACTTATAAAAATCTTTGTTTGGCTGACACGTACCAACACAGTTTTTCAGACTTTATTTTAAGTACATAATTCCATATCTGTCAGTATAACCCTTGCAGATATTTTTTATTAACTGTGAATATCTCTGGATGACATAAAAATATTGATTACAGTGACCCTTATGTCTTTTTTGATGTTTCTTAAAATGTCAGAAAAAAAATTTCAACTGGATTTCCAGACCCAAAATATTTTCATGATCTTTAAAACTTTCATTGTCTGAAGTCTGGGGCTTTTGTGTGCTCCACTTGCCTGATTTTCCACAATCCCTTCAGTAAATCTTGTGCTCTTGCTTGAACAGCAAGGAAATTTAAGGGTGCCCATTTGGGACACTCTCAACTGCAGCTTTTGGTGATGTGCTGGCAGCAAACCTTTTCCAGCAGAGACAGGTAACTGAGATAGCTGCTCAGAGCTATGCATCAGCAGCCTGTCATCAGTTTTTCAGTTTTACACAGTATCATCTTTCTTTTTTTTTTTTTTTTCCCATCTTTCCCACCCCCTATTTTTACTGTATTTTGTAGTTTGACATACAGTGAAGAAACACTTTCAAAGTTGGAAGCGTTGAACAAACATGTGAAAGAAATATTTCACAAAGAGGTACATGTAGTTCCAGCTTCCTGTATCAAAGTATACATAACTTTTTCCTCTTGACTTGTTTAATAAGTTATTATGAGATACTTCACTGATACAGATGAATCAGTATCCAGTGTGGATCTCAATTTACCTAATTTTCGCTTTCTAAGAGCTGACCATGCAATTTAATTTATCTTTTAAGACTTTTCTATAGTAAATGGAGAGAGCCCAGTACCTCCAGGGGATAATTCATCTCAATAAATGTAGATGTCTAGGGCAGATAGAACCATTCTTTCAACGGTGATGTTACCTGTGCATTTAATCACAAATCAGCTTTAATTTTTTCCCAAGAATTGTGCTATCTTAATCTGAAAGAACAATGTCCAAATAATGTGGACCAATGCCATAATGTCACTTTCTTATTCATTATTTCTTTGCTGACTCTAGATCTTGGTATTATACAAACCTTATCCTTAGGGCATGTTTTATATCATGAAAATTCAGAGTTTCAGATTTTCAATTAAAAGATACAGCCTATTGTTTATAGGGTATGAGTCTCCTGAGCTTTGAATTCCTTTTCTACAGAGTAGATGAAATGTTCTTTTCAGAAGTCCATAGGTGAACTGTTTATGCTAGGACCAGAGAAAAAGTTCCATGTAAACAGCTTATATTCACATAAACATTTTCTTTTCATCATCCTAAAAATGTCACTAAAAAGACAATTAATGTGAAAAATGAATGCTCTTTACTGTAAGAAGTGAGAGCCTTTTTGAATATCAACCTCATTAAGTTCTCATTATTTACAGATGAAATGGTTTGAATTATCCTTTTAATTTTTTTTCCTGATTTTCTGTTTCTTCCATTATTCTTATCAGCAACATTTTTGTCAGTTTAAGTGCTTAAATTTATATTGAGTATTTAATTATTTTGACAGCTGATAACAATATGTTAAATAGGAAGTAAGTTGAATTATTTGAATAATTACCTGAATTTCATCAGGAAAAGAATTAAACAAGACCCTTTAAAAGACACTACATCAGTAGAATTCCAAAAAGATAAATATATTGGTTTTCAATCCAGTCAAAACAGAATTAAAGTCTGATCCAAGGCCACTGAAATCAATAGGAGCATTTCCACTGAGCTGGCCTTGGATCAAGCTCCTGATGCAGAAAGCAAAAAATCGAAGCTTCTTTATCTGTATTCATTGAAGATGCAAAAAAATAAAGAAGCTTCATCCTGTAATCAAGTGAAGACAAAGAATCTTGATCTTGAATAAACTACTGTAACTTCTGTTCACACAGAACCTTGTTCCATCCAGTAATGACCTGTTAGATATAAAAAGTTTGAAAATAGAGTTTTAAAATACTTTATTCCAAAGAGTTCAGAAACAAATTTTCTTAACATACTTTTAAACCATTTTCCAGTAACGACAGAATGACTAGTCATTCAATTTAGACTCTACTTTATTCCTTTTTAATACATTTGTGTACTTCTAAACATCAAGGAAATCACCAAGTTACCAAAATAAAACAAGATTTAATTATGCACATGGAAAATGCAGCACAACTGAGGTATTAGAAAATAAATGTTGGGGGTTTTTTAAAACTACATAAAAAAGGCAATCCATGATTGCAATACGGAAACAAAGAAACTACAGGGGCCTGAGGGCCAGGGACAATTTAGGACAGCACAATGTCACTGGTGAAATGTTACTGAAGATGGCATTTGTGCATCTTAGAGAAATAGGATCCTCCTTCAAATTACATTTAACTATATTAATATTTCCACAGATTCCTAAGATTAATCGTTGAGTCTCTTGGCAATTTTAACAACAAATGTTGTCTCTCTTCCTTAGTATTATGTACCTCATGATATATAAAGACCAAATTCTTCACTAAGACCAAATTCTTTAAATATTTAATTTTTGGTGAGTAGTATGTCACTTCTGATAGGTTTAATTCTAAAACCTCCCCTGGCATTTTTTAAAACTAGCTCTTGTTCCAATGATAAACCATTTAAGCTTCACTCTATTGTGTACCCTGACACAAAAATCACAAGAGGATACTGGGATGGAAAGTATTAATTGTTTGAGGTTTTAATTTCTTTTTTTCATTCCAGAACATATTTCATATTGCAAGCCCATAAAAAACTATAATGCACAGTCATAAATAGAATTTCCTCACGTGATTCAGAGACCCTATACCATGTTCACAAATTGGACTGCAGGCTGGTGGGAGTAAATTCCCTAGTTTTCCTCTTTAGTCTGTGAAAGTGGAGAAATGCCTTTTGCAGCATTTTAAGACCTGACTAAGCCAATGAGCCTAGGCCTATTCTGCATCAAAACTTCTCCAAATAAATTTCTTGTTGATGAATATGGATTCATTCATAGCAAATCCCACTCTTTCTTCTTCCTTTCTCAGTTTAGCAAAAGGCACGAGGGTGTGCTACAGATTGCAGGGAGAATTTCCAAGGCAGTAACTGTACAGCATAGCACCACAAAAGTTCCATAGGTCTGGAGACTGATGGTTCATTTTACAGCTGATGTGCCAATTTTTAAGTCTGTTACAGAATGATACATGAGCAACCATAAATTTTTGTCTTCCAGACACAAGTGATGAACATCCATTGAAATGCATGTGAAAAAATGTATGTATGTAGATGAGAAATTAGCCAAATTTAAAAAATATTCATAGGCTTCTTTATAACAAAAAATAAATAAGTATGATTAACAGGCAAAGAAAAAACCTTTAACCCTTTTTTGTTTCACCACGGGCTTATGATGACTAGGTTTTTAATTTCTCTATAAACTTTTTATAATCTAAAATGCATTTTATCTATAATGCTGGGAACATAGTTATAAAATGCCATGCTAACCTTCTTGTTTGAGACAACAATTTTTAATGTGCAAATCTGTACCAAATAATGGGGGTCAGAAATCTTTCTTTTTTCTTTTATTGTTGTTTTCCAAGTTAGCCCAAGATTTTGATATTTAGTCCAGGGGTTGCACTGATACTCAGAGACAACTCAAAGTTCTTTCTAAATTTTCTGTGTTGCAGGAATCCTTAGAGTCAATTACAGCTTTATGTTCTTCCATTTATAATTATTCTTTGTGCGTTTAATGAATATTTCTTTCAGTGCTTGTCTGTTGTGAAATAAAACACTGTTATATAGCTCTATGGACTCTAATACCTCAAAGAAAAATAAAAATATAGATGTAATGTGTAGTGTCCCATGCCAACTAAAAAGCAGTAAAGAGCTTTTTAAGTTCTAAAATCTAAAACTGCACACATGACTTATAGAAAACATTTTGAATATGCACCACTTGTCATGTATTCATATGACATTTTCTATTAGAGATGACACTTTCATTATTTTTTATTTTAGCTGAGTAGTGATCTTCAGTTCAAATACCCTGTCTCTGATTATAATGGATGGTCTTACTTTAAATGAAAATTTGCTCCTGTCATACAGAAATCTATTATTATTATATTCTATTGAAATAATGTATTAATATCAAGAATATTAAATGAAAACACAGTAAGTATGAGAAAACACTTTTTTAATACTAGTTTAAGAGGGTTTTTTCAGGTATTTTGAAGTGTCAATAGCTATGTTAAAAAATAATTGGCTCAAAGCTTCCAAAGTAAAAAGATAAGAAACTATTTTATATCTGTGTAAAGGTTTCACTAAGATTTCTTTCAGTCTTTTTTTTTTTTTTTTTTGACTGTTGACTTCTTAGAAAGGAAAATTAGATGTTCCAAAATATTAACAAACCACACTCTCCCCAGACACAAAATCTGCCTAAAACTCAGCACAGATTTAAAATACAATAATTTTATAACCAGTTTTCTACGTATTATATTACACAAATCATACTGTACAAATTAATTGGTTTCATATTACAGGTCTCCTACTGGAACAAAATTCTGCCTAAGTCCAGCCTCCTGCTCAATCTCCTTCTCAGTTTTATTGTTAGGCTGCTACCTGATGCCTCTCAAGGCACCTCTTTTCCTGCTAAGCAAACCCAGCTCCCTCTGCTGCTCCTCAGGGGCCAGGTGCTCCATACCCCAGTTATCTTGGTGGTCCTCTGGAATGCATTGGTATTTTTCCTGTAAATTGTACTCAGGTTTTCTTTTACATTGAGACCCAAACTGCACACAGCACCTAAGTGTGGGCTAAGAAGTGTCATGTAGAGGGGAATGATAACTTTCCCCAAAATATTTGCTCTACTGCAGTGAATGCAGCCTCAGATACTGATGACCTTCTCTAGTGCCAGGAAACTACCTTGGTTCATGTTCAGGTCACTTTCTTCCTGAGGTCTTTGCCAGAGTTGTGCCCCAGCTGGTCAGTCTCCTGCATTGTCTCAAGAGGGTCTCACTTCCCAGGTGCAGGACTTTGCATTTGCCATGCTCAAGTTCATAAAGTTACCCTATAAGTCCATTCCTCCAGCCTTGTGAGGTGCCCTACCCTGGTCCACTTCCCACCCACATCCCTCTCAAATTTTTTGCCACCTGCAAAATTATTGAGTGCAATTTGATCAGACTCTAAGTGTTTATATATTTCAATTTAATCTGAAAAAAAAGTTTCATTCATTAAATAGGTATGTTTGTTGTAGATAGACAAAATAGACAATTTTAAAATTCCTTTTTAAAATATATATATAAGCTAACCATATTGTGGATGTATTAGCCCATCCTGAGGATGTTCCATAAGCTGTTCATGATGCTTCTTCAGATGCTATTGAGGGACTACAAAAGCTACAACTGTAATTTGGTTTTCTGACATTTCTACTTCGAGTGGAGACACTGGTTGTTAAACTAAAATCTTGTAGAAATATTTTCTTTTGATTAAAAACAGGCAAGGCAAAAGAAAACCTGTTAAAACTTTTATTTAAGAACTATATTATTCAGCAGAACCCAATGACTCCAGGAGAAGTGGCCCATACAGGAATCTAGTCCAAAATAAAAGATCACGGGAGCCTCTGAAGAACTCTGTTTTTTCCTCTTTTTAAAGAAATATAATTTTATGCTGATTTCCAAATATTGCAAAATAGCACGCTTGAAAAATGAGAAAACTGAATATAAAAATTTTCAAATCAGCATTTAGACTTAATACCTATGCAGTCCCTACTGAATTGTGAAGGACAATGAGCTGACTTAAATATAATTTCAATTAATATAAATTAGAAGTTACTCTACAGAAATTTAGTTATGACAATGTTCAGAAAATAAATGTTCATGAGTCTAATTTCTCATAGACATAAATTATTACATCTGAATGGTTATGTTCAGAATTCAGTGTAAAACAGAACTGTACCTAAAAATTTTCAGCAGTAATAACAAAAAGAAAAGCTTCTTGAAATTATTAAATTTTATAAATATTTCATATGTATCAAAACTATCATGTTGATTTGAAGGGAAAGAGAAGTGCAAAAAATTATCTCAAAACAAGATCATAACAAGCGATAAATTGGAAGATCTTGATATCAAGTTACATAACAGAGGACAAAAATCTAATGATACAGCCACTGCTATACAGAAAATATTTATTGTCTCTGAATATACATACATGAAAACCCATTATCTACACATTTCTCTGCACAATTAAGAAATTGAGAAAAGTAAAAAAAACTACAGATAAATTATTTGTCCTTGAGCAGTGAATCTGAAAATTCCAGGATTACAGAGATAAGTTTAAAAAATAACCCAATGAAACTTTCAATTTTTTTTTTAAGAAAAGAAATAGATTTTAGGGATTTTTTTCTCTAGGCAATCTCTGGTAACATAGTCAGTTTCCTAAATTAATCTTCTGTTTTTAAACAGGAGTGAGAGGAGAGAGAAACTGGTGAAAAACTTATATTTTTAAAAAGGAAATTTTCTATGCTCTGTAGTAGTCAGGAAATAACAAGCATTCTCTATATGTCATATTTTTCATTCTCTTGTCTTAACTTGGGCTCATTTTTTATCATGAATTAAAGAAAACAAGAGTTAGTGTAGACCATCATCTCTCCTGAATTAGGAAACCAGATCAAGGAATCTGGTATCCTTAAAAGACTTCTGACTGAGACACCAAATAAAATCAAACAGAAGTTTTAAATTCAGTCATCCTCACTCTTTCCCAGTTCTTAAAACCCACTTCACTTTGCATGTTTATATTATCCTAGTCATTCTTCCAATGTCTCCCATTATCTAACTGAGAAGAAAACCCTTTTTTTCTTCCTTTTTTCTAATAACTTTATCCAATGTCACAGTAAAATTCCAGTTGGGTAGAGGCGAACAGCCCCATTTGGATGTCTTAAAAGTATCTTTGTGTGTGCATGTGTGTGTGTGTGTTTCTGTAATCCTTAATAACCCAATTTAAATTATCAGAGAAGTATGTGTGATTAATTAAACATATTTGTTTTTCTGGCATATATGCAGCTTTATCCTAAATCAGGATCTGCTAACATTTCATATACAGTGCCATATCCATCAACCTGTAGATAGTTATAAGCTTGGATACTTTGAATTAATTTTTTACTTTGGCTGCTAATTGAAGTCCTTTTCTGTTGAGAAGTCTATTTCTTACATACACCATGGGGAAAAGGAAACTTTACTGGAGCCTCACTAGGGACAAAAGTTTTTGGGATGCAGATACTAGGATTTCAAAGCTATGAAGAGAGGCTGAATATCTTATGAAAGGTTGTAAAGGACTCGTGCTGTGAGTTTTAATGTTTAACAATAAATCCTAGAGGCAATGCCATACCTGAGTTTCAGGTGAACAGGATGGTATGGACTAACATTAATAACAATAGAATTACATTACTCAGGTCATTTCAGCTACAGTAATTCTTTGTCTCTCTCATTCTAAGTTTTGGCCTTCTATGTTAACAATTTTATAGCTGAAATGTACAGTGTTAGATAATTCTCCAAAGTAAGAGGTGAAAGTTGTGCTGTTATTCATGCAGATGGTTTGATTTCAAATTTAATGTAATGCTAAATAAAGCAAAGAATCAAAAGAGAGAGGCAAAGCATTGTTTTACTCTAAGTTGGGATAACGGTTCTTTAATTGCGTGTGTTTTATTCTTAATCTTTTACATTTAGCTACTCTGTGGTTTTTCAACACACAACTCTTTTGGGGAAAGGAATATCTTGAATTTAAGAAACAGACAGGATACTGAATTTTGTTACCCTTCATGGAAAAGGTTCTCTTTGAATTTTGAGTACAAAAGGAAAAGTCAGCTAATTCAACCTAAAACAAATTGCCTCTAGCATCAGCCTGTAGAAAATTATAGCAGAATTGTGGTCAGTACAAAAAAATATATTATTCCCTAAGCTCTTCTGCTGCACATTACTGATTTACAACATCAAACATTTTCTGAGGTTGATAATGAACTATATTTGAAGAAAGGTAGGAACTCAGAGTAACTCTGCAATGTTTCTTCCACAATCTTATCCACAGAAATTCTCTTGAGGAAAGAAAAATGAAATCACCCAGAAAGTAAACTCTGGGCAATGTACAATAATAAATGATGGCATCATTTGGCAACTATGTGAAGTACCAAACTTCCGATTTCTTCACTGTTTGAGTTTGACAATGAATGCAGTCATTCTGTATTCTCCCAACAGAGATAAACTAGTTGTACTAAATCCAGCCAGAGTAGTTCCTACAGCAAAAATTTTGCATTATGGAAATAGCAGTGACCATTGCAGCTCATGAAATGAAGGGAAATTCTCTTTGTTTAGAAAACACTCAACTTGCTCACAGCCCTTTTAATCACATTTCAAGTTAAAGTTTACATTCTTTACTGCAATGCAGTGTAGAATTAGATAGCACTGTCACTGAAAATGTGCCAGCCTGAGTGTTGCAGCAGTTTAGTTGCTGTATTTTCCACATCATTTAATGGACCATTCTGAAAAGCAAAATGGGTCATTCAAAGCCTCACCCCAGTTGTACTGTTCTTGACACTTAGAGTCAGTCATTCTGGATCAAGTCAGAATTTCTCCTCCAGACCTCTGCATTCAGGAGAGACACAATCTGTCCAGATTTACACAGGTTCTGGGGTGTTCTGAAAATCTACTCTTTATTATTTCCCAGTATATAAGTTAGTAGTTATAACATGTAAGAATGAGAAATAATCTCATGTGTGTATGCAGCATAGGATTTAAAAAAAAGAAAAAAAAATAAAAGAAAAAGGAGTAATTTTAAAAAAGCCTCTAAAAACAAGTAAATTGCATAAATAACTGCCAACTGCCTTTTGGAATTCTCATTTGGAATTCTTAATTTCTATATCTTATGCATTATCACTCAGAACCTTTTTCCAGTGCATGAGGTGCTGACACATAATTCATCTGCTGTGTATATAAACCTTTAATAACAAACTTGCCTAAGTAAATGACAAAATAAAATGAAGCAATAAGACCTTATCTTAATGGAATGGAGATTACTTGGAGTATTGTCTTTACTTTGCTTATCCTGTTTCCTCATCAGAACACATTAACCTAAACCATCAATAGATAAGATCCTAGATTCTGCTCATTTAATCAAAAAGACATTTCAGTCTTAGGTGAGAAAAAATAGTATTTATTGAGCACACCATCAATACAAGCATTTATTGGCTGTGATCCAGTTCAACAGGCCTTGGTTGTCTCAACAGATTACATAATCAAATCAAGGTAGAATTAACTATTCAAAACTTTTAGTTTTATAATGCTTTGTAACTTCATAGTCCTATTATTTCTTCAATAATGTTGTCCCATTTGTTTTTTGCGACCTGACAATTCCTCTTATCTCACAGCAGTGATCTAAATTTCAAGTATACTTGAGTTATTGTGAGAGTTCAGCCCACTCCTGAGATACAACTCTGCGTTGCCACTTCCCTTTCATGATCTGCTGCTGCATTTGAAGTCATGTGCATACAGACACAGTGCAGTGTGCCTGTACCTTCAAAGTCAAGAGCAGCTTCTCAGGCTATACCTGCTTTTCAAAGAGAACATCAGGAACTCCTTAAGGCAAGACTGGACAGGAATGGAAGATGTGGGCTCTTACACTCTCTTCTTTTTCATGTGTCTTTCTCCATTCATTTATGACAATTGAAGAGAACTTGTTTTTTGCTGTAGAAATTATTAAAATTGTTAGAATGTTTTGCAACATTCAAAAACTGGTTGCCACACTACTTGCTGCTGACTCAGTCACAGAATGTATTAAGTTCACATTAACAGAAAATAGGCTCTATTTCATGTTGAATACTGATATGATGCATCATCAAGTCTCAGCAGTTGGCACACAGGTATGTGATTTTTTTTTTTTTTTTTTTTTTTTGGTTAGAAATGTAAGTTGAGGTGTTTGTTGTTACTAATTCATACACACAAAAAATAAAAAAAGAAAAAAATTTCTTTCAAAGAGACACTGAATCATATGTATGGTATTATACAATAGTAGAGAGAAAAAAACCAACAAACTCACATAGCAGCAGGAATAGTAGTTTTACCAAGTAACAGTGCTGTTGTTTAGTACTTTCCTGGAAAATACTGAAGTACATTACTGTGTAAAAGTGTGTGTAAAGTGTAAATAAAAAAGAAGATTTGTCTGTAAAGAATGTCCTTTTGTAGGCCCAACTTTCACATTAAAATATGGCTTTATCATAGTGGACTGGACTTTAACATCCATTTCCCTTTGCTGTCTATATTACTGGATAGTATATTCAGCAAGGAATAATATAAGGTAGTCCTGGAGGATTCAGAATGGTAGTAGTCAGCTCTAGTAGTGGTATCAATAATTTGAAAAGAGATTGAAAAATTACCTCTTTATCTGAGCTAGATTTAAATACTGGTCCCATTTCCAGTGTACTTACTCAAGCAAGGCTTTATAAAGCATTAAAAGGAAAGGCTTTATAAAGAACATGTTATCCTGACTATCACCTCAACTAACTCATATTTGATGAAGGATAAACTTGTTCTGAATACAGAGCAGAAATTTTGGTAAATGGTGTCAGTAAGGTTCACAGATTAGTGAAAGTGAAAATGTGTTGTCATCTTCAATAATTCAGCAGGCTGCATCCTGATATAAGTATACCTAGCAATAAACATATTTTAAAATTCAGAGTAAAATCTGGATGAGTTTAAGACTTTGTCATAGGATGCCTGTAACTTCTTGTTAAAAAAGCACATATAGGAAGAGGGACGGCAAACATCTGATGAAAGCAGATGCTGATGCAGACTGTGAAACACTGTTCATAAGGAAATGTTCTACTGCTGGCATCTAATTTCCGTCCTATCAAATGGTGCATGTAGATCTAATAATTTTCTTTAGTGGATCTTGGTTAAGTAGAAATAAACTACTTAATATAACAGCGTGACAAAAACAGCATTTGGTTTGGTTAGCAGAGGGGTCTTCTTGTAACATTCAATTAATCTGAGAACAACCTCATAAGCAAGAAATTGTCATTGCATTGAAGAATTACTGTTACGAGTAAGTAAGATGATGTTTCCGTGTGAATCAAACTCTGGTTTAGATTTCATTTTTATCCACTTTAAATATGAAGAGCGCTCACTGCACAGGGCTCCTGAAATTTCATCCCAGGATCAGTGCCTCTCAAATACTGACTGATTTGTAGAGCCCCAACATGTGTAGCTGTCCCATGCACAGACAGCTACAGGCCATACAAGAAGTCATATGCAATCCATCCATTTTAAAAGCTATGCTTAGCTCAAAAATACTAGTGTCCAAACATTTTTGGACTTACAGTTCAGTCCTTTTTTATCCAATACCTAACTTAGCCTAGTTTTAAAAACTATTGCATATAAATTTTTGCAGAAAGCAAAAAGGCAAGTATTTGCATGAAGGCTAGGTGTTGAAACATAAAATCAAACCAGCTGGGGAAACCATATTCTGCTATTTGGTTCAGATGGTTTTTTGATTGTACTTGATTTAAAAATTACAGAAATGATTCATCAGTATTTGAGAAAATAACACTTCCATAAAAATAACAAACCAAACCAAAACCCCATGACACAGAATATGGAACAAATGGACATTCACTTTTCAAGAGTCACAAAATTTTTTATGGTTTAGAGTAAACCCGATTTTTTTTTTTTTTTTTTTTTTGCATAGTTATGTTTTAGTCTTGATTCTCAAAATAATGTACACTTCTGTTCCTCTACCAACAGAGAGCTGTTGCAATGGATGAAACTAGTATAGACATAGATGGAAAATTCTTTTTATTATTTTAGTTTACTGAAAAAACAGGTCTCTAGTTCAGATGAGAAACATTATTATTAAAAGGAGCAGAGGGAGGAAAAGTTTCCTGTATGCTTTCAGTTGAAAGTTTGAGAGCATTATGACTATGGTCATTTTCATTCTTTGAAGTGTGGGTGTCTAAAGCCTGAGCCAAAATTACAAATTAGATTTTGATCATGAAAGGACAAGGGTGAACGAGATATAGAAAAATTATGCTGTTTGCATCAGTTATTTAAATGAAAGCAGAAATTCACGACATAAAAATCACTAAGCTCCAGCATAAGGCTTGATCTTTTCCTTGGAATAAGTCTTTATTGCAGCTGCTAGAGCAGAAGTGATTTTTCAAAGACATTAGGGAGCTAATAGAAAAATATTTTAATTTTTTCTCCTGCAATACTGTGTGTACCTCCTTTGGATTTTTAGAAGACTGCAGGCAGTCAGTTTCCCTAGTGAGAATCTGACCTCTGGATCCCTGTCATTTTCTACACCTGCTGAAAAAAGGAGAAATCAGAGCATTCTAATATACTTTCCTTAAAGATATGAAAAGCAGTTTTTCTGGATCAATGAGGTTGTTCTTTGCCTTCTAAGGAAAGCCAGACTTTGATGGAATGAAGAGGTGGGTGGGAGCAAGGGAACTCTTCCTTCATAACTCTGCCATCAGGAGCACAGAAATGTCCTTATACCTAGGAAATCAAGGCAGTGATTTGGACAAAAGGACAGCAGAGAGGCTAGAGTAGAAAAAGCCAGAAGACTTCCTAATTTCTTTTTTTTTTTTTCAATATGAATATTTTTAATAATCCTTTCTGTCATTTTCCTTAACAAACCACATTCTTCCTATATTTACTCTGTCTCTCCCTGCTGCAGCTGCAGGCCTTCACACCATCAACCAAACTCTCCATGTAATCCACTCAAGTTGTAACAACGTCATGTGTGCTTGGACCATTGCCCCACATTTCTCCCAAAACAGTAGCTATGTTCCACAGTTCTTGAAGTCCTTCAAAGGTTGATCATGGGGAAAGGCCTCATGGAAAAGCCATAAGTAATCCTTTCTGTATTTCTAGGTTCTTTGGATAGCCTGTGAAAATAATTCATGAAGCTGCATAAGACCTAAGCTATGCATTAATACATAAAACACACATAATTACAGAGGGAGTAAACAATAAATAGCACAAACTGGAGCATACAAATATATTAGGTAATTAGTGTGATGAGCAAGAGTTACACAAACTGTAAATAACAACTAAATATTCTATTATAGTATCTGTGTACATGCAAATTTCCCTTATGCTTTTTACATGTGAGAAGGGAAATATTATGATTTTAGTCCTTCCTATTCTTTCTTCCTTTGATTATCTTTATTCTTCCTTCCTTCCTTTTCTTCTTTCTACAGACTTCTGAAACTAGCAAAATTTTATGACTGCACCTGAATTTTGCACAGTATCATAAATCAATATAATAAATCAGTTTCTATGTTCTCTCCACCATAGATAGGAGGGGGTTTCATTGCATTTACAACTTGATGCAGTGATTATTATGGCAAAAGGAAAAAAAGAAAAGAAAAATATTACATTTGTGACTAGAGGAAATCTAACAATGGATATCTCATAATTTATTTAATGACTTTTCAGTACCTTTTAAAATATAATCTGATATATATCTTTGTAATTTTTCACTGAGATCTCAATGTTTGAGAATGGTTGGAGAGATAACAGTCATTTCACCGTCTGAAGAAGTTGTGGAACTAATTCAACCCAGCAAAATAATCTTAACCAAATATATCTGACACCTGGGAGTGAAAAAGGAAGCAAATATGACAGCGACAGAATTCACTGCAGGAAGCAACAGTAACAGTGATTCCGTCTCAAGCCAGAGGTGTTTTACTGTAATTGCTGCTAGATGATCTAACATATACTCTTTTCCTGTAATACAGCCTTGGATAAAACCTGGCTACCAGCTGACTGGCTTCAACACCTGAATGCCAAAAAGTGCAATTTTAGGAGTGACATTGCTGATCTATTTGCAGAACACATCACCTGCCATTTGCAACATTGCTTGGGAGGGGGATCCATTAGAAAAAGAAGCTTCAGAAGAGAAATGAGGAGCTTTTCTTTCTTCTTGCTGGCCTCGTTTCATCTTCTCTTCTTATGTTTCACTAGGTAATTTTTTCCACTTCTTCCAGGCTTTATGCTATGGTGGTGGTGCTGAATGCTGATGAGGCACTGCTTAATGCAACTTCAGGCAATGTAGCCTAAGCTTTCTATAGTCAGAGAGCCTTTAAAGAACCTTCAATTAGCAAGCATCTAGACAGAAAGATAATAGAATAAAATACTTAATAAGCCCTTAAAAAGAGACCCAATGAAGGTACCAAGGCAAAAATTTGAACATAGTATTATCATTCAAATAGTTAAGACATATACACAGTCCGAAAAATATAACTAAGGTTAATGTTTATCTTATTTCATTTGAAAAAATTTGCTTCAATATCTCTAATATTTCTGGCTTTGTATTTAAACAATTGTGCTGCATCTATCCTGTGTTTAGCTGGAGCCTGTACAGTAAATCTGTATATTTTAGAGTTGAGAACTCAGAATAAATTTCTAATTATCTAGCAGACCCAAAATAATTTGTGTATTCCAGTGGTGTATAGCTTTCAAAACAATTATATCACCATGCAGACTCTGACTAGCAAAAATGATATTTCAATTATAGATGGGTAGTGCCTGCTGAAATAAAACTCTTACCTGTTTGAAAAGTCATTTATTAAATATAGATCACAGTGCCAGGAACATCATTATGGACCTTCCCTCCTTCCCTCCCTCCTTCCCTCCCTCCTTCCCTCCTTCCTTCCTTCCTTCCTTCCTTCCTTCCTTCCTTCCTTCCTTCCTTCCTTCCTTCCTTCCTTCCTTCCTTCC
>JAOTQP010000251.1:33187944-33208165 GCA_026413545.1 Cichladusa arquata | reverse complement strand
GAAGGAAGGAAGGAAGGAAGGAAGGAAGGAAGGAAGGAAGGAAGGAAGGAAGGAAGGAAGGAAGGAAGGAAGGACTAGAGCTACATTTCTGTTATGCTCATTCTAAAATGTTAAATCCCTGGTCAACCGATCTGTCACAGTTGAGGAGTGGCATTTTAACCTTGGAGAGACTCTACTCAGTGCAGGATCAATAAAATTTCATTAGCAATGAGTTGCTTTTAAAGAAAGGACTACATGGACATGGTCCATAACTATGGTCCATTACTGAGTTATAATTTGAAATGAGTGAGTAACTATCCAAAGCAATTATGAGGAGCAAGGAGTAAAGAAGAGTTGATAACAAAAATGAACTGATCAGTCCCACACCTTGATCGCTTTCAGAGTAGGTTCTTAATGACAGCCTGAGCTGAAATTTGTGATAGAGCATTCAGATTTGATTTATCTTTGCACTGGAAAAAGATTAAGTATACTTTATAGAACTGAAATTTACAGAATATAGATGAATAGGGCTGGCACCAACTTACACAGGCTGTAGTACATTGAAAAGGGACTCAAGTATTCGTAGTCTATTACTAGTCTAGTAATAGTCTATTACTATTAGTAATATTAGACTTTAGCAGAGGGGGAGAGGGGATGATAACACTTGAAATTAACAAACCAGTGTAGATAAATTATACAAAAAAGACCAAAATAGGACAGTAGTACATTTCAGCAGTTTACAGGCATGTTTTCCTCTGCATCTAGAAAAACAAACTACCTTTAAAAAAAAAAAAAAAATTAGCATGAGTCAGTGAACAAGGCACATAGTGATAGCGGTGACAGCAGCAGCAGCTATGGCAAGTTCTGGCACAAAATTCCCAAAGGAGCTGGAGGAGGAGTTCCTGGAGTCAGGAAAACCTGCGAGAACATGCAGACACTCACTAGACTGGTAGAGCCACACCCTTCCATCCCTAAGAGAAATGCAGCTTATGGAACCTTGACAAGAGTCAGAAGAACCCTGACTCTCTTGCTATAAGGCTGAACGAGGGGCTAACATCAACTGTGAGGAAAGAAAGAGATTTTCTTCAGACCATTTTTCTTCCATACTGAAGAAACGAAATACTACATTAAGAAAAACAGTTACCATTTCTTGCAAATTTTTTTGGTGCTTGTGTATTGCTTAAGGCTGAGCCCTTCAAGACATTTTCTGCTTATACAAAAACATATGCTTTCATTTCACAAAGTATATCTAGCTTCTGCAGCTGCTAAGATAAGCTAGAATACATGGCCTCAGTGAACCCAAAATATTCCCAAGCAGAAAGCTAATTAAAATTCCATCCACTTCTAGAGACTGTTTGCTTGTTTGTTTGTATCTGATTATTTTATGCCATCTCATGATTTCTGTGCAGCCTTAGTCATGACTCTTGAATGCTGGAGATTAGCAGTACCAGAACATTTCTATTCCTAATGCTACATCAGTACTCTGCACCACTGCCCAGCTCCTGCTGAGAACCTTCCCCATCTTTCACAGTTATTTTTGGCAAAAAATTATGCCTCCTACTTATGGCTGTAGTGAGGCATGAAGTACAGCTGTCCTGCTGTGGTCCCTGCAGTGTGAATTTGGAATAGGATGAACAATGATCCTATGCACATTTCCTGTTGCATGCTCTACCAGTTATACATGTTATATATATATATATATATATGTATATATATATATATCTCAAGCTAATTGGATTGTTTCTTTATCTTCCAGCTGCAATCAGGGATTACTTGATGAGTCTATGCAGCTACAGCTCATTCACACAGTCCATCATTTCTTTCTCTGATTGCAGAAGAGTCAGTTTCCCGGACACAAGTGATTTCTGTGTTGTTTTAATAGCAGTTGGATAGATGGAAAATATACCTTTAGTGTCATAGTGCAATATTCTGAGCTGAAATTTCTGAAGGGAAATTTACATTGTGTGAAATTGTGAACTCAATCAGATACTGTAATTCTGAGATCCTTAATATTTTTGAAAAGACTCCTCTTTCTCTTCAGTTGATGAGAGGCTGATTAAGACATCATGAAAAGCAGATCATCTAACAGTTGCAAATTTCAAGAGGTTGAAACAAAGGGAAAATGTTTCTCATGGAACTCAAGTGCTGAGAAATGGTCAATTCTTTGAAAAGTTGGTTAGACAAAAGTATTCTATATTGAGTTTGAAGGTCAGCAGTCCTTTTCATAAGAATGTGAACTGGTCCAAACATGTGAATCTTACTTACAAGAGGAAATATTTCAACCATGTTTACACAGGCATTTTAGAGCAGAGCTCTGGTTTGTTTAAGTAATCTGATTGACAGTACAAATTTTTAAGTTTGGAAAAGACCATAATAATAGTCCATAATGTCCAATACCTCTTTGCTGGAAATAAGCAGTCCCTGTTTCAGGTAACAAATCAAAGCAAAAAGCATATAGTAAAAAATTAATAAAAAAAATCCAAAAAAAACCAAAAAAGCCCACAAAAAACTGAATAGAGGTTTTTTTTGTACCCAAAACCTGCCTTTGAAAATAGTTTATCACACTGGTTGAAACTTCATATATTTCTTGATCTATATTCCTCGATAATTTTCTTTTTTGTGTCAACTGTTATAATTATCTATATTTTTCATAAAGATTCAAGATTAAAGTAATTAACCCGAATAAAATGTAATGGTGTTCTTCATGGTTTTCTTGCTTTTTCAAATTCCAAAACTCTCCTTTTATAAGACCAAAATAAACATTTTCAATCATACTGTTAATTCAGATTTTATGGTAAAAAACTCTTTTTCAATGTTAAAACCAGGCAAAAGCCTTTCTTTAATCCGTTCTGCCTCGAATTATGATAGTTTTATCATTAGTATCTTTCTTGTCTTGAACAAGAAGACCAATCTATTTTTTTCTCTTTTTTCTAATTTTTTTCTTTTCTTTTTATTATAATAGTTTTTAAAGATGTTGTCGATGATGTTGGATTTGAATCAAATTGGGAATATGTCTCTGCGGTCCCTTGAAGTTCCATGCTCTGATCTCAAACTCAAAATCGGGATTCAGAGGAAAGGTAAATTTTCTTTTTTTCATTTTAATCTTAGGAGTCTGATTTGAGCCATATCCAAAGTGCAAGATTGTACCAATTTTTATTTTATCCATGTCTACTCATTCTATATCTACTTATCTACACCAAAAGACTTAAGGCCTTATTCTCTGTTATGTTTCTAGTGTTTTATAAAGGATGAATAGTATGTAGGACTCTGAAGAAGATCAAGAATAGTGCTCTGATGAGAAAATATCTTCTGTACAGAGCTCTTGAATATGCAAAATGTCTACCACACATTGCTCATATTCTCTCAGATAAAAGAAAAGCCAAAATACAGAGCTGGGAGATGGAGAAGGAAAAGGAGATAGATGAAGAACATGTCACAGTGAACATATCACACTTTTTGTCCCATGGCAGAGCAGGAGCCAATTTCAGAGTCTTGCAATCAGTGGCACACACCTGCTAGCAGTGGAAGCCTGCATGTCCTGGTGTTTGAAGACACAAATGCAGTAGATTTTCTGTGAAGAGACAACAGGCGAGCACAGGAAGATGAACAGGGGGTCCATTTTAATTCTCACACCTGACATTAGTTCAAGGAGGTCAAACAGCCTTGCATTTCACTGTAGATTTGTTTGATGTGTCTCATAGGCTCGATCTGTCTTCAGGAATTACATCGAGGCACAGGAGCTCAGTGCTCAGAGGATTCCTTTGCCTATGGAATCCTGCATGCGCATCTTCCTTTGAACTGTCCCTTCAACAGCTTTTTCCCCTGTGTCCATGGGTGACTCCTTGGTGTGCTTCACCCTTCAGAGGAAGAAACAATGCAGGAGAATCACTCCTTAATGGATTCAGCTCTTCATTTACAGGTCTGACACCGGGGTTTATATGCTATTTTGTTCACTAGCACATTCCGATTTTACTGGTAATGTAACCTAAAAAAAACCACGATTGGTGTTTGCACTGTGAGAACCTGAGAAGTCTCCACATATCCCACTTTTCAGAATACATCTGGCTAGTTTATTACTCTTCCAAGAGAGCAGTCATATTCAGTACCAGTAATTTTTACCAGCTGCTCTTGTCAGCCAGCAAGACAAATAGCCTTGCTCTGCCTCCAAGCAAGGTCAGTATAAAAACTTCCTCACAGTCATTAAGAAAAAAAGAGTTTATCAACATAAAGATTACACATAGTATTTACGGAGGAAAAACTGAATAATGCTCATATTGATTACAGAAAGACATGATTGTGAGGTTCAGAATAGAATCAAATATTTGAAAAAGAAAGCCAGTCGAAATGGCATTATTATCAAAGTTATTTCAGAATTGCATTATATGCCATTTTCTTTTCTCCAAAATAAATATATAAACTTAAGTTTTTTTAATTAAACGATTTGGACTTGGAAACTGTATGCTGGTAACAATTTGCATTCGAAGCATTATGGTGGGGTTTTATTTTTGTTAAAAAAATGTATAACAAAGACTTTATGGAAGAGGGGAAAGAACTGTCTGGTAGCGACAGGTTGCTTGGTAACTGGAATTTGAAAAGTATCTTTTATAATCTACAATAGTCGCCCTTTCAAAAGTAGAATTTCCTCATGCAAAACTGTCTGTAAAAGCTATAGAAAATATAACTGAGGAAGAAGAAATTGTTTGACCTTGAATACTTTAGCATTCAGGTTCTTGTGAAATGTTAAAAAAATCCAAAAGTTTTTAAAACTAGCATGTCACCTTACTTGAACAAACAAACAAAACATAATACAGGTTTCAGTTGAAAAGCAAAATAAGTCCTTGCAAGATGCAATGACACACTTATAATTACCTGAATAGTTTTGAACAAAGAGCTCTTTTCTGATGTGATTCACTTCTTAAGTGTAAGTTATTACCATGATTGTGCATGTGAGAAACATACAAAAGCAAGATACACACTTCAGGATTTTTAAATTACAAGTTATTTTTTAGACTATTAAATCTTACAAGTAATACATCAGAAACTTCTAGTACATTTTTTGAGTCCTAGTACAGAAATTATGTGAATTCTACACTTAGTTGTATTTCTTAATTATTTGCAACATTCTAATAGTCCAGCTCAACCTTTTCTGAAAATACAGAAATAAATAATTCATAGATGCTTTTTATTTAAGGGTCAACCTTTTGTGAAAATAGTCCTAAATTAATAGAGATGCTGATTGTCTGAAAACAATGCCTCAAACCATTTTTGGACATAAAAATGATTTATTGACTGAGAACATCACCTTTCTTTTCAAAAGTTCTAATAAAAAATTGACAGCTGCTGTGAGTGATAAAGACAAAGATATTACAGAAGAAAGTGTATACACATACTAAAATGATTAAAGGATTGAACAACTGTCATATAAGGACAGGCTGAAAATAATGGGAATTTTTAACTTGTAACAAAGATGTTGTGGGGGAGGGGGAGGCACTTACCAACCTGCGTAAGTACCTGATAAAAAATGATGCAGCCAGATTCTTCTCATTGGTACACAGGGAAAGGACAAGAGGCAATCAATACAAACTGAAACACAGGAAATTCCATTTAAACATAAAAATTATATACTAAGGGTGATAAAACATTGGAACAGGTTGCTCAGAGAGATGGTGGAGTCTTCATCCTTGGACATGTGCAGAACTCAGCAGGATACAGCCCTGGGCAATGTGCTATGGGTTGAACACTGGTTGAACTGCTTGGGTTGGACTGTAGGATCTCCAAATATCTCTTCTAACCTCAACTATTCTGTGAATATATGTGGAAATCACTGGGAAGAAATTACTATCAAGTCTAGTTAAAACACAGTTTGGCAAGAACTTATTTCTGCCCTCCAGACTTACAGATTGAAGAAACGTAGTCATATCTGTCCTGTAGCAATGAGTGAAACATGACAGAAACTTGTACAATTCATAGGAAGGGGGTTTCTGAGCCTTGGCAAAGATTATGCACTTGGACTCTCACAGTTGCAATAAAATTGCTTACTTGTATTTGATGCTTACACCAGATGGACAGAAAAACTTGGCTAATAAACAATATATCAAGTCCTTGCCTGTGATGAATGAGGCAGTTCACATTTCTAAATGTATGTGTTTAAGTATCTTCCATGGGTGCCACTTAATGCTCCTAATTTCAAGTGTAATTTCACAATGCAAGATGTGAAGTCACAGAAGTGCAGCTCAGGAGTCAAACGCATAGCTGGACATTAAGTTATAAACTGGTGTTACAGTCCGATTCAGCTGACAGTAGCATCAATCGTGGGCCATTCACTTAAGAGATGGACTTGATAATCCTTGTGGATCTCTTCCAACTCAGAACATTCTGTGATTCTGAGAGTGACAATTCTGCACTAGTCACACTCATGAATCACTTGAAGCAGCCTGAAACTCTTTCTGACTGCCACCAGTCAATCAGGCTGTCAGGGGTGCTGTCAAAACATTTGAAATTCCCCCCACTGAAGTACACAAGAGTGGAAATTAGGAGTCTAAGTGTTGTGAGCTGAAAAGTTACTTCATTACTCTGAGAGGAAATCCAGTTTTAATTAAATTCACCAAGTAATGAAGAACATGACTGTGTCAGTGATTAATTGCCCTCACTCTTTTATGGATAAAAGCAATTCTGAGAAGAAATTTTATCAAAATGTAAATTTTTTAATGCAATAGTGACTGCAATCCTGGAACACAACATACCAGCTAAGGAATAATAATAATAATAATAATAGTAATAATAATAATAAAAGAAATTTGGACAACTTGTGTTTTATCATTAAGACAACACAAATGGCTGAGGACAAATTATGCCAATGCCCTGGATGGAAAAATTAGGCACTCCAAGGTGTACCTACACAGCATTTGATTGGCAGAAAGAAGGAGTTCTATACAGAATATACTTCGAAACTCACCTAATCATTGCCTCTTACATTCACATGGAGTCTCTATTGCTCTGAAAAGTATCCTATAGCCATGTCTGGAACCATGGCACTAGGGCTTTCATCTTTATGGATCCATATGATCCTAGTCTTCTGGACTGCCCTAATGAAGTCCCTAAGACGAAGTGCAGCTAAATCCACTTTTACTGACAGCATTTATTTGTCAGCATATTCAGAATAAAGAGTTATACCTTCTAGAACATAGATAGGTATAAGACCACGGATGCAAAACCCAAACACAGCCATGATGTGAATTTATATTCATTGTTTTTCTAGAGACCTCAGAGCCATGCCCCAAAGCAGTAGAGAAGTGCTTTTAAGACTCTTTCAGTTGCAATATATTGCTTGTTTTTACCCTATCAACTTGTCACACTCTTCTTACTGAATGCGCCTCTGCCAGGAATAACAAATCCCTGTTTAGTTCATATCATTGCAGAGCAAGTTTTGGTTCTCATGTTAGGGAGTGTGTGCTGCAGGTTGATCTCGGGATGATGAGAGCCCAGGCTGGAGGCTGTGCCCTGCCAACCCTTTGTGTAACAAAGGGCACAGGGTCTTGTGGCCAGCCAGGGGACAGGACTCAGAGGCACAGCAGGAGCCCACAGCCCCCTGACTCTCCCACAGTCAGACTGTGGGAGTTCCTCTAGTCACAGCCCCTCAGAGGCACCAGCTTGAGCTGTTACTTTGATATTTAGTTATTACACCATTATCAAATTATTTGAAGGATCTGGACATCTGGGACTCTGCTATGGGAAGCCTGGGGTCGAGCCACTGAGGAAACCTGGTGTGGCTGAGAGTAGGAGGTGCAGCTGAGAAGGAGCCTCTGTCTCAGCTCAGGTGTGTGAGTGACCCTGCCAGAGGGTCCCTGGATGGTCAGACAGGGCTGTTTCCCAACACTCAATGGACAGATGCTTAAAGAAAAATTTCCAGCAAGAAATTCTTTCTTTTCTTTACTTCTTTATGACTATAAAATGAAATGCTGACAGTCTTTGAATGAATTCTGTAATAAACTAGCAGATAAAGTGATAATGGTTGATCCTGCAATATTCAGAGAGGATTTGGAATCCTTTAGGCCCTTGCAAACTCTTGTAGCTTTCCAGTGTTCATCCTGTGACATTTACCTGCTCATTTTGATGAATATGTTTTGCATTACTTATGTGCCTAAATATAACAACCACATTAGCATGCTGTGAAGCATGTAGTCCTTTCACAAGTCTTATTTGGACTGCATATTCTTCTGCACAAATACTGGTTCAGCTAAACAATGGAATATTGACTTTTGGCTGAAATGACATAATTAATGATATTTTTCTGTTTTTTATTTAATTAATTAAATAATATAATTTCTCTGTTCTCATGTCATTATTCTTCTCTTCAGAATGCCAATATTTACCAGTGGCTTTCTAATTTACACAGTTTCCCTTCTGTATTGAAAAAATATGCTCAGTTATTATTTTCATCCTAAGTGCTGATTATTATAGTTCCAATATTCAGAAGCTGACTGGAATACTCTGAGATGGAGCCTTCAAAGCTTTTACATCAAAGCTATTACTGCTGTAAGATCTTTGATGAAGTAAGGCAATATGTTTTTTTAAATTAATTTTTTTTTTCTTAACAAATGTACTACCAAACTAACAGTTAGCCTTAAACCACAGAAAGCAAAGAAGCACAAAGTTTTGTTTCCTGTATCAATGAAATTTTATAATAGCCTCCAAGGATATAATTATGATTATGTTGACATCAATACTGTTTTGTAAACATGTAGAAATACAGTGATGTGGTTCCACTCTGACACAATCACAAAAAATAAGGAAAAATGAAAAAAATTGAGAAAACCTATTTCTTACAAACTAGTGTATAATATGAAAATTTCACAGTCACAGCCTTGTGGAACGTGTTATATTCAAGGCCTTAGGGATCTTGAGCAAAACATTACTACTCTGTTGGGACTTTCACTTCAGATTTGAGAATCCCATTAGCACGAGCAGCTGCTGAGCCTGCAGCATGAGCCTGCTGGAACTCCCTGTGCATGTCTGTGCTGAGTGCTAGTGGCTGCTGGGGCAGAGATGGCATTCCAGCCTGTCAGGAGAAGTTGTGATTCTTTTTTTTTTTTTTGTTATACAAAAGTTACCTCAGTATCAGAGGAAGGAGAAAACTCTCCATGAATGGAGAGGAAAGGTCATCTAGGATCTACCTGATGCTACACAAAGTGCATGATTCCCAGCTTCTGAAAGGATATAAGACACATCATAATATCCTACCTTTAAAAAGAGGAATTTTTAACACCATTTTTGTCACCATTTTCTTATGGATATCTAGTAAGAGCCCAACACTGCCTTTCTTACTCACCCTCAGTGTAGAATATTGATGAAGGGAGTTGAGATGATGAGTTACATTCTTCTGTATTATTACAATGAGTTTTGAATTAATTCCCTTGACTCTGGGTTTTTTGCTACTGCATTGAAATATGCTAATAACTACACAGACATTTTACTGTTGTCAGGAAAAAGAATAAAAGAGAGATCCCAAAGTGTGCTAGTGAACCCTTAATAAAAATTACTTACATTTGAAGCTCATGAAAAAGAATATGTAGTGGGTGACCACAGAAACAGGTGCAGGTATAGTCATAAGTCATATAAAAATGCAGCTAGAAAAATAGCAGCTATTTCTCCCTTAATTTTATGCAAAACACTACTGTACTCTTACTTGACCATATGAAGAACAAGTAGCTCAAAGAGGAGAAGAATGATTTTCATTTGTTGCCTTCTTTTTCTAAGGAAAAAAAAAAGAAAAAAACGTTGAGAATACAAAGTTTAGCATAAAGAATAAGATCAAAGTTTTATGCTCTGAAAAATCTTAAAGAAATTATTTGAACAGGAAAATTTTTCTCATCTCTACAGACATCGTCACCCAAATTTGTTGAAATCTTATACTTCATATTTTGGCTAGTGGCTGGCACAACTGACAGTGAGAAATATGGAAAAGGAGAGGAGGAGGTATTTTTACAATTTCCATGTTGTTTTTTAAAAAAGTAAAGTAGATGGATCTAGTAAGGAGCAAGTAATAGGTACACAGGCAGCAAAATTGGCTGCTGAAAGAAGTGATAAGGTAGAAAACAGACAGAGTAAATCAGCACTCTGTCAAGTTAGATTGCCAGATG
Organism: Cichladusa arquata; assembly: GCA_026413545.1. Lineage (NCBI taxonomy): Eukaryota > Metazoa > Chordata > Aves > Passeriformes > Muscicapidae > Cichladusa > Cichladusa arquata. The sequence continues at coordinate 33,198,047 of JAOTQP010000251.1, read as the reverse complement.
AAGCCCAGGGAAATAGCCAGAAGGTTTGTATGTCTATGCTTATACTTCTGGTAGCAGACTACACTGGAATAGAAATCTTGCTTAAAGTACAGTTTCTATCAGAGACGTTTTTCCTGGAAAAAGAAAAATTATTGTAGAGACTGCAGTATTCATTAAGTGTCCAGCCTCAGCAGTCAGTTAGGGTCAACTCTGAATTTTACAATTCCATTATACTCAGAAGTCTCCCTGATATTTCCACATCAACTTTCTCCCTCTGCATGCAGAAATTACCTCTCCTCTCATTAGATACATACAACTGCAATGCTGTATGCAGTGTAGGAGATGGGTGCTGCTTTATTAATTACATATTGTTTTCTAATTTTTCCCTGTAAAAGAAAAAAACAATATTGAATGCATCATTACATTTGTAATTATACTTAGGAGAGAACTGAGAGTTTCCTTTGTGGAAAGTATTCATGTTTTGAAATAATTTGGTCCCAAATTTGTACCAAACATACTTCTGAAAAAATATTTAATCGTCTTCTATGCGACATCTGCCTCTCATTTTTTAAATTAAGTAGACAGAAAAGAAACTAGAATATTTAAATTCTGCTGCGCTGCCATGACATGTTCCATCATAGGATGTAATGTGGCATATTTACTAAATGCATTTTCTACTAAAACATCATGAAGAAAAGGAAAAATGGTAATGATAATATAAAATAACAAAATATTTGTCCAAATAATGTAGTTTGCAAACAGAAGTTTTTATTTTTTCTGGTGCAAAGCAGGTTTCCTAGATATGTCTTTTAGTAGACTTACTGTAAAGATTATGTGTTTTTCTCTTCAAAATAAGTTTGGCCAAAAATAATAGTTCTATTAAAATTTAGTAACCTTTTTTATTTCTGAATTCAGTTACAATGGCTGCTCCTAACAGTGGCTAGTGAATAGATGAATAATCATTCCCTGCCTGTATGCAGTTAAAAGTTATTTTCACTACAGTGAGAAAGGACAGTGATAAATTGGTCAAATCCAATAAAAGAAACACTAAGTGTAAAATTATACAGAATCTAATTTCAGCAGAAAAGTGACTGAGTACTAAATATTAAAAGTACTGAGAAAATCAATGCTGACTATTGAGAATACATAATTAATCCAGTGAAAAGGAACATGTATATTTTACAGTCAAAGTGACACTTCTAAAATTCAAATACAAGGTTTGGCTTAGAGAGAACATTCATTTCAGAACCACTTCAGTAAAATATTTGATATTAAGAATTACAAGCCTAGGTGAAAAGACACTAGCCTTCTCTTCCAGTAGCCTTCTTTTTTTTTCTTCCATTTAGTAAACCGATATGAAGCAAAATAAAAAATCATCAATCACAAAATTTGCAAAAAAACCAAAATATCTTAATTTTAGAACTTTCATTATAGGAATAATATATGTTTCTGAGAAATACATCAGGTATTATGTCAATGAAAAGCTAGAGTTACATTGACATTTCTTACAGATTTCGAGGCTGTCCCTCAAGGTAGACTAAGCCATATCAGGCAATCCAAAATGATACTCCCAAGTGAGGTAATGTCCTTTAGACCCCATTAGAGTAAAATCTCACAGGTAGCAACAGGGATCAATAAGGACTTTGGTACAAAGCATTCCTAAAAGCATTTCATCAATTTATTTCTGTTAATTTATTTTTAAGTTTTATTTTTAGGGATTTTTTTAGCGTAATTTAATTCATCATGTTTTACATAAAAGATGTATAAAACTTTCTATTTACTTATTTCTTATTTATTTATGTAACTTGTTTGAGATAGGTGTCATTTGTGACAATGCAATGTGTTAATGACATTCCTAGGGAAAGAGCACATTTGTATTACTGCACCAGGCTGAAACTCTTCCCATCTTTTTATACAAATCAGGAATTTTGAAGTCTGGCATTGTGATATCATAGTACCAGCCTAACTTTGAAAGAAATTTCTATACCTTATGTATGTTAATCTTACCCCTTTCCCCAACACCCACTCCAATCTCTCCAAAATTCTTGTATAGAATCTCATGGGAAATAAATGAGGCCAGATTTTTTCCTCAAGCTAAGAAACTATTTCTGTATCTTGAAACCCTTGTGGTACTTGCATCACATCTTTAATCTTACTAAAAATGGTATTATTCCTTCTAAGGGTGGAGCAATATATTCTCATTCACAGGGTCCTTCTGTGAAAGAATTTGCATGCTAGATTGCAGTCCTCAGGTTTTTACCTTTTCTTCACAAAAGCTTGGGATGTTTTCACTGTATTATTTGTCCCTAGAAAAAAAAGCCTTAGTTGAAATATGAATTCCCTAAAACAAACTGAAACACTGCTTTATTAAATTTTAATCTAAGTCTTTTCTAACAGGACTCATCCCAGTCCTTTAGCTTTATTTGGAGCTTTCTGGCAAGTCAATATCTATGACACATATTTTTCAATCTATGCTAGATATCAGGATAATTTTTTTCTGATGTTTAAACAACATATTTTTACATACCACAGCCCATTTTATACTGCTTATTTTAATATTCCACCTGTGAGCTCTAGATTGAATTATTCTTATTTTTATCACAAGTGAGCTGCCTGTAACTCTCTCAGGTCTTTTGGAACTTGTCTAAGAGGAAGGAGGGCACAACCTAAATCTCTTCTATTTTCTACAAAACATATTAGATTTTAAACTTTCTTAATATCTGAGGTCTAATTGTATTGTTATTTCAGGTGAAATTCAATGAGAGAAAGATTTGGACTATATCACAGTGTATAATTTTTGGATGAACTAGGAAATTAAGTTGATCATGTATTTTCAATAACAAGTCCAAACTATTTCTGGTATTAACTTACAGTGACATATAATTGTAATAATGAAAGTTACTACAACATAAATTAATCATGAGAGGAGTGCTTCTCCATTGAAATGGTTATTGTCAACATGCCAGATCCACTTTAAAATTACTCTGTCAGTTTAATCAACCACATTGAAAACAGAAAAAAAGAAATTGTGGAACTCTTTCCTCATCCAACAACAGTAAAGCTGGTCTTGGTATGCCAGTGAACATCAGTATGCAATGAAGATTTTATGCTGCAAGTAAGGAGTGCCACAAGACATAGCACCATAACAACTGGAAAGCATTGATTTATTCAAGTGCCACTGATAAGGCTAGCTCTCTTTTATCAAGTTATGTGTACATACAGAGGGGACCCTGACCTGGGGGGAAGGCAGATTGTACATTTGATTTTTGATTATAAATCATTGCAGCAGAACGATAATGATACTGAAAGCAACTGTTTGATACCTAATGGTATCAGCAAGAATAAGTCACGATTTATTAATATTCATTTGATTTTTAAAAACCATTAAATTATCATTACCAAGTCAGTGTAATATGGGAACCATAATTAGAGTGTCTCAATTTGCATTTCTAACTACAGTAATGAGAATTGTATTCAAATATATTTTCTTTCCTAATCTACAGCTGAGGCTTATTGAACCATACTTTTGTTCCAGTAGCTAGGAAAAGAAAAATATTCATGATGTGTCTGCATCATTTTGGGGTTATTGCTGAGGTTTGAAACAAGCTGAATCCTGATGTAAATGCAAAATATTGCGTATAAACTCTAAACTCTTTCCAATGGCAATGGAATCTAGTGTGGCAATAACATATTAGCCACCAATGCTACAAGGTAAACTCATTTATGGAGCATCAAGCCATAAATGTGAAGTAGATTTGATCTGTAGAGAAACAGTGTATCTTCCAGTACTTTATTTAAATGTCCTAAAGCATATGGGTAGGTGTTTTTAGCATACTTGAATACCTCCTGAAATCATACACTTGAGATATCATGTCCCAGCATCCCTTCCCCTCTTCATTTTGTTACTTCTTTTGCAGAAATCTCTCATTTTCAATTGCCTAGGAAAGAAAGTATTCCTAAGATCCCAGAAGTTCATGAGGTATGATCATAATAATCCTTTATATAGCAACTTGTATGAATAAATCTTTTTTCCTTCTGTAAATAAGAATTCAACATAAGCTAGTCACTTATAACAATTTTTTTTCTTTGACAAAGCGTATTACAGTTTATAGCTGTCAGAAAATAGTACTTCACTTTCAAAAATAATTGAAAATATCTTCTGAATTTCCTAGACATTTGTGTTTTTTTTTTTTATTCTGGAGTAAAGGTTTCATTAGAAACAAAAACATATGCAAACTTACTTCTGATTTTAGTAGAAGAGTACAGGGTTTTTTCCATTTTTTAATCTCTACTTCCAAAACAAAAGAAGATAAAATGCTAATGTTACTAAACATAACTGTCGCCAAAAAAACAGTTCTTTAAGAAAGATGAAATGACAGGGATCAAAATAAGATATTCAGTGAAAACTTTTTTGCAAATTAGTCAATCATCTGTATCATTTGAGTTTCATCCAATGAACTCCATCTGCTTTCAGCTTTCCCTTCTTTCACAAAGCCCAGCCTTCTGTATGACCCGAGTTTCTTGGTACACCATGTCAGAAGTTCTTTTCTAACATGGTTAAATGTGAATAATCCACATTAAGCACAGGACCTTTGGTTTGAAGATCAGATTCACCTATCCAACTTCAACTCTGTACATGATACTACGAAGAAAATATCTTTGTGGATTTGCTTAATTGTGTGCCTGTGCAGTTATTAGGTATTTTAAAGTTCTATGTGTGGAGGCCAAAATCATAATATGAAAATATGCCTGCAGTGTTCTTTCATGCAAATGTACTATACAGATGTATACACGACCAAGAACAATGTGTATTCATTGTCTTCACAGTTCTTGAGCATTTTTTTAAGAGACTGTCTTCCATGACTATGGAACATCTGGTCATCAGCTCAACACAAGTCTATGAAATGTGAAGTATAAAGAGAGAACCTTTGCTGCTCAGTCTCATCTAAGATATCAAAATATTTTTCTTTTACTTCTTCAAAACCTTTTCCTTTTTCATTCTGTCTTGTGTCAAGATTCATTTGTCTGCCTCCTCAGCCTTCTTTTTTCAAAAGGCTGTGGTAACACTTGATCTTCAATGGCTGCAGGAAAAAAGTTTCTGAGATATTATTCTGCTTCTGGTATGTTAGAACTCCACATATTTGGGTTCTGAAAATCTTATTGACTGAATTTTAAAATAGGTACCAGCTTTCATAATTAAAAAAAAATATTAAGGACTAAATTGAAATATAAAACACAAGGATAGAGCTAATCATATTGTTTTCTACAGAATTGAAGCGCGCATGCCCGGCAACTTAACAGGACAGATTATATTCCTGAAGATAATACATATTCATCACATTTCTGTTACATACTCATCACATTTCCTGAATACATGCATATATGCTAATTATTTCTGTGAACTTATTTGGATATTGTTGTAACCAATATCCGAGAGGTATAAGGAATGGTTTGTCCTAGAATCCCTGTAAGTGTCCCATAGTATAACCATTCCCCTCTGCTTTTATCTCATTGGCATGAGGCCAGTGCTTCCTTCCTGCCTTTTTCCTAGAAGAAGCCACTACCCGGTTCCTTCTTCCGCTTTGCTCCTGGACCACCATGAAATAAACTACGAACCCTGAGAAAGGCAAAGGGTCTCTTTTGAATCCTTTGTCCTGTCCTATGCAGAGCCTTGCCCCTTCTTAGAAACTGACCACAGTAAATAGCTAGAAAGGAGGTACAGCTTTCTGCAGGATATGAGGTCTTTGGTGGTATTTTGGGAGCACCTCTTTTCTCAAAATTCCCTTTTACAGTCCCAGCTCTTCTGAAGAATCTTCTTTCCTAGAGGGTGTCTCAAATATGTGTTCAGGTTATCATCATTCTTTGCTTCAGCACTCTATCTCTGTTCTCAAAACGAACACTTTTCTAGTATATCTCAATCACTAATATAAGTTAATAAAGAAGAATTAGCTGGCACAAGACTCATTAGTAACAGATGCAGAGAGTTAACCCAAGGCCACATTAATCTCTGGTATTTGTGCTAAACTGTAGGGTACAAAACTAAGCATTAAACGAATACAGGGGTTATATACTATTGTGCTAAAGTTAGAAGAATTTTCCAATGTCTTCCCCCACTGAGGCATAGACTTCTTCTTAAAGAAATATAACCTGTTTGGTAACATTACCTTTTGATTTCTTCAGGCAACATAAAGATTAAAAAAAAAATCAACAGATTGCAAATGTCATTGTATTACATTAACATTCTGCTATTTTAAAAAGCAATCTTTTTATTACAGAGTATGTGACAGAGGAGTTTTCCATTCAGTAAAGGTTTGACAGGTGTTTTTTATTAATTTGGCTACAATGATGAATGAGGCTTTACACCTTTATTCCTGTCAGGTTGTGCTGTCAGTGAAAAGTTGGCAGAAAGAAACTCTCCAGGTGGTATAAATCTCTCATAGTAACAAGTCCATAAAATAGCTCTGACCTAACTATTCACCCACATATGAGCATCAGCAGTATTGCCAGCTCCAAATGTCCAGAAATACCCAGGCAATTTTAAAGGAGTTTTTGAATAGTCTTTTATTTTTGTGTTACATTAAGGATTCAGTATTGTTCAGTCAAGTTTAGGTTTCTAAAGACAGGAGAACTGAGAAAATATCTTTCTAATAAAGAAAATCTGATAATCTGTTAAATGAATCCAAGGGGTTCTTAAGACTTACAAGACAAATAATACGACTGTGAGAGTTTACAATGCAATGTCAGAAGGGAAGAGTTATGTTAGGGTCAAATCCTAACAGAATATTTCTGCTCTAATGTTGCAGACATGAGGGTTAGGGTTTTTTCCCAGAAAAGATAATTTAATAAAGCCTAGCTTTCTGTGTTTTTCTGGAACTATTTGCAAGCCCTCATGATAAACACATTAAGGGAATTTTTTTTTTTCCTCATCAGGTAATTTTTCTCCCCAGAAACAGAAATGTTCCTTGACTGTTACACACAGTTGTAAAAACTGGTGTATTAGCACAATGAAACATGTTATAAAAATAAGGCTTGGCAGGGGCTGGATCAACTCTGCTGGTGAATCTGCAGCTACTCCAAATCATTATTGGCCAGTTTAAATTTTTATGGGTCTACTAATTTCGTAATATTTTAATGCCATAATCTGATGAACAATTAGTGATGAACTTTGGTCTCACAATTTAAAACACCTTTTAGTGAGTAAGTGTACATTTAAACTCACTGAAGGGCTCTGTGGAACTATCACCTGTTATGGTCTATGGCAGCTTTATATAATGCAGGTTGCTTTACAGGGCATGGATTGCAATAAGATGAATAACAGATCTCAGGCTCTTCATCTTGTTTCTTCTTCACCTTCCTTTCTTGTTTATATTCTCTACAACTTCATATCATCCTTAATTTATGTTTTACCTGCTTGCAGTAAATGTTTTCAAATAAAAAAGGGGACAAACACTGGGCTCAGAGAATGTTTGATGTTAGCCAATCTTTTTTGGCTTGAGAACACTACTATTCTTGTTTGGATATCTAAAACAGCATCAAGGCCCATAGTGAAAGGTAAATCAGCATTTAAGGTAAGTTTCAGTCAAAAATTCCTGCCTGCCAAATTTTAAGAAATCAATATGGCACCAAAAAATCAAAATATATAAAAAATCATCTCTATTGAAAGGTAGGGATTTTTCTCAGATTTGCTATTGTGTTGTTACAGATCTATTTAATGAAGATCAATGCAGCTGAAGTAGTATTAAGAAAAAATTTCCTTTCAATGCTAAATAAAACAGAAATGGTAGCACACTTCCTGAATAAAAGGTGAAGAACTGGAAATCTTCTCTGAACTGCTTTACTACACACATTTAGTCTACATTATCTGAAAATAAAAACCACTTGCAATAATAAATTGCATGCAGTTAGGCCACTATGAAAATAAAGTAATGCATAATTTAAGGAAGTCAGAATGTTACTGACATTAGAACTAATCAGGAATTAAAATGGATTTCCAACAGCAATCAGCTAAATTTATTTCTGACTTTACCAGAATCAATATGTTCCTTGGAAAGTTTTTTAATTAATAAATCAGGATCTTCTTACAGAAACCTTTCCAATGCAATGTTTTCAACAAGCTCTAAAAGATATTGTGATCTTTTTCAATCTTTTTCTCATCATAATTCTTCATTCTTTCCATTAGACTATTAATACTGTTAGTGAAAAACAATTGAAAAGGAAGATAAGAAAGGTCTAGATTCTGATCTAGAAGCTGTCTAGTGTATAGAACACAAGCTGCAGTACAGTACTTGGAGCTGGGTCAGGCACACACACAGATACAGATTTACTAAAAATATAGAAGTTCATTTTGTGATGTTTAAGCTGAAGGTAGTAGTAATGCAACAACTTAGAATTTCATGTCCCAGAAGCCTGGTGCAGCAGCTTTACTGTGGGTGCTGGGGGTAGTTCCCTGGGAAGTGTGCTACCTGCACACACCTATAGGGTTTCCCCAGAGTTTTAGCTGCCAGTTCAAGCATGAATATAAAATAAAACAAAAACCTTACATTTGTCCTATTTAACTGTTAACTTCTTGAAGTAACTTGAAGGTAAGCATAGGGACCTGAATATGTATGGTCTTGCTTTTGTTTCAAGTTTACCTTGATTTATTAAAAAGTGCAGTAACAAACTCTCATACAAACATCATTTATGAAAAGAATTGCCTTCTTGTGTGAAGATTTTATATAAGAGCTTAAATGACCAAAAGGAGGGGGATTTCTCTCCATGGAGAGGACCTGTGCAGCATATCATGGGAGAGCCATGCAGGGTTTATCTGATGCTTTGTGCAAATGGGTTTCTCCTATATGGGAAGATTTGTTCACAATCTGTATTTGCATTCTATTTTAATAAAACAGCTATTTTATTGTATCATCTGTTGTTGGAATGTTCTTGTTAAGGTGAAGAAAGAGCTCTGCACCATCCTTTTCTTCCTCTCTCACCATGCAACCCCATACTGAGCACATGGACTAGCTGCGTTTCTTTCAAACTTTTACATCTCTTGCTGTGCTTTGGATGTTATTGCAGCACACAAAATTATGAGGAAGCATATATTTTCTTCACCTTTCTATTGACCAAAAACTTTAAAGTGGGAGTGGCTATATTTTTTTTACTGCTGATACAGCCTCATGAGCAGCCCAAGATTTTTCTCAGCTTGACATGCTAACAGAGTTGTGGAGGAATTTGTTATAATGGGGTAAATTTTGCTATGTAAATCACTCTAGAAAACTGAAAGAAATATGATTCACCATAATTAAGGAGAAATTACATGTATTCTGTTTGGTACCAGTCCAGTTTCTTCAACCAAATGCAGTTGAAGCACACAGAAAATATTTACTGTAGACTTACTTAAAATAATTGAAACTATTTGCATTATTTCATACATAAACAGCACCTCTAGAGTTAGACAGCAAACAATGTCTCTGGCAACAGATAACCAGTAATTACTTTTTGCTGAAACCACATTAATGTTCTAAATAATGCAGTCACTTCTGTGTTAAAATTTCATGAGCTTGATTGTAATTATTCTTCAGTTTGTGTCAGTCTCAGCTCTGCAGTACACTCTATGAGGCCTGATCTAAAAATAACATCAGCTGTGACTACTTTGTCCTTTTCTAACACTAGAAGATTGTAAATATGGCTAGAAATTCCTCTTTGCATATTCTTAAAAGGAATTAAAAGACAAATTCTGAGAGTTACTTGGGGGCAGGGGAGAAGTTGTAGCCTCAGCACAGAATTGCAAGATCACAGCAGAACGCCATGGAAAATATGCATGTCATGGACTTTACTGCTGACTTGAGAAGGGACAGATTTCCAGTATTCCATGTGACTGGTACAAGTGTGAAAGCTCAGACCCTTCCTGGGGCACTGGACATTGCTCCCTTAACTAGGAAAGCTGAAATGGGCTGTAACAATCACTGTTGCCTGAGTTAGTTTCTTATAAGAATAGCCACAATCCTGGATATTTCTCAGTATTTCCCAGCACTTAAATGGGAAGAGATGAAACATAGGCAAACCTTGTCACACAGTTTTCTTTTTTCTTTCTTCTCCTTTTTTTTTTTTTTTTTTTTTTTTTGTTTGGGTTTTTTTTTGGT
>JAOTQP010000251.1:33156178-33182433 GCA_026413545.1 Cichladusa arquata | reverse complement strand
AAATAAATATAAAATTCTTTTTTTTTTTTTTTTTTTTTTTTTTTTTCAGGCAATGAACTTCAATTGCTAAGGCAAATATTTTCTGCAGAAAGCCCTTACCCAGCATCATGGTTTGCTTCCTTGGAACCAAGATGCTTTGAGTCATCTCTGTAGAATCACTTCTGGAAAAATCTGTGGGATTCACTTCCTCAGCAGCTGCCCTGTGGTTTCTGTAGACAATCTTAAAGTTGCACTGTGACATTTTAAACATGTTAGAAGTCAAGGGTAAAGGAAGGATATATTTGCTTTCTCCAAGATCCTAATTTTCTCTTCTTTCTAACAGTACAGTAAATGCAAACACAATGTTGATTATATTATGAAGTAAAATTTATTGCACTGTGTTGTTTTTAAACTTAGAATTAATTATCCCAAACATCTACTAGCTGAAAATGTATAGCTACTTGTGTGAACATATATGGGGGCTTTGTGTGGTTAAACCACAATAATATCTAAATTTTAACCACCAACTTAAGCAGAATACTTAAAGTAGTTGCCTTACTTCTGCATTTGTTTTTACTCATCAAGCACTAACAAAACAATAGTGCTGTTAAAAACTGTTCAATGTCAACAGTTGATCTGTGTACATTATTGTTCCTTGAGTGGCTAGAAAACAATTTAAGCAACACAGAGTTTTCAAGGTGGTTGCAGTTTTAGAGGCAGTATAATTTTTCACAAATCTAGGTGTACTTCGAATGCTGCAACAATACTAGGAAAAATAGTTTGCTCAGCACATGTCACAAGTAGGATCACTAATTCAGTTTCTCTGGCCTTACTGCTCCCTGTGGAAAGGCTAAGTACTTGCTAATGATTCTCTAGCAGCTAAGTTCACTTGCAAATGTTCTACACATTTCTAAAAATAAAAGCATCTGAAAGGCATTATTACTGAATGCTTTAACTTTTGAAAGTTAAAAACATCAGAAGACACTGAAAAGTAAGAAAAATCATCTCACTTCATAGGCTCTGTCTTTGTGCCTCTTTATGGAGAGGATGGGGGAAAAGAGAAGTGGCTTAATAAGAGTATAACTTTTGGCTGATGTTAAACACCATTCAATTGGTGCCCAATGTGGGGCACGAGAGGGTTGAGATAACAGTTCTGACATGAGCATTTGTGTAATAAAAAGCTCCTTGGTTACAGTGTTGCTCAATCTGTTCGTGTGGGTGTGATACCTAACCCTGCAGATATTTCTGTATGTACTCCTCGTGACTTTTCAGAGTTAAAAAAAAAGAGGAGAGGAGACCAGGATTGCTTTGTTGCTGTACTTTGTGATATCAGTTTATGACATAATAACAGCAAGGGCAATGAGGGTCATTTGGCATGTGTGTTCAGTGTGTTCCTCCTGGGTAGCACCTGCCCTGGGTGCTACCTCTGGGAATTCTTTAATAATCTTACCCAGACTGTGGGGGAAGCAGGGGAGGATTTTTTTTCCAAATGTCTCACCTCCTTCTCCTCCTTAAGGCCTCCTACAACAGTGTTTGAGAATTTTTAATTCCCACAGGATGCTGAGGAAAATGTGCTCTTGTTGCTGTGTCTGCCAGGGTTCCTCAGTACAGTCTGTAACATGTTTGGAGCCAGGACAGACATTTCTAGGGAAGTTGTCCAGATACCTGTCCCAAGGTAGTCATGAGGGGCATGGAATGTGGAAGAAAATGGGCCAGCATTAAAATGAGTATTCTAGTCTAATGGTTTGGAGCAAATGCACAAATACAGGACCTTTATAAGTTGGCAAAATATCTGAAAGAAAATCTCAGTAGCAGTTCCACGCAGGTGCAAAGTTATGCAACATGCTGGGCCCTGGCTACTGCTTATCAGATGCTGCTGGTCCAAGGCAGTGACCTCAGGGGAAGGAGGAGGAAAGCAGATCAAGGCACTGTGACTGCTCAAATTGAGCTGAACCAGAGGAACAACCCGTGCCAGCAGCAGTCACCCTCAGAGAGAAGAAATCCAACACCAAGGGACTGTGAAAGGACCAGAAACTCTTGACTTCCATATCCCAGTAAGTAAAGATGAGTCTTGGGTGATGACTCAGCTGTTTTATGCCACTTATCACATCATTTTAATATAAATATCTGGCTTGTAGATCTGCAGCCTGGGATTCTTTTTTTGTTCATGGTAAATATTATACATATAATATTAGTTTTATATATATTAGTATTATATATAATATTAGTATATAGTAACCTCTGTATGATTGAAACAGTATTGAGGCCTTCGATGGCCAAGAAAAGATGTAGTAAGGATTTTATGCCTCAAGCAGCATGTAATATAGAAAAATATTTCTAAAAAACTACTCACTTATGAAAGCAATTTAATATATAAAAAATGGAGTGTTTGCACATAATGTGTTTTATTTAGTAAATATTTTGAGAAAAAATACTGATATTTTACTGTCATCTGTAGAGTATAAAAACAAGATTTCATGTGGTAGATTTTTTATTAAACAATTTTTTGTGAGTTTTCATAGTCTGATCTTGTAGTGATAGCCTTCCTGATCTACAAGCAAGTATTAAGGGACATCAGAATTATTTCTTTAATTTTCCATTACTCTCACTGTCTGATCACATAAGTAGTGCTTGGCAGCATGTTCCTTCAGAGTGTTGAAACCATAATTTTCTCAAAATGTTTTTTTCAAAGGACATACTTTTTAGATTTAAGTTATATTATTCTTATGTGCTCCGTTAGCATTGGAGATATTCCAGATATAGCAGCTGCAGAGTATAGTGGTTTGGAAACAACATTTCAGTGTTTTAAAATGAGAAAAACCATAGCTTTCTAAAGCGTATTGATTGTTAATTATTCTGATAGACACAAACAAATGGAAACTGCTCAATATTAACAAGCAATCAATATCTATGACTGCATCTCCACCAATTGCCTTAGAAACAAATGCCAGTGAGAATTTAACGTTAAAATTTTTTCAAAGGGGTGCTCAGAGTTTCAAGTAGTGGATGACACAAAAAAACAATAGTATAGCCATTTGCTATTCTCTGCTAGAAGCAGACAACTGTCCATTTTCATACATAAATTGTAGTCTTTGATTTATTTCTTTTTTATTTCTTTTAAAGGAAGAACTTAATACATTATAGTGCTTTAAACTGTACTTAACCAAGTGAAACAAATTGATCTGGTGTTTATGGAAATACCAACCAGTAATTTATTGCTTCAATATCTAAGCTAAATTACCAAAGAAGAGATTGTTCTCTTGTTCTCAGATTTGCTGGGAAATATAAGCCATCCCTTTTTTTTTTTTTCTACTCTGGTCTAATTGTCTTGCTAACAGCACTATCAGCCAGAGCAAGTTCTCTCCATCTTTAAATTTTTGTAGGAAAACTTCAGATGTCTCTTAGTCACAGCTTCACAAATTAGAAAGTATATGACCTTCTGGCATTTATCTTGAGGCAGAAAATAGTCATGAAGCACTGGTAGAAGTAACACGGAGTGCTACTTCTACATTATGTTTCCTGGTTGTATTTTATGACCTCACCTAATTTTCTTCCTCCCCAGCTGGGTCTGTTCAGCCTGGAGAAGAGCTGACTGAGATGGGATCTCACTAATGCATATGAATATCTAAAGGAGGGGTGCCAGGAAGATGGATTCAGGCCCTGCTCAGTGATGCCAGCCACTAGGACATGAGTCAAAAGGAAGAAACTGATGCACAGGAAGTTCCACCTGAATGTGAGGAAGAACTTCTTAACTGTGCAAGTGACCAAGCACTGGAGCAGATTGCACAGAGAGTCTGTGGAGTCTCTCTCACTGGAGATATTCAGGAGCTGTCTGGACACAAACCCTGTGCCATGTGCTCTATGTGCAATGACCCTGCCTGAGCAGCGAGGTTGGAGCAGATGATGCACTGCAGTCCCTTCCAACCTGACCCATTCTGTGATTCTGTGAATATAGAAAAGGTGGAAATATCTTCCATAATGAATATTTAGAGATCACTGTCAGAACTATGGAAAATGACAGCTGCACTGGGTTATGTCTGTGCTAAGAATTGAATGTAAGTGTAGACATCAAAGGTTTTTACAACTCAGCTAGTTTAGTTTTTTACTGTCTACAACAATGATGAAAAAATTACTTGATGTGTGATAGAGTATACTCTTATGAATAGCTTTTCATGATACTAATTTGACAGACTCCATAGTACATGACAGGTCTTGTTTTAACCACATGATGATGTCAGTCTATTCACCCCTTGAGACCTTATACTTGATGTGTTCTTGTATGAATTAAAATTTAGATAATGGTTTACAGTTCTTCACACTTTTACAAGTTAGGAATAAAGAACTAGAGCTAAAAAATATCCAATATATATTTTAAATATATTTTTAAAATTCCAGCAATAATATGTGTCGTTTTTTCTTCTAAAGTAACTATGAAACTCACTGTAGCAGGAAACACTAACAGTATTGTGCTTAATTTTTGCCAAAATTCTTGTTCTCAGCCAAGATTTAGGCAGAATACATTTTGAATAACAATGACCTTATAGAATCATAAAGCAGAAATGTCATGAAGGGGAGATATTTGCCTTAGCCCAGTGTAATATTGAAGGGACTTGCTGTATGAATCACAAAGGAAAACATACCCCAGCTTTGGTTATGTGGGCTGGCTGCAGAAAAATTTTGAAGAACACTGTACTTTTCCTTTTAAAGATCATAACATTGCTGCATAACATGCCATGGTGTTTCTTCATTTATCACTGTTATTCAAGTCTGATCTATGTTTCAATTACTATTTATTATATAGAACCTGTATATAATGGATAGGATCAGCAGAAACTAGATTAGATAAAGTAGGGTTGGGTCAGAGTGGTTTGTGATATAATCTTAAGTCTTTAGCCATTTTTTCAAGCAAAAGCTGATTTTTCATTTTTTCTCTCTTTAATAACATTCTCATGAGATGAGAATACCACTTTGGTCGGGGTGTAAATGAAAGTTCTGGGGTTTATACAGCAATGTAGACCAAGATGATATGCTGCAGTGTAAGTGGCATTTTTCTTGAAACCACTGCTGCAGTTCTTTCATCTGTAACTCTTGTTATTAGCACCCAATTCACCAAGATGAGAAGTCAGTGGCAGCTTGCCCCACTGCAGTTACAGAATTCCTATAAGTTAGGGGTTGAACCTTGTAGATGCAGCTTCTTTATGCAGTTTTGTCCCTCATAACAATGATTAAGCCACTGACAATAACATTTCAGTCTCTCATAGTTGTGGAATGTATAAAGGAAGTCTGGTTGTTTCACCATTAAATTCAAGCACTAGTCCAAACGCAAATAAGCTAACTTCATGCTTACATGCCTGGATAAATCAGAACTAGCAGAAGATGATGAATTTTCTTGCATTGTGTTCAATAATACTTTAATCACCATTCCTAATTATAGCCATGTTTGTTGAAATTTAAAAGGTAGTTGATGTGACCTAAATCAAAAAGAAAACATTCTGTGAGAATCTCCTGAGTGAAAGTCAATGGCTTATTAGCATCCCTTACAATTGCAGAATAGTCTAAAAACTTCACTGCTGATAATGAATTGAGGATAATACACAGCAGTATGTGCACTATTAATAGTTATCTAGGTATGAATAGAAACTCAGCCAGACTTGTCTGAAAGTATTCTCTGATATGTCTGAAAGTGTCTTCAAGGACTGCTCCTTAACGTTACATCTGAGGTTTGTGAAGATGAACGTGACATTTATTATTCATTTAAGAATTGACAATAGGGAAAATCTTATTCTTTTTAAGTACTTTTAACCTTGTGTAATGGTAGTATAGATCCTTCAGATTCTCAAAGACTGTCCTTGTGACCAAAAGCACGCAGACAGCAAGCTGCCCGAAAAATTTCAGTTATGTCAGCTATGGAAGTTACCTTGTACTCTGAGAAATCACCTTGGAATTTCAAAGGAACGAGAACTTTTGCCTAGTTCCACATATTCACAATTATTTGGGGTAAAGTGGTGATTTTTGCTGCTGCTATCAAATTATTCAGACTAATCCCTTTTAAGTTGAAAGTGAAAGGTTGCACTGATAACACTTAAGGACTGACAAAATGAGAGATGATATGATGACAAGTACAAAGCAACACTGCTTCCCAGTAGCTCAGGCATTTTGTGGTAGACTTGTTTGATCAAATTAATTACTTAGAATTTAAACTTCCACCTCTAATTTAATTTCCTATTTCCTGTCAAAAGTGTTGTCCATGCTATCCTGAAGCAGTTCTTGAAAAATCACATTTTCCCCTGTTGAAAAAAAAACAAAGATTAGAATAAAATTCAGAACCCCAACACTTGTTCAGAAAACACCAAACTGCATTACTAAAATTTTTCTACCATCTTCTTGGGCCAGATGCACTGGAGGTTACTGATGCTTACAGCTAAACTGCAATACAAACACATTACACTGTAAACACTTTAAACTCATACTGTCTAAAAAAATGCTTTTCACTGGATACTTTCATCTTTAATTTTAATGAAATGGTTTGTATTTTACTTAAAACTTTCCTTGCTGCTGTACTAAGTTTAGTTAAGGAAAGTATCAATGCCCTTTCACCACCTATAAAAGCATTAAATAAGTTTACGTTGATTCAGGAATTTCTATAGGTCAGTAAAGTGTTTCTTTGGGAAACATACAACCACAAAGTCTCAACATAATTTTTCTTTTTTTTTGTTCTTACCTGTCCAGTGCACATTCAATACCTATGCAACACCCTTGTTGATGAAAAATGACTGTAGGTCTAACAAACCAATCACCAAGGAAAGTTTTACAAATTCAGAGACTTTTCACAGGTCCTGAAACTCTGTAGACACAGGTACCAGGCTGTTGTGTGTGTGTTTCTTCAAATTATGATCAAAATACAAGACAATACATTGCATTTGGTGACTCAATTGCCATAAACAGGACTCAGGACAAGCCTTGTGTCAGGTCTTACACAGCTGCCTGCCTATCAGCAAACCCCTGCTCTCACAAGCTGGAAATATCTCTGGTTGCAAAGAGGAACATCTCTGCAGCCATGACAAAAGTCAGTAATGACTGGATGAGCACCACAAATCTCCAATGCCTACAGTTCTGACCCCTGTTATTTTGCTGGATTGATTTGATTTTTCCACTCTTCCAGGTAAGAAAATGGATATTTAAACAATTATGAAGCACTATATATATGTTAATTATTGGAGAAATGAAACTGATAACAGCTACTAGCAGGGAAAAAAAGGATGTCTAGGGAAAAAAAGTAGTAAAAAAAGTTAAGCATGTGTTACAGTTGAGTGCTGAAAACGACAAGGAAAAAATATATCTAAGTATGACAAAGTAAGAATGAGAAGGAAAGAACAAAAACAAATTGCCATGAACCTTACATACAAAAACAATGTGAAAGAACAGAAATGCACAGAAGTGTAAAAGAAGGTTAGAGACAAGAAAATTTTAATTTCTCATTCAGTTGTCACAAGCGATTGTAGATGTCAGAAGTTTAAGAGTCAAAAATGCCAAAGATTGCATTCATGGAAGAAAAAATAATTTTAAAGACAACTAGATATAAAGGATAAATTTCTGGCTTTTGAATGTCTGAGCTGTAAAACCCTGGAGAAATCCAGAAGAACTTTCTGGGGAGTTGCTAGTTGCAGTTACTATATTCTTACCCTTTCTCCATGCTCTCCTGACTATGCAGTAAACAAGTGAGCAATGAAACCACTGACATAATTCCAGACAATTAATTAATCCTAAAGATAACAGAAATAGCTAAACATTCTTGATAGTACTGGAGTTCAGCTCCTAATCAGCAGCAAAATTAGAAGACAATTATAACATATTTTGGTCATTAAGGTGCAATAAATCTTACAGAAAATCATCTTACAGATTTTGTCACGAGTTCTGTAATTCAGCTGATTTAAATATTTAATTTAAAGACTTTTCAATATTTCCATTAAAACTTTTGATTTAACAA
This sequence comes from Cichladusa arquata, assembly GCA_026413545.1. Lineage (NCBI taxonomy): Eukaryota > Metazoa > Chordata > Aves > Passeriformes > Muscicapidae > Cichladusa > Cichladusa arquata. The sequence continues at coordinate 33,174,467 of JAOTQP010000251.1, read as the reverse complement.
TATCTAAATCTTTTAGGTAAAAATAGCTGATTTTGTGAACGTTTCCACTACATTTACCCAAATTATTCAGTATAGCAGGTTTGAAATCTATTTCGACTATATTGTTTGACTTTTATTATATAATTTTTATAAGAAATAAAAGTGTTTGGACTTCATCATGAGAAGTAGAATTAATGTGAAGCAAAGAACTTACAAGAGCCTCCATGTTAATAACCCATCACCTTCACTCCCAGCATTATATTAGCATTTGAGCTGACATTATATTTGCTAGTAGTCAACACATATATGAAACTATCAGGTTTTGCAGATATTAAATTAAAAACTCTTTCTGGTTGCATCTTCAGGTTTTATTTTACTACAATTAAATACACAGAATATTTTTTTTTCCATAGGATACTTCTGCTTCTGTTTTTTGGACAGGGCAGAAAAGAATTTGATCTGCATTACTGTTCAGTCTAGAGTGAGGCTACATGGAGAAGGACAATCCTGGGTGAAAAAAAAAAAAAAAAAAAACAGAAAAAGACATAGGGCTTACCAATACCCTAAATCAGGGAGTAACTGCAGCTCTGGAAATCTCAGAAACCAATGCCTTATTCTGAAATCAAGAACCAACCATCTATCCTTCTACAATTACCATGGACATAAGAAAATAAAAGCTTAAATTCATATGCAAGCCTAAATTCATATCAGATAGGACTAAGGACAATATTATGCAGTATTTGAATATCCAAGATGGAAATTTAAGCCCATATTTTTTTGTATTTATTTTTCAGCAATTCAGAACTTCATAAATTATCTTTTAAGAAGAGCACATCATTTTAGCTCGTATTTAATTCTGTCATCTTGAAATTCATGTCTTACTCAAAAAGAACACTGTAATGTTACAGATCTAGCTGAAATATGTTATGGACCATGTTTTATTTAATATTACTCCTGGTGGTAAGTGAGATGCTTACACAGCATTCTGCATATGGCTTGTACTTTGGAAAAAAGAAGTCATTGGGAAAATGGAAAAACAAATCCACTGAGATTCCCATAATTAAACAGAAGAGGGAAGTAGAGGGCCAATGTCAGTACAGTTCCAGCCACTGGGCTTCATCAGTGCTATTTTCAAATTACACGAATGAGTCAAAATATCTGGAAATTAATGACAGTGTCTGTGCAGCAAAGGTTGCACCCAAATAATACTGAAGTGAATTTGAATGAGCTAGGTGACAGGAAAGAATGGAACAAATGTTTTAAAAGATCATAGCAGTTTCCCCTGCTTAACCATCAGATATCTGAGAGAACAGTCAAGTAAGAATTATTTCATATTTACAGCTGGGTTGTGATTGCCATCAAGAAGCTGAAGGCATTCAGCAAGTGTTAATCTAGAACCTAGGATAGATACGATCTAGAATATGATGAAAAGCCTAAGACAGAAGTTCTAGGGGTTTTATAAAGATGAACATTTGAGAATTCATCCCTTCATAATCAATGTGGAGGAGAAACAGCTTGGTGTGACCATCTGTCACAAGTGTGCCAGACACTGCATAACTACACCATCAGTGCTGGTTCCTTTCTGATGATGTTTTCAATCTTGAGTATAAGAGGAAAATCAGAGCAGCAAGGGTGAGAAAGACAATCACCATGTCAGTATGATGGGCATTGCCTTAAACTCCTTAATAGTTATCTAGTTTTGAAAAATGTCTATGAACTATTTACAGACTACCAATTCATGTGGTACTCTGAGTACTGTACACTCACTATGGAAACAGCAATGAAAGAAAGGGCCTCTTTGGAAACAAGAATGGTAGTTGAAAGCTAATAGTAACACAGTTCTAAGGCTGATCCTTTCAGATACCAGACTGCAGAAACTGCACAGAATAACGTCTTTACCTTCTGTTAGGGATGTCCAAGTCACAGAACATGTTTTCAAAAGGGAAAGCAGAGAATAGTTCATTAAAATGTTTTAAGGTAATTTTTTCAGTTCTTGCTAGAAGCCTTGCTTTGTTATTAAAGCCTGACAAATTGCAAAAATTATTTTTCCCAGATATTTTTAAACTTTGTAGCTGTTTTTCCACTTACTTATCTTCAGTGACTTTTTTGAAGTGTGGAAATAAAGTTAACGTTCCATTTCATTCATGTTTTAGGATTAAATTATCATACATAATTTTTGACCCACTGCATGGGCAGTACACTTTTTGCACCATTTTACTGAGCTTCACAGCATGAAAAGATGTAGACTGTGGAAACAGAGCTGTCAGCCTAATTTGAGAAACAGCAACAGCAGCAGAAAAATAACAAAGCCAGCTAACCCTGTAGTCCAAGGAGTGAAACTACAGCAACAGCATGAGCAATTCCTGCTGTGAGGGAGCATTTCTTGTGTATTGCTTTCTTGACTCTTCCCTGGAAGTGATTTTTTATAGAGGGGGCTTATTCCTTACTTGATTTACAAAGAAAATAAAGTCAATAGAACTGAACCAGCATCCTGAAATACACTGCTAGGTTTCCTTAAAAATTCTTATTTAATCACTTCTCCACATCCACACTGACTTTGTAATTTGATGTGTGCGTTTTGGAATTCCTGCCTTGAGTTCCTCCTGCATCTCTTGGAGTTGCCCTTCTGATTTTTGAATCACAGTCACTCTTAATGAAGTTGCACTGCAAGGGAGCGCATATTAAATTTCACTGTTCTGTGATTGCACAGACCAATCAATCTCCCATTCCTGAGCATGGAGCGCAAAAGTGCCCATTTTGATCATTCACTGGGAATTTTGTGTAATGCTGAATCAAATCAATATCTTGCCTACTATTCTTTGTATACTGATAATATGTACAACATATTGGACTGTGTTAGAAGGTACCTTAAAGATCATCCAGTTCCAGCCCCACTGCTGTGAGCAAGGAAACCTTCCTCTAGAATGGGTTGCTCAAAGCCTTATCCATCCTGTTCTGTAACACATCCAGGAAATGGAGACCCACGGCTTCTCTGGGAGGCTTGTGCCAGTGTCTCACTACCCTTGTAGTAAAGAATATCTCCTTACAGCATTTGTTTGATTTTAGTGTGTGAACACAGGCACCTGCATCACGGCAGGCACAATTCCTGCTCTGGAAAATGGTGTCCATCCACATTGGAACTCCTTTAAACTTTCTTTGCCATTTTGAATTCAATAACCTGCAATGGATATATAAAATATGCAACCATTGTGATTCTTTTTTTTAAACCAACTCTTAAATTACTTACAGGGTTGTTATGAACCCATGCCCCTGTGAAGTAGCCCTCAGTGGAGAATTTTCCTTCTTATAGAAAAGGACATGTGATATTTTCTTGCTCAGGCTGAGCATGAAACAAGCTCTGCAGTGGACTGTAACAAGTTCCCTCAAAAAAAGTAGTTGCATTTTTTTGTTTTGTTTTCTGATGGGAGCTAAGTATTCTTATCTTTAACTTTTGTTAACCAATATCGTTCTTGTTTTGTATATTCTTCTCTTAAGCCTCTTGCATAACACACACAAATATGAATACACGTATCCACTACAAAATTTTCCCCATCAACAAAAAAAGCTGGGGCCAACAATGATGAGCTGTGGTAATAATACTGCTGTCACAAGGAGTACAGAAGTCTCTATCCTTTAAAGAGTCTGAACTTATAAAGACAAGAATATATGTTATCAAACCAACTAGTAAACATGGAAAACAGCAGACACTTCTGAATGCATAAATCTCCCACAGGTCCCTGCAAAGCTTCTCACTATAAAGGGCTTCTCTTCCTAAACCTATGCCTAAATTATATCGTCCAGAGTAATAGAATATTTCCACTGAGGGTGTATTTAAATTTGGGGACAATATGGTATCTAGATAAGTTTATTGGTCTGTAGCTCCTTTTTCAGGAATATTTTCTTTCTTTTAACCTAGATAACCTCCAGCCTAATAAAAAAGTCATTTTTCCACACCACTTACGCGTCTTACAGTCTTGTCATGGATGATCAAAATTAAAACAATATTTCCGCTCCTGTGACAACAGTAAATTCTGGAATATGCAAACTTACTAAATCAGCAAATTGTCACGTATCAAATTTGACAGCTTTACCACACTCAAAGATGGTCCTCAAAGAGTAATCTGCAAAAAATTTGCAAACACAAAGATGAATGTTGTGATGGTCAGAAAACAAACATAGGTAGCGGTCTATGCTCACGGTTCAGAAACTGTAGACAGCTGTATTAACTTGTAGATAATGGGCACTCGGGGCAGGGCCAGCCATGATCAAAGGGCTCCAGCCCTGCCACACGCTTCATCCCTGTGGTTCCAAGCTACAGGGCAGTCCTGTCCCAGGGGGCAAAGACAGCACCTCCAGCCCCACATACAGTGGGGCCTCACCAAGCAGGCTGGCCAGGTCTGCTCCCCACCTGCAGGCAGGCATGACAGAAATGGCTCTGCAAAGGAGGCTTCTGGCATCTCGTTTGGACCCTTGTCCTCTGGAAAATGCAAAACTGTATTTGAAAATCAGGCTTGTTTTTAGACTTTTTCCTTTTTAGATAAAAAGGCATTCATCTCTCTTCTTCTATGAATCTAAAATCAATAGTTAATGTTGATTGGAGTCAAAATTTATTTTCCCAGTCAAAAAAAAACTGTGCAAAGCATTTATGTAGGGCTGGAAATTTCAGCAAAATTACAGGTTTCCTTAAGATGTATATAATTATTGACATTCCTGTCTCAATTTCCGCTTCAAAACTATCAGAATTAATATTCTGGTCTTTATAGAAGACTTAATATTTTTCATATTGTCTTTTCTCTCCTGTGAAGAATTTTGATGCATTTTCTTGAAGGGAGTATTTTGCACCAAAGTTGGAGGTTTTTGTTGACCCCCCTGAGGAAGACTTGGTCCCACATGCTCAAATCTCCTGTTCTGTAGCCAGCTTGACCTCTCTGATGCCAAGCAGCTGGGGTATTTTCCCTAAAGGGAAAAAATCCCTTTTGTCTTTCAGTACAAAAATGTCAGTTTCCCATACACTTCTGTGTCCTATATATTATCTCAGCAGAGCTACAGTCCACATGATTGAACTCTGTAATGTCAGGCTACATTTTCCTCTTGTGGCCTGTGCTGTTTGTTTATGAGGAGGAAAAGTATTGATGATAATTCTGTTTTCATTAACTTGGCTGTCTTGTATTAACCAGTTTCATGCTCTATTCTTTTACTAGCTAATAATACTGATACCTGTTCTGAGTGACACTCCAAATTTTAATCTTCTGAACCTTGGAGTAAATATAAAAGCAAAAGCTTACAGATGCTTTTAAACTTAATTGCAGACATTTGAGAAGAAAGAAAATGCAAATGTAGCTGAGAGCTTTCCTTTATAAGCATATGTCACTCATTCTGTGAGCAGACCAGAATATTCACAAAACACATTTTACCTGGAGTTATTTTTTAGTAATTACTCCAGTCAGATAGAAAGAAATCAAAGTTCATGCATTTAAAGTATATGTTCTCTGTAATCAACACCACACAGTTTGAATGAGTAGGCTTCTAGAAAAGTGTAGAACGTGTTGCAGGACTGTAACCTTGATTAGTATCAAATGTCAAAAGAAAAGATCCCTATAATTTACTTTTTAGGGTACAACAGGATACAAGAATGAATTCAAAATAACAGTCCATCTCAACTGCATAATTAATTTTTCACAAACCAACAACTAATGGGACATAACTCTTTAAATCTTCTGTTTTGACTGGAGTTCATGGAGGAAATAAAAATCATGCTATTACTATCCACAGAGTGTTGAATACACTCTCTTTTTAAAGATTAATTTTTCAGATATTTGTCTCTATGTGAGATGTGATGTTGATCTATGAGAGGCTTTTAGAACATCTATAGCAAAAATTGTAAGATCAAAATGGGAAAAAGAATTTATGGCCACACCCATATATCTTCAAATTCTCATAACTTCATATTAGATGCTCTTGCTGAAACAAAAGAAAACACACAATAAAAGAGCAAGAAGAATGATCTTTCCCCCTCAGCCTTAGGTTTGCCTGAACCACAAGTAATAACAAGCTACTCAAGTTTGCTTCACTGTAAGGATTTTGAAGTAAGTGTATTGCTGTATTGTTCCTAATTCAGCTACTGTGATTAAAACAATCCCTTCAAACTGGTGTGAAGGTGCTGGAATCTATTTATTCTTGCCAGATCTTAATTTGCTCTCCTGGATTCCCAATGCATTAAGGTAAGAAGAGTAAGAGAGGTCTCCTGAATTAGTCAGATGGTGGGAGGAAACTGTGGGAGGACACGGGGTGATTATGAACAATAAGTGACTGAACTTGTATCTTCATTGGGAGAAGGATCTGTTGGTGTGAGCAAACACTATTACTGAGGTCCAAAGCATCCACTTCCAGCCTTGACAGCTGCTCTGGGCTCACAGTGCAGCCAGGCACACAGAGCCCTCTGTGTGAGCCCAAGTGAGGAGTGAGGCAATATTGGAGCTACCAGCACCAAAACCAGACAAAACAAAAGCCAGAATCCCAACGGGTCTAATCCTTCTCCAGGATAAAATGCTACTGTTATAACGAGCTTTAAATTATTCTATTTCTTCAACTTGGCAAGAAAATTCCCATGAAATAGGTGACAGTGCTGGGACTGAAATGATGTGTTGGCAGAAGGGTGCAGGGCGAAAAAAGACAAGGTCAAGGGAAGAACACTTGAGCAAGCCTTTTTTACATATACTTCTATTTCTCCACATCTTTACATTTTCTTCTTGCACTGTCTATTTTTTCCCAGCAGCACAAAATAGCCATTGGCATTAAGAAACTATTCTCAGTGTTAATAATTATTTCTGTGAAGCAGTTCAGTGAAAATTAATTGTAATCTGTGCTGTGGGCTACCACAAAAGTATGCAAATTTCATTGCTATTTTATTATTTTCTACTACTTTGTTTCCTTATGCTTTGGGAAACTTCAAACATCAAGCTGTATCTTAACTTGGTACTTGCTGGGAGAGTAATGCTGGGCTTTCACTTAATGGTGAGTCTTAATCACTAATGGCTCTGTGCTGGCACTCTCTCCTTATATTTGCAAGTATTTAATTGCTTCTGAAAGTATTAATTCCTCTAACAGGTCAACAAATAGTTCACATTGAAGCTGTCTCTCAACTTTTATTCTAACAATCAAAGAGAAGCTGTCTTGGATAAGACCTTTATCCCACATCTAACTTATCTTTTTATATGCAAAATACAAACCAGCTCTCAGCTTCAGGTGATTTTACCAGTACCTCAGCAGCCCTTTAGCTTACACATCTAAATCTCATCTAAGACTCCCGACCAGGTCTGTTCCTTTAGGCAAAGGATCATCTATTACCATTAAGTATCAGAAGTATCTCAGTGGGATAGCGGAAATTCCAACCTTTATGTTCCTAAGGTTTTTTAAGACAAGAAAATGAAGTTCTAATAAACTTTCGGGGTTTGACAAAACTTTCTCGGTTGTGAATTTTTATGGATGATCGTAGCTCAAATTTTTTTTAGTAAAATGGACTGAAATCAAAAAATGTAAAAACTTCTCAGAATTCCAGATAATAATTCTGAATATCCCTTATGTCATATTTCATGCAAAAGAGCGTCTCAGAAAATGTCAGAAGCATGCCATATGTTTTCTGTTCTAATTAACAGAAGATACCTTACAATCCTGCAGTCACCGAAGTGAGATTTATTGCAACTCAAAGGCAGACATGATCCTCCATAGCAGTTAATAGTGTTACAGGGTAGAATATGGCTCCATCCTTCTAAATACAAAAGTATGTGAAAACACTTTTAAGACTTGAGGTGTAAATTAGTGTTCTTGTAGACCATTAATTCAATGTGGCACTTAAGGACATGGTTTAGTGGTGAACACAGTGGTGCCAGGCTTGTGGTTGGACTCAATGATCTTATAGGTCTTCTTCAACTTAAGTGATTGTATAATTTTGTTACTATTTTTAAATGTGACTAAGAGAATATATGTCCTTAAATAATTCAGAAACAAATTGTCCAGGCTTTGGACAGGGCAGGTTAATTTTTGCAGTATCTGGGAGAGGGCATGGTCAGGAGATGGAGGTTGTTTTATACATCTCACATCATTGCCAGGGGTGGGGGGAAGAGAGTCTCTTCCAGGGAGAAGGGATTCCTTCCAGTCAAGAAAATATAGAGGGAGTTGTGGTGTTTATTGTAGGGGGATTTTTGCATGAATCGTTCCTCTCTACACCCTCTATCATTCGTAGTGTTTCTATTGCTCTTTGTTTTCTTACCTCATTGCTGCTTTCAGCCAATTGTCCTTATCTCAGCCTGTGATCTTTGCCTTTTATGCCTTCAGTTCTCCTCTCCAGCTGGAGGAAGGGGTGGGGGAGCAGGGAAGTGAGCGGTGCATGTGTTTTAGTGGGAGCATTAAATTGGACAATACAATTCCTAAACCACTGCACAAATCCTACTGAATTTATCAGGGCTTGGGCCGGCACTGCAATATGCCTGCAAGTTGCAAACTTACTACATCTGACACAAAAAACCCTTGAGATTTGAAAAAAGTTTAAATAAAATGGCAACACATTGTCAAGAACACAGGAACATGCAGAGAATCAAATATTATGAAAGCTTTCATCCTGCAAATGTTCTTAAACATCAGTTTCACTTTCAATTTTCAGACACATGGACTCTGTGCCTGTTTCTTCTCCACAATTAATGTTTCTACAAGACAGGAATCTTACACTTTCTGAGACTTCCTGAATCTTACACTTTAGTCTCCTGTGAGTACAACACTAAGGGAAGATAAAAAGAACAGAAGAGGGAAATATTTATCAACACCTGAATGTTTTCTTCAAGTTAGTAGGCATATCATGTTTGTTCAAAAACTTGTATGGTATCAGCACTATCTTAACACAAACATGCTTCAAGAGAAATCTTGACAGTTTTCAAAAGTCTCAGTCACTGAAATACAAGGCAAAATTGTCTCAAAATCTGGTGATTCTTTGCTTCCAGAATGTCCGTATGGTGAAAATTCTATATTCTGTGCTTCTATACTTGGGAAAGTATATTCTGAAAATTATTAGCAGTTCTAAGGGCAAAATAATAATTTGTGTTTCAAATACATTTGCAGTAGAAGGATCTGTAGCTTCACATAATTTTGTTATTTAAAAGATCCGTGAAACATTTCTCCTTAAAGTCAACCTTGCATACTGCAAGTGTTTAAATATCAAATTTATCTCCCTCGATGCGCCATTATTACCCAATAAAATTCCATAGTTAAAACTTTGACCTCCTTAGACTTTTTGATAATTGCTGGATGTAACTTCAAATAATTAACAAAATCACTTTGTTAGTGTAAGTTTTACACAAAAATTCAATACCACTCTCCCCAAACATCCTGTCAAGCAAAAAGTAAGGAAAAGTAAACCTACAGAGTGGGAGAGGCAGCAAGGAAAATGTGAAGGAGTTGTGATTTTGCTGGTGTCTGGAGTTGTATTTTGGAGTAAGAAGTAGAGAATGGTTCTGGCAGGCAGATGAATATAATAGGCATTAAATTTTTACCTTTCTGTGAGTCTTTTTCAGCTCTGAGGTGAAGCAATACTCTCATTCACTCTGAAGTGTTTTGTAGTGGAAAACTAAAAAACTGGGAAATTAATCTTCAGGATCTGTAGACAAGAACAAGCAAGATGGCAGCCTGAGTGTTTAAACAGCTAAATCTTTAAATGTCACTTTAGGCACCTTTTGAGCACTGCTTTTTTATTGTTTTTCTGTCAGTGCATCAAAACCTGACCAAGTGACAGGCCTCACAACAGAAATCTACTGTTCTCAAAGTGGCCTGTGCTTCACAAGTCTGAAGTCACACCTATTCAAGGACCCGATCCTTATCTGATCAAATCAACTTAATGCTTCCACAGCAAATGCGTCATTTTTATTTATATCAGAATGAAGGACTTCTGTGGATAAAGAAAACTAGAGAATAGGGTAAGAAAAGCATACAATTTGAGGAATTGCAAATGTGGTTACAGATCTCCTTGCAGTAGAGTTTCTTAGGGATTTGCAAGGCATCTTTGAATATCACGTTTTGGAAAAAAGAGAGAGGAAATCAGTTGGAGACACAAAATATAGCTTTTCATTATTCTTCAAAAATACAGACCTGATCTCTTTCTGAAGATCTTACACTGAGAAGCTGCATTGTTAGCAAAAGCCCCACACTCAGTAGCAGTAGCTGTAAGTAGCAATTTGGACAATAGATTTTCTTTCCATTCTTTGTACATTTCCTTAAGTAGAGATTTATCTAAAAGCTAGTTTTGGACACTGTCCCAGAGCACAGGCTTCCTAACTTCTTTCTGAAAAATAGTACCAATAGCTACACTACACATCTCATATATTAAATACATTCAGCATCCCCCAAATTTTAATGGTGGTAAGTGAAACTAATGACCACAAATGGATTTGCTTGGCTTGATTGCAGAAGTTAATTTCAGAGGTTGAAAACATTAATGTCTTACTTCAATGAGCTTTTAAAAGCATGGAACATAATGACTTTCCTGTGCATTGCTTATAGTATGTTGCTGAATATTAAAAATTATTTTGCTGGATAATAATGTCTCTGCTATCAAGAAAAGTGACCCAGCCTGGAAATGTCTCAATTTAATATAATAGATTTTCTATAATAATACTTTCTTCAGAAGTCATCACCAAAGGAGTGGTGCTTCTCACACTAGACAACTTCTAGTACATAACTGAATCAAACTTGCAGGAAATAAAGCATAATTTTCTTGTGAGATAATAAACAGGATTAACTGGTGCAGATTAAATTGTTTCTTTTAGAGACCCACCGTGCAGGAAAAAAAATTAAATTACTTTTTAAATTACTCTTATTTCCTCAAGCTGTTTCCTACTGAGTTACCAGACCTACAGTCACACCTCACATCAGGGAACACCCAATTTGGCAATAGCTGCTACATCTGATTTTACAGACAAGAATGCAGCAATATTTTAAATATTAAAATTAAAATGCTGCAGTTGGGCCACAAAGAAATATGCTTTTATCTAACACTGTTCATATAGAATTCTGTATTTGGTCTCCCATTTTCATAAGGTCTATGAACCAATAGTAACATTTAAATCAGGATAGTTAGTTAAATTAATTAAATAAGCAGTGGAATAAATATTTTAGGAGAATTCAAAGAAGTCTTTTGAACTTTGATGAAACCTTTATCGTCCCAATGAGTTCTATTACCCGAAGTTGCTACTGGCCAGCAGTGACCCCAGATTCTCACGCAGCAATTTCTTTACACGTGTGAGAGCTTGTGATTAGACTTCAGGTGTAGTTATGTGTGTAAAAAAAATGTGGTCAACAGCTTCTAGGCCTCATATCCTCATATCTTGTCCATGTCTACTAATTCCCCCTCTCCATGTCCAGTATGAAGCTGTTCCTGCAAAGATGATGGGCGGAATGCAGCTGTGCCTAGAGCCCCCAGTCCGCCCTGCAGGACCCCAGTGCATTACACAGCCCAGAGCCTGGAGCTGCTCCTGCACATTTCTAAGCACTGTGGTCCTCCTTTGATCTTTTACTCACAAGGTGTTTATTGGCTCATTGCTGGACAATTCCTTCAGACAATTCGATATTTCATTGCTATAAGACTTGGAGGAGAATTGATTGTGCAGCATGCTTCCAACATGCTGCAGAAAAGGTTTCCTTGACTGCTTTTTGTAGATATGTTCCTTGCCTTATTTAAACCACGCAAATAAACAGGAATTCTGATAATGAACAAGGTAGATCTTTAATGTCATTATCTGCTTGCAGATTTGTAGTCTATGTTTAGTTCAATTTTCACACAAAAGAAGTTTTTAATAACAGCAATTAATTAATATATGTCTTTTTGGAAATAAGTGTCAAAACATTTTTTATCCCACTGTGTAGTGGTGCACAAAAGTGACATTACATGACTTGGCCAGTGCCATACAACCAGTATGTCCAGTCCTATCTTTTGCATCATGCTTTCCTATGCCAAGTGCAAAAGAAAGAGAAATCAGCCTACTTTAATTTCTATACAAATGCATTCTCTCTAGAAATGTAAATATAATTTTACTTCTTCACTTCTCATTCTGAAAAGCAAATCAGTTCTTCCCTTTTTGGTCGTAGATATCTGCAGCTAATAAAATGCTTTGTAAAAACTAAGAACCCAGATTTTAATCATTCATTTCAAATATAATCTCATGCAAATTTGTTTGCATGCACCAACCACAGTTCCAAACTATCTGATTAAGCAGTAAATAAACCTTTTCCACTGATATCTCAGATCAGCTTTAGTATTCCATACCTACAGAAAAATTCTTTCTCAAGAATTGTCTGTGTTCAGAAACCAAAACAGAATATAACTTTCTTTGATTCAGCTTCCTCTTCAAGCAATTTCTACTCAGCACTGAACATAGTCCTCTAAACTAAAACATTTATTTGTGCATGGAGGACAAATGCATCAAAAGTATGTGCAATAACACCATGAGTGAATTATCACCGTAATATACATATGCATAAACCTAGCTTTCCATTGTACATGTCTACAAAAGAAACGCTCTGTGGAAATGTACAGTGATGCAAATTTCAGGATAACAATCTTTGAATCTTTATTTTCAGTTCTAACTGGAGTTTATTAATCAATACATTTAGTGTGTCTATAAATACTCTAGGGAAAATTTAATGTAGTTGTGCAACAACCTGGAGATTTATTTCTAATGCTCTGATGCATTTGCTCAAAGGTTTTGTAAGAAGCTATGATGAGTCAGATGGTCTCCACAAGCAGAACTGTTAGAAAAGTTGAAAGCTGTGTTCAACTGGTTTTAACATGGTGAGTTAACCTTGGCTAAAGGCCAAACTCCCACTTGGTTGCTCATTCCCTCCTACTCAGCAGGATGAAGGAGAAAACAGGATAAGAAAGACTGTAACAAGATAAAGACAGGGGCATCACTAACCAGTGACTGACTTGTGGAAAATTAATTTAATTTATTGCCAATTAGAATAGATTCAAATAGTAAGAAACAAAGACAAATATTAAAACATACTGTTTCTCTCCACTTGCCTATGTAACTTCACACCTTCACTCTGCATATGAAGCCTGGAAAATTTAAAGCAACTCAGTTCAAATAAATAATCCTTCTTCTGTAATGCTAATAATTTATCTTGTTTCTTACACATCTTCTAGAAATTTAGTCTCTATCACATGACCTTGATAGAATCACAAATTCATAGGATAAGATTATGTGGAAGGGACCTACAAGGAACATCAAATCCTGCTCCTGGCCCTGCACAGAAGAACCTGAAGAATCACACCATGAGCCTGAAAGCATTGTCCAAACACTTCTTGAACTTCATTTCTCTATGATAGTAAGTTATGCTGTAAGATAATCAGTACTCTTATCTAAGGGATACAACTATTTTTTCCCTATTCCAGGGTGATGTTTTCCCAGATTTGATCAAATTTTCAAGAGTTTCATAAATTAAAGTGAGCAGATAAATTCAAGTGCATAACTGTGGCTGCAGTAAATGGACACCATTTGTAGCACTGTAAATAGAGCTACCAAGAAAGCAGAACTATTGAGCCACAGACAGATGGTATCTGAAATTCTATATTAATTGTGCTTGTTACCATCAATTTTATAGATTTTTTTTTTCCTGGATATAATAAGAGCTATATATTAATAAAATGGCAGTTTTGTGATTTGCCGTGACATCTACATTACTTAGCAGGTTTGGGATTTTTTAATTCTCTAACACTTAGCATCTGTTATCTTGGAGCCTCAGGTTTCATGGCATAAAAAGTAAGGATCTTGTCCTCATTAATTCAGGGAAAAACTTCGGAGTACAATCAATAAAAGGTAAATAAAAAAAAAAAATAAAGATAGAGCCCCATCTGGGACCCAAAATGATCTGTAAGACAATTTGGCAGCTTTAGAAAGCTTTGGGGACTGGCAATGCTAGATGCAAGCTTCCACGGTGCAGCTATTTTTGTCTTTTTTTAATTTAATTTTTTTTTTAATGATTTCATCTGATTTAAGACATATTACATAGAAAAGAGCACTTCTGAAACTGGAATAACTATTCAAGACTAAAATAATAACTCTCTGAAATAATGATGTTGACAGAGCAGAAACTGAGGAGGTTAAAGGCTTGAAAAGAGGAGTAAGAGATGTACCTCTGGAACAGTTATTCTTTGAGGAAGTTCAGCAGGTAATGTCAGACAGAAAAGAAATATTTTTTCCAAGGACAATAAAACCCCTAGAATTCCAAAGAATTTGGTTGTTATTGCAAAATAAGGCAAATTACGCATCATGTATTTTCTCTGAATCTTACTGGATATTAAAACACATCCTATATATGTAGTTGCAATATATTAATATTTTTAATCAGTTTGGTGAGTTTTATAATTCATCAAAATATTGATCAAAATATTTCTGCATATGTATATAAGAATAAAGCCAAAGCACTAGTTAAATTTTAGATCAAATTTACTGAAGATTTGGCTAGGTTGTTCATAAGCACTTTCAGCAAACATAAGCTGGCACAGATACTGGAAAAAGCATTCCTTACCACCACTAAAGACATGCTCCTATTCTCATTCCTCCCATCCTTGTACCAGCACAAATGATTGGGTTTGCTTATACAGTGTACAGCAAGAGAGCTGCACTGATAAAAATGGAAAGAAGGAGAAGAGGCAAAGGAATAATTTTCTGTCAGATCTGATCCTTCATCCAATTCACAGCTTTGACACATGAAAAAAATTTGGACAGATCTGAGCCTTGAGAGCAGGGAACATTCAGGTAAGGAGTGAGAAGAACTTGTCTGGTGGAAGTGGTGACCTGTAATTGCTGAAATGGCTGCTGAGAAATTCCCATGTGAGAAGTGCCAGAATCAGATTGTGGTATAAGCTTACTGTGCTAGTTCAAATATTTTCTAAAATGACAGGTTGAGATCTTATTAACAACATTTATTTGTTGCAGGATTATATTGGCAAGTAAATCAGACAAATATGCAGTAAAGATCAGAACTAATAACCTATAATAATCTTACTTTTGCCTTACAGTTTTTTTTTGCCTTCTTTTCTGCAATGTTACAGGTTTCCTTGTCATACTTGAGCCTGGATTCCATGATTTTCATCTATTCAAAGATACTCCCATCTTAGGAGTCTACACCTGGTCATACAGAGAAAGGAGCTAGTGAGGTGTTAGCTTAGGCCATTTACACCAAAATGTGGGTTAGTCTAGACTCATTATAGTCCATCCTGCTGCATGAGGAATGCTCTTTGCTGTGGGGCTTCCTTACTTCTTTTAGTCTGTGTTTTACTGCTGGTAGAATGGCTGAGATTTTTAAGAATTTAAAAGAGAATTTCAAATAAAACCTTGGTTTCAGTTTCCTATTCTTAAGAAGTCACAGAGGACATACTATTCCTCTTTTTATGGAGACTGTGTTTTAAGAGACATAAAATACTTGAAAATATACAATGTTTCCATACTGTTGGAGCCTCCTTTCAATGTATTTCAGGCTTAGCCTTAAAATAGAACTACCTTCTGAAGCACAAGGCCTCCTCATATTAAATAATGTCCATGCATATATTTAAAGATGCATTGTAGCCCTTAAAGAAGAGTGGTGAACTTCTCCCTGTACAGCTTGTTCTCTGATAATGTATGAAGCTGGGAGAGACAATTGTATCTGCTCTTTTTGGCAGTTTAGCACCATGTTTTAATATTGTCATATTTCAAGTCTCTCTTGGCTACAGCTGAGTATGCATAGTATGTAAGTCTGCAAGTGAGTAGGTGAGGAGTGGTTTTGTGTCCTTTGCTGTAACATCAACACAAGGACAGCTGCAGCCTGGCTCCCCAGGAGTTCTGGAGATTAACGATCCCCTGGTCTTGGAGACAGCTATATCAGCTGCAATATAAATTTTACTGGTTTGAAGCTTAAATATATAGAGAATAAAAGGTCTGGGGCATAGATGTGCTAAAGCAGAGCAGGAATAGTTTTCAAGGTACTAAACAGAAAATTTGGCGCTTGCAATTAAAAAAAAAGCAAGCAATGGAAAGAGTATCTAGTGTTTGCGAGCTAAATTTCCAATCTAACACAGGAATTTAATTTCATATTTTGGAAAATTAAAGCCCTAATAATTTTTTATTAATCCCATTTTAATAGAAAGAAATAATGATAGATTCATGAAACTATGTCTGGTTCATGCATATTTTAGTTCTTCCAGGGTTGACAAATGCTTGCAATTTTTAAGAGCAATGGGTAGCTGCTGGAATGGGTACTGACACTGATACCAGAACAACTAAGCTGTTCATCCAGATATTTGCTTTCCAGGGAGGGAAGGAACCATCCACCTCATTCTTCTGACTACTGTAATTTGGCCATTTTCCACACAAGTCAGCCGTTGGTTGAAAAGCACATCCATTAGCATTTATCCCAACCCCCTTCTCAGAGCAGGTCTAATTTTACCAGGTTTCTCCAGGCTAGGCACAGGCCTGAACACCTTGCAGGCTGGAGAGTCTGCAACAACTGGGGCCAACCTGATCTTCTTGGTAAAAAGATTTCTTTATATCTAAACGGAGTTTTTCATGGTCCAGCCTGTGCCTGTTGCCTCTCATCCCACTGCTTTGCACCACCAAGGAGAGTCTGACTGCTTCTTCTCTCTGTCATCCCATCAGGGATTTGTAGGCAGCACTAGGCTCTCCCCAGAGGCTTTCTCTTCTCCAGGCTGGGTAAGCCCAGGTCTTTCTGTTGCTCCCAGTAGACCCCATTCTTCAGCCACCCTGTGGGAGCCAGCCCAGTGAGGACCAGCCTTGGCAGCTGTGCCCATCTGCCCGCGAGGATCAGATAAAAAGGTGGTTGAATGCACAGAGAGGAGAGGAAATTGGATGTATGGCCCTTTGCTAGATCAGCCTTCTCTCACAAAAAAAAAAAACCTGATGGCCTTGAAATTCTATATCAAGGCTTCCATTTATTTTTGGGTGAGAGTAATGAAAACTTGTTCCCCTGGCAGTTACACAACAGTGAAATTACAGTGTTCCTTGAATTGACTAAACTTTTTGCGTTTAAAAAAAAAAGGGGGGAGGAGGAGGTCAGAATGGAAGAATTGTGCATATTTGCAGAATTCTAGCCATTTGTCAAAGGCTTTTGCTAAACACAGGCAACTTTGGGCTGATCTTGCAGTAATAGTTAAGATGTAACTTGAGAAAATAAGGCTTGACTTCTTTAATCAGTAAAAATACGAGTTATAAGAAAAATATTTCAAAATAAAGATTTTTGAATGAGCTTTATATTACACTGGATGAAGGGCATTTTGTGTACATGAAGAAGGTAGATTAGTCATAAAACTATTTTTAAAATTGTGCTGACTACATTTAAATTTATAATGTCTCTTGGAATTAAAGTATAAATATTTAAGAATTATGTTATTAATTTCTGTAACAAGTCAGATTTTATTTGAATATTTCTGAAATAAAACTATTTCCTTGGATAATGGAATCCAAATGATTAAATAGAAATGATCATTTATAATAAATAACATGAGAGTTTGCAAATAGTTGTTTCCTTTGGTTTTTATCCTCTCTTAATACCTACCATAATAAGCTGTGAGCTGAAAAAGGTCATTTGCAGTATGACAAAGCTGTTCAAGTGGTGAATTAAGCCCTTAAATTATATGGAATATAAGAATAATTTTTTATCTGAACAAATCAAGCTTAATACCCCCAAGAGGGCTGACTTTCTAGGCATTAAATAAAACCATAAGATATATTTTTAGAACTTGAATGTCTTTTAATCTATTGTAGTGAAACTAATGGCAAATAATTTCTTAAAATGTCCTTTTTATGAACTATTTTTGTCTGCATAATAGGCTAAATGCTATGGAAGAAATCTGCAGAGAACTATTACCAAGCACCAGAAATTTACAATTGATTCATGACTAAATTACAACTTAATGGCTATTAGAAGTTAGGTAATACTACATTAATCCTTGTTCATAGAAGACATTGAATTACTTATAAGTGAAAGCTGTTTATATCCACTAATACAGGGAGTTGATATGATATCAGAGGAAAAAATGCAAATGGTTTCAGAGTCTTTCTAGTGCACATACATGTGATGCATACTTTTATATCATTGACAAATTTAAAAATGCAAAGCAGCAGTTTTAGACAGTAGCCAAATTTTCCAAAATTTCTGTTTGGGGCCTCTTCTCTTCTGCGTACAAAGTAGACCAAGAAAATAGGCTTAAAAATATGAAAGCCTGTTAAGTGCTTTTACATCTTGTGCTGCTACCCAAGCTTTTTACTTC
>JAOTQP010000251.1:33136705-33147347 GCA_026413545.1 Cichladusa arquata | reverse complement strand
AGAAAAAAATTGTTTTTCCAGTCATAGAAAGATGTTTTACTGGTATATAAGCAAAGTATTTGCTTTCATGAAAGGAAAATGGATAAAAATAGTTTGAGAAGATTACATGATGAAACAAGAAGTAACTCCATTGAAATTAAGCAGCTACAAGAACAGAGCAAAGTCAAAGTGCACATTTCAGAGCAGGGCCAGCACATCCTGATTATCAACATTGATATGCAATGGAAAAAACATAATTTAGCTGCAGTAACATTCTCATTCACAGAACACTAAAAAACAGTGTTTGGATGTTCACAAGAGTGTATCATTTCATGGTTTTCTCTTCCTCAACTGGCTTTTATTTTAGGAATTTTTGGCCTGACTACTTTCTTCACTTCCCTTTAAAAGGAATCAAGCCTCAGGAGGCAGAAGTTGCACAACATGGATATTTCATTTCTTTTTCTTTCACCTTAAAAAACCAAAAGTTTACCTTTAAATACAAAAGCAAAAACTACAATAAATATCCACCACTTTTCTCACTTTTTTTCACTTAGATAAGATGGTGGCAATGAAACCTTATTTTAGAGCTGCTTATTTAGACACTAAAGTGCCCATAAAAGAGAGAATTTATCCTAACTCTTCACCAGAGATATGCAGGTTAAAAATAGCATGGTAGTGAAGCAAAACACATGATGACACTGTGCCAGATGACAACAAAATGGCCTAGCAATACAAAATAAATTAATTCTATATGCAGTAACTTTTTCTCAAGTGCTCTTATTTTCTACACAGATTTTCTTTTCTCAGTTATCCCATACTATAGTATGACTCAAAAGCAGAAGAGGTAACAAAATGAAGTGTTAACTACAAGTTAGAGATACGCTACTAGATCTTGGTGTTTGGGGAAGTGGAAGGGATTGTTTTGTAGGAAATAAATTCTAGATTTTATCCATTAACAGTCTTAATCATTATTGCTGTAAAGTAACAACAGAATTTATTAACAAATTATCAAACAAAAGGCAATTCTAATATTTTGTATATCAATAGTTTAAATACCTTACAGGAAATATTTCTGATAACAGTATTCAATGTGCTTTGAGAACTGAATTTATTCAAGAGTTTGTTTGTATCTCTTTCTTTTATAGAATGTTTTATTATTTTTTTCTTCTCTTAATTTGCAGAAAGTAAAAGTTAGGGAAGAGACACAATTTAGAATCCATTTTTTAAAAAAATTAAGTCGTTATTAGAAATGTTAAATCTAAAGCCTAATCCAGACAAAGTTTAAAGTGCAAAGAAGTTCCTCCTAACTTATTCTGAGAAATGTTTACAATGAACATCAATAATTAAATGAAAGGAAATTATTCTAACTACTATTAACATTATACAGAGAATGAAAGCTTTCCAGAATAAACCACATTTTAAAATTATCTGAATATCTAGAAGAGCAAATTTCAAGTACTTGGAGAGTTTACAATCCTTCTTGGAAAGTTAACATTACTGGCCATATATAGGTGTGCAATGAAACTAATTTTCTAATACTAAGGAAAAGTATTCTTTTTTTAAATCCCCAAAACTATAAATCTTTTAAGTACTTATCCATTACATGTGGTCAAATCCCTCAAATGTAGTATTGTCAATACAGTAACTTCTACCTCCCTAAATTGATTATGTCTCTGTATATTGAATATCCATATATACAGATATTGAATCAGCATCTTTAGTGTTTAAAGAAACCTGATAGTGTTATCAATTGTATTATTTGGTAAGTGATTCAGGGTCAAAATCACAGCATTGATCAGACTCCATCTTTGAAAGAAACAAACAAAAAGAACATCTATTGCTTTACCTTTCTGTGCATGTATATGTGACCTGTTTATCTTGACAAACATTTGTCTCCAGAGGAAATGGTGCCATTAATCAGCTAATTATAAGTGCAAAACTATCAACTGGGCATTTAATTAATTGTCAGAATACACAAAGCCATTTCACCTAACTGATTTTTTAATGGTTAAAGAGGCTGAGTACTATGCTACATGTGGGCTGAAAATTGATTATCTTGAATACAACATGAAACTCAAAAAGTATTAAGTATGCACGCTTGCTGCTTTCTTTTTTTTTTCTATGCAGTGAAACCTTTTTAAAGTTGGAGATGGAGCTGACTGTGATCCCTATTGCTCCTCCCAGGAGGGAGGGACACTGCACTGCTCAGGCCTCACTGCAAATGTTTATTTTCACTTCTGCTGCAGTCTCAGGGCACTTGTACTCAATCTTTGAGAACTGTGATTATTTCAGAAAGGTGACAATCTTAAACAGTATCCCCACAGAAACATATGCATATGTAGGATATAGATATATATTTAAACATATAAAAGCATTTATAAATAACTTATTAATTTCTTTCTTAAGACCTCTGATTTGACTCCTTCTGACTCTGAAGACAGGATTTAATTTACTGCCACTATTTGGGCAATGTACCTTACAGCTTTCAGATTGTAAGTAGATTTCTATATAATGATTCTTCCTATTCTAAAAAATGTTCTTCAACATTCTCCCACTTTCATAAATCCCTATCCAAATAACCTGTCCACACAAATTATGTCTAATGTAATTTCAGTATAATCTCTGCGGTATAATCAGGCACAGGCTCTATTAAGGCATTTAACACTAGAAGACATTCACTGTTTAGCAATCACAAACAGACTCAAATCTAGCCCTGAATTTAACATTGAGTCTATGATAACTTTGAAACTATTTTCAATTTGATAAGTCCTCACAAAAGGCAGACAGAATATCAGTTGTAGAAAAACAAAGAGAAAACCCCACAGGAATGGGGTTTCAATGTTATAAATCTGTATTAGAAAAAAATTGTCAACACATTTCAAGGAGCAATGATGCACAATTATTTCTGGAACAAGTTTTTGTATCTGCCTTCTTGTGTCCTATTCAGACTGCTCTCAGTAAACAAACTCACTAGAACAACAAATGTGAGCTCCAGAGAACAAAGCCTAGCAAGATCTAGAAGCTTCACAAAGATTTGTGTTCTTCCACTTTTTGATCAATGCTGAATCAACTGCTCTGCAGATATGGATTTTCTGATTTTTTATGGTTTAATTTGATGATTCTTTAAAAAAAAAATATATATAAGGAGCAATATTGGTGAGTGAAAGCTTTTATAGTTGTGTGTAATTCAAAAGCATGCCTTATCATTGTGTTCTGCATACAATTATATTTATAAGCAGAGGTTTTATTATTTTTTTACAATTAAGTGAGTCCTTGCAATTTTTCTTATGCCTTACTCCCGCTTTGAAGATTCAGAAAATTCAGAAATACGTTTGGAAACTTTCTTGAAGGATTTTATGTGGGATGTTCCAAGAAATATAAGAAACTTTCTCTGTCTCACCAGACATCTGACCACCATGATAACAGAGCACAGCTTTGGAGAATTTACCACGGTCCAGGTCCATCTCCTCATGTCCCTCCCAGTGCTGTGTCAAGAAAAAACCTTCTCAGGCAGGTTTTGCATGTCTATGCTGGCCTCAGACAGATCCTACTCCCAGTTCTTCAGGTGGACACTTGAATCTAACTCAGTCATAGAATGAGGTAATTTTGCCCAAATTCAAAGTAGGGCTCACTTGAAAGACAAACTTGCCCATTCTAGTGATGGCTATTCTACTGCTCCCCTGAGCAACCTCTCCCTTGGTTATGGGAGTGTATCATGGCTCTCATGCCCAAAAGTTACAGATGTGTGTCTATGTACAATACTGCAGTTGAGGCAAAATTATTATAGTTACACCAGTAAATCTTATTAAGAAAACAAGCCCTTCTTAACCCCAATGTTACTGAACAGAATTTAGTTTCAAATCTACCACTGCTTTGAAATCATGGCCACACTTCTATACTTCTAACTTTACATTTCTCTTTCTTGTATATTATTTTCTGCATTTAAAATGGTTCTTCAAGCCTAAGATGCACTTTTTTTGCATATCTGATCTTTACTGCTTTACTTGAAATGGTAAAATATACTTTATAGACTATTACGCATGCCATTTGTCAAAAATTGGAGTAACTCTGTTTATTGGTTTAGAATGGTGAATTTAACCTGTCATTACCTGTGGATTTTCACTAAAAGCACTCTTTTCACCTTCAAAATATCCACAGTTCTCATCCATGGCTCCACTTACATCAGAAAGCCTGTTAATCTCACAACAAGGAAATACAGGGTACTCTTATAATTCTGAGTTGTAATCAGACATGATATATGAGATGCTTGATTTTTAGCAAGGTTTTTAACAATGCATTATTAAATATGGAATCCTTTGTATTGCCAATTTTGTGTAAATATTTGTGTTTATTGCTTTGACTGTCTCATAGAATTACACTTTAAATGGAATGTAAAACTCTGCCTAACATTTTCCTTTTAATTGGCATTCAGAGTGTTTGTATATATATGTATGTATTAGCTGTGAATCCAGACAGCTGCACACACAAGCAAAATCATTCAGACAGCTTTCAGAGCCAACTGAAAGGCAAGGTGGATTGACCTTAATTTTGTCACTTGCATATGCAAAAATAAAAGATTGAGGAAGTTTTGAAAACTTTGCATCTTCATAAACAATGGGGAATCCAACAACATGATATTGATAAAAAGACTACAGTTTCCTGAAATCTATTTTCAATGCCTTCTCTAGCACATAGTAGCACATATCTTCAGTTATCTACATATACAGTCTTTAAAACTGCCTGTCTTTATCATCAAGCTATTTAAAATATAGTATTTCAAAAATAATACCTATTTGAGAAAAATATATTTCATATCCATTTTATATTTCAAATATAAAACCATGTAATGGTTTACATATTAAACAAAATTAGGGTTCATAATCACTGAAATAACAAAACATAATGGTTTTCTGGAAGAACAAAACTCCAAAATCAATCAGTTTTTTCTCTTTTTTTAATTCACAGCTGCAAGTTGAATAGAAAAATAAACTTGTTTTTTTCATTTGTATTATCTAGTCTGGGACATAATTTAGGAAAGAATGCTATGGAGCTGATAAAACATTACACAAGTGCTTTGTATAGGCATCACAGTAAATTATGCAGTGCTGTTTGTTTTTTCTCCCCTTTACCATGAAGGGCATTTTTTCAAATAATTGCTGTAAATTCTCTAAGAACCCAAAGCACATAGTAAAATGTAAAAATTTTTAAATTAACTGTCATGAAAGCATATTTCTAACCTCTCTGAAGTCCTTGGATGTCATACTCAGACCCATGATATTTAACACCACTGTTCACATGGCTATGATACCAACCATTACATGATGATAAACAGTAAGGCATGGTGTGCAAATGATATATAATTTTATGTTGCATTCCCCATACCCTATTACAAATCACACTAGAATTTCTGTGGTCAGGTCATATACTGTGCTAGGCCAGGAAGAATGTGATGTCACTCCCTTGATAATCATAAACATTATGCACAGATTTCATCTACTGGTCAAAAGAAACCTGTGATTAGTGACTAAGCCAACCAGATCTAATAAAATGACAGGGTCTTTCCAGTCCTATAAGCATGGACTAATCAAATCCCTTAAAAGCTCCCACTGCTGCCTAACACACTCTATGTCTTTTCTGAAAAGTGCATGTTCTAAAAACATTTTAGGAAAATATCACAAACATTTCCAAGATGTCTGCAGCTCAATTGTGCCCCTTCACCCTCCTCTGCCTTGCTGTGCCTGAAAGTTTTCTGAGGTATCACTGGTCAATGAAAGCAATTACTCATTTTCACATAGTTATTTTTAAACTGGTCCATTCATGTTGATCAGCAAGATCCACTACCTTCATTGCAGGAACTAGGACAATTTTAATGTATCCCAGTAATTAGGGATTTGGATTTTCCACATATAGATACACATATATCTATCTATGTCTCTGCATATCTCGATGTTATCTTAATTAGATTTGAATTAAGGGCTATTTATTTTGGACAGTGCTCATACTTAATTAAATGTTTTAATTTTCAGTTGGCAGGCTTAGAAGAGATCTGAGCTTGCAGTTAGAGATATTGCTTTTAGTGTAAACAGGAAATGAATAAACATCAGAAGATATCAGAAAATAAAAAGTAAACAGAAAATGCTGAATTTTTTTTTTACTTGCCTCATTTTGTCTGTCTTAAATAAAGATAAAAAAATCTTTTTAATGTAGTACAGCATTCTCCACATACTGTTCTTTTATTGACATATTGGAGCAGTGAAACTTCCTGCTCTTGTTTTATGGTGCCATCAGATGAGAGGCCCACAACAAACCTCCTTTGCTTTACATGTCCCATAGATCCTGCTGTGGAATATTCCATATCCTGGCATGGTTTATTGCTCAGCCTGTCTTGCTTCCTTTGCTCAATCCTTGAGGGTGTTCTTTCAGCTGCATAGAAGGAATACTTTCAGGGAGGTATTTGAGGGGAGATATGTTTTTATTATATGGGAAAGGAGCAGTCCTGAAGATACGAGAGAAGGAATGCCTCCTTTGCTACCTGCCAATGCATTCTGCTGTGGAAAGAAGTGCAGAATTCCTGAATGCTCCCTCCGTGGGTAAGAAAGGACTAGAAGCAATTTGTCAAATGACCTTACTATCACCAAAAAGTATGTATCTTTTAATACAGACATCAATTTTGCAGTGCATAGATACGTGCTGCTTTTTTTGCAAACAGTAGTAAATCATATTAATTCTATGGATTGGGTTGTATTAAATTTCTTTTTGTTAAGCAATACTTGCTTGTACTGAGAACATCTACAAGAAAATATGACTCAGCAAGGATCATGGGAAGTATTCTTTTATGTTTAAATTTTATTTGTACCTTTTACAAAAATACAGAAGTAAATCTTTCCACTTGCTTTTGTACATATGGATGCATTCTTTCATCATTTGAAGAAACAATACAACTTATTCCATTCTGAAGCAAAAAGAAAAAGACTGGTGGTCCTTCAGATGACACTGGGATGTGCTGTAGCTCTGCAGTATGTATGCATTTGTCACAGATGAGTAGTTTCTACTTTTATCTGCGTTGCACAAGGTTTTCCCCCTCCTGCCATCAGTTCTTCAAAGAGCTCAGCTCTTGACTCTTCACGACTGGCTGCTTTCTCACTAGGCAACAGGAACACTGGCTGCTCTAGAGACTGCTCCTGCCACCACACAGTTCCTGACTCTCTTTACTTTTAGCTACAGACTTGGTGGATTTGCCATGAGGGATTTTATGATCTGAGGACTAGAACAATTAGCTACAGGGGCAGTGTGTGCAGTGACTCAGAGCCCAGTGCTGGTTTCTACAGCACTGAGAAATCCGAAAGTCCATGACACAGCTCCCCTCTCCATATAGTTCATCAATAAATTGTATCACACACTCTCTTATGATTCATTTTCTCTGTCTTGCAACTGTAAAGGCTTGAATTGCTTAATGACTTTAGCTATGCACTAAGCATGAGATCTAGCACTTGTCATTAGCAGCCTTGCACATTCAGTTTATGCTACAGATCTTTAAACAATATATTTAAAAATTATTTCCTAGATAAGACTTCAGGTGTCCTGCACAGTTAGTGCTGTGAGGAATTGTAGATATCCTGCTTGCTAGTCCTTTATCAAACTGCTTATCAGTGACATTCTTATGGTTCCACTGTCTGACTATAAAAGTCAGACTTCTGCTCTCCAGGCCAGCAAAACATTTCTTAAGTCTTAAATTCGAGGTCACGTTTCTCAGAAACAGTTTATTATCTAAATGCAATTTTAAGTATCTTACACACAAACCATTTCCATAGCCTCATGTTCCTGGAGAAAAGGCTAAGGTTTGTTTTTGAATACTCAGATGAGTCTTACACCCAGGTAGCCAGCAATATCTCTATTTCATCTCTGCTTTGGTGGAACTGATGAAAAATGAACCCAATTGAATATGGACCTCTCTCCTGATCCCGCAGGATTATAGGACATACAGGCAAGCTACGAGTTTATTTCTCAGATCTCACTCCTGCAAACTCTATGATCCTCAGAGATGTGCTTTGGTACAATAATTAAAAATTATTTAAACATGATCGCTTCCTTGGCTTAAGCTCTGCCTCCTGGCCAGAGACTGCAGCAAGGAGTGTTTAAGTTAGAGGTGAGGTTTGTTTGTACTGAGATAACAGACTGTGAATTGGGGTAGGAGAGACATAGACGTGTCCTGTTCTACTGTGAAGACAGTAAGCTCTGTGAAGAAGTCTAGCATACTGCAATGGGCAATAACTTTTCAAATTTATTCGCCTAATTGTACCCCTAAGGCACTCAAATAATTTTACAGGGTTGACTGACACATTTTTTTGTGTTATTTATGGTTACTTCCATGTGTAAACCCACTTGCTTTCCTAGACCTGTTTGGCATGAAGGCTGAAATCTGCTGGATAGTTTTTGTATGTTAAATCTGTCTAACTAATAAATTTACCCAGCTGTAGGAGAACAATGGCTGAGCCCAAGCATGCCACTCAGACTGACAAGCCCAAGGACACTGAAGATGTTGTACAAGAACAGTGCATGTCACAGGAGATGGCAGCCTATATGCTTAAATATAAACTCAAGACCATCAATACAATTTTGCATTTCTAGCAGCACCAATCCAGTAACCCAAATTAAATACTATCAGTTCAAATGACAATGGAAGCAAAAATGAGAAAAATTTGAAAAGTCTGAGTAGCTGCAAAAATAAAAACTGGACTTCAATTTCTACTCTTACCTGAAACAAATTTCCTGCAAGAACCTACAAGAGGAAAAAAATCCAAAAAAACCAGAAAACAAAAGAAGAGGAAAAAACCAAAAACAAAACAAAAAAAAACCCCAACTAAACAAAAAAAAAAAAAAAAAAAAAATCCCAAACCCAAAGCTGGCCAAAATACACTAAAAAGAGAAGGAAAAAGGGGTGAAAGGTTGAAGGGCTGGAAAGTGCCATTATTAGTGTTTGTGAATGCATATTCAGTTTTTCTCTTCTTGGTTTCTGTATCAGGCAATTAAATAACCATCGCAACTTCAGCATTACTAGTCTGCATGACTGCAGAAAAATTAGAAAATAACATTTTAAATAACTTGGTATTTAGATAACAGTTAAAAATGGATCACTTATCTGGATGTTCCCAAGTTTATCTTTCTGAAAAAAGGTCATGATGAACTCTTTGAAGGTCTCTGTGCTCAGATTCTTCAGAAAAAGAAAAAAAAAAAACAAACAAACCTCTTGTTTTCAACCTTGTCTTTCCTAACTGTGGCCTGTTCTCCCTGTTTTTTGTTCATGGCTGTGCATCTGGCCTGAAGTCCACAGGTGCTGAAGACACTAGACTCTGCTGGCAATCATAACCACAGAAAAAAAAGGGAACTATCTTTTGAAAAATTGTTGCTATTATAGATGGACAGCTGAAGGCCACTGGGGGTTGAACTCTTTATATATAAGATGAGGAGGCACTTGTAGGAGGCTGTTGCCTACAACTAAAGTAGATTGGCCTATTTCCATGATATCCTTGCAAAATTTATTGGAATTAATATGAGTCACTGAATGGATTTCACGGCATTTCCAAGAGAGATCTAAAGGAACAGCAATACAAATGAGTGTAATGGTCTGAAAAACAGGCTGTAGCAAACTGCCACTATGTAACATCAACAACCATTAGATTAAATGACAGGATCAAAATACACACCCCCTGAGCAAACAGTCAGCTTACATTTCTATTGACGGAAGTTGCACCAACTACAATTCACGTTGACAATCATACAAAAACTCAGTGTTATAAATTAAACATTGTAAAATAAAGTACAAAATTATTTTGCTATGTTGTGAATGTTTATTTTCTAATTAACCAGCTTATTATTTCAAAGCATTACATTCCCAGCATTGCCCCAGTGGACACACAGGATCTGGACACGTCACTGACACCCAATGAAGAAAACACAAGAACTGAATTTGTTTCCAGTTCTATCCTCTGAGAGTGGAGTAGCAGCCCTCTGTTATTCGCGTGAGGCTTTCGGAGGAAACAATGTCTTGCCGGGGCCGCGCCGGGGGCCCGAGCAGCGATCGCACACCTGAGCGATCCCGGCTCTCGGCGCTTTGGCTCGGCGCTCCCCGCGGGCGGCTGCCAAGGGCCAAGCCCGCCTCCCGCCCCGCGGGTCTCCGCGACAAGGTGAGAACGTGTCTCTGTTCCCAGCGCCTTCAGCGCCGCGGAACTCGTCCGAGAGCTAAAAGGGCGCTTCACACGTTAATTTTGGAGCTTTGCCCGTCTAAACTCTCAATCCTGGCGCCGGGAGCCTCCGCCCGCCCCAGCGGCTCCGGCGGGACTCCGGCCGCGGCGGAACCGGGCCCGCGGGAGGGAACCGGACCCGCGAGAGGGAACCGGGCCCGCGGGAAGGAACCGGGCCGGGCGGGCGGGCGCTTCTCCCGCGGAGCGCTCTGGCTGCCGCCGGCGCGGCTCCACGGCGGCCCCGCGCAGCCCCCGAGCAACAGCGTTTGGGGCTCCCTCCCTTCAGCGATCCCAAACTCCGTTCCAACGCGTTTG
Organism: Cichladusa arquata; assembly: GCA_026413545.1. Taxonomy (NCBI): domain Eukaryota; kingdom Metazoa; phylum Chordata; class Aves; order Passeriformes; family Muscicapidae; genus Cichladusa; species Cichladusa arquata. The sequence continues at coordinate 33,136,812 of JAOTQP010000251.1, read as the reverse complement.
TTCCCTCCTGCCTCCCAAGCCAGCTTCCTGCCCGCGCTGCCACCGCTCCTCCGCATCCATCCCGCGCTCGCGGGCGGCCCGGGACGGGGGCGGTGGGCGGCCCGCGG
>JAOTQP010000251.1:33049440-33124075 GCA_026413545.1 Cichladusa arquata | reverse complement strand
CTTGTTTCAGCTTTTGTTTTATACCGAAAAACTACTGTTTCTGCACCTACCCATTTAAGCTTTGTTTTTTGGTTTTTTTTGTTCTTTTTTTTTGTTTTGTTTTGTTTTTTGTTTTGTTTTGGTCTTTGGCCTGAATGGACATCTGAGGCAGAAAGATTTTTGGAAGGTTTATTAGCAGTAGATCCTTGCTTTATTCCAGATGGAAATCTTTAAGTTCTCTTGGGGGTCCTATGAAATAGTTATTTCCTGCAGTAATAAAATAGTCTCTCAAGTATAAATGATGCTAGAACTGTCAAGCTGAGCGAGCAGCTAAAACTAATGAGTTGCAAAGAATTCCAAGTCTGCATCTGGTTATTAGGGCTATACCACAGTTTTGTGATATCTTTATTTGGGAAAACATCTCTTCCTTTCTTTACTTGATGTGCAGATGGCCATACAAAAGATTGCTCTTTGAAGAAAGAAAGAACCATCAGTAGGCATAGTAGCTAAAAGCACAGAATGCACTTTACTCTCTCTTTCTTAATTTCAGAATCTTTCTCTCTCATGAGGATTTAGAAGCAGCTCTTATAATGATGTAGCTTTTGAGAAATTAGTATCCTTGTAAAAGCTAGATGAAAGCCTTCTAAGAAGTTGTAAGAACAGTATTTGAATATTTGGACCATGTACTGTGTGCCTGCACTCATGGCTCCTTTATTATAGATGCTGATTTTTACAGCGTTGCCTGTCCTTGCAAACCTTTCTGTGTGAAATTTTCTTGGAGAGACAGAAGGTTTTCAAATACTAATAGATCTTTGCTTTGCAAATGTGCTTTGCAAATGAAATGCTTCTTTCTTTTTTCAGCAAATGGAGTAATGCAAATCCTTTTTTGAAGAAAAAACCAAAACCCTAAGCTTCCCCTTCCCTCCTTTTCCCCCTGCCCCAAGTATTTTGGGATATTAACTTTAAAAATATAGTTTACTCCTCTTTTTGTTTTTGAAAACTTCCTAACATGTAGACAGGAATAGTAAAAATTTTTTATTACTGCAATCCTGATAATATCCCACTTTTTAAAAACTGATTAGTTCTGTTGGAGTCTTGAAAGCATATGAACTTTTGGAAGCGTATGAACTTGTGGAAGACTAAGTTCAGCTACCGTAGCAATGAATGACCAGGAGAAAGACCATGTAGATTCCATTTAGGGTGCACTAAGACCCTACTAAGGATATTGTTTCTTTTTTTTGAAACTTCCCTGCCTATCTGTATGCACTGTGTTTCATGGGTGGCCTTGCTGTACTTGGCAGGCCGAATAAAGGCTGTTAGTTTATACTCTGATTCAACATCACCCCAGAAATGCATACTCTACATCTGCATTGTATGTAAACTCATTATTAAAAAACCCCAAACAACTTTTTAGTATTTCTTATATCTACCAGGGTTTGGATTCAGACCTTTGAGTTTCTGGGTGGGCTATTTTGTTTTGTTTAAAGACTGAAACTTACCATATTCAACCCTGAGAAACTGTTGTGATGGTAACATGATTGCAGATACTTACTGGGTGAGGATGAAAATGTTGAATGTGTGCAAAATCAAATGGGTCTGCCTTATCTCTGTGGGGTACGGGAAATTTTTTGTTTGGATTTTTTTTACTTTTGTCTTTTGTTTATACTGTGTTTAATGTATTTTATTAGTGATAACACCCGTGATAAAATGCATGGCTGAATCCTTGCATAATGGGAAAGCTACTGAAAGAGCTGTTAAATATGAGTAATTATCTGTGAGGCTTTACCTACCTGTCCCAAAGATCTCTCTCAGGGATTTCACCTGTTGTTGAACATAATGAGCACAGACCATCATTAACTTTGAAGATACTTGTGTACCTCACAGGATTCTGGGTCTCTGTTGAATGTGTGACACTTAATGATTTTCTTCCTCTTGGAGGAAAACATTTCTCCTTCTTTTTATGTCACTGTTGCATATTTGTCTTCATATAAAAATTAGTGGAGATTCCCTTCTCTTTTCTTGTTTTCTTCTTTCTTATGTTTCTTTCTCATTGTTCTGGTGTTGTATACTTGGATTGCCTTTCTTTTTCTTCTGTTCCACCCCTTCACCAAATTTCATGCAGGTATGAGTAGTTAAAAAGTCTGTAGTTGCAGCAGGTTGCCTACTCAGGCTACAGCATGACTAGTGTGAAAGCTTAATATTGAAAGGATAAGATTTCAAAGAAAAGTGCTAAGCTACCAGCAAAAATGTACAAAACCTTGATATTTAACAAGGTATAGAATGCCATGCACATTGCAGCAAAGAGTACATATCACAAAAGTGTATTAATAACAATAATCTGGATAAGATTTTAACAGTTCTAGAATAAAATTCTAGCTGATGCAAATTTGCTTTAAATTTTTGGTTTCTCTAGCCTTGCCACTGTATTGTAACAGGGCTTATACCCCCTGAGTAAAGACATTTTTGATTCCTTTCAGGAATGAATAGAGGAGGAGATTGTGTTTCTGCTGAAGACAGAACTGTGTACAAGGAAATACTAGATCTGAATTGTTCTTATTGTAGTTGTGGAAGGGAATCAGAGCGGTAAATAGTTCTGTTGTATAGCAGGAAAGACAAATAAAGGACAGTAAACATTTGTGTTTGATCTTTAATCTAATTTGCATAGTTTATTTAACAAGGCTATCCGCTTTGATTGTAGAAGAGCAGGAACTTTTGGTGATAAGGTGAGTAGCAATTTGAGTTTCCATTTAAGCCTTCCTCAGATGGTTGCACCTTGGGCTTACTGGGTGTCAGATACCTTGAAGCAGTTAACATATCTGCAAAAGCTAGAAGGGATACTGTGCACATCTGAATGCTCAGCAAACATTTGTGCATTATTTTAGGAAACCTGACAGGTCTTAAAGTAAACTTAAAAGTCACCAAATGTACTGGTACATTGAAAACACATCTCCTCAGTGTGAATACAGCTGTACTAGCCTCCTGACTGCTGGGAGATAACTCCCCCTTCCCAGGATCTTCTCCTAACAGAAGGCAGAGAAAACCTGGTGATGTTTGAAGGACCTAGTTCTTTCAGTGTGTGAACCCTAGTCATCATCATCTTTGCAGCACAAGTGGAGAGAGAATGATGTAACCTTCTTGTGAGAGCTCCAGAGAGCATTGTATGAAAAAGTCCTGTAGTTTTCTGTCCCAGCCATAGTATAGGCTGGGAATAGGGCTGAAGACTACCTTTAATATCTTTGGGGTGTTGACAAATTGTAAATGAAAAAAGATTACATGGGCTTGAAGGGAAGATGATATTAATCTTCTTTCACTGTCAGTTACAGCAGAAATAGTCAGAATGTTACTGTCAAGTAAACTGTTCAGTGTGGATTTAAAAGCCCTGAAATACATAGAACCACATTTGATCATGAAACTTGGGTTACTTGAAACAAGTTGTGCATGTTGTTCTCCCTTTCACCTACATCCTTCTATTCACATTTTGAAATTCTATTGTGATTGTACCACCAATTTCAATCACTATGTGATTGCAGTGTTGTAAGTTTCTGCCTCTCCTTAAATAAAGGTAAGAAAAACGAGATCATTGTGATCAGTGTTGTTGACTAATAATGAGGACATTTTATTAAAGCTGTAAAACTGTTATAGACCTCTCTTTCATCAAAACATTGTTCTTCAAACAAAACTGAAATACTCCAAAATGTAGTCTGCCAGTATGTGTGAACTAGAGGACACAGGCTCAAAGATCAGGCACAAAATAGAGTAAGCACTTACTGAAACAAAGTTTATGTAAAAAATGGTAGTATATCATTTTACATCTTCCTTGGTAAACACACCCAAAAAGCCAAATAAAGCAGACCTCTGTGGATTGGAGCTGGTAATATTCCACAGTTATGGCATTGAGATCCAACACTTTGCCTCTAATTCCTTTTCTTCTCTATCGCCTGCATAGTACTGTTCACTCATCTCCCCCCAAAAAGATACATTCTGGAGATCCATAAATTGGGAAATTATTTCATCTCCTGTAACCAGCTAAGTTCATTATTGCTTCTGTGTATTCATGTTGTGGTATGAAGTTTGCAGATTTGAATTGCTCAAGACATTCCTGAAAAGTATATCAAAACAGTAAGCACAGGACAGGAGTTAGCAGCTTGATGGAGTTGAAAGAGAGGTGTTGAACAGAATGTAGTACTGTGGTGAAAAAATAGTTTTGTGCCTGGATTATCATAATCGTTTTAAAGGATATTTGGGCTGATTTAGCTTAGAGATGAACCTTTTTTTCTTAAACTGCATAAAGAGAGGACGCATTGCAGTGAGACAGACAGTTCCTGCCAGACACTAGAATTATGGCTACATTGATAAAGTTAATTGGGATGATTTTTTTTGCTTTTTAAGGTGGAGGTGGCAATTCCTCTTTTACAATATGATTTCTGAGATCTTCTGTTAATGTGTGCAACTGTGAGACTGCCAGAAAATAGTTCTCTAAAAATGCAATCTCTTGAGTCAACCAAATGCTTCATTGCAAACAGTTTCTTTTAATCCACAAGTCATTAGGCATCAATCCTGTTTAGTGGTTTGAGCTTTAAAAGAAGAACATTAATGTCACACTGAAACTTGCATAATGCCAGTGGTGGCTGCCTAATACATATTATTTCTATGAGCTGTTCCAAATTCTAGACTTCACTGGTATTGCAGATACTGTACATCATTTTCCAGAAGCAGAAATGGATGCTCTTCTGGATACTCTTTTCTGCATTATTTTCCATTTTCAAGATTCAGAGTGACTGAAGAAGGTCCTTTTGCCCACCATTTCCCACCTGTAGGCACAGCAATGTTGGTAGATATTTCCAATTTAGCAAAGCAAGGTAATCAAAGGAAGGTAATTTTGAAGTGGAGCAGGAAGAGAAAGGGAATCTTCCCCTATACAGTCCCTGAACTCAGGTGAGAATGATTTGGAAATCTGACCTTTGCATATGGGTTTGCTTCTTTCTTTTTTCCTTTTTTTTTCCTTCTTGGTTTAATAGAGTGGGTATACAGAACATAAACCCTCTGTTATAGTATGTGGAGTGCTGTCTCAGAAGTAAAATGGAAAGAGGAAACCTTATGTGGGACAGCAGGATACAATTTATGAATTTATGAATGTGAGTGTTTTATTTCAGTAAACTTTCAGTTTGCATCTGTTTATGTACTTGGCACAGAATTACCACTCATTACTTTAGGGTTGACCATTCAATTGTGGTGTTTTTTGGGTATTTTTTAATTTTGTATTTTGGAGCATTTTGTATTTTTAGACCACCTAAAATGTAACTGTTCATCAGTGAGGTTGATAATATCTTTTGCTGCTTTGGCTTGAAGGAAGAGCTGTGCTCTCTGCTCATTGATAACCTCTGTTTTGTATGATTGTGCTAGAAGGTGCCAGTTGGCACCTTGCTTTTTTGTACTGTTTAAGGATACCTTGTAATTAATATAATTTGCTGTTCTTCAAGGTAACTAATTCACACATGCAGTAATTCAAAGGAAATGGAAAGGGAGTTGCATGGAATTTCTCTTTTGGCAGTGCTTAGTAAGCATGTTTCATCATCCCAGAAATTCTGTTCAGTCAAAACCTAGTTTTGGAAAAGAAGTAAAACTGTCTGTTTCTGTCTGGAACTTGCATTATACAAAGCAAGCAATTAAACTTTCTGTCTAAAGAATTGTTATTTGTGTTTGAAAAAATTAATGACTGTAAGGGATAATTCAATAGGAGTTGGGATCTTAGGTTTTTCATTTGATTTCAGCTGTCACTGGAGGCTTGACTTGTTTCATTTATAGCTCCACCTTACTCTTTTTATGAATATGCTCTGTGTTTCTGGTTTCCTTCTCCTTTGGGAATGCTTGATGGCTGTCATTGTGGATTTTTAGTTGAGTGAAAATGACAACTTGAGTATAAGTGAGTTTTCAAATCCACTTTTAAATAGATACGATTTTTTCAAATTCATTGTAGATTATATCAATCCCCTTGCAGTGCTTTTATTGGGTCTGTGGGATCTCTTCAGCAGCTGGCAAGGAGTCCATCTTAAAAAAATTGTCAGGATCACCATTTATCCTTTTCCTGTTGTACTATCTGTGGTTTGCTGCAAAAGTGCTGAGCTATCCCAGCATGGATACGTGTGTGACTTATGAGTCTGTTGCATACCTGCATCCTGTGCATAAGCCCTGCAGTTACCTCATGCTTATGTGTCACAAGCACAGGCATGAGCCTGGTGTGTAGGAAGGAATGCTCAAGTAGCAGAGGAATGCTTGGTGGAGCAGTGTAATTAAGCATGGCGCAAGCAGGGCGTGTCCCTCTGTCACATATGAGCTGTATATTCTGCAACCAAAATGTACAAGTAAGTGCTCATCCTTTGGATGGACAGGTATTTAGATATTTGATCTGTCAGATGCTAAATGACAGGATTATCATGTGCTAAATAGAAAGCTCTTTTTTCAGTTTTAAATTTGAATTTTTAAGATTTAATCTGATTTTTTAAAATTTAATTTCTTCTAATGCTGTTCAAACTAATTTTATACATCAAGACAGGGACAATGGTTTCTGATTTTCAAATGTCAGATTACTAGTTTCATTACTGCTTTTTAAAGCATTTATGCACTTTGGCAGTGTTTGTGAGTGTTATGCGGACGTAGCTGAGGTATAAATTGTATAAATGACATTAGTAGTAAGTTAGACTAAAGGATATTAAAACAAGCCAAGCTTGTTCACTTTATTTATTTATTTATTTATTTATTTATTTTTATCTTGCATGCTTAAAATGGGTTTCCTTTGGTTTAGACAGATGTAGCAATGACATTTTCTGATTTCATGTCCTGGGGCAAAAAAAAACCTTTAGAAGGAGGTTATCTTGAGTTGGTGTTACCTGCTTAGAGAAATATCAGCTGTAAATAATGTGTGTTTGAGCTACCCCCAGTAGGGACTGGATCTTTTGAAATGCTTTCAAAATCTATTTTTGGAGTTTCAGTAGAGTCAAACTTCTTTCTGAACAAAAACTTCCTCATTCTCCTGTCACCAGAAATAAGTTGATCCATTGTTTTTGGTGTTCTGCTTTGAGTTAGTGTTAACTGAAATTTTGCCTGTCCTTGGTACCAGTTTATTTAGGGTTTATTGATATTTTCTGCTTTGAATTTCAAAATGTTGCCTCCTTATGCAACAGAGAAAGCTGAAAAGAATCTGTTTTATCTAAAAGTTGGTGTAAGAGTGGTTGCTTATAATGGGCAGTTGTGCTTGTAATTATATATATTCACTGACCAAATAGGGAGAAAACCTGTGGAAAATAATGGAGCCTTTCAAATTCAGCAAGGTTTATTTTGAAATACTACCTCAAAATTTCTTGTAACTGTTTGGGGAGAAGTTGCAGTCTTATTTTTTATATACCCAGCATTTTGAAAGGTAGAATTAAAGTATTGAAGCTTGTAGCCTAGTGTCTTGTTGTTAGTTATATGTTCTAGTATCTGTGAAACTGCTTTAACTTTTTCTGAACCACTGCATAAATTGCTCAAAAATCTGTTTTTCAGTTTTAGTTCCATTGTTATGCGTACTACTCAATAGCAATGTTAACTATTTGAACTTATTTTCTTTTGGTTTAGACATGCTTCGAGGTCCAAGGATTTATTTTCTGTTTTAATTTCAAGTTTACAGACTAGAGTCTCCCTGAAATTCAGATGACTGCTTATAGGTGGCCCATATGGAACAGGAACCATTCTTAACTGTGATAGAGACCATTTTGAGCATAATTCTCCTTTTTTGCCTGCTCTATTTATCATCTTACTAGAATGAGATTATGCTCCCAGGATGTTGATAAATGTTGATGAGTTATAGTCTGAGCACTTACTTCTATTATTCGTGAACTGTTGTATTTGAACAACCAGGAATTTTTATTGACACATATATGATGTGTTTGGCTCTCTACTTATTGTATTATTGTAGAAATGGTTGTCTTGTTATCTTGACTTAGAGTGGAAGAACTGGCAAGGCTTGGCAGCTCCTTTGCCTCCTATCAAATTTGGCTTTCTTGCCAGTGTCACTGAAGCAATTTTTAATGTGCTCTTATTAGACTAGAATTGCTTGTATCATTTTTCTGTTCTACTAAGTCTCAGTTCAGAATTTGTGAGCAGGACTAGGTATGTTCTTGTGGTGCTGGTGTTTCCAAGAATGCCACTAGTCACTTTGGCTCTGTGCTTGCCTGCAGGAGGGGTGCAGACTGAGGGAGATGCTACAGCCTTTCTAGGTCATTGTCAAATCAGGCTGCTGCTGTCACTCTGCAGAAGTTTTGCAGCCCTCCCTCTGAAGATCTCCATCTGCAGCTTTGAAGTCCTTGCTGCCCTTGCTAACCACATATAAGCAGAAAGTTTTTGATTCAGTGGTATAGCTTTTCAGATGCATGCTGTCTCCTTTTCCACTGCTGAGCTGGGCAGTCTCTTGCATAATTACCTTTTATTTGAAGAAGAAACAGCTCCAGCTGGCTACTGCTGCTGAATTACTGTGTGCAAGCAATGATTAGGTGTTCTGACTTTCCTTCCTTGTGCTTCTCTACTTTCACCCCTTTGCCTGTCCTTTGCTGGTACCTTCTCTAGTAGTTTCTTTCATGATCTGCCATCCATTACTTAAAACCTTCTAAAAGCGAGTAAAAATCAGATTTGCTTGCTTGATTTTTTTGTTGTGCCTTTCCCTGTCCTTATGAAACTTGGAATAACTGCAGAAGGCAGTTGAATAAGCACAGCCTTTGGATCCTGTTTGCTGCTTAGTGCGTTTACTCAAGCTGTTGCTGGTGTTCCTTGTGCAAACAGCTGCTGGTGGTTTTCAGTTGATCCTTTGTTTCTCACGTTATTTAACCTGCCCAGGTGCCCTGTGAGCCGGAATCTCCCTGTGGCTGTGGCTCCAGGAGTGGTGAGGGCTCAGCCTGGGGCATGGGACTGCTCCCTGGGGATGAGGTGAAGCCAGGCTGGGGTATCAGCCTGCTGAGCTGAACTGTGGTCACACAGGGCTCTAGGGATGGCCTGGGGCCACGCTGGCATGTGGGACTGGCTTGGTGGGACCTGTGGCCATCCGGGGGGCTGAAGATGGGCCCTTTGGAGAAAAGTAATGAATATGAAAAGCAGGAATATGACTGTCGTGCTTTGTCTTGTGCATACAAAGTAAAGCCTGATCATTTTTTTATTATGAGCAGGATGTAGTGAAAGAATTAATTCATAAACAAAACATCTGTCTCTCCAGCAGTTTTTTTGCTGGGGTTGGAATGAGTTGTGGGTTTGGGAACTGTGCTGGTCTCAGTGCAGTGAGATCACCAGAAGACTTAGGGGTTTTCGCTCTGCTTTCCAGAAAAAGAAATAAAAATATTGTGAAGTTAGGAAAATTTACCCTCCTTTTAAACTTGCATATGGCCACCCACTTTTATGCCTTTATGATACTGGGAACTGTCTTCCAGGAGAGCAGTTTCCTTTTATTCTCCAATAAAAGCATTGAAGGCACTTGGACAAAACTTCCTATCCTAGTAAAAGTTAACAATCTGAATGTGATGAAAGAGAGTGAAGAATGTCAGGAGTAGTGAGGAGCAGTATGTTCTTGCCAATTCAGTTTTGGCCTAAATTTACATATGGGTAAATAACATCATTGAGGGAAAAACAGTGAGTTGACTGACTAGAAATGGTCCAGAAATGTTTCAAAGAAAATCAGATTTTAAGTGCAGATTACTTGAAAAGCAGTATCATGGAACTAGGAGATGGAAAATAGTCACGAAAATGAAGCTGTGTTCTTCTGCATTTGCCTTTTCTCGGGTTTTATTTATGAAATGTTAGTTTATTTATCTAGCTGACTTATGATTTATTTACAAGAAGAAATTGAAGTGTCTCGGTGCTTTGACTGCTGCTCATTCAAATTGAATTGACTCAATTAATTCCTTCTGACTTTTGTAGGAGTTGTAGCAGGTTTTTTAATACTGTCTAGCAAGGCTATTTTATTTGTATTCTCTAGATTTGGTGTTGTAGTTCTTAAGATGAGAACAGTCAGTAATTTTGTTGGCAGAAATGCATGCAGTCGTGTTAGCACAATCACTTTGCATTTGAGCTTTCCTTCCTGGCACTTCATAAAATTCTCTAAATTTTATTTGTGTGGGAACAGGTCCAGTCTCAGTCCCTTAAAAGAATCTAATTTGTACCTTAGCTGTTGTATCCCATGTTTCTGAAATATTTTGTTACCATGGTGGTCAGTGATGCTGTCTCTGTGTCTCTTGTATATATTTTCACTCTGAGATTCTCTATCTGACAATCTCATTAAGCAGTGGGCTCCTGTGTTCCATTTATTAGTAATAGGCCCTTGCATAGTTTATTTCCTCTTTAGGGTGTGATTTTTTTATGGGAATTTTAATTTTCAAAGTTTCTTTTATATACAATAGTATGTCTTAGATGCATAGAAATTAAGGCAGAAGACTTTTGGAGCATGAACAATTGCTTTTGTTCTTGGCAAGGCTATTTAGGGCACAAGAGTGAACTGCTTCCCATGTCTTTCTGTCATTCTCTTATTTAGCCAGCCTGTGACATAGCTGTAGTCCAGCATGGTAAAGCCCAGTCCTGGATTTCAGCACACACACTCACACTCCTCAGTACAGCCTGTGAGTTGAGAGGCTTGGCTTTCACTACACACAAGTTTCTGCAGTAAAAGAAACAAGCAATTCAGGTTCTGAAGCAACAGCTTTCTTTTGTTAGACGCTGCATGTAAAAAAAAAGAAATCAGTAAAAAATAGAATATTAGGTGCTGAAAGTCAAGGTTTGGCATTCTGTAAGTTGAGTTCATTGTTGGAGAGGGAACAGCTTTTCTGCAGATATCCTCTTGAATCTCTGAAACCTAGTCAGGGATTGTGCTGCCTTCTTCCACTACTTGGTTTCGTATCCATTGCTAGAGAAAATGAAGTGCCTCTCTTTCCTGGCTGGGTTTGGATCTTTTGTGGCTGGTGTGTTTTGCTCACATCCTTAGGAGAAACCTTATTTTCCTGGCTGCGAGCATCTGTGGTTGCACTCAGATGGGAGAATTGTACCTTTTCACAGTCTCAGCCTACAGGTCAGTTTGAAGGAGAACTAAAAGTTACTTTCATATTCTTGTACCTGAATGAAAAGCGTGGAAGTGGGAATATGTATCCTTTTTACCTGCCCAAAAGAGACATTTTGGAGTAGAATCCATTTTAAATCAATAGCCTTGAACAATGGGGCTTTGTCCCTCCCCCTTTTATCATATCTTATATTCAGTTTGTTTCTTCTGGTAGAGTTTGGGTTCTTTCTGCTCTCTACCAGGAGATGATTATGTTATATGGGTTAAAGGAGCTCTACACTTTTGTCTGGAATGTGGAGACATCTTTGTTAATCTCCTGTGGTAAAATAGTTCATTGCTGTGTCATTTGCCAAATGCTTCTAAATCAAGGGCATCTTGTAGTTGGAGTTATACTTGATTTTTACTGTTACTTCAACAGATCTTCTCTATGTATCCTATCCCTTCTTCACTGGAAGCTGGGATTCCTCTCAAGTTTCTTGACTGTGCCCATACTGTCTTGACAAACATATATTTGTTTCACCTACATCTTGCCTTCCTTGTACCTATTCTCATGGTGCCTATCTGGATAGCTAGTCCTTAAAGGCAGATGTAGTGAGCTTTTTGTTTATTATGTACTTAATTTTGGCAAAGTGCTGTTTTCAATGTGGATCAACAATCCACAGAAATAAGCCTTAATGTCAGTTTCTCAAAGTACATTGTTTGTCTTAATAAGTTCTTATATACCTTAAACATGCAAGCATATTTTATATGTTGGAAGTTGTGTGTGTTGTGAATTTAAAGTCACCTGTGTAAGTTCTTAAGCTTTTTTTCCTGTCCTGTTAGCCATTATGAAATCAATATGTTTGAAGTAAATTGTTCGCGTGATTAAGTCTAATGAATGGCCGAGTATCAGGTTATAAAGTCATGTTTATTTACCTACTAGCAGTGTGAAGTGAAAAGTGAAGGATAAAGTGAAGCTTGATTGAATCATTCATGTTAACCATTCTCTTTTAAAGTAGCTGATTTCCAGACGGGTGATTTTGAGGAGTTACAAGTCTGGAGATAATGCTACTGTTATATTTTATGAATTTTATTCTTTTTGTTGTTACTGTGTCTGCAGAATATATGAAAGGAAAAACCTATAGCAAAAAGACCATTTGATTTAACATAAGATGTACTTATAACATTTTCTGGGTTCTGTATGTAAGCAGTTAATTACTGAAATATGAAATTGCTTTCAACTGCTTATGTTGATTGTTGGATTACAAAGGCAAAGTAGTTTAATAGTTTTTAACAAAGGATGGTGTTAGGATTGGTAGAGGTTATGTGTCCTGTTGAGTAAAGAAAGGAAAAGATAACTGCAGAGGAGTCTATAAGTTCATTGTAATAGGACATATCATTGTCTTTGAGATGAGTTTAGGACTCCGAAATAATAAAGTTTAAGAATGTCATTTTAGGGCTTGGTTCTAAAAGAACATGCAGAGATGAGGGTAAAGTTTGAAGAATGAATTAGCCTAGTGAACTGTAGATTACTGCCAAGAGTAGTGAATATTCCTCCCTAAGTCTCGCTGTGTTGATTTTAATATGAAGCTGCAAATTTTAGTATAGGTTGAGTGTTCTAATGAATCAGGAAAATACTGGGAGATGAAGGATGTTGACCCCTTCATTTGGTAACATCCCACAGTTTATCTGGCATAAGCTGCTACTGAAAAGCTTCTTTTGGTTGAGGACAGGACTAGATTTATTTTTGTGAAACAAAATTCCTGTCTGTAACTGGAAGTTACTGTCCTTGAGCAATTGCACAAGTTGCTACTGTTGTGTGGTGTCAGTCAGGTTTTGCACAGGTGGACTTTCATAAGGCTGTGTATGCTAGAAAAAGAATGATATATTTGAGATAAACACATCTGTATCTACATGAATTTGTTTTCTAGGCTGCACACCACAACCAGGGCTATGTGGCTGTCAGTTGTTTTCCCTTACCTTGTATTCAGATGTCTTAGTTCAAGATGGAATATATTTCTTCCTGTTGTTGATGCAGAATGTATTTGTGGAATAAAAATCATAATTCTTTATAGAATATGTGCTTGTTCTTTTGGTTGGATGCCATTTTATCTAGGGGTGTGGCCATGTAAAATATGATGTGGGTTGTATGAAGTTGATTTTGGCACAGAATTGTTGCAGAGGATTTGTTGCTGTGGACGTTGTCAGTTACTATATGTACGAATCTGATAGGGGAAAATTGAAAATGCCACTCAATTTTAAAATGGATATTTATCAATCAAGTGTGCATTTGGTGCTAAAATTACCTTTTCATAAGCCTGGAAGATATGTTGAGAGATGTTATTTCAGGGTCCATAGCTGTGCCTGCTCCTTAGAGACAGTGTAAATTACTCATTTTAAAATTGTGGTTGACATTAAAGTTGGAAGGTTGTCTGATACATTGATTGAGCTGGTGTCTTCTGGAATTTGTCTAAAGAAAGACATACATTGTGTATTTTGTTATGTTTTTTGTTTGTTGTTTAGTTTGCTTTTTTTAAACAGCCCTCTTACTTTGACATGTGAAATGGGTAGATGCCTAGTGGCTGTAAATCTAAGTTCTGTCTGCAATAAGCATGGAATCACACCTGAATATATGAAGTGAATGCTACAGGGAGTTTGTGTTGTATGGTCTTGCTTTGTACCTGCTCCCTGCACAGGGTGCTTCTTACACAAATGTAGGTGTTACTCTTTGGTCCACCTTCTCATGCCCTCATGTTGTATTGTCTTAGTTTCAGGCATGCAAAACGTGATTCTCCTAATGCTTTCCCTTCAAATAAAGGCATTCCAGTGTCTCTCATGGTAAAATGTAAAAACACAAAATAGAAATAGAGAGGGATGTTTTTGTTAGCTTGGACTGTCTAGGTTACCATAATTCTTTCATCCTTCACTGTGCTGTTATACTGTTGTTCTCAGAATTTAATGCAAATGTCACTGTGTGTTTTACAGGTATCCCATACATTCATTGATTAATACCACACTGATCTGTAAGAGGTACTAATCTAAATCTTAATGGTTTTTCTGGATCCATAAGCCTGATGAAATCTTCCCCATCCTCAAGAAGTCACTACTTGTTCCCTGCAAGGAGTGCAGAGGGAAAAGTGGTATTTTATTTATTATTTTATTTTTATTTTGAAAGAAGACTGTCTTGTTCCCAATAGGCTATCACTTGAAAAAATTTCTGCATTACCACCTTCAAGTTAGACGGAAACTTTCTAGCTATTAAAATAGAATAATTCTGCTACTGATCACTGGTTGCAAATTATTATGAAAATAAATGAGGAGGACTTATTTGAGAGAAGAAAAGCCAATAGTTTCCTTTCTAGGTTTTTTTCTCTGAGACTGAACAAGTCAGTCATTAAAAGAACCCAGTCAATCAACCAAAAACAAAAACTCCCCAAAAAACCAAAACACACCCAAAAAACCCCCACAAAACCCCATAAATGTCAAACATCCAAGGTCTGTTTGCAACTGTAGTTTTCTTAACTGGATTCTGTCAGGAGAGCAGAGTTAAGCTATCATATTGGGGGCTAGAAGCCATGGATGACATTTTTAATAATTTCTGAGATGATAACATCCCTTGAACAAAACACTGGACCAGACCATTTTATTTCTGTTTTTAATTTCTTAGGTTTGCAGAACACTGCAATTTTGCAAGCTTTGTTGAACTCACTCATTTTGAAGTGAGTGATGCTTGTAACTGCTGGAAGATTCTTGGAAAGAAGTATGCAGCATGTCAGAAATGTGTTCAAGTTGTATTTACCAAAAAGAAAACTGTATTTATTTAACTGCTGCAAAGTGTCAGGACCCTGCCAACAGATGGTTTACTACTTTTACATAGTACTTGTTTTCCCTCAAGAAAAACATTCATATAGTATTTCATAGAGGTGTGTCTGCTCTTACAGAGATTTTAATATCACCAGAACTGCATACATTTCATTTTTAAAAGCATTTGCATTTTGCTCGTAAGTTATTCTTCTTAAGCATTGGGATTGAAAAAAGACACTATTTATACTTACAGGGGAATGTTGATTCACCTTGGATGAAACAAAATGCTTTAATACCTTGATGTTATGCTTTATTGTCTTCTCCCAATGTATTACTATGCTTTTCTGCTTTTCCCCAGCATTAGAGTAATATAAAGGAACTTTTTTTTTCTGATGTGGGTGTTGCAGGTTGCAGTTTAGAAAATTGAAAATATTTATCCTGAGAGACATGACTTTTTTCCCTCCTTCTCTTTTGAGATATTTAATTTAATGGATGACTGTAAGGTGCAGAAATTTGCAACTTTTACCAATATCAGTTACATGGGAGGCTTGTGGAACCTGATTTCAGAGCATACTGAATTGTGCTAGTTAGAGAAGGCAAGTGGTAAGAGTACTACGTGCCAGCTGTTAGCTCAAACAGTTTTGTAGGCTTTTCTTTTTCTTTCTTTAAAACACCTTCAGCTGCTACTGTAGGAATAACCTCTCTCTGGCAACCTGTGCACTAAATTATGAATCCATTAAATGTGTTTTTTCAATTATCAGTACTTGATAAGTCAGAATCTGGTTCCTGCAAGATGTCTTGACAGAGTAGGAGATGTGAGTTAGTGTGTTGTAGTTATTGGTACTATACTGTAGCAATATCATTGCATCCTATGTTTTGTATATTCCTGTAGGCAACAGTTCTCACAGCAATGTAACAGAGCCAGACTTTTAACCTGACTTTTTGCTACATCTCTGTTTAACCCAACCAATAATGGACTCAGTATACCAAGAAATTTTATACTATCTTGAGCCCCATTAGTTCTTATCAAGAAGCCCCATATGAACTGTTTTAGCAATTTTTAGTAGGTTAATTCTTTGTAGCAAGTTTTGATTTTGAAAAATTTCTTCTAGGTAGAGGCTTCATGCTTTCAGTCAGTGATTTCAACATTTCGTGAAAGTACATGACATTCTGGGCTCTCTCTTTAAAGAAAGCATAATTTCATGATCCTTGTAAACTAACTCTGCTGTGATGTGCACTACATCAGGGAACTTGATCTGAGTAAAACCAAAACAAATCACTATTTTTTAAAGTTAGCTTATAACTGGATTAATTCTCATATAGTTCACTGCACTACCACAGAAGCATTTATGCTGTCATAAAGAGGAGAAGCACAAGCAAAATCAGTAATTTCTGCCAGTGCAACTGCTCGAGATGGTCATAAGTTAAATGAGAAACAGCACAAACTACTCAAAGACACAGAACATGTTCTACACTACAGTCCTTTCAACTAGTTCCCCTTTTCTTGAGGAGCATGGCTGGTCCTTCTCACCAGTACACTTGGTGATTTTTCTTTGGCAAAATATGGACAAACAATTGAACAAGCAACAGTAGCTCAAATGCAGCTTTAAAGCCAGTTGATCTGAGTTTGTGATAAAGTGTTAGGCCATGTGAGTAAGTTGGAACTACTTTAATGGTGCCTCTGATGCTTTCTCATGTGATATTAGTCACATTGGGTTAAGTAAGGAAATTAGGTTCACATGAAAGTATCATAAGATGTATGAACACAGAAATTATTTAGAAGTGTTTCTAGTATCTTTCTAATTCTTACTGGAGAAGTGAAAGGAAGCTGTATTAGGTCTCAATTTTAACTGTCAAAGTGATGGCACACAGAATGTGCCTCCTGATTTTTGGTGGGTGTCAATCTGGAGAACTGCAAGTGTTAAAAGGCAGAATTGAACTCTAAAACTATTGTACAGTAGGAGAAATAGCCTTAAAGCAGTAAGTAAAAAAATCCCCTGTTAAGTTGGAATAATTAGTTATTCAGATGTTAGATGTCGAAGATGTTGTGTTTTGCTGGCTATGTATGGCAGTAACTGTATAAGGAGTGTTCATTCCTTATAGGAGTCCACATCTTGACTTGGTAGGGGCCCATAAAGGTCACTAAGTTCAACTCCTTGCTCCTCATAGGACTACCTAAAACTAAACCTTATGATAAGGGCATTGTCCAGATGCTGCTTGAACTGTGACAGGCTTGGTGAAGTGACCACTTGTGGAGCCTGTTCCAAAGAACCAGACAAATAGTTCTTTCAGTTGACTTTGGTGCCATCAATGAAGCTGAGTCCAGACTTGAGGATTGCATTTCAGAAAAGATGTAGGCTAGTGGGAAAAAGTCTAGAGAGGTGAGGTATTTGGAGGAAGAAATATGTGAGGAATGGCAGAAGAAACTGTGACAGTCCCTCCTGCAAACACAAGTCTAAGATTGGGTGTAATAACTGGTCTTAAGATCTAAACACTTCTGAAAGGTCAATAAGAATTAAGCTAACCTCTTTAGACTATGATTTGCAATGCTGTTATGCAAAAGTAGTAATTCTTACTGCTGTGAATGTCCCAGTGTCCTGAGGGCACATTTCTACAAATGCTAATCTGGTGTCTCTGTGGCTTTGTTATAACATCTGGCAGTTTCTTAATTTCTTGGTGAATCTGTGTGGTTCAAAATGTTCCTGTTTCAAAAGGATGACTCCAGCACCATCTTCCCTGGTTCTTGACTGACTTGGTAGACAGTTTTGTAGATTGAGTGGTGCTGTTTAATGTGGTGTTGTCCATCTTCATTTTCAAATTCTTGCATTCTCAAAATAATAAATGACTTTCGGATTGTGGGATTCTTACAGAGAGAACCTGAGTGGGTCTCCAGCTGTTGCTCTTCACTCAGAAGGACCTGGAGAGGGCTGTACCACCTTGGGAGAGATGCTTTTGCTTCCCTGGGGTAACCCCCAGAAACACCTCCAGCTTTTCGTACCCGTTCCAGGAGAGGGCACATTTAGGGAAAGCTGCTGCTTTTGGTAGTCAAGAAAATGCTGAAAGAATCAGTGTTCACTGATTATTGCATTACTATTTTATTAATTTCTTATTAATATAGTCTTGATCCAGAATGCTACAAAAGCATAAGCAGAAATTAATTTTAATTTCCTGCAGTTCTTGAATATATATTTGTTTTCTTGCACACATATTTAAAATAATCTACTGATAGACTGCAGCCATTCACACACAGAATCGCAGTACAGAAATGTTGTGTCTTGTACTTGAGTTGGATTTTCCCAGGTTCCAGTGTTCTAGCTTCTCTTCAGTTTTACATCTTTTTTTGTGAGCTAGGACATCAGCTTTTACATCTGGAATTGCTATTTTCTTTTCAGAACAAGAAAAAGCTTTATGACCTGGAATACACAGTAACCCATCCCTCAGTGTCTCTGGTGCCCTCTTATGCCACCTCCTACTTAATTTTCTGTACTGTTTGGAGACAGTTTAGAACCAAGTGATACTGCATCTTCTGCTTTTGCTGCATCTGCCTTGAGGAAGTGCAGATATTACTTACCATGGTACTCTGGGTTTATATTTCACTCAGCAGAGCAGAGTGCAGAAATGAAAGCAGCTGCTCTGTCTTCCTCATGAAAGTGGGACTGGTTCTCATTTGCCCATTTTTGGGATTTCTGTGATGTCCCTGATAATCTGTCTTTGTAAGGAGATGTTTGGGTTTTTTGTGGGGTGATGGAAGAAGGTGTACAAAAGTTCTAGGTATTTTTTTGTTTTTAAAGGATTGTGTTACAGGTGAAATAAACTCAAAAAAACCTTCCATTATTTCATCCCCCTTTTTTTACTGCCTCTTTATAAATACATTTTCCATTTTCAGAGCTCCTTATATCTTTAAATCTGTAGGTCCATATAACTTGCACAGAATTAAAATCACCTTCCCTTGTGAGGAAAGGTTATAGGAATTGCTCAGGGCCTCAGGCTGCCTGCCTCAGGTGAAGAAATATCTCAAGCCATGAGGTATTTACTGCTTTTGTCTGACTGTAAGATCCTATTACTGTGCACTTCTCCTCTCCTATTTTCTTTTCCTTACCCCAAAACATCACATGTTCTCAGGCCACACAGTCTGGTAGCCAGTATAGTCTTTCCTGTTTCTTTTGCTTATTCTAGGAGCTTTTGAGGGATTCAGTGATTCAAACAAGGCTTCTTCAAGGTTTCAGTAAACAATGCTGCTAAATTCCCATCATCAAAAAAAGTTATGGCTTGTATTTCAAATTTAAGTAAATTTGCCACGTGTTGGTCTTGGATTAGGTGGGCTACAATATAAAGCTTCACTTAAAAGACAAAAACCAATGTAAGACTCAAATTTGGCATTTAGGAGCTGCTGCTCTCTGAAGTCTGCTTATGTCCTGTTCAGCTTGATTGGGTAGTTTATTTTGTAATTACATATGTAAGTGAAAACACATTTCTTGTTTCTAGTTTGAACTGCTACAAATACAGTTCTGATTTAGTAGTTTTCATATTTTGGAAGTAATACTTTATTCAAATGAACTAGTCTTAGCTGAGAGATTTGGAAAAATAAATTGAAAATGTGACAGCCTACAAATAACTCTGCAGAATGATTGAGTTGCTTTCCAGCAAATACTTTTAAAAGTTGTAAACCCATGTTAGTAGGAAGTCATAGAATTTTTCTGGCTGCTGCAGTGGCTGCTGCTATTGTGCTAATTTAAATAAATATCTTTCAAGCAAAGTTAGATTTGAAAATGAAGATGATCTGATTCATTTTCATGTTCAAGCATTTTAAAGATTTGACCTCGACCGTTTCAGAATAAGGTTGATCGACTGATTTGATCCTTGTTTGCAGAGCTTATTAAACTTGGTGTTATTCCTCTAGGATAAAGTTATGCTTAAAAAATGTATTGCAAACCAACTTTTAGAACCTGTATGTTCTAATATTGACTTTTTAAAAGACTTATAAATTAGTTGCCTTGGGTTTTAAATGATTTTTTGCTTTTTCCAGACTCGTGCTAGCTATTTGTTTGAGATGACTGCAAATATAGGATTTTGATGACCTGTAATATTCAAAGTAGTTTAAATACTTCCAGCAAGTAAATAGCAGGCAACTATCACAATAGCAAATGCCGTTCTTTTGGCAACAGTGATTTCCTAAAGTAGACATCATCTTTCAGGATAGTGGCTTTATTAAAAGCAGATTTGAGTGCTTGCTAGAGTTACTATTCCAAGAATAGTTGGTTGCTCAGATGATTTCACTCTGCAGGCAGCATTTCAGTGGTTAGCCTGTCCTGGGAGCCCATCCCTGTTTGTGATTAAACTAAAGATCCTTGAAAACAGCAAGGTTTAGCATACTGAACATTTTTTCCTTTTTTTGGAAACCATTATATCCTTTTCCATCTCTTGCTATGTATTGTAATTTACTCCTATTTGAATTCTGCATGCTGAGGATTAGTTTTCCCGGTTCTTTCTGCATACCTATACCCTCAGCAAAGGTACTGTAAATCTCCTTTTTCTACTTATTTGCATAGAGTCTTGTGAAACGTGGGTGTAAAGATAAATTAGCCGTTTGCTGGCTGTGTGCCTGAAAACAGTCTGAGATTCTGGCTGACCAGAACACTGTCCAGTTTTGGGGGTTTTTTTATTGAACATGTGGGATCCATTAAGGATTCAGCTTAATAATCTTGGTTTTATTTAATCTTCTTTTTAAGAAATTGCCTTTAATTGCTGTCCCTTCATATACTTCTAGAGGAATAGTCAGCTGTTCAGAGAGGGAGTTTTTAGTGATAGAAATATAATGGAGAAGAACTGTAGTAGAGAAAGATGTGAGAAGATGCAAATGAGCAGCGCATTGCAGGCACTTTTTCAAATCCACACAGGAATCTTCCCTCTCTGTTTTTCTTTTGTGTGCTGGGGGCACAGTGTAAATGCTGACATCCTGTTCCACAATGCTATAATAGATGGAGTGAAAAATTGCAGAAGAAAAATGGGGTCTTTGTTTAGCCAAAGGCATCATTATAATAATTTGAGTGGAAGTAAACATGTGGAACAAAGTATGTGAGGTAGGAAATGTGGTCTCTCATTCTGGACTCTTAGGTTTACTGAAACCTTTAAATCCTGCTTACCTCAGAGAGGTTAATGTTGCAAGGAGTACTGCACTACCTCAGAGTGCTCAGAGATCCTCCAATAAAGTTTCTTTAAGACATTTTGCTTTTCATTTGAGTACAAACGGGAGGAAAAAGTTTGTGTTCCAGTGCATGAGTTCATATGGGCCTTGAGTGGAAACTGCTGATGGTTTGAAATTGTCCTGGAATGTGCACCAAGAGAAAACATTATTGTGCAAAGAAATATACAACATGGAGTTGTGCATGTACGGGCAGTGGTTTGGGCGGTTTTTTTAATGAAAAGAGAGATTTTGTTGGAGAGTGGGAAAAAGTGAGAGTTATTTATGTTCCTTGAGGAAGTCTTCCTTTTTCTTTTTTAGTAAAACTGCCAGGGATTTTATTATCACCACTTGTGAAAACAAGGAGCATTGGAAGGGTTTACTTACTTAAACAAAGGTCTTTTGCATACAACTACTAGTACATAGGGAGAAGGTTGCTCATTTGAATTCATCTGCTGATTTTTTGACCTATGAGAAACAACTTCATCTAAACTATATTGACATCCCAGTCTCAGAAGTCTGTTTGTACACAGGCACAGTTAGTTTTTTTTCTTCTTTAAATAAATAAGCTTCTGTGGTTTGTGTTAGTGTCAGTTTTCACATCGGATTTGGCACTTGTGTCAAGTACACACTGTGTTAGATTAATTGTTTGGATATGGCTTCTGAAGCTGTTGTCAGCCCAAGTTTTGGGAAGAGAAGGATCACAATCTCTGAAGCCAGGAGTCTACACTTTAGTTGGAGGCTCCAGTCACAGTGCAGGTATGTGCTGTGTCTGTGTACAGCTTCTGGTAGATGTGTATAGAACCAGCTTAATGTCAGAGCCAATAGCAGCATGCAGCAATAAACCACTAATATTTTATGATACCGTAGGTAAGAAAAACTTGCATCTTCTCTTCATCCAAGGAGCTTTTACATACCTGAAGTCATATTTTGTTTTGCAGTCTGTGACATTAAGAAAATGTCTGAAAACATCTATCCAACAACTGAGTTGCAGAATTAACAGTATCAGGTCATTGCAATGTGGAAAACACATTTTCAGTTGAATGTCACTTCAATGTATTTCTGTCACCTGACAGCATTTCTGTGTGTTTTCCCAAAAAGGTCTAATTGAATATGCTTTAGGCACATGAAGGTCTGGGTTTTGCAAAGATGATCAGTCTCTATCTCAGTCAGGAAGAGGTCTGTGTGTTTAAATCCATTGTCATTAACAGTGGCCTTGAATTTGGAAAAAAAAAAATTAACCCAAAATCTAGTTGCAATATTTTAACAGTTTAAATGCTGATATGATGTACTCTTGCAAATATTTCTCTAAAACAGAAGAAGAGAGAAGTATGTGATGAATGTGAAAACAACACATTTTCTTTCACAACTTTTTTCTAACTACCATGTAGGTTTATTCATTTGATTCTGTTTTGAAGTTGATATAGTCATTGTTAAAGGATAGGTAACTAAGATGTCGGGAGTTATGAGATCACACCTTGTCAGGAGCTATACATTCTTTGTTCCTTTGAAATTGTCTGGATTTTTTTTTTTTTTTTTTTTTAACGAGAAAAATTTTAAATGCAATTCACTTTTGTAAAAGTTTATGTAAAATGACCTGATGCTAAAACATGTCAGAATTCAAATACCTCTGCATTGGTTAACTGAGATATACTGTTACAGATTATTTTAGTACAGGATTCTGTTTGCATCCCAAAATTAGCAGGTGGTGAATTCAGTTTCTACGTAGTTATACTGTCTCACATGCACTTTTAAAAAAAAATCCCATTTTTTTAAGATAAGGGAATGTCATAAATAGCGACAACAAAACATTGAGACTGAAAGTGTTTAGACAATTACTTTGCTGGTAATACGCACACAAAAAAAATAATGGATCCATGACTCTTGGTTTCATAATCTAATTTGTCTGTAGTTTATTTAAATTTATTTCAAATTATATATGAAATATCGAATGATCCCACAGGCAGAATTATCAGGTAGTTCAGGCCTGCGTATAACCATCCTTGTACTAAGAAAGCTAAGGATGTAACAAAATATCTGTCAGCTTGAAAGTCTTAGTAACACAGAAATGTGTAAATTAATGTATGTGCATTGGAGTGTCATTATATTGAAACAATTAAAGGTGTCATTCAGCAGTTTCCATGAATGGGGGCCTGCGTATGCATTATAAGATGTCAGTGCAGAATTAATTGGAATTACAGCTTACACAATGAACCTGTTAATGTCCCCTCTGAGTTCTCCCTCCTCTAGTTAAGGAGGCTCTTCTGTAAGCTGCAGTGAGGTTTGTTTTTTGGGTGAGGTTTGTTTTTTGGGATGTGCATGACTAAGCAGCTTCCCTCCTCCCTCCCTGTTCTCTGCAATAATTTTTTCTCTGCGAATGTGTATGTCTCTCCTGAGACAAATCTCTCCTAAGCCAACTGTGCTGTTTCGTTACGAAACGCGTCGAGGAACTGACCCGGGTCACAATTGCACAGCACAAAAGTAGAGGTGTGGTTTTGTCTGTGTTGACCCTGATGGTGTCTCTGAGCCTGTTTCCTGTGCAGCTGCCCAGTCAGTAATTCCAGAGCTGAGGGCATGAGGTGCTAAAGCTGCGAGAGTGCAAGGGCTGTGCAGTTGAGCGCTGTCACCATAGCACTGCTCCTGAAGGAACAGTCTCACCGAGTCTGAAGCTTTCTGTCTTCTGTGAATGTGACTTCTTGTGTTCCAGCACAGCCACAGTGACCCTTCCTCGTGCCCTTGCAGTGCTTTCCCTGCGAATGTGGGACGCAGATCTGAGTTTCCCTCAGTTATCGGGGGAATTAATGAAGCTTTTATGCTGCATGAAGTTAAACAGGGTGTTTCTCTGAGAAGATTTTACAACATACTGAGGTGCCAGCGCTTCTGCCCAAAATGAGCTAAGCTAGTATAAGCATATATAAGAAATGTGGAGGACAACTTCAGTGAAGAAACTTAAATACTTTGAAAATACTGCCTTTAAGATTATGAAATTATTTTCTAAATTCTTTGAGGCATTAAAAACTTTCTTTGACGGTCAGAGTTTTTAATGCCCATGTAAGTTAAGTGGACTTTGATATAACTTAAGAGTTTCTAATATTGTTTTATATTTATGATTTTATTTTTAGAGAGCGGCAGTCTGCTATACCTGTGATCTACAATGAATGCCAAATCTGCAATCAGCAAAGAGATTTTTGCCCCACATGATGAAAGGATGCTGGGAGCTGTGCAAGTGAAAAGAAGAACAAAAAAAAAGATTCCTTTTCTAGCTACTGGGGGTCAGGGTGAATATTTAACATACATCTGCCTGTCAGGTAAGTTTAATGACTTTTGACATCGAGTTATTTGTTTAGGTTTATCTTTGATTAACTGACTAGCTGTTGTCTGTAGCCATAAGGAGCTGGGTGATTCCAATCTTGATAATGTAATGAGAGAATTATAGCACTTATACCTTTTGTCTTGAGGAACTACGTGCTGTAGGCTATTTATATTTATATACTATAATAAATTGAACAAGAGGCTTCATTGTTGAAAAACCCCTAGGTGTTCTCTCACAGCACAGCTGCAGAGTATGAACAAATAGAATAGTTGGCCTCAGTCTTTCCTTAGCCAGATTAAGATATTTCTCAGAAAGTTTAACTTTTCAGAACATTAAAGTTATATACAATGTAATTTTTTATGCGGTGTTTCAACGCCTGCCAACTGAGTGTATGAGAATACCTTTGGTATTTTAGTGTGATTTAGTCACTTATGTTTTAGGAGTATCAGTTGCTTCCTGAGTGTGTGCATCTTGCTGGAAGCACACCTAGTGGCCATAAGAAATATTCTATGACTCTCAGAAAAGTACAGTTATTTTTAGACAGAATGAAAGAGTTTCATGGACTCTTTCAAATTGTGGTGGGTTTTTTAAAAATAATGTTAAAACTTTCAAAGCATAGAAGGTAAAACTGGGTGACTCTACTACTGTTCTAACAAATCACACATCTGCCCAAAACATGTACATTTACTGGATGTTATTGGATGGGATGTTTAGATACATATGTACAAATATTTACTTTAAAATACAAGCTGCAGAGGAAATGCACATGCATACTGAGGTCAGTGAGGCAAAGCATTTTCATTTACAGCTGAGTATTTTGCTTGTCATTATAGGATCATAAAATATCCCGAGTTGGAAGTGACCCACAAGGATCATCGAGGCCAGCTCCTGGCCCTGCATTTTGGTAAAGCCAAAAATGGCACCATGTGTCTGAAAGCATTCCCAAATTCTTTGTGAACTCTGCCAGGCTTGGTGCTGTGACAAGTTCCCTGGGGAGCCTGTTGAAGGGTTTGAACACCCTCTGAATAAAGAACCTTTTTCTGATACCCAGCCTAAGCCTTCCCTTACAGAGTTTCATGCTGTTTGCTCAGGTCCTGTCAGTGGCCATGAGAGTGAAGAGATCAATGTGTGACCCTCTGCTTCCCCTCCTGAGGAAGCTGTAGACCACAATGACGTCTTCCCACAGACTCCTATTTTCTAGGCTGAACAAGCCAAGTGACCTCAGACATTCTCCCCACATACAGAGCTTCAAGGGAGAATTTAAAAATTGATTCCCCCAGGCTGTTCTGAAGACTTGTGGTTGGGGTACTCTGTTTGGATGTAAGAATTGCATGCTTCAGTCTTCTTAAGGTGTAGATGAAAATAATCTAGGCCTCTCTACTCTTAAATGTTCAAATCACTAATGTTGTTAAGCAAAGCTGAACTCTTCTTTTTTTGGCAGTCATATTTTTCAAATGTCAGTCCAATTTTTTTCTAAGTCTTCTTGTACATAGCAATCATGTTCCAGGTCCATGCAGTAAGTTTTGGGATCCACAGGTGTTGGATACCCATGTTCATTATTAAAGGTTAGAGATATGCTCTGTGCTTACAATTGTCTGTAGGCTAACTTTTCAATAGGTGGATTTTTTTTTTCAAATTGCTATTCTGTAAAACGTAGACCTCTTTTAGATCCCCCCCCACCCCCTATTCATATGTATAGTCAACATGGATTTTAAGACAAGGAATAGTCTTGAATGCATTTACTGTTTTACTGCCATAGCATATTATGAGAAGGAAGAAATAGTGGATGTCCTCACTTAAGCAAAATTTGTCACTTATGATAAGGAGAAGCATTCAAGATCTAACTAAAATTACTTTATGGCAGACACTGAAAAGCTGCATATTGACATTGCAAGAACCCTCACATGTGGTTCATTATTAATGCAGTTTTGCGCTGATCTGAGAACAGGTTTTCTCATATACATTTACTGTTTTTAATATGAAAGTACAGTAGGATTGGTAGTATCAGTAAGCAACAAAGTGACTGGGGAGAAGACTGCCTGGCTGTGTTTGATGTCACATTGCAAACAGTCTGATCAGAAAGATTATGCAATTCAGTAGGGTCAGGTACAATTAGTTATTTTGTCAGGAATCATCAAAGGCATAAAACCAAGCATTGGGGAGCAAGTGTTTCTGCCACTGTGTTAAAGAAGTTGTGACGAGGATAAACTGTAATTTTGGCCTATTCCTGATGGCTGTGAAGCGGCAATGGTTTAGTTGCAGCAAGAAGTTGTTACAGAAAAAGTTTGTTTAGTAAGGTTAAGTTAATGTGGGCATGGCAATTTAGCTGTGCCTCAAACTGTCCAAGATGGACTGTACCTTGGAACAACAGAATATTACCTTTCTTTTTTGATGTGATGTGTACAGTGAAGCAGTCACAATGGTGGCTAGCTCTGGATGTGTGTTTACTTTTCAAGCAACAGGTGCTTTAGTGCTGTGTTGCAACCTCTTCCCAGGAAATGCCTTTATCAGCTTTTGACTCTTGTCCCATTTTTGCCAGGTTTGCTTTGTATTAGGTAAACAAAGTGACTGGAATATCCCTGTGTTCATAGTTTTCTTGGACTAGTTCAGTTTGGCCTTTGCTGAAAGGGATTTGATAATTTACTCTTTAGAACAGAATTTGTCAGTTGAAAGAATAGAAACTGACTCCTTATATCCTTAAGAGACAGAAATATTTGGGAATATAAAACATCTTTTTAGTTTCATCCAAGATATGGTATAGAAAATGAAATATCAGTCACTGACTTCTATTTACTGCTCACTTTGTAACTGAGAAATTACACAAATTGTTATAACCGGAGTTAAATGTTCTCCTTTCAGTGTCGAACTGAAGTTTGGTGTTGAAAATGCATTCTATCATAGTTGTTTATTTGAATTTCTGAAAGCATGGATAGATACGCTGAACAGGAAGAATGCCCTTGGGCCTCAGAGGTGGGACAGTGAACCATTAAAAGAATCAAATATTGAACAGAGAGAGGTGGGAGAGTAAGAGAGATTCTTCTTTGATATTGGTATTTGAAGTATATACTGGTTTGGTTTTTTTTTAAGGTACTGACTACTGAGTTGGCTAGAAATAAATGTTACTGCTTATAAGAGGTGTACCTAAAACCTGTAATCTGGAGACAGATTTAGTTAAGAAAGCTGTAGCAATACTGCTTGACAGCCTGGTGGAAACTAAACAGCTGGGTTACCTGCAGCTTTCTAGCCTAGTGCTGGAGCTAGCCAAGTTAAACTGGCAAACAGAGCCAAGACAGATCTTTAAGGATTTACTTAGTTGAACAACAAGAAAGGAGTAGACAGATGGGAAACACAGAGGTGGGGTAGCTGTAGGCAGAACAGAGAAAATGAACACTGGGATTTTTTGTGATGTGTAAGAGGATTTATCACAGAGAAAGAACAAGAAATTCAAAGCTGAAAGTGGGTATTTATCACCTCCTCCACACTAGCAGATCTAGTGAGAGTTATTGGATCAAGTCTAAGTTTTAATTTTGTTACCATTGTCTTATGTAATTGAAACATGATTTTTTAAAATAGTTCTTAGCCTTATTTAGAATTCTGAATTAAGTAAAAAATACTTAAACAGTCACTTCAGAAATATAGGTCATTGGCCTACTTGCTTGTGCAGAGTTCTGTGTGTGTTATTCCTTTGACACTATCATTACCTTTTTAAAATAACCTCTGTTATTTAAAAATATTTTTAATGTCATAATGAATTGAAAATGTTCTAGTTTGTGTGGATAGATGTTGTGTTGACCTTTCAGGATTAAATATCTGTTGCAGTTGTGGTGAACTGAATGAAACAGGTGGTTCCTTTCTAGTCTGAATTCTTGTGTGTCAGAACGCTCAGTTTAGTTGCACCAGTGTTTCTAGTCCTCCTGCTGAAAACCTTGGGATTAGAATGTAAAGTTAAAGTTCTTTAAAGCAAGAGTGAGGCATTTTCCCCCATGATTGTGGCTTTTGATAGTGTTCTTTCTTTGCCATCTCCAAATTAAATTAACACTGTCAGTTCAGGACTCTTTTTGAATGGCTTTGATGCAGAAGTACAATATATCAAGAATGGTGCTAGAAAGGCCAAAAGGAAATGTAAAGAAATCATAAGAAATAATACACAAAAATAAGGTGCACATGTCGAGGGAGAGCATGTTGGGCTTTCCCCCTTCTTTAAAAGTTAACTCTATTGACTGTAACACAGACTTGTTCAAAAATAGGGAGTCAATTACATAGAAAGCTTTTTGCATTTACCACAATAAGCTTTTGGCTTTTGGGTTTGGTTTTTTTTTTTACTTCTGTTTCTAAGTATACAGAGAGACAGAGACTTGGTTTATGAGATTAAGTAGTTCTGTGGATATCCTCATTTGTACACTTACAGCTCATATCTAACCACATCACTCAGCTACACTTGGAACATGAGCTTTTGTACTTTGGGATCTTGGCTGTAAGGCCATGGTGTCATGAAATTGTATTTTCAATTACAAATTTGTTGTTCCTTCCATAGTGGCTGCTTATGGAATAGAACGTTACCCAGGAATGACCTCTATATCTCTTGCTGCTTTTAAGGTCATTTGATGTGGCTGCCAGAAATTTGCCGTAATTTTGCAGGGAGTTCAAGGACAAGTTAAGTGCAATTGAGTTTTCAGCATGGTGGCTGAACTGAAATTGGGAAGTTGTGAGAATGAACTTGTTATCAAAATAATTCAGTTTTCTCCTAATGTGTTCTTATTTTCCATTTAAGTGTTACTGAAGTGAGAATCTCAGTTTTTGGGTTTTTTTTTAGAATTTTCTTATTGAAGTAAATATCCCGTTTTCAGGAGCTTATAGTGCAGAGGATTCTTACGTTTCCTTTTCAGGATGTGAGAAACCAAGTAAATGTCATTTTCCACTGACTTTCCAGGAGAATGCTCTATTTGTGTGCCCATAAGGTTTACTGATTTGATTTATTAGTGAGTATTTTGTGAGGTGGTGGTGGTATTTTCCCTTCTGTTTAAATGTTGTGAGAACGTTACTTCAGTGTTCATCATGATCACTTTCAATCCAACCCACTTACATGTCAGACTCTATTGAATATTTGATTGTTCATACAAAAAAGGTCATGACTGACATAAGAGATTTGGTCAGCCCAGAAGAGCACACCAGCCAAACGGTGGTTGAGTGTTGAGTCTTCTGCAAGCTCTGACCTGGACAGCTGTTTGCAGACAGCTGCAGGCCACTTGTGGTGCTTTGCCCAGCCCCAGCTGAACCTCTGGGCACAGGCTGGGATGTTCAGCAAGGGCTGAACAAAGTCTAGTACAAGTTTTATATTGTGTTTGGTTGTAAAAATTCAAATTCCTTTTTTCAGAACAGAGAAAAAAACAATCAAGCCTCTTTCTGCACTCTCTTACCTTGGTAATGGCTTTTTTAAGGTGGATGTTTAATCATTCAGGTATGTGTAGGGCAAATAATTTCTAGCTGCTCTTGCTGTGTGCTTAATGACCTATATTTACTGCTTTAAACTGGCCATGAGTTGGATAATGGAAAGCACTGATGTTTTTCAAATTGTCGCGTTGCATGGTTGCATTCATGTATTGTTTTATGTGTGCCTAAATAAATATGTATTAAATGTTCACATACAGCATATAGCTTCTAGTGCTAATATTAAGCTGTCAAAACATAATTGCCTTCATCTACTTATAATAAATTGTGATACTGAATATAGTTCTTAACCAAGACTCTTTACCTTCCTTTGTCAGAACATACTTTGTCTTTGTTAGGCACTTCTGGTGTTTTAACTCCAGTGTTTCCATAAGGAGTCTTACAAGGTCAAATATCAGTTGCTCATAATGATATTAAATTTCAAATTCCATTTTATAAAAGAAATTAAAAAATCTTACGTTAAGAGTCTTTGAAAAACAAAACTGGTACATTTTGAATGGAAGCCAGATTAACCTTCTCTTCTTCATTATTGATCTTTCTGTATTTATTGGAATAGAAGAGGGAAAATGGTGAACTGCTTTCGAGGGTAGGATGCATTTATTGATTGTATCCTTAATATGTCTTGTTGCTCTGATCCCTCCTGATTCTGAGTTGTCCAATGTAATGTAAACAGTCCTTTCCCACAAGAATTTTGTGTAGGAGGGCATCTTGTTACAGCAAAGCTACAGAATTACGTATTCCAAAGCATTTAGGCTTAAAATTGATGTGTTTTGGTTTGCTTTTTTTTTTTTTTCCCCTCTTCTTAAGGTGGAGGAGGAATGTATGTGTGATCCTGTGCATCTTCCCAATACCATACTTGATCTTATTCACATGCAGGAAATATTTTCTAAATTGCAAGCTGAAGGTTTTCAGTTATGTGTCTGCTGTTTAATGCTTTTTTTTTTTTTTTTCCCCCCAAATCCTTCAGAATAGAATTGTATCAGACTGATAAATCTTGACAATTTACTGTGCATCAGTGGTGTTTCCTAGAGCTCAGTATTGCACCCAGTCCTGATTAATATCTTTTATTTATCATCTGGGTGAGAGGATCATGTGCGTTCTCAGACAGATTACTGACAACACCAAGTTGGGCTGGAGTGTTGATCATCTGGAGGGCAGGAAGGCTCTGCAGAGGGATCTGGACAGGCTGGATTGATGAGCCAAGGCCAATGGTGTGAGATTCAACAAAGTCAAGTGCCAGGTCCTGCACTTGGAGCACAAGAACCCCAGGCAGCACTACAGGCTGGAGACGGGGCAGCTGGGAAGATGTCAGGTAGAGAAGGATCTGGGAGTGCTGGTCAGCAGCTGGATGGACATGTTCCAGTGTGTGCCCGGGAAGGCCAGTGGCATCCTGGCCTGTATCAGCAATAGTGTGGGCAGCAGGAGCAGGGCAGTGACTGCCCCTCTGTACTCAGCACTGGGGAGGCTGCACCTCAAGTGCTGTGTCCAGTTCTGGGCCCCTCACTGCAAGGAGCACATTGAGGGCTGGAGCATGGCCAGAGAAGGACAGCAGAGCTGGTGAGGGCTCTAGACAGTAATTCCTATGAGAAGCAGCTGAGGGAATTGGGGTTGTGCAACCTGGAGAAAAGGATGCTCAGGGAAGATGTTACTGTTCTCTACAACTGCCTAAAGGGTTGTAACAAGGTGGGGGTCAGCCTCTTCTCCCAGACAACCAGTGATAAGGCAAGAAAATGGCCTCAAGCTATGCCAGGGCTGGACATCAGGAGGAACTTCTTCACAGAGAGGGTTCTTAAACACTGGAATGGACTGCTCAGGGTAGTGGTGGAGTTACCATCCCTGGAGGTGCTCAAGAGAAATGACCAGATGTGTCGCTTTGTGCCATGGCATAGCTGACATGATGATGTTCAGTCAGAGTTGGTCTTAATGATCTGAGGTGTTCTCCAATCTAAATCATTCTGACACTCTATGGGCACTTTCAGTTTTTTAAAACAATGTGTCAATGCACAGAATTTCTGTTACTAATATTGCTTTCCATTCTATTCACGTTTGATCTCTTGAAATTGCGTCTCCTTCTGCCTCAACCAGACATAAACTCCTTGGAAAGATTTCCAAAATCTCAAATGAGATATCTTGGAAAAATAAGGAAAAAAAAAAAGTGAGCAAAACAAAGACATTGAAAACTTGATGGGAAATGTGAGGCATCAGGTCTGTTTATTCTGTCATATGTAAATTTGCAGTAATTAAAAGGAATAACTTCAATATTCATAAATACAAAGCCAGTTTTGATGCAGAAAGTTTTTATTCATAAAACAAATTTGTTTTAAAACTGTAGGCTAGAAGTTGTACACTGGGAGCTGCTTGTTGCCCCATTCATCATAAAGGAAGTTTGATGAGATTAGTAGTTGGACTTTGTGGCCTTTTTCATGGAGGAAAATTATGTGAAAATTGTGAAAAATACTACACAAAGAAGTTATGTTGCAAACCCCTTCACTCACCTCCACGTTCAGAAGAGAATGGGGGCTCTGTAGAGCTTTTTCCATTTATTGTAATTACTTGTGCTGGGTAGGTTTGCATTCCTCAAGAGCTGGCAGCACCTTACATCAGTGGCAATGATGTGTTTCAGTGCCATGTTTTGCCCAGAGCATGGCAGATGCTTGCATCAAGTTTAATGCCAGGTTAAAATGTTTGAATGTCATCATGTCTTTGGAAACGATTTGTTCATTCTTTGGCCAAGTTAGGCTTTTGGCAGGGTTTGTTGCTATCTTGTATGTGATAAAAATACAGAGCTGTAAAGTAAAGCTCTAGTTAACAAATTTCCATGGTAGCTCTCCCTTCAAGTTGGAGTACAGCAGCCATGTGCATAAGACCTGTGTGAGTATCCCCTAATTGCTAGCCTTGGCAGAAGCTATTCCTGTGGTACCATAACAGTTAAAGCTGCTGTGTTTTGCTTTGCACTAGGATTCATTCTGAACAGTTTTCTTAGTTTTTGTAGTGCTGGAGTGTAGTATGTATAATACCCTGACTCACTGCATTATGGATTGTTGAACATGAATCATACTGGGCAGAAAACATCTGGAATGTTCCCTTGACATTGCATGTGAGAAAGCATTTCTGTTGATTACTGTATAGTTCTGCTCTTGGAAGTAATATCATCTTGTGAACAAAACCCAAAGTTTTCTTTCACCCTGACCAGTGTATACTGTATTACAGACTCTTTTAGCATATAAACATCATATTAAAATCTTACCCTTTTATAGTGCCCCAAGCTGTATGAGTCAAATTCTGTAAGTTCTCACCATACCTCTGGCCTTTAAATACTTTACTTTTGAATAATTTTCAGCGCAGAGTGGCACATAAGAAGAACTTAACAAAGGAACTGCTAGTCTGATTAGAATACTACATCAAGCTTCTCTATCATTAGGTAGATTTTATTGTTGCCTTGGCAAAGAAAAAGATGAATAATGCAGTTCTGATGTCTAAATATTTTCTGTTTGGGACTTAATCTGTAAATAATCCTTTTAAAGCTAGTTAAATTGAAAAAGAACAGATCAGAAATGATGCTTGATTTTGTGGTGTGTTTTGCCTTTATCCCTCAGTTTATGTGAACTGCTGCCACAGGAGCTCATATACCAATCAAGTAGCAGGACACACCTGAAAAGCACAGTATGGAGGGAATTACTTAATGAACTAAGTCTGTCAGATCTTTCCTCACTGTTATGATATCTCAACGTTTCAGACTGTTACAATAAAAACAAACTTATATTCTCATGTATGCATGTATGTCTGCTACTGTGAACAAGTGCTCTGCATTTATAGCAGGCATTGTTTTTCCTCCAGGGTACTTATATTTAGATTTTTAGTAACTTGTTTTTGTACTCTGATTATGCATATCCTAACAAGAAGGAAAAAACAACATATGAAGGGTGGGGAGGCTGAGAGAATATAAACTATGCAAAGTTTTGTTGGCCTTGTGTCAGGGAGGAGCCTACCCATTAGTCCAAGTTAAAACAATCTCTAGTAACTGTTTAGCTGGAACAACTTCATAGAGAAAGTCTGGCACACCCAGTCAGCTGCATTTCTGTTCATTAGAGCTCAGAAGCATACAGTAACTCTCAGTAGCCTCAGGGAATGACAAAGTTGAAACCCTACAAACTCTTTAACCTTACTATTTTAAAGAAAACTTCATTTGGGTGAAATTTTTAGGGGCTGAGTCTGAAAAAACTTGATAACATTGTGGAACACACTTGTCAGACAGTGAAATTCCTTAGACATTTTTAGCCCCCAATTCTAAACAGTTACTGGAAAATTACTTTAAACTTTTCATTCTCCTTTCATATTGTCTGCTTAGACCCATCTTCAGAGGACAGGCTCAGCTGGAAGGGAAGCTGCAATGTAAACATCTTGCTGGATGAAACTACTAGTAAATGCTTTTTGTGGATAATATGATATCAGTGCCTGCTGTGATAGTTTTCTTAAATCTGTGCTTCATGTCACTCTGTGGAACACGATAGTAATGGTAAGAGTAGTTTTCTATGCCTGGATCAATGACTTAGAAGAAAACAGAACTATTAAAAGAACATTCTCATACTTCTAGCAAGAGAAGTGTTTACAACATGTATTTAAAGCATTTACACAAAGTATGCTTTTGCTGAATGAGGCAAAAAAATTGGAAGCTGAAATAAACAAGAGCTTTCAATCTCCAGACACTATATTTATTCACTTGCATTAATGACAGATTGCTAAAGAAAACTTGGCTGCTCAACTGCCTGGGAATATCTAAATTTGTATCTAAAATAGCATCTAAAATACTATCTGAGAAGATTTTAGGCAGCTGAAATTTGTTGAATTTGCTTCAAAAGAAAACAACTTCTAGGTAGAGAATTCTTAAAAGTTCTGGAATAATTTCTGTTTTGCTTTATTTTTGTACTCACACATCATGATTTCTTTTAATAGTTTTCTTAGGTTTAGCACACATAAGTTTTCTATACAAATACTCCAACAATCCTTCAGCTGTACCATTGAGGGAATGTCTTTTTTTGCCCAGTGTTCAATCTATAATGAAAGGTAGTTAGGAAGCAAAAATTGTCTTTAACTATGGGGGGAACATACAATGGGTTGAGGAGGTGCTTTGAAATTTGTTAGGAACTGGGAAAAGAGAGGGTTTTTACAGTGGCATTAGGAAGAGTCTAAACTGATAAACTGATAAACCACTGTATATATTGACTGGTAAAGCTATTAATGTTTTGTTAATTTGGACTCCTAAATATTTATTTTTTTTTGTAATTTAAATTTTAAAATATGTTTTGCTGTTGTCGCCTATTTTCCCCTGACCTCCTAGAGATTAAAAAAAAAGTGAGCAAATTTACCTTTGAATTTTGTGTTGTACTTTGGAAGTGTTGAATTACATTATCATTTAGATTGGGAAAGATCTCTAAGATCATTGAGTCCAACTTTGACCAGTCATCACCTTGTCAGATAAATTGTAGCACTAAGTACCATGTCCAGTCATTTTTTCACACCTCCAGGGATGTGTTCCGTGATCTGTGTTCATATCATTTTTAACCAAAAGTGAGGTTTGTTGTGTTCCAGCTAGAACCTGATATAGCCTAATAAAATGTTTTTGTGCTTAGGTCAAATAGTTTTTCTTCTGGCCAGGGAGAAGAGTCGAGGGGGAAGAGCAGAACAGAAAGAATCAACACGTGCAACTACACAAGCTGGTTGAACCACATACTTCTCTTGCCTCTGATGATGTGTTGGAGCATGATATTGACATTTTGCAAGTTAGGGCTTTCAGTCTGTGCTGAGATACTGTAATGGTTGTGAGTGTGATCCATGTCATGAGAAACAACTTCTCATTAATGGCTCTAATTGCCTTTTAAATATGATAAAAATGTTTCCTTGTTTAATCATTTTTCAGTCCTGATGTTACAAGAGAATGGCAGAACAGCCCAGGCTGGAAGGGGCCTTAAAATAATCATCTGGTCCAGCCTTTATTTTTTTAAATAATATACTAAAAAAATCAGTGTGTAGTGAGGCACTGGTGTTGTTCAGACAGTCTGCTGGAATTATCCAGAGCAGCAGCCTAAACAAGAAATGGTATCAAGAATAGTTTTAACTATTCATTGAGGTAGGCAGCACAATCTCAAAGACTTAAATGACCAGAGGTGTAGTACTGCTTTGGACTCAAATTTTAATGATGTGTAGAAAATCTTGTAAAAATTACATGTATCACATGTAGCAGTGACTATCTACTGCTCTGCTTTTTCTATTCTGTTTATCCATAATCCATGGTTTCTCACTGTTTCAGCTCAGTCACTTTAAAGGATTTCATATGGTTCTCATGTATGCTTAATGTGGACCTGTTAAAACAGTATTTCTTTTTTTCCATTTGCTTTTTTCTCTCTTTAAAAAACACCTGCATAATTTAGGACAATCAACTTGGCTTCATAATGTCTTTCCCCTTTTTGCATATCTGTAATGCCTTTAGAAGATGGGAAAAATGTTTGAAATTCCCAATTTCTGTGAGTAGCTCCTATTCTAAAACAAACCAGTTGTGGAAAACTTCTTTTAGTCTTCCAATTTGTGGAAGTTTTACTTTGGCAAAGTTTCAGTTTGTTACTTCTAAAATATTCCTTTTTCTTTACGATTAATTAATTGTGTTATTTAGCCATGGCTGTTGCTTCTTGGAGAAGTTTCAGTCACTAAACATAGTGGCTTCACTTCAAGTTAATTCTTGTTTTAATTTTGCGCACTTCCTTCCTGAATGTGAATATTCACTAGTAACAAGCCATTGTCCACTTGTCGCTATTTCTGCTTAACTCGATCTCCAGCTGTCCAGCTCTATGCAAGAATCTATCCTTTTTTGAAACAAAACATAGCACTAATCCTCTTCTGCTTATGCCAACTTCTCTTCCTGACACAAACTAGTGATGTTGCTGATTGTTAACCGCATGTGATTATTCCATCCCCTTTTATCTTCCTGCTCTTTGTAAAGAATCCACTTTCTGGGTTTTCCATCTTGCAGTCAAGCTCTTAATTTTCAATACTTCGTCTGCTCTTTTGGACCATATTTTTGTTTTTCTTTGTTTTTCCTTTTGTTTCTAAAATCCAACTGCAGCTGTAAACCCAGGCTTTCACTATGCCATACCCGTGAAAGTTTGATATGCTATCACTTGGCTTCATTCCAAGAGGAATCACTTGGAGTGCACAATTCCTATTTCTTATTTTCCCTGAACACTTTGTCTGCACTTTAGTTGGACGTTTGCTGTTTCTGGATATTTTTGTTTTGTGACCTCCATGCTTTATTAGTGATTGTCTATCCAGCTATTCAGTTGATTTGTGTAGTATTTGATTAAAGCAGTCCTAGGAGTTGCTTGTCAGCTCTGTGGAGGAAGTTTCTGCACATAACAGAAGTGCAAAGAAACTGTTCCTAAAAAATGTTTGAATTTTTTTTGGCCACAGAGCTAGGTTTTAAAACTATTTGAAAAAAGTAAGAAGCTCACAGAATAGTGAAGAAATAATGATTACTAGAGCAGCCTTGTGTTGCTGTATTTTTGTCTGTTAATGAGTGTTCATTAGAGCACAGTTATAGGGATGGAGCGTTGGAAACAATTGTGTTGCATTCTTTTAAATGTTTGGCATTCAGCTGTAAACTCCTGTGACAGCTAGTTGTGCTCTGGCTTCCTTTCCACCTGTTCAAGGGCATTACTCCTTCCCTCTAGGAAAGCTTGTTGGTTTTACTGCTCATGCTTAATTCTCTTTTGCCCATTATTCTCAATGAAAAGAGAATTTATGGCCTCTTCAGCTTTTTTTGTCCTCCACAAGTACTGTCACATCTAACAAATAGTCTATTATATTGTCCATGTGTTGAGGCTTAACTAAACATGGGAGAGGGGAATACAAATTGATTTCAACACATACACCTTCATGTGTTTTAAAATTAGCTTTAGACCTAGTTCCTCTGTTTGTTAATGCAGTTTTCTCACAGCATTTTTTGCAAAAGAATACAGATAAAAATTCAGTAATATGGTGACTTCATTTTTTCTCATAAAATACTTTATCTCCAAGAGTGGGACATGTTAATAACACAGTTTGTCAAACATCTGCATGTATATAGAAAATATAATGGAAGAAATAAAAATTCTTTGAGCTTTAAAGTGCTGCCTAAGCAGACAATTTAATTTAAATCATAACAGGAACGCATCAATTTGAGAGCTGATATTAAAATTGTTTTTCTAACTATAGAAATGGCTTTTAAAGCATGGAGTTTGTTTTATTTTGAGCATATTACAAGCATCTCAAGAACTGGATGGAGTTGATATTCAGAAAATTCTGAAAACTTAATATAGGCACATGCAACTTTGTCAATCTATTTTGTGGCTATGTGCTTTATCTGTCAAAGCAATATGACTCAGAGTGCACTTAAAATTTCCTAGAATAGGAGTAACTTGACTGACATGTCTTTTATTTTGAGATGTTATTTTTACTGAATCAGTAGTTTCATAATATGGTTATCAATATTCCTGAAACAAAGGCAGTTACCACCAAGTTGCTAAGTGATTATAAGCTTGCATAAGGGGTACTTAATCCTGTAAATGAAAGTAGACTGCCCACTTCTGATGTTTCCAGTATAAATCTAATTCTTGTCCAGCTTTTCAGGTTCATCCTTTGACACTGATGTGGCTGCGATTTGTACAGAATTTAGTTTTATCTTACTGGATAATGAGTACCAAAAGATACATGTTGCAAGAACCCTCAAATCATAATGTAGTTGATTGCCTTTCCACAAGATGTAGCACTTCCTTATTACCCTGAGTGTTGGCTAGTGCTTAGTTCCATTTTTTAAAGCAAGTGGAAGCAGAATCTTTGAGGGACAGATGTCTGGAAGTGTCAGGGACTACTGATGCCATATGTGCAAGGTATGCTCAGTGCAGTGTGCAGCCTGCATAAAAAGGGTGCAGCTTGTAACTCCTCAGCTCACACCTGCTCTCTGGCCACATCTTTTTAAGCATTGAATCATCAGCCACAGGTGAGTGAGGCTCAGAACTCTGGGGCACGAGTTCATAGATTTGGTATTTTAGCTTTTTCTAGTCATTGTGTTGAAATGGAATCTGGATTAAGGGACTAACCAGTGTAAATTAATATGTGCCACAAAGAAAATCATTCACTGGAAGTGATGATGGCTGCAGAACATCCAAAATGTGATTAAGCAAGGTGTCAAGGTGCCAATTCTGGGTGTTTCAAATGTCATGAGAATCTGCAGGAGTTTCTTCACCAGTATAATACAGTATGAAAAGAGTGAGCAGTAGGAGTAGTAGCAGTAGTAAATGAGCTTGCATTCTTTTCTGTGTTGACAGTGATGGATTGAAGAAGCAAACTGAGGCATATAAAAGATGGTTGATGTACTAAACTGATGTTTATCAATAAATGCAAACCATGTGTTGGTAAGGCTTAGGATCTGGAAGGGGTCATAATATTTGAGTGGGAAAAGGTGTTTCTTATGGACATCTGTAAAGGATTGGGTGTACTTTGAAAGGAAATGCAGTGATGTCATGTGCCAGCCCTTTTCATATGTGCACCTTTGGGATTGTTTGGTTGCTCTGAAGCACAGAGGATGCTCCAAAATGACTTTGTTGTCTTCCCCCTCTTTTGGGTTGTACCAGTAAATGCTTGATGTACAACTGATTACACTAGTGTAATCTGTAAAACCTGTCTATGTGTTAGCACTATAATAATGTGGTAATAAAATTTAATGGTTTTCAGCTTATGAATTTCTGGGGTTTTTTTAACTCTGCAGGGTCATTCATATGATAATCAGTTTTGTTTGTATTACATATTCTGTAGGATCTCTGTGGGTAGCATTTGTGTAACCTTTCAAGATGCAGCTGCTGCTATGTTATTGAATCCTTTTCATTATGTATTCATTACAGAAGGATAAATAAAAATAGATTTAATAACAATGGCAAGAGAAATCTATTGCAGTCTGGGATATACATGTGCAATTTGTATAGTCTTGTGCTTCATTTTGTGTTCAGTTATAAAAGTTCATAGTCATTAGTACACCAAGAATCTGCTGTATAGTTTCTTAAATTAAATCTAAGGCTGGCTTTCAAGGGATGAAAGAATGAGTTGGTAAAGTATGAGATTCCTATTAAACCTAACTGATTAGTATACTATATTGGCAAAGGAAAGCCCTGAAAGAGATATAAATCTGAGAGCTATGGTAGTACATACAGGATAAGATTCTGATTTGAAAATAATATGTAAAAAATATTTAATCCTTAAGGTATAAGGATTTTTTGCTTGTTCATGGAAAATCTTAAAAGTAGAAGAGCTACCCCTCCTACAAAACACTGCCTATGATACTGTACATTTTATAATTCCTCAAGATACAACCCCTTCTGAGACTTGTTCGACATAGGAGTTGGTCTGAACTGTGTGGAAGGGTAAAGAATTCCAGGAACTTGAAGTAGATGTTGAGACGGCTGATTTTTCTCAAACAGCTGCAAGCAGGGATGGAGAATAACTCAGCCAAGTATCACTATGTTTCTACTCCAGGTACTTGAACTAGCTAATGTTATTCCAGGCCTTGGGGTTTTGAGTCCATGTTTACTTGCTTCATTGAGGGAAGTACATGCAACTCTGATAGCTCTTTATCTTTCTCAGTGAAGTAGTACGTGAGTGAGATTTTTGTCATTTTGAGGGCTGCAGGCATTCTTAAGCAGAATTCGTGTGCTTATGCATGGAATTTCTAGACAAATAGATATGCAAGAGCACACATTGGTGTTTCTTAGGATCCTGTTGTGTAGCTCAAACTCCTAGTCTCACCAGTGCAACAAATTGTGTGGGAAAACTTGTAAATGTTAAAAGTCTTGATCTTGTGTGTAGGAAAGACTTTGAGGTGAAAAAAGGGAAGGATGTATCTGAGGAAACCTGAACACAGGGCAGGTCTGTTGCTTAGATTTATTTTCAGCTTTCTGGCATTTGACTTGCTTTATTAAGAAAATCCTGAAATAGTAGCTTTGTTTGATAATGTTAAAATAATTGATCTGCAATAGATCACACATATGTAAGTAGAATTATGTGTTAGGATTTGGGTATCCCGAGGAGTTGTGGATGCCCCATCCCTGGAAGTGTTCAAGACCAGGCTGGATGGGACTTGGGGCAACCTGATCTAGCCTGTCCATAGCAGAGGGAAATGGAACTAGATGATCTTTATGGTCTCTTACAATCTAAACCATTCTAAAATTCTGTTAACTAAGTGTGAATGTATTTGTGTTTTAATTTGATTTTCCAGATTAGGGTGCTTTATCTTCATATTTTGATTTGTAATTAAATACGTCTGGTGGATCCCTTTCAGGCATATGTGAAATACAGTATCTTAAGCAGCTACATAAAGCCATGTGTTGCATTCCTATCTGGAAGCAGTATCTCTAGCAATAATCCTCAGTATTGCCTCAGTATTGCTATAGGTACATTGGGTGAATTTAGTAATATCTCCAGTGGTATTGTACTGGTAGTTGTAAGGGTTTAGTTATCTGTTTCACGCTTTTTTTTGTAGCTGTTACAACCAAGTTGTAATTGGCAGTGCTGCCATGGGAAAGTGTACTTAGTGCTCTATTGTCAGTGGTTTTATTAAGGAGAGAAGTGTCTGGCTAATCTTAGCAGTAAAAGATAAGTTAGTTGTAAAACACGAACAAAATTCACATGCTGGTTATTTTAATGGCATCACATTGTGCTACATTGTTTGGTGAATTGGAAAGTGGATGGGTCCTAAGGCAAGAAGAGTTATTCTGTAGTTGCATTTATAAAAATGAAGGAATTGAGTTGCTCGATGATAGCTTCATATTTGACTGTTTGCTGAAAGATATAGAGCTCTTCTTTTAATCTCGTATATTAAGCTGTCATAATTTCAGATAAAGTCATTTGGTAAAATAATTAAATGTCAGAATATAGAGTTCAAGTTATATATAGCATCTTGCAAAGTATTATAGGAAACAGGTCAAGAAATTATTTTAAACTAGTATGGTCTGTTTTCTGTATGAAAGTTACTTACTGTGGTATAACTTTTGACAACTTCATAGCTTCTTGCTCAAGCTGCTAAGTATTGTGGGATTTTTGCTTTTTTTCTCTTGAAATAGTTTTAGGCAAGTGTTAAATCAACAGGTGGAACAGCTTGAACCAGAACTTACAAAACATTAGATTAGAAGAAAGTCTGTTCACCAAATTGATGTTTATCTGATATTTAGTCAGCTCTTATCTAGCCTAGTGGGGACTAACATAATCCCAGTCATGAAAGACAAGGAATTAGCTCAATAATGTACTGGGGGATGTGTCAGAATGAAAAAATACACAGAGCAAAACAGAAACAAACACCACACAAAGTGAAAACAAGAAATACAGGTCTGAAAGGAATCTGCAAACAAGTCCTTCAGCATAAGTCTTTACTGTTATTTCTTTAGTGGCTCTTTAGAGAGCTACCATTCTCTCCCTCTCCAATGGCACTTCAGTTTGTGCAGTCGTATTACTGACCCAGGTCAGGAACTGATTCAACTGAAAAATATTTTTCTTTTCCTGTGTTCTTTTCCATCCTGCTCACTCTGCAGTCTGGTTCCACCTGTGACTGAAAGCCATGGCATGGGACAGAGTGAAAGCCAAGGCAATGGGAGGAGGCACCTGACAGCAGTACCTGATTTATGCCATAGAGGTACCAAACTTCTGACCATGACCTCTGCTGCCTCTGCTCTGTCACTCTTGTTTGGTGCTGGTACAAATCCTGAATAAACTGATTCCATGCATTTGTCCAGAGCTGTATTTGAATTTATTGAGACCAAATGGTGTCTTCATAAACAAGTTATGTGTTTATTAAATCAAATAAAAATATTGTGTGTTAATTATCAAAACAGGTTCAAAGTGAAATTCACAAGGCTGATGTACTATGCAGGGCCTTTCCTAAGCAGCAGCTAGTGATGTTACCTTACTGTTTGCGTCAAATGTGCTTCCCCACTTATACTAAAATAGTAATTTCCACAGGCTCCCCTTGATGAATCAGTTATATATACTAGGATATACTCTCAGAGGAAGCTGAGTGACATGACAGCCCATTACATGAAGGATATGTTCAGAAGCAGCCCAGTGTTCTCAGCAACAGCTTACAACCCGAATAAGGATTCTGGCTCAGTCACCTAAGCCTCAGGGATGGCTAGCCCGTTGTAAAGAGGATATCTGACTTAAGGCATTTATTTCTACCAGATTTATGTGAAATATGTGATTTATTTCCTCAAATTATGGTACTTTATTTGAGCAAAGATTTACTAAGTATCAACATTGTTGATAGCCTCAAATCTTCATTTTTATATGCATTGCAATTAATTAACATAATGTCATGTATTGCAAAAATAGATGTGTAAGATAAGGTTATCTTTCTAAGGGGAAATGTTGATTCTGATTGATAGCATCAGGTGAGTTGGAGAGAACATATAGCATTATTTTTCTTGTCACATTCTAATCCTTGTGAGTATTTTATGGTGGGATATCAGTAAAGGACGGCTTCTTTCTAAAGCAGAAGTATTGCATCAGATAACACCCTTTTTCATGGAAGTACAATACTAATGGGTGTGTTCCCATGGCTGGGAAGATGTATGGGTGACCTTTCTACAAGGTCTTTTTAAAATGAAATTAATAACTCTCATGTCTGGATAATTTGGCCAACACAGAAGTGTGAAATGTTTCTCTCCCTTTTTTAGATCCCTTCTTAAATGTCTGGTATGTAGGGATGTTGTAGCTCTAAAACATCACTTGGCTGATGATGCATTCCAGCTCTCCTTAAGATAAATTTATGTGGTTTAATTATTTGCTTAAA
Source organism: Cichladusa arquata (assembly GCA_026413545.1). Lineage (NCBI taxonomy): Eukaryota > Metazoa > Chordata > Aves > Passeriformes > Muscicapidae > Cichladusa > Cichladusa arquata. The sequence continues at coordinate 33,080,442 of JAOTQP010000251.1, read as the reverse complement.
GTAATCTGATCCTGATTTTATTATTTTACCTTTGCTAGTCATATTCAATACCTATTAATCAGGGAATGTTCCAGCCTAATTTGTCACATAAAATACAACTAAAGCAGACATCTCTTTAAAATCCCTTAGAGACCTTACTATTCCCACGGTATTGTCCAGTGATCTATGAGCTTTTGTACACTATTGAGATCCTTCTTTTAAAAGTCTGTTCATCATTACTGTGTTTCTTGTGCATCACGCTGCTGAGTTTGACTAGGGAAAGCAAGACATTAAGATGAAGACCTTCAAATGGGATAAGGCTGCTCTGCTCCCTTTCCCTGTAATTTTAGTCCTTGTATCCTTTTAGTCCAAATGCCTTTGCTTTCTTTCCATGATGTAGTTTCTATAGCTATATTCTGGATCACATTCAACTTCTTGTGTTGGCAGTCTTTGCAATTATACCACATTCAGTAAATCTCTGAAAAGGCTAAATTGACTTCTAAAGAGCCTTTTGAAGGCGTCATTACCATCATTTTTTGTCCTGACATGCTAATAGGGGCACACCCCTGCACTTCTAGCACTGCCAAATTATTAAGTACTTGAATACCTGTCCCTATAGCATCTAAATTTCCTAGGATAGTGCTCATTTCTTTTAGTATCAAATAGCATATTCTGTGTAGCTGTGATAGAGTCAGTCTGTAGAAACGAAGAGCTGGGATGCAGGTGTGTTTGCTTAAGAACTGTTAAACCAGCTGATGCTGCAGTGTACTGCTTGTACATAGCTGTCTCTAACAGACAAAACCTTATTTAGATTCATAGGTAATCTTGTGGGTTTAAGATTTTAGTTTATGTAAGAGAAAATAATTTCAGTTTTCTCAAGCTTGGGAGGGCAGAAAGGTTCAGTGAGGATCTCTTGCTGATGCCGTGGGAGATTTTGCAAGCAAGCATTATGAACAGCTCTTGCAGTAGTTAGGCAAATCAAATGATAGGTACTAATTACTGTGTCCCAGTGGTTCTCAGGTGAGAATTATAAGAATTCATGTCCCATTTACTGTTTCATGAACAGAGACAAGTTTTGAAAGACAAGTTGTTGCTTCTTGAAAAGCCAGTGACAGAAAAAGTGCCAAGGAAGAATTCAAATAGGAATAGTGTAATGATTTCAATATGTAATTTTAATTAAATTTTTTGAGTTGTCAAAAGATCATGTGAAAAGATGGAATGGGGAATTAAACCCCTAAAGCGAGGGGTCCTATTCTTATTCTTTTATTTATGTATTTTGGGGTGAAGCACAACTACTTTGGTTTTAGTAGAGACCATCTTACCTAGCAGCAGAATGCTGTTCTGAGTGAGTGTAAACTGAAATGGCTGTATTTGCAATGAGTCACTAACTGGGAATAACTACCCGATGGAGAAGGTAGTGGAAATTAACATTTGTGAAACAATGTAAAGTTTCTCATTAAGAGAATTACCCTGTAGAGTGGGCTGTAGGGTTTTTTCTCCCTTCCCCAACCCCCCTTTTTAAGGTGTTATGTCTAACTGCTACTATTAATGTGTACTTAGGTAAGTAAGCTGTTTAATACTGATGATTTTTAAAACTTGTGGTTTTAGGAAATTTCTCTTAAATTTCACTCTAGAGCAACTTATATGATGTGATAGCTTTATTGCTACAGTCTTGGGATTTGGAAATATCCAAATGATTTTCCAGCCTTCACTGGGAGACAGGGTCAGACCTGCAGAGATTATGATAGCTGTTGACAATATGCTCGTATTGTAAATTCTTCAAAGCTGTAAAAGCATGTCTTTAGAGTGTGAAGCAAACCCTGTGTGTTTTTTTAAGTACACAGATTTTTACATTTTTGTTTCAAGCATTTTTTAAATTTCGATTCTGTCTCCAGTTTATAACTCTAATCTGAAATTTATTTATTCAGTAAGGTTCTAGTATGCGAAAGAAAGCAAAATAAAGGGTTGAATAAGTTTGTCTTTGCAGGGACAAATTTGAGATTGTTATTGCTCCTATGGAAAAATAGTAAACGCTGGTTTGCCTCTAACAGAAATTCTTCAGCAACCATTCTGTTTAATTTTTTTAGTTTCTAAGGAATTCAATAAATACTATGAGTTTTCTAGAAGGAAAAGGTCTGGAAGTGCGCTGTATTTTCTTGGTGGATAGAGGACAGAGAAACCAGCTATAAAAGGCACCACATTTGAATTACCTCTGTCTCCTTAAGATGCTTATCTGAAAGAAACAAAACATTTAAGTAATTCATTGTTTAGAGATTATTTGTATAAAAAAATGATTCCTAGCATTGAGAGAGCCAACCACAAAATGTAAATCTCAATAATAAAGTAGGTCTTGATGCAATGTCATGAGTTCTTCCAGGCTGAACAAATCAAAGCAGTTATTTATTACTGAGGCAGGACACAGTTTGGCACTGCATGGATGAAATTGTCCTCAATTTATGCAAACAAAAATATACTAGCCTTAGGCCATGTGTATAGGACAGTGGCCTGGAGCTGTTTTCTCCTGAAACATTGGGCAGAGACATGAAGCTCTGATGCAGTTCTCTCTTGATGTCTGGGCCTGGCTGGCTGGGAAATGGTGCGGAAGAGAACCATTAAGAGAAAATAGATTGTGACAAAGCTCCTTGTCTGTTCTCTTTTTATCTTGACTTAAGAAGATTGTCATACCGTTGTTGCGGTGCTCTGATAGGAAAGGGAGGTGTTACAAGTCTGAGCTGTGCAGATAGCAGTGGTGTGTAATACAAAAGTGCAGCTCTAAGCATTGAGAAACAGTGATAGATGGGCTGCAGTCCTGGGTCTCCCAGTCCCACTTCCTGAAACTATGTGGAGCTGAGCCCAGTAAATAACCTTTGATTTGAAATGAGACTTTCACTCGCTCATACCAGTATGCTTTAGACTTCTACAGTTCTTTTCACTGCTCAGCATTTTCCTTTAGCCACGTTGAGTGCATCTTTGTCAGATAACAATTATTTAATCTTTTCTTCATTTTATGTTTCTTTCCTTTTTAGTATTGGATAATAGATTCTGTTGAAATGGTCAGTGATTCCTTTTGAAATCGATGACAGCACAGTCTTTACAAACATTTTGATTCATTTATTGGGTTTAGTGTTTCTTTTTTTGCTTCTAAGCTTAAACTTTTTAAGTGGAGTTATATGGATTTGTTGCTGTGGTACCAATAATGCCTTGTTCATAAAAGATTCAGCAGTATAGCTAGCTTCCAGGCTAGAATAGTCACTCTTGAGTCTGTAAAATTGTGTCTGCATGAGAAAAAGGTATTGTATAAGAATATTAGTTAAAGGGTTGTTTTTTTTTTTCTTAATTAGGTAGGAGTGGTCTTAATAGAGTTAAAGTGAGAAAAGAAGGCTCTGATTGTGACTATGCAGTCCTAGTAAGTTCTTTAAGCATGGCAAGGGGAGGAGAGGAGCAGGAGGCAAAGGAAGCACAGATAATTCAGTATTAAATTCACTATATTTGGAAAGAACATAAAACAGTGTTAGAATGTAGAAGATGATATGTTTCAAGATAAGATATGCATTTTTCCTAATTTTTGGCATAACTTCAAAAATACGTATCCTCGATAAAAGTGCAAAAAAAAAAAATCAAACTCCTCTAAATTGAGATGATTGGGACAAGTGCAGAGGAGAACAGTCTGAAACCTCTTTACTAGAAATAGCCATTCTTTAGCTTTTATGTGAGTCACTGTTCTCTGAAGTAAGTCCTGGTTCAACTTTTCAAGTGGCATTTAGGCATTAAAACCTAGAAATAGATTGCTTGTAATGCTTACATTTATTTACTAAATGTCCTGTTACACTGTTCTCCAGGACTTTTTTTTTTTTAATAAATTTGAGGATTCTTGACAAATCTTAAACACTATTCACTGGAACTGCTAATAACACTGAAGTTACTTCTTGCTTTGGCTGAACTTTGTTGTTCTTTTGCTTCTTTAACCCATAAAACATCCAATCTTAAGTCCTCAGTGTAGACAGTCGTAAAGGATTGGTATTGATTGCATCAGTTGATGAGTGGGTATAAAGGCCATGTGTGTAAATTAGGATTGGACAGGGACTTGTCCTTGTCAACCTGTTGACCAGCTGGACAGATCACATAATATGTTATAGTCTGTGGAGAGGGACTTCATGTCTTCTGTCTTCAGTAAATGGTAAAGTTCTCAGTAAAGTAGGGTATCTTTAGTTAAGTCAGTTTTGCTTTTAATATATTGATACTGATACACCAGCCATCCACAGCGTGGCTGGATGCTAAGAGGGCATCTCTGGTGTCTCAAGTTCTAACTGCTGAGTGTCCTAGATGGTAAAACTGCTTTAAATATTTGAGATTATAGGTCTTTCTGATCCAGACTTTCTGTATGTTTCCTGCCTGTTCTTTGGGCATTTTTTTTCTCCTTTCACAGTCTTTCAAACCGTTGCATTTTTCTGCTTCAGAATATCTTTAGTCTTAACCTTTCAAATGTAGGACAAATCCGGATCTGAGGAGCAACTCTTCTTTTTTCCTTCCACCTGTTTTTAATTTGGCTATAAAAATAAAAGTATTGCTAATACACAAAATCTGCAAAAGAAAATAATTGGTTTTTCCCCTCTCAAGGGCTGTTACTGGTGTACTGTGTCTAGGAACACTATGGATATTGCTTTAAAAAAAGAATTCTTCCCTCACTGTAAGTTTCCTTTACCTTATCATTTGTGTTGTCGACTCATTTATACTTTCACTGGCTGTTTTCTGGTAGGAAATTGGTCCAATATAGTCAGGCAAAACACACACTTTCAAATAATTCATACTTAGCTATTTGGGCAGATAAAATCCTATTGTTCAGGTATTTAAAAAAAAAAAAACAAAAACAAGCAGTAGTGCTTTTAACAGATGTGGGTTTATGGGTTCATGGCAGTTTTTTGTTTTGGATTGGATTTTTTTTTGATAATTGGCACTTGGTAGAACAAGATTGGAACATCCACCTGTAGTAGTAGCTTCTACTGTTGACATTTACAGATGACAGACAAAATTAATTCAGTCTACACCGACTTGTTAAATAATGCTTCAATATTGACCTGGAACCCAAACCAAAACTTTAAAATGTTTCCAAATTAAAATTTATTTTCTCTTTTGGCTTCATATCACATTTCAGCTGTACCTATAGGTACCTCCCAGCTGATATATTTCTGGTGTTTTTGTTGATTTGGGGATGTGTGTATGTGTGTGTTTCAGTTTCTTCATAGCCTTAAGTGGTCGAAGTCTGGCAGATTTTTTAGTTGCTTGTATTGAGATTTAGATGTTTTCATACCATATGAGTATGTGAAGGGTTCTCTAGAATTCTGTCCGACAGTCTGAGTTACAAGTGTATAGAGTAATTTGCCCATTGCCATTCTGACTTAGGCCATTGTATATCAAAAGCTGGGAATTTTTTCTTGAATGGCTGTAATAGTCCCTTCTTGCATCTGCTCATGGAAAATATTTTTTTACTAGCAGTCTCATCTGCTGTATTTTAGGTCATTGATTCAGTGCAAAATCAAGAAAAACACAATTTTCTGATTTTAAAAGCTCCAGTAAACCCTCTACCCTATTACAACAGGATTCTCTTGGAATGTAGGATCTTAAAATTCCTTGGCCAGTTTGTTTCAGAGCCTGAAGCCTCTCAAGTTGCCTAAGCAAGCTTAGAAATGGAGCACTGTTTGTTAAATACCAGGCCCTTTGTACGAGTTACTGAGTAACAAATTCAGGTTTTAATTTTCCACAGCCTCTTCCTGCCTCTCAGGACACTTGCTGTGAAGTTCAAACATTGTTTGCAGGCTGGTGAGGTAATTCCTAGCGTACTCTCTCCTGCGGATGCACATCTGTTAACTTGTATGGGAATTTCGCCAAATTCCTCTCAAGTCCACAAGTACTTTTGTGGTACTGATTTTAATTGGTTCCTCACAGTTTCAGGTGCTGAAGTGACCAGAATGTGGTAAAAGGACAACCCACACATGTATTCACTATGGTCTGTACCTTGAGCCTTGACTTCTGAGCTAAATTGAAGTGAGATTTTTCTGCAGTGTGCATAAATGCTTACAAAGTGGTTTTAAAATACCCTGTTCAGCAAAGCCTGTGTAGGATTCTGCCTTCCTTTTAAGGAAAAGAGTGCAAAGATATTGAAGGTATAAATGATCCAGACAAATAGAGTGAACTGAAATTCTCAATCACCAAATACCCTCTGATTAAGAGACAAGGTTCTATCATGCCAGGACAAGGTGAAGGACTAATAGAGAATGCTCTAGGTTAGGATCAGCAGGAGCTCTATTCTAGCTGAGAGGTCCATGATGAAGATTTTGGTGTATGGGTTGTGGGAAATTCATCATTCTTCCCTGGGACCTGGCTGGAATATCTAGTATCCTTCCCTACAGTAACCCTGTTTTGGTAGATCTGAGCACCATCCTGTCCTCTCAACTAGATTTTCACTAAAAACATACACATGATAAATCTTCTGGTTTTGACTAGAAATATCATCCTGAGTCCTCAAATGCAGCTGACTGTGTGCAGGAAAAAGGAGGTGGGAAAAGTTTGAAAGTTGGCTGCTTTGCAATATAAAGTAGTAAAAGGCAATTCAAACAAAACCTGGAAGTTCAGTCATCATTCTGGAAGTTAAAATGTGTTTAATAAGATTCCTTTCCAGATATTTGCAGTTAAGCAGAAGCTTTCTTTCTGGTAACAAAATGAAGTCTGCCATTCTTGCCACTGTTACCTACATTTGTCTATATAACTGCCACTATGAAAAGCAGTTGCCTTGATATCAGTAATTTAAACTATATTACTATAGTATTTTAAAAATAATTTAAGCAATTTATTAATTTAAAACTGAAAAGTTTCTATATTTCTAGCTTTAAAATTTTGATAGAAATGAAAGATGAGTTTTATGTAATGGATATGCATGATGGGGGCTTCAGGTGTTTGAATAGTCATAAAATCTGTTTTTAAGGACAAGTATTCACATGGATCTGTGAAAAATAAATATCACTAGGGAAAAAACCAACAGGCAAGGCACTCTGCCTCTAAGCAGCAGTTTTTATTAATACAGTCATATTGGAAAGTATACAGGCTCTCACTTCAGGCTTACAACACTTCCTGGTGTCATTGGCATGAACAAAAAAAAAAAAAAGTATTTTTTTCATTGCAACTCAAAGCAATAGTTTTAGTTTAGTTTAGTTTTGTTTTAATTTAAAGTCACCAGAACACTCTTTTGTCTAGTTCTTTATCTTGGGAAGATACAGCACAGATCTTAACCTGAGTTTCCAGGTTAACTGATTTTTTAATACTTGATTTTTTTTATTTTTTTTTTTACTATTCAACAGATAAACATGACTTGCATGTAGAAAGAAAATTATTACTTATATAAAACTACATTTTGAACAGTATATGGATATATGTTAATTAAGAGAGAGGCATTTCATACGTTTTTATCCTGAAGCATGAGGCTGGAAACTTGTTATAGCAGTAGAGCTGATTTAAGCAGACAGATGATGCATATTGTTATCTGAACTATTGGGAAGGGCTGTGGGAAAACTGGTTGGTATGTGTTTAGACTTTAGAGGAGTAGTTTGCCTCTTTTGTCTCTGAAAGCTTCTCTTTTTTCCAATTTGATGTCAAAACATTATGCTGTGCCCAAAGAAGCAGAAGGAATCAATGTTTGGTTACACTGCTATGTATTTAGGGCCACTTACATCCTCGTGTCCTATTTGGCAAGTGGAGAAGGTGGGACTGTGCTGTTTGTCCCTGCTTTCAGCTCCTTAGATCCCAGATGGTGAGAAAGCAGCACTGTCAAATCAAGGAAAAAGGAAATATGGGCCAAAGTAGGAGATGCCATTCTGAGAAGTCAAGCCTCAACTTACGAACATTTTGACACCTGGCAAGACTTGACCAGCAAGCGGGAATTCAAACCTGCCCCAGTTTTAGCTGGTTTTGTTTATTTTCAGTGAGGCTAGCTGTCTTTTGCTGCAAACATATCCTTTCTTTTCTCTGAACCTAAAAAAAAAAAATATTCCTGGATATGGCAACATAAGTCAGAGTTCTTTTTACCACCATCTTCTCAGAGCATCCCTTTGCATTATAGATAGTTGAGGTCTAAGAAGTGTGGCAGGTGTGCAGTTGGACAACAGCAGTGGGAAGACTCAAAGTTCTAGAATTAATTCAGACTGCAAATTAGATCAGTATTAGTTGAAACTATTCTGAGAAAACATGGAAAACTACAGGTTTTGGTGCTCAAACTCAAAGCTGGACTTGATAGGTAGCAAAGCTCACAATTGTCACGTAAAGCAGACTGGAAATAGTTTTCCTAAAATTCACATGGTATACTAAGACAGTTTCATGTATCTGGATCTTATTCCTCTCTACCTAAATAAGTCAGAATGCACTTGTTTGCTCCATCTTAATTCTCAGCTTAATTTTTCTGATTGTTAGAAAGTTATTGTGGGAAAATCTGGAAGTTGCTTGCCAGGACCTTTGGGAACTATGTGACCTGAACTGTAGTAGCTTGAACTACCTTGTAGCATTGCAGAACAGAGTAATATAAACTTCTACTATCATAAGGGTTGAGGAGGTGTGTTGTTTAGTGTCCTTTTCCCTGCTTTTTCCTTTCCTTGCTTTGGGAAGAAAACAGGGAGAATAAGATTTTGAAATGGGGGAAAACAATTGTAAGCCTGTCTTAGTGACAGAAGGAAGAACTTCTTGTGTTAGAGGAATTGAGCTAGATATCTTTTCTTGCCTTTTGCTTTGGAATTACATAGGTGAGAATAGCAAATGGGGCTAGTCCTCATGGATACCTTAATGTCTTGTCTTTGAGCCTTTGTACTTTGACATTTAAAACAAAACCCAAGAAATATTTCTTTCCCAAACTTTTGGGACATTTCTACAAGTTACTTGTGCTTTGTCCTCTGAATCAAAAAGTCCAGCATTGCAGAATTGAATAGCAACTGGGCAAAGATAAAAAAAGTTACCAAACCTCACAAAGTCTTCCATCATAAATTGCTGTAGCTGATTTCTCACACATTTTCTTACTTCACCAATAACTGTACATTGCTTAAAAAATGAAATCTTATTTCCATCTATGACACACAGAAATGCAGGATGAACCTACCATTTATTGATGGGTTCCAAATAAACTTATTTTGTCCACACTGCTACAGCTTCTTATTTTGAAGGAATGGTGTTGCAGTTTTAAAATAAAGCAAAACAAACAAAAAACCCACTTAAAATTGAAGCATAGCTTAAATATTGGCTTTTATTAAGATACGTAATGATTATGTAAGATATTAGCAAAAATACTTAAATTATTTGTCAGAGAGAGGGAATGTGTCTAGGTGTATGTAATTTCTTCCACATTTTTTTAGAAAATACTTTTTACATGTTTGCAAGATAACTCCCACTCAATGGCTGGTGAAGTGCTTTAGCTTTTTAAGCAGCTAGTGAGGATGGTTTTCCCAGCTGCCAAAGGGTTTCTCAGAGTTACAGTGACTGCCATATTACTGTCAAGCTGTCATGGACTAAGTGATATCTTTAAAGCGTGTTTGGTGGGTTCATGCATAGCTGGTTTTCTGAATGCTAAAGAAATGCTAGTTGTTTCCTAAAATACTAAGACACAAAAGGTGAAGTGCAGCTCGATTTGTTTGGCTGTGCACAGTAATCATGAGTGGGAGATGTAAAAGCGGAACTGCTGTTTTTCCGAGAGGATTGCATCATTTAGCTTAAGACTGAATTTCTGGCTGAGGTGATGACATACCCAAGATCCTTGTTTGTTCCTCCATAGAAGAGCAGCCCTCTTGGCCTCTCCCAGAGTTATGTGGTGGATGATACAGAAACAATCAAGATGCTTTTATAGTTCATCACTGATAGACATTTTTGGGAGGTGGTGAAGTTTGGAAATGTAGTGTGAGTCTTGCACTGCAGTATAGATCACTAATGGCTCCAAAGGAAGACAAAGCTGCTGTATATTGATTATTAAAAGTGCTCTATAGAGAAGTTTGGAGAACTAGATTTTGGATATGTCAAATGAACCAGTTTCTGGAGATGCTGAGATGAGATGCTTAGTGTTTAAGTATCATCTGTAAAATTTGATATTCTCACCTTGAAAGATGTAATGCCCCCTGTTTTCAAGAGCGCTCGAATGTATGTCATGTAGAAGCCTTCAGAACAGTAAGAAATTTGCTGTATTAAAGTTTAATTTATACATGTCATGATTGGTTATCCATGGGACTCTGATGGGGAAAAACAAATGTTTGATCACACAATCTGTCAAGTGCTTCCTAGTTTCAAATGCTTTGTTTTGCAGAGCTGCTAGCATTAATTATATGTGTGACTTACCTATAGCATGCACAATTTTTGCTTTTTAATATATAGATCATCTAGCAGTAAGTAGATAATTGCCCATTTTGCGTAAAAAGAGAATAATCCACAGGCCATAAAAGTTGAACCACTGTTAAATAGCCTTCAATTAGTAGTGCTTTGTAGAAGATAAGTGAAACTTGGTCTAGTAGAATGCTGTAAAGTGTTTCAAACTGATCACTGGAGTTGACAAAAAATGCATGAATACCTACAAAGAGTAAACTTCGAGAAGATAGGCTCATAAACTTTATAGCTTTTGGAGTTGTTTCCCACTCAGTACTGTGCAGATTTGAAGTAGAAACAGAACCTGTGTATACACTCTAGGTATAGGTATGTTTCCTGACACCCCTGCTTTATTGGAACTGTTAATGTTTAGATGCATGAGCCATGGAGCAAGCAATGAATCTTTAGTACTAACCTCCCTTCTTAGTAACAGCAGTCTTTGCATTTCTGTAGTTGTTCTGGTCTAATTTTGCTGCTACCTTTCTGATACTACATTGATCTTCTGTGTTGTGTACCATTGGATGTGATTCTCAATCACGTACTTCACCGTGCACCAGTTTGCTCTCAGTGCTTCCACTGTCAATGAGATTTCTGGCACCTGTTTACTACATTCTCGTCAATAGGCTGATCAGTATACCGAGTCCAGCTGTGCTTTCTATTCCAAGGTAGCTTCTTAAAAACTATTATCTGCCTTGTGGAATTCTAGTATCTCTTCTTTTTTTTTTTTTTCCCCCCCCTTACTAAAATTTCCTTGAAATGATTTTCTGTTTATCAAGTTCAGTTCTCATAAGGGTGTTTGGATTTTCACAGACACACACAGAAGTGAAAACATTTAAATCTGAGATACTGAAAAGAGCTTTCCATATTAATCTACTTTTGCTAATCTATTCCAAAGTACATTTAACATCCAGACACTGATCTGTGTGTTTTAAAATTTTCATCCTAAGAACCAATATTAACTTTTTAGCTTCATGGAATGATAAGGTATCACAGTATTTACTTGCTGTTTAACTGTGTCCCTGGGTGCAGAGGTGCATGCATCATGCATTTTCAGAGTGGGAAGCCTCTTACTTTTCCTGGTTATTTGGGCAAATGGGGTGCACAAAAATAAGCAATCTTGCTGTTTAAGTCTTGATTATTTTAGAAGCTTTCTTTAACTGTCAGCATCTAAAAGCAGAGAAAAGCAACTTCTCCAATAATACTCTTATTTGGCAGACCATATGGGTAAAATTATTTTCAGAAACAGTTTAAGTAAAAAAAAAAGAGATGACACACCAGCTTTAGTAGATTATGCTATACAATGATTATACAAATTATTTCTTCACAGAAAGTGGAAGTGTGTTTGGGAATGACTTAACATACAGCAATAGATAAGTAACATGTAAATTTGACTACAGAAAGTGTCTAAAGCTGCTTATAGAACTTCCATGGAGTTATACTAATTAGGAGAATATTTGTTTAGAGAAAACATCTAATGCAGGAAGTCAATTTTCCTGGTATCGAGAAGTTAGCCTTATTAAGTACTCTTTGAAAACCAATTCTGACTTAATGATTCGCTAATTGGAGCGTTATATTTCCTTTTTTATTCTTTCACAAAATCAGAGCAGTCATCTTTGTGGTTTTTAACATACATTTTGTTTATAATAAGTAATATCATTCTTTTCATGGTTGGTATTTGTGGTACCTAATATTTGAAAGGGGAGGTGTCAAGCAAACTTTAGTTCCTTAATTCTTATACCTGTATTTTTCACAGGCTGTTATCTGACTTGATGGATTTACAGTGTAATAAGTGTGTGTACCTATGTCTCCTGACTGGCAGTCAAACGTCACAAATGGTGATGGTGTTATACAAGCATGACCTACGTGTGCCATGTTGGGGAAAGGCTGGAAAATTGTTCTGTATTCTGTAATTCTGTAATTGTTCTGCAATATGAAATTCAGTCTAAAGTAACAGGTTTTTTAATAAGGTGCATATACTTACATGGTCATATGATTGGAGTTTTTTTTTCCTTCTCTGTTTTCTAAATTGAGAAGATGAGAAAGAAATTATTAGTGCTCAGTGCTGAATTTCAGAAACTTAAGCAAATTAGCATGGGGAAAAGAGAACTGTAAGGTAATTGATGGTGCAGCTCTCCTGTGAGAAAAGTCTGAAAGAATTGGGTTTGTTCAGACTGAAGAAGAGAATGCTTTGGAATGACCTAATTGCAGCTTTCCAGCACCTAAGAGCCTACAAGAAACCTGGAGAGCAACTTTTTACAAGAGCATGTAGTGATAGGACAAAGGGAAATGACTTCACACTGAAAGAGAGTAGATTTAAGTTAGATTAGGGAAAAAAAAGTCTTTTCTGGGAGGGTGTTGAGGCACTGGAACAGGTTTCCCAGATGGGTTTTCGATGCCCTCTCACTGGAGGTGTTTAAGACAGACTGGATGGAGCTCTGAGCAGCCTGGTCTAGTGACAGGGTCCCTGACCATGGCAGGGAGATACAAACTAGATGATCTTTAGGGTGCCTTCCAACCCAGGCCATTCTGTGATTCTGTGATTGTAAGAATGAAATGGAAAGACCTTTGTTGTAGTTCCGTGGTTTTTTATAGGATGTTGGTAGCTTAAGTTGATAATGACTAAAATATATCCAATTTTGAGTAGCAGACAGCTTGTTTGGCATCATACCACCGTTCTGACAATAAGAAATATGCTTTTCAGTATGTTATCCTGGAAAGAGAATGCATTCTACTGTCAGAATCAGTGACAATCGGGTATTTGCTTCGTGGGACACTGTAGAAAATACACCAGCAAAGCAGCTACTGATGAGTGAAATAAACAGCATGTTCCTGAATCACAAAGCCCATTTCAGTTACGTGTTTTTCTCTGTGTTCAGTGACGAACAAGAAACCAGCTCAAGCCTCGATCACGAAGGTGAAGCAGTTTGAAGGCTCCACGTCGTTTGTCAGGAGAACGCAGTGGATGCTCGAGCAGCTTCGCCAGGTCAACGGCATAGACCCTAACCGGGTGAGTATGAACAGCTTTCTAGAAAACTAAAATTGAGCTGTTATGTAACTGATGTCTGAACCAGGCATTCTTTCTGTTCAAAAGGCATCTGGAAATGCAAGATACAGGTTTAAGTGCAAATTCTCAAAAAAGAGCTAAGTGGAATATGTGAAGTAAATTTTAATGGGAAACATGGAAGGAGGCTAAAACTCAGTCATATGGGTCTTTACTTCTTGTCGTTCCATACTTTTCTTGCTCCTTTCTCTTTTTCTTTGTAAAGAGCAGAGTAAGAGCCTTGTTTGCTTAAGCTTTGAGCCTCTTGGGGTCTGCTTTGGCATGCAGCTGTGCTGTGAGATAAAGCAATAGGTAGAAGTAAATACAGAAGAGGTTGCTGAGATCCAAGTTTGTAAAATCTTGTGAATCCTGCATTTTGTCTAGGACAGTCGTCTCCTCAGATAGTTCAGCATTCCTTATCTTATGCTAGAAAATGTCGTAGTGTCCTTTAGCTGCAAATGGCAACAGATGTAAGCAAAAATCTACCTAAAATAAAATAAAACAAACCCTATATTAAATAGCTGTGGAATTATTCCTTTAACTTGGACTATACAGCCCACCTCAAACTATCTCAAGAAAAAGTTGTACTAATGTGTGTTAGGCTTATGAATACAATTCTCCAGTACTAAAACAACCTAATTGGAAGTTAAAAATGCAGTTCATATTATGTGCTCACAAAGTGATTGTGTTCTTTTTATAGCAAAATATTTTTGTCACTAGCTCCTTTGGTTTCTTCAAAGTTGTGCTCTGATCAGCCATCTAAGAGTCTTAACTAGGGTGCAGCAAATTCTGTCACTAACCAAGTGTTGGTTAGTACCTAAGTGCCTTGTACCAAGTCTATTTACTATCTAAAGACTTGCTGTGAAAAAGAAGCCCTTGGCCACTGCCCTATTACAGGCAAGGAGTGGAATTATATTTTCTGTGGGCAAAGGAACTGTAAAAACAAGCAAAATGACAAATAGAGAAGGGATAAGAGTTTTAGGCCCTTTTGCAGTATCTGCTATGCAGCTATGTACACAACAGATTGAAAGTCCTACCAAGCTCTTAAGCTTAGAAATGTTTCTTTCAAACTCATCTCCCTGTGAATTCCTAGTGTCATCAGTTGGAAAAGCACATGTACTAGATTAGATTGCAAAACAATGTTTCACAAATGTTGAATATATCGTGCGACTTCTTGCATAAAATCCTTTTATTTTGGCAGCCGAATATGGTGTAGAGCTGCACTGTGATTTGTTCTGGGAGGGACCTTTTGCTCCTGTTATCCTGAGTCCTTTGCAGCACTTCATGAAGATGCATTAAACGCAATAGCTAGGACTTGTTATTTGCTTAGGACTTAGCTTATTTGTTCAGTTGAGCATGGAGAGCAGAGCCACATCTTCTATAACATAGTATGACCATAGATTTTGTGTTGAGAGTCACAAATGTTTGCATAGTATAGAAGACGAATAACTATATATCTGAAGACAGCAAGGGTTTCTTATGAGAATTTCACTTTTAATGTTTTGATCTAAATTATTTTTGTTTTCACTTATTTTTGTCATAGCTGACTATTCCTTATTAAAAACAACAGTAAGAAAAAAAACTTCCTGCCTGTTTGGTCTTTTTCATTCAAAAATATGCAGTAATACCAGGATGGTTATTAGTTACATGACCTTTCTGCCTTCTGCAGCACAGTACATTTTAAAAAAGATCTTTCTCCGAATCATTTTTAAAACTGGAATAATGACAGTCTGTTGTTGTTTTATTTTTCTTCTAGGATTCTCCAGAATTTGATTTGCTATTTGAAAATGCATTTGACCAATGGGTAGCAAACACAGCTTCAGAAAAATGCACATTCTTTCAGGTCCTACATCACACTTGTCAGCGATACCTTACAGACAAGAAGCCAGAATTTATCAACTGCCAATCTAAAATTATGGGAGGTAAGTGAATAAAAGCTTAATACTTTGCAGTTGGACATGAAATTATTTGCATGTATTTTATTCTGTGTTCAGATAAGCTTGCATCCTAATGACATCTTGAAGTCATGGGTCTGAACATGCTAACTTAGCAGTAAATTAGGCTTCAGCATTTCTTCATCAAGCACCACTTCACACTTTTCTGTTACCTTTTCAATTCTTTCATTTTAGCTACTGAAACTGATAACAGATACAGATAACTTTGTCAATCAATAGTTTTCTTTTAGTGTCTTCTCAAACTAAGAAAAATGCAAAATTTCTTGTGTCTTCTCTCATTCTTTCCTTTTCCACCTTAATGGGATTTCCTTTGTTTTCTTTTTGGTGTGGTGGTGAGGAGGGAGCTGTATTAATGGGTGAAGATATACCCTACAATTTTTCCAATTCTTAATGAAGTCTCATGTTGGTTATTTGTTTGCTAATGTTTCTCACTTCCATCCTTCCTGCAAATCAGTTGTTTTATTAATAAACCACAACACATTTTGCCTTTGAACCTGTATTACCCTCTTACGCTTGACCTGTCCAAAATTGAGTTCCCAATTCAACTGATCCAGTTATTAACTTTATCTTAAACAAGTGTCATCACAGTGGAAAAAAATTGCCACTGAGGTTCATAAATATATGCTTAACTTCTACTTTTTCAACACATGCTAGACCCTACCATGTTCCATGAAGCACACCCACATTCTCCCTTTGACAACTTCCTAGATAAAGTGGGAGGATTCAGTAATCCTCTGATAGCAGATGGTGACCATTTCCATATTCCTTGCATGTCATTCTGACTGGGCACAAGTCCAGTCTGTGTGTGTACACACACAGTACTGCATATAAACATTGTATAGGAACTTATAAATCTCCTCATGGGTACAGTGTTCTGCTGTTCTTCACACTGTCAACTTTTTCAACACTCCCTGTGGGTATGTTTAAATTTGACAGAATCTGTAAGAATTGTAAACTAAGTAATAGCTGACCCTAAATTACAGTGACTTGCTGTGTGTCAGCCTCACTGAGCCAGCTGTTTGTATCAAAACCTGTTTAGTCCAAACCCTTAGTACCAAGAGGCATTTTCTGGAAAATATGTTGAAATGTGTTGTAAAGCTCAGATTTATCCTGACTAGAGAAAGTAAGGCCCAAATGTAGCCAAGCAAACCAAAGAAGATACACCTGAGAACATAGCTTGAAGTTTATTACATCCAGTTGAGAATTTACAACTTTGATTTTTTTGTTGTTATTGTGTTGTTGGTATATTTTGCTAACTAGTCAAAGTAGTATATTCAAATCATACTTAAATCTTAGTGTGGTCATGTTTCAAGATGAGGCTTGTCACTTCATCCCCTCAACCAAGGTAGCATAACATTTTAAGTGGTATTCTTGTGAACTTTCTGGGGATGGGAAAAGTAATACTTTTTTTGCGTGGCTAGCCAATGTAACTTCTAATACTGTAAAATTTTTTTACAAAATAAATTATTAGTATATATATATGCATGCGCCCACATGGTTTTTTAAGACATTATATGGATATGCCCATCATATGTGTAATGTAGATCTTGTAGCTAATGCATATTTAAAAAAAAAAAAAAATTACCACCAAAGAACACTTTTTCCTAAGTGGAACTGAAGATGAAAGAACTCGAAGGGCTTGTTTACAAGGCTACTTATCTTATTGAACCTTATTCCTTCCTGAAGGATGGGAGTGAAGAAAGTGAAATTCATGCTGCTCCTGTTTCTGCAGGAAGTGCTTGAGATCTTAGCTTTAAGTAAATAAGGGTGTTCCTGTGGAACTCCAGACCCTCTTCGTGGCCTTCCTTCTTTTACCTCCTTTCTCTCTCACACACAGACACACACACAACTTCCCCCTATAGACCAGAGCCCTGCCACTTGACTCACCTTCTGCAGAATCATTTTTTGCCTTATTTTCATTTCCATGTCATGTAAGTACAATCTGCAGAGTTAAATAGGCTAGACTGCTTCCAGTAACTTGATTAGTGACATCAGTACTTGCAGCAATAATGAGAGCTGACTGAAGGTGTGGGTGCTAATTCTGAGAATAAAGAAAAAATTCAAGTTTAGGCTGACTGTAGTAAGATTCCTCCTACTGGTGTCATATACTAAATATTTCAAGTTTGTCTTTTGTTAAGAATTTAGGTGAGCCCTCTCCATAGTTTACATGCATATTCTGGATGTTGTGGTGGAGAAGACAGGCTTTGGGGCTAGAGGGCTTTTTATGACTGAGGTAGGAAATATTTTCCCTTTATATACCTGTATAACATACAGGTTCTGATACTGGAATGTGTCTAATTTGGAGCATCTTTGTGTTATGTTGTCATTTGGTGGCCGTGTTAGGTTATATTGCTTTCACAGCAGTTAATATGAAAAGCAAAGTTGGAGATGACTGGTGTGCAGAAATTTCATCACTTAGAGGTTGTGTTCTTTGGAACAGCTTGATTCTTGACATGACAGTAAACTGACATTGAGGATGCATTTGACTCTCATTTCTGGATAGAACCTTGAGATACAGCATTTGAAGCTCTTAGAGATTAACTCTAGGTCTGTAATAAAGAACAAACATTTGCTGCCACCTTTAGATGCATATTAGAAATGCATTTGTTTTTAAGCTTTGTCCTACCTGTATGCATTGACATTTAACAATTGTTCTGTTGAGTTAGTCAAAATATTCTTGGAAACCCAAAATGATGACGTCTTTACCTCTGTAACCTTTTCTGTAGGACACCCTGCAGGAGTTACTAATGAATCACTATTTTTCCTCCAAGAATAAAATGCCAGTCTGAGAATGGTAATGAGTACTTTTTCCATAGAATATTACTCATCTTGGCTTACCACATTTGACACCTGCTAAGCATATAATGGTGTTTACCATACTGAGCAAGATTAATGACTGACTAAAGGAGACAAATGAAAAAGTGTGTTAGGAATTGCCCCGAGCATCCTGATCTAGTGGGTGGCATCCCTGTCCATGGTGGGCATTTGGAAATAGATCATCTTTAAGGTCCCTTCCTGCCCAGACCATTTTATGATTCTGTGAATTAGGGTGAGAAAAAAGACATTTGTTGCCCTCTCTCCTGTCAGATATCTGGTAGCTGGTTCAGTTCTTACCTAATAGACATTGAAAAAAGTGTGTATTTGAACATACTACTCTTGCAGACATTCACTTGTAAATTAATTCTGATGGAAGTGAATTTGATCCCCAAAAAATTAAAACAAAAACCAACAGCAACAAAGATGAATTATCTGCAATATCTGTTATTTTAGTTGTGTTTTGCTGGTTTGAAATGACCAATGAAATTTAGCCATGTTCCCATACAGAAACAATTTTCTTTTTGCAGTTTATTTAGGTATTTCTTGCCAACATATACCAAATACTCAGTTATTGTCATTCTAGAGATTAAAATATTAGAAAGTAATTTTCTGCTGCCAAAGACCATTTCAGATGCTTGCTTTTATGCCCTGCATATTCATGTCAAGATTAATTCTGCTTTGCAGTTTTACTTAACTATATGTATTTTAGAGATCTTTAAACATAAAAGCCATGTATTGAGATTAGAATGGATAAGAGTAGTTGAGATCTTTTTCTGTAGAATTTTGGCATATAATCAGAGCTCTAAATTAACTTCTAAAAGGGGAATCTTGTTTAAAAAAAAAAAAGGACATTATGTTCTTGCAGAATCCGTAGGGATACATAAATTGGAAGGGACATTTATCATTATAAAGGTTGTTTTTTTTCCTAATCCGTATAACTTTGAAACAAGGTAATGTAGAAAGCTTGTATTTGGTTGACTTTCTGAAGATTGGACGTTTAAGTGCAGTGTTGTCTTCAAGATGCAGAATATTGCTGTTTGCCATAGAAATGAGATTCTGTTTTTTGGTATCTAGTTGTTAGGTTTTGATGTTTACAAAGCCAGACTGCAATTCTGTGCTTTATTATAGTTACTGATTCTGAAAGTGTCTGGTTAGTTAGTCTATCATTCAGTATAAATCTTAATTATTATTGAAAATATTTCTTATTTAAGTCAGCATTAATTTTATAAATTTATTAGATTAGAATTTAAAGTTTTACAAGTTTAAATACATTTTTTCAGTTTGGAAAGCAGGTAAAGGTTGTGTTAATATGAAATTGATCCTAGTGAGGTATTTCCAGGACAGTAACAACCTGTCCTGGCCAGTAATGCCAGTAATTAAGAACACTAAATGGGAGAAGATAAGATTTTTTGTAAGGCATTTATGACCTATCCATTCAGTTCTTAATCCTCCAGAACTGCTAGAAATGCAAAACAGAATTGCTTTCCTGTTTCGTTTAAAGAAGGAAAAAAAGCAGTCCTGGGTGACAGACAAATGAAATCTGTAAAAGGGAAAATTAATTCCTAATTTCAGTAATCTGACTTAACTTTAAACTTGAATACTGTATTGATGTAGCAAAGTGGAGACATCAAATTCTATGGTGATGTGGAACCCTAGAAGAATCCCAAATTGTGTGAATGTAGTTGGCTTGGAAAACTATAAATACCAGCCTTTTTAAAGTTTTTTTTAATTTGAAACATTTATTAACATTAAGACCAGATCATGACCAAAAAAATAAAGTATAAAGAAAATTGAAAAGCCCTTATCTATGAAAGTCCTGCCTATGACAAGTAAAACTAGCCTAGCTTCTATGTTGTGTTACTAGGAATGAACACTAGAGATCACTTCCTCCAGCTATACAGATGAAATACAACTGCCTGTACTCATAAACTAATGATGATATTGATAAAAAGTTTGCAACATGTTACAAATGCTCTCTGCAGGTAGCTGGTATTTGCTGTGCTTTCCTGTAGAAAGTTGATTATAAGTAAGCTGATGATTGATGTTTTTCTTCTTTACTCATTGACTGGTCTTAGCACACCTGAGTTATGACACACTCAGTTTGTCAGTCCTGTCAGCCCACCTCAAGGATTTCTTGAGACCCTTCTTACCCAGAGGTGGAAATTATCTGGAATGTAATTTATGATCACAGTGGCAGAGCTATTCACTCCCAGTTTTACACTGATTTCTTTTACTACGATATCTTTCACTGTTTCACCTCATCTAGCATCATTAGTTTAATGTTTTTGATAGATTTTGGAGGTACAAGTCTGATTTCCACATGCTCAGTATATTTATACTTACATAGATGTATTTGTGTATGGATATAACATAGGCTTGGGTTTGAATATATATTTTACAGCATTTGGAATTCATTGGTTTTTTCTTAAAATGAGATGGATGCCAGTTCTCCTCTGGGCTGCTGAGCATTGCTTGATTGGTGAAAGCTATCTTTTGGTCACCTTTGTGTGTAACCAAGCAAGACTAGAGAGACTTTCTTCATCCTATATAAAACTTCCTTCAATCTAGCTGACCTCTGATGTGGAAAGGTGATTGTCTATATTCATAATGACTTCAGAACTATTAGAAATGTGAAATAGAATTGCTTTTCTATTTCTTTTAAAGGAGGAAAAAAATCAGCCTTGGTCAATAGACACATTGGTAAAAGGGTAAAATCCGCCACCTGAATGCCCAGCTGTTTCAAAAACTAAAATCTTCCTTTTCTGTCCCTGCAAGCTGGTATTTCTTACATTTCAATGTTAATTCACTGTTACATCATTTAATGCATTTAATTTTCCCAGTCTGGAAAGTGACTGCAAGTGGTGCATCAGTAGTAATAACTATTGAAAATACCTCTATGCAACATACCTTGTTGAATGAACCCACATCCATTTCTTGATATGTCTGAGCTTCATAGACCCTTGAGAATAAATTTTGCATAAATTCTCAGGTTACTTGAGACCAGAAAACTCAAATGAAGCATTAATAACAGCTTTTTCTTAATGACCCTGCTCTGAATATTTGACTACTTTGTCTTGTTTGTAAATCACACATCCACTAGCTGATTTGAAATAAGCAGAGCTATATGGTGCTTAATGAATTGCTGTATGGTTGCTGCAGAAGTTATCCTTTTGTTACCTTTTTGAATTTTAATTCTTTCCAGTGTCTGTCAAAAAGGATCTGTCTAAAGACTCACTTCTTGATCTTCTGTATGAAAATACTGGTTTTCATTCATTTCTTTCATTCATATCATGTTTTTTATTATCAGTCCCTATGAAAGTCATAAGGTGATGGCATTACTATGTATTGGAACAAAGTCAATAGGAGATGTGAATTATCTTGTATAATGTAGAAGTCTCTTTACATCAACATAATATGCAACATTGCCCGCCTTTTTATATTTACATATGTTCCTGGCCATTTTTGGTATTGATGGGTATTAACAGATCTAGATGTGTCAGAAGAAATTGCCTAGCCCACACGAGAACAGGGGAAAGTACTGTAACCAATTTAAATTTGAGATCACTTCTTATTCTGAAACCTGTATTACTTTTCAGGACATAATAAGATTATTACAAAGGTGGAACCATTGATTGTGTCCCTTGGGAGTACAGTGACTCTTAATGTTGCATGATTGGTGAAGGCTAAATTAAGTGCAGAATATGTACGACTTACATCAAAATAGCTACCTGACTTGGTAACTAATGCTTTTTGAAGGCCATAAACTTCCCAGATTCTGGTGCAAAGACTTACAGGAATGTTCTGTTTACTTTCAAAGAAGGTAAAAGTCTATGGACATCTTCCTTTCCAGGCTTTGAGACTTCTAGATTTTATGGATCAAATATAAGTTGGGAAGTAAGTTATCTATGAAAGATAAAGAGAGAAGTTGATCTTCTGCTTTAAGTTCAGATTCAAGTTTTCAAAGCTGGAAATCCAGTGAAGATTCTTTTTATGAACATTCTGTCTTTCAGATCACTTAGTCATCCTTTCTGGATGATAATTTAAATATTGAAATTATCTAGAGAACATTCATGTGATACAGGAATTCATTAAGTTGTAAGAGTGTATTGTTTTACAGGATTACAATCACAGAAGTCTCGTTTCTATTATCTTCTACATATTATCTCAAGCTGTTTAATAAGGCTTTCACGTGGCTGTTTAAGAGGTCAGAATTATTTTTCTGTTTGGGTCTTTTTAGTAGCTCTTCCCTCTCTTATTCAAGAGAGCTCTTAACCAAGGCTGTCAGCACAGCACCAATATATATGAAAGGATGTGTAACAGTTGGCAGGGAGGTGACAGGGATGAAGAAGGAGGGGAAGAACTGTTTGTCCTGTGGACCTTTATAATCAGCTATTGTATTACAGATGTGATGGATAGCCTTGGGCTAATGTTAGTCTAGGAAATGTAACTCTGGTAATGATGATTTCAACAAAACAAATGTGCTCAGCAAGGAGGAGCAGCTGATAGATGTGTGAAGTGCCACCATCAATTGAAACTTCATCAATCTAAATACGTTGATTTTGAAATACTGTAGTTTCCTGAGTTAGATGCCTAGGGTTCACTTGATCCTTTATAATTATTGTGGTGTTTCTTGGGTTTTGTTCCAGACTAAGTTGTTCCTTATTGTGAGCAGTTTCATGACAGTCTTAGCAGTGGAAGAAATTTGCCTTCATGTCTTCAGTGCTGTGTTGCAGTAATGAGCAGCTCAACTTGTTTTTTGTGCCATAATTCTTTCTTCCAACAAAATGTTTGATTTTGATTGGTAAATATAGCTAATATGTGGGAGTCACCTGAACCTTGACAGACTAGGAGAAACTTTCAGATTAGCAAAACTTGTAATTTCCTCTTGAGCTTTCTGTAGTGACTTGCTTCATTCTTAAGTGTTGTTTTCAGCAATTCGGTACAGTTTGGAGGGTGGAAGAGGAGATGGTTTTTTTTGTAAGATGCTGTCTATAAGAGCAACATTCAAGCTGGTTTTTATTGATATTGGTCGATTGAAAGAGATGAGAGTAATGTGCATAGTTAGCAGAAAAAACTATTCAGGTGTAAACATACGTCTCTCATACCAATCTTAGGTGATTGAGATGGTGCTGAAACATTACCCTTAAATGTATAGCTCCTGGATTACCCTGAGGACAGGGCTGGCACAGCCAGTCACTGTCAGATCAGCACTCTCTGCTGCATTTTTCATTTAATGTTTCCCAACCACTGCTCTTGACTGATTTCATCCTGACCTTGACCAGTTCTTACTCAGTCTTCATTCTTACTCATGAGCCATAACTTTATTTTCAATTTATGTGGTAATGGAAGTTGGTGATTTTGAATATGCTGCTTAAGTAGCAAACACAGAATTTTCAAAGTCACTTATCTGATGAAGAAATAAGCATCTGTTGACAAATGCATTGTGTTTCATGTCCCCATTATAGCAGATTAATGCTTTATGTTTCTCAATAATAATTAACACTACTTAAGCAGAAGCTCAATCAATAGTATTGACACAATGTCTGCAAGAAATACCTTTGTTTAGAAAAATCCTGTGGTTCATGTTCAGGGCATGTTGCTGTCTAAATGTTCCACTCGCCCTAAAAGAACTGTTAGTACTTTGGTAAATTCAATTTGAAACAAAATAACAAAATTGCATCAGGAGACGTGTTAACACTTTGGACTGCCTTGACAGGGAAAATTGTCTCAGGCTTTGTATTGGTTTTGGCTGGGATGGAGCTTATTTTCCTTCATAACAGCCAGTACAGTGTTGTATTTTAGATTTGAGACCAAAACTGTGCTGGTTACACACCAGTGTTTTAGGTGAGGTGTGCTTACAGACCTTCACGGACTCCTCCTTCTGCCTGGGGAGGGACACAAACAGGGAGGCTGACCAAAACTGACCAAAAATTGTTCCATGCCATGTAACAGCATGCTCAGCAATGAAACTGGAGGGGAAACTGCCTTCTCCCAAGGTACACATTGCTCAGGGACCAGATGAGCATTAGGTCAGTGGTGAGTGTTGGGTGGTGAGTGATTCTTTTTGCATCATTTTTACCACAGGCTTTCATTAAAAATAGATTTTTTTTTTTTTCCTTTTAATTATTAAATATAACTCTTCATAGAAGTCACTGGTTGGGGACTTTTCTTATCCTATGTGAAATGTTTCATCATTCTGAATATTCCCTATGGAGAAATATTCTTATTTTGTATCAAATTTGTTTGAATATTTCAGCTTGTGGTCATGAAGAAGTGTAGTAAGTACAGCATTTCACTTATGGCAGAAATGGCTGGAAGGATTTAACCAAAAAAACCCTCATACTTTTTCCTTATAAGATGATATCAATGTCAATAAAAATTGACATGACAGTTATCCTATTTCCAGTTATTTTACCTGTCAGCTGATCAAAATCAGCAAAGCTTGCAAGTTTTTCCAGTGCTCACAACTCTCACAGTTCTCACTTGTGACCCCAGCGGAGCAGCATTTAAGATTAATATTTAAATTTGTCAGCTCGTTCTCAGTCAGAAGCCTGCCATGGTGTATAGCTGCTGTTCTTTGTTTTAATTACACATTCTGCTTCTTGTCAGGTTGGCTGTAATAGTGGTATTGCTTGAGATCCTGCTGAATTCCAGAACTTTTCCAGAGTAACTCTCTTTAACTCAAAATTGTCATAATGTGAAAATGTGTAAATATCACTGCACAATAAGATTTTTGGACATTATTGGTTTTATAGTCCTCAAGAACGTTACCTTTTCCAGAGAACAAATCAGGCTTTCTTCCTGAAGGGTTTTCAAAGTTATTGCATACAGAGTTTTTTCCCATTTGGATCTTCAGAGATGAACTTTTTCCCAAAGGTGCAAATTTATGCGAACTTAATAATCTTGACTGTAATGATTTGTCATTAATATAAGCACTAATCACAGAACTGTTAGGGTTGGAAGGGACCTCTGGAGATCATCTCGCCCAATCCCCCCATTTAATGTCAATCATCACGATTGAATGTAATTTAGTACTGCTTTTAATTTATTGGGATTTAGCTATAAGAAGATTTTTTCCTCAAAAGAATGAATTTGCTGAAGGTGCAGTAAAAAACAGTATAATCCACAGCCCTCACCCCACCTCAAGATAAACAACATTTTGACCAGAGTAATGATCAGAGACAAATTTCTATAATAGAATGACACAAAGATATGCTAAAGGAATTTTTCTGTTTGTGCTGCTTGAAATTTGACTCTGTAATTAATTAAGCTGCTAAAAAGTATGAATCATTTACGTAGTATCATTGCTGTGGAGTACTGAATAAGAGAAAATCTCAGTAGAGCAGAAGGTATTTTTGTTATCAAGGTACCTCATCAATAAAAAAATAAAGGTTGTTTTATTCTAATGGCCCCTATGTTATTTAATATCACTATTTAAAATAAAAGGGCAGTAGCATAAGAGATAAAACTTCCTTTTTCTTACAACTATAGTGAGAAAGCTTGTCCTACTTAACTGTTCATAGAAGAAATTTTTATAGTGCCTTGCAGAACCATAACAAGGGTTGTTTTTCTGTAATACAGCTGTTTCTAGATCTAAGATTTTACAAGCCACACTGAAAAATGTGAATACACTGTGTTTGCTAAGCAATAAAAGTACTGAACTGTTGAACCCTTAAGGTTATTAATGTAATTTATTTTGTTGTGGTTTTGGGGTTGGTTTAGATTTTTTTTTAAGATCTCCATGACTTAATTAAATTTTATTTCCTATTGTCTGCAGAAATCATTCTGTTCATGTGCTGCTTTCAGCTTTTTGCAGCTAATTGTCTGCTGTGTTTCAGGCTATGTTCATTTTGTTTCATTTCTGTGTTTCTGGTTTGCATATATTGAAATATGGGAGTTAAAAAAGCAGAAATCTTCCATGTGTATTTGATCTGCTGGAGATGATACAGTTTGAGCTAAAAGTAGAGGTGATTCTTTTTTTAGAGAAGTTTATAGAAATAATTTGGTCAAGATACATGCAAAGATACTCTTTGACTCAAGAAAACCCCAAAGCCACAAATAGTTATAAACCTGGAAAATATACTAGATAAGTATCACTATATATTTATTTTGCTCTAAATCTTTATTGAAAATGTCTGCATTTTCTTAATTTTTGTAACTGTCCATTGTTTTTTGTTAACATCTTCAGAAGTTTTCTTGAAACATAAAGAACATTCAAATCAGATCACTGCAAAATGTATTTAGTCATGTTTTTTGTCTTTTATTGCAACATTATAGTTTAGGAATGGTATTCCCCTCTCTAGTGCTCCAACCAAAACTGCGACAGTTTCCCCTCCCCTTCCAGCAAAAAGCACAAAAGGTGAACATTATGGGTTGAGATAAGAAAAATTTACTGAAAACAACAATAAAATAAGAAAATGAACAGTAACAGCAAGAATACCAATAACAAATAATCAAAGCTAAATACATTTATTTCCTTCTTAGAAGTAGGTAGTTGCTAATTGTTTTATTAATGCATGTGCAATTAAAATTGAATGCTTGTGTTTGCAAATCAGTCAGTCTTACCACTAATGCAAAGATAAATCTCTGCATTGAGCTGAAATATATTTGATATGGCTAATAGGGAATGTGATGAACCTTTTATGAATGTGTGATAGAACAAATGATGCAATCTAAATAATGATATCTCTAGAGATCAATTAGTTTCTTCACATACTTGATTATGACAGTATTCCTGTATCTATCAGGTACTGAGTGTAGTTGTAAAGGATGTACTTTTATTGTGCATGATAAAAATCTTAAAGCTGACTTCATGGGGTGTAAGAGCCTCTGATACAGCTTGAATATCCTGAGTTGGAAGGGACCTGCAAGGATCATCAAAGTTCATCTCCTGGCTCTGCCCAGGACACCCCAAGAGTCACCCTGTGCCTGGGAGCAGGGTCTAAATGCTGCTTGAGCTCTGGCAGGCTGGTGCTGTGACCACTGCTATAGGGAGCCTGTTCCAGTGCCCAACCACCCTCTGGGTGAAAAACCTTTTTCTAATATCCAAAATAAACCGAAGACATCAGTGCCTGCCCCTCCTCTTCCCCTCATGAGGAAGTTCTAGACTGCTGTGAGGTCTGTCCTCAGTCTCCAGGCTGAAAAAGCCGGGTGACCTCAGCCACTCCTCGTATGGCTTCTCCTCTAGATCCTTCACCATCTTTGTATTCCTTCTTTGAACACTCTCCAATAATTTGAGTGTTGTGGTGCCCAAAGCTGCACACAGGACTCGAGGTGAGCAGAGCAAAACAGGACAATCCCCTCCCTTGCCTAGCTGGTGATGCTGTGCCTGATCCCCTGCCAGGACACACTTGGCCCTCCTGGCTGCCAGGGCACTGGTGACTCGTGTTCAACTTGCCATTGACCAGGATCTTTCCATGGCACTGCTCTCCAGCATCTTGTTCCTCAGTTTATACATAAATCCAGGGTTGCCCCATCCCAGGTGCAGAATCCAGCACTTTCCTTTGTTGGACTTCATGTAGCTGGTGATTGTGTGGCCCTCTAATTTGTCAAGGTCTTTCTGCAGGGCCTCTCTGCCTTTAAGGGAGTCAACAGCTCCTCCCAATATAGTATTGTCTGAAAGTTTACTCAGTATGCTTTTGAGTCCTACATCCAAGTCCTTTTTAAAGATGTTGAAAATTGGACCTTGCAGAGCCCCAGTAGTGACAGGTCACCAGTCTGATGTCACCCCATTCACTGTAACCCTTTGCACCTGATCCATGAGCCAGTTGCTCACCCATCCCACGATGTGTTTGTCCAGCTGTCTGTTGGAATTTTGTCCAGAAGGATGCTGTGAAAGACAGTATCAGCTTTACTGAAATCTTAAAGGATTCCATCAACAGGGAAAACATTTCTCAGGATATTTTGAATCAGAGTAGTTACCTTCTGAAGAGCAGCTAAAAATTTTTTGAGCTGATAGATGATTTATTCATAGGAATGATTTTCCAGTATGTCCAGTGCAAGTGTTGCTATTCCTGCAGTGATAGTAATACAGGGATGAGGCACAGTCAGTCATACCAGCAACCACCTACACATGGTCTAGAAATACACTGATGAAATTCCATAGACTACTGACATGTGGGTTCTGAGTTGCTCATAAATGAGAGCAGATTTTTTTTCATTGTTTTACTGACATTCCATTGGTAAAGATAGTCCAAAAGTAGTTCTTCAGAACAGTCTCAGAATAGCAGCTTCTCTGCAAGTCACTGCCCACGAGAAAATACAGCAGATCTTACCTGGAGAGAACACAATATTGTGTTAGCTAGAGGGAAAAACAGTTACTATAATTGTGCCAAACTTTCAAGTTTTTTCTTCTTTGCTGAAATAATGTGGAGAAACAGATACCAATCTTTCGCTACAAATAGTTTTAGGAGTATAGAAAATAAGAAATATTTTTAGGAGTATAGAAAATGAAAAATATTTTTGTTCTGTAGTTTCCTATTGACATGACAGAAGATCAGCAATTAGTTAAATTCTGCTCCCCAACACATTTTAAGACTTTGGAAGATGCTTAATTTTATAATGTTATCCATGTAGCCTCCTTTCCTTGGCTCAGCAGAGGCTTTGTGATCTTGTCAAAAACAGATTTAATTCAGTGCTGGGAGCTTTTAAATTCTTATCCTAGGAAACTTAGACGGTACAAGAGGCCAAAGCCATTAGATCACAACCACCAAAAAAGGAAAACTATTTCCACTGCACTGTTGCTCAGTACATGTGTTTATTGGAAAAGCTGCCCGAACAGAAGCCAAAATAATAATCCCCTTTAAAAAATTATGAACAAAATAGCAATTGGCTTAAAAATTTTAAAGAAAGTGCACAGTATGTAAAGTTGTTTGGTTTTACATTCAAACTCCTCAGTGTCTGAAGGCAGCCACTTGAAAAGATTAATTTCTGTCTCTGCAAAGTTCCAGCTCACAGTATTGTTTGATATTAATCTCTTCAACAAGAATTCCAGCTGTTATATTCCTTTTCTAAATGCAACAATAGAAAAAAACCCTCAAAACTGAAGCAGTTAACTGAAGCAGTTCCACATCTACTTTTTTTTTTTTTTTTTAACTCCTGATGTGCAAAATAACAATATTGTAACAATACTGGTATATAGGAGGCCAGGGTGTTCTTTTATTGCTATTTCTCATATTGACTCATCATCTGTGAGTCACTGTGTGTAGGTTCTTAGGTCTCTCCCTCACCTCCACAGTTTAATACTAGTTGAGTTTTAATTTAATAAAATTGTAAGCCAGTTTTCTTTATTTCAGAAATTCGTGCAGCTTGTACGGTGTAACACAGGCTACTCAGGACAGCCTTTAGTTTCACTATTCGTTGTTTGTTTGGCCTTTCTAAGGAAAGGATTATTATTTGAAAACCAGGTCTGAAAGGGTTGGTTGTTCTTCTTTTTTTCTAATGAAACAGCTAGTTTCAGCTGTGTTAATTTTTTTCACAGTGGCTGGTACAGGGAATGTGCTGGATTTGTGCTGAACATGGGGTTGATAATATAGAGATGTTTTTGTTATTGCTGAGCAGGGCTTGCACAGAACCAAGGCCTTTTCTGCTTTTTGTACTGGCCATGCTGGCGAGGAAGTTGGGGCTGGATGGGAGGCTGGTAGGAGGAGACACAGCTTGGACAACTGACCAAAGGGATATTCCAGACCATATGACATCATAGTCAGTACAGAAAGTGAGAGAAAAGGGGAGGAAGTTTGGGGTGATGATATTTTGTTTTCATGAGGAACTGTTACTTTGGTGCCAGCTCTCCTGGGGATGGCTGAACCCCTGGCTGCCCA
Source organism: Cichladusa arquata (assembly GCA_026413545.1). Lineage (NCBI taxonomy): Eukaryota > Metazoa > Chordata > Aves > Passeriformes > Muscicapidae > Cichladusa > Cichladusa arquata. The sequence goes on along the minus strand of JAOTQP010000251.1, from coordinate 33,050,452 downwards.
TGGGAAGCAGTGAATTAACTCCTTGGTTTACTTTACTTTAGAGCATAGCTTTTGCTCTTCCTATTAAACTGTCTGTATCTCACCCCATCAGTTTTCTAATTTTCACTATTCTAGTTCTCTCCCCAGTCCTGCTGGTGGCAGAGTGAGCAAGGGGCTGGGTGGTGCTTGGTTGCTGATTGGGGCTGAACTACAACAAACTAGTACCAAAATAGCCCTTTAAATTAAATTTAATAGCCCTTTTAAATTAAAATAGCTCTTTAAACTTGGGTTTGATTTTTTAACCCAAGAATATTTTTGTACTAGGTACGCTTCTCAGATTCATGATAAAAGCAGTGTGTTTGTGTCTGTTTTTACTTGTTTTTGTATGTCAGTAAGAACAACAGATTTTAACAGCAGATTTGCTGTAATGCTTGCTTCAACTGTGTTGAATGTTTCATACCTTTACCAGAATAATTCATTTAAGAGCATTATATATTTGGTTTTAACGCTGTGGAAAAAAATGGAGACTGCCAGGACAACTGGGGGATCAAGCCCAGCCAAAATGGATTTATGAGAGGAAGGTGCTGCTTGACTCCCCTGATGTCCTTCTATGACAGAGTGACTTGCTCAGTAGATGAGGGGAGGACTGTGGGTGTTTTTATCTAGACTTCAGTGAAGTGTTTGACACCATCTCCCACAGCATCCTCCTAGATCAGCTGGCTGCTTGCAGCTTGGATGGGCAGACTCTTCAATGGATAAAAATCTGGCTGGATGTCCAAGCCCAGAGAGTTGTGGTGAATGGAACTAAATCCAGTTGGTGACCCATCACTGGCAGTGTTCTCCAGGGCTCCGTTTTGGGGCCAGTCCTGTTTAACATCTTTATTGACGATGTGGACACACCCAGGCATTGAGGGCACCCTCAGTAGATTTACAGATGATACTAAGATGGGTGGGAATGTTGATCTCTTGAGGGCAGAAGGCTCTGCAGAGGGATCTGGACAGTCTCAGCCAGTGGGCTCAGGAAACAGCCTGA
>JAOTQP010000251.1:33036869-33048780 GCA_026413545.1 Cichladusa arquata | reverse complement strand
CTTTGGCAAGGCCATTGAGGTACTGCAGTGTGTCCAGTGAGGGGCAGCAAGGCTCATGAGAGGTCCAGAGAACTTGTCTTTTGAGGAACAGCTGGGGGAGCTGGGTTTGTTTAGTATCAAGGAGGCTCAGGGTGGATCTCATTGTTCTCTACAACCATCTCAAGAGAGGTTATGGTGAAGTGAGGCCAGTGCAGGTAGCACACCAGCCCTAGAAGATTATCAATTAAATTAATTGTATTTAATACAAAGCATATATCTACTTGAGTGCTCTGATGGCTTCTTTTGCAGGAAACAGCATACTCCATTCAGCAGCAGACAGTGTGACAAGTGCAGTACAGAAGGCAAGTCAGGCCTTGAATGAGCGTGGTGAAAGGCTAGGTCGTGCAGAAGAAAAGACAGAGGAGCTGAAAAACAGTGCTCAGCAGTTTGCAGAAACTGCACATAAGGTAAGACTTTGGCAGGATAAGACTTGGTAGGTTAAAGTCAGATATTTGGCTGTCAGAGTTTGTTGAATGAAAGCATGTGTCTGTACTTAGTTGTATAAAGACTTGAACTTAGCTCAGGGTATGTATAAATCCTCCTTATGATACCTTCTTCTCCTTCTTTGCCTTTAAAAAATCCCTTCTATTTGTTGGTGACTGCACAGGATCTCAAAGTTATAAATTCTGTATAATAAAAACTTCTCAGAGTTGCCTGCCAAAGACACATTAAAAAAAAAAAAACCTGTTTGAGGAAAAAAAGAAAAGCATTGGTTTAAGTTCTTTCATGCTGAAATGCATTTCTAGTGTATCACTACAAATATTAATTTCTTTTAAAAAGCATTTGTAACCATATCCTTGAGTGTCAAAGGTTTATGTCAGTTTAGTTTGAGTCATTTATTGGTCATCATTTCACCGGTAGCAAATGAGTGAATTTTAACTGCCCCTATCAGTTCTGCTTTCTAGGTAGTTACCCTGAGGCTTCACTCATCTCAGCTTTGTTAGCATTCTGTATTATCTACTGATTATCTACAAATAGCAAATTTTTTTTTTTTATGTGGAGCCTAACCCTAAGCTCTCTGCTTGGTTTGCAAAGTCAGTTTGTCTACTTATTTTATACAAGTTTTAACATCACTTTTTTCTCCCTCTCATTCCCAGTTAAATCCATTTTTGAATTATTTGAAATGGAAATAATTGGTAATCAGAGAGGTGGAAAGGCAATCAGACCTGTATTTTTCATCATTATGTAGTGGCAGAGCTCCTGAATAGGCGTTTTAAATTACTTGTCTAGAATTTCTGATTGTAGTTAACAATCAAAGTCATTGGGTCAAAATTACTAATCTTCCAAGCATTTCTTTGTTTCTGGTGTCTTGCTCTAGCCTTCCTCACAGACAGCAAAATAATGAAACATTGAGAAACAGAGCTGGGAAAGCAGATAAATCCTGCCTCCTCTGCATGGCAGAGAGGCTTTGCCTGTGTGTCCCTGGAAAGGGATGTATGCAAAGAAGTTAATGGATTTCAGGCATCTTTTGGAGAATTTGTCTTACAAACTCTTCTTATACACACTAGCCACATTAGGTTGATGCAGCTGTCATTCTTGGTGATACCTCTAATTAATTTTGTTGGGGTTTTTTTTTCAGCTTGCCATGAAGCACAAATGCTGAGATACTGCCCAAAGTTGAAATCTTCTCAAGAGAAGCTGAAGAGGCTACAATCAGAAACTTTTACAGGAGATTCAGTCTTCTGTGTGCTTTTTCCTTCCCGTTCAGTGGAGATGCATTCTTTCAGTTTCTGTGCAGGAAAAAATGTTGCATTTCTACTTTTCTGACTAACTTTTGTTCCTCTTTTTTAATATTGCTACACAGTCCTGCGGTACTTTCTACCTGTATTTCAGTTGTTACAGGAGTGAAAGCAAACATTGAAAAAGGACCAAATGACAAGCTTATCAGGATTAAAGTTATAATATTCTTCTGTGGTGGTAAAAAAAAAAAAAAAAAGATTGAACTGATTGTGGACATGTGTGTGGAAATAAAATCCAAAGAAGGGGTATAATTTTCTTCATTTAATGTAGCATCAGCAGAATGTGAATGAATGTTAGAATTAAACATCTGGGGTTGTAGCTATAGTGGAGGACAAACTGCTTTGTCCTGGGAAACAGAAAAAATTGTTTCTTCTAACTAATGTAGGAAGCATTGCATGTGCACCAGCATTCAGAAGTGCGTATCTGAATTTCATTCATATCAGCATTTGACACGTTCTAGTTTTCACATTCAGACTGATTATTTGAATAGTATGCTGAAACCTAGAGAATGTATGCTTGAGGTTTCAAAATTGAGGGGAAAAGTAATTTTTGCATCCATACGCACATAGCTGTGCCTCAAACACAATCTACAAAATAGCATTTCTTTTTACCTGTGATTGTGTGGCTAAAGGCCCATGAAAATGAGAATACAAAGGACTGGGAGGATGAGAGAGTACTATTTTCAAGAGATCTGTTTTTCATAAATTCTACAGTAAGAGTTTTTTGGAACATTTCAGAAATTTGTCTGATTTTAATGACTTTTGTGTTAGCAAGTTGTCTGATTTTTAGTATAGAGGCTTTTACAAAAGCATGTCTTGGTACACTAGAATCAATTTCTAGTTTGAGTCTGAGGTTTCAATATGTTGTCACTGGAAGGGTGACTCTACTTCATCTGTATTCACTGTATGCAATATATGCACTGTATTTGTCTTACAAAAATAAGTAGGTTACCTTTTTCCTTCACAGCTGTTTTCTTAACATTTTTAAGATGGTCTAAAATGCTTCAAGAATGAAAAGGAAAAAAAAAAAAAAAAGAGAAAGATATGTTGCTTTTTTCCATTTTTATACCAGTAAGCTAGAAAATAAGTCCTTGCAGAAGGTACAGTCTTCATCTTCTGAAAATGCCTGCTCTTCATTTTTGCCCTCATCTTACCAGAGAAAAGCTGGTATTATGTGAATGTACTGTATTCATTGTAGAATATGATTTTTGCATTATTAATGACACAACAGTCTAAAATTCTCAGAGCAGTGCTTGTAAGAGAGATAAAAGCTACTGTAGTAATTGAGAATATTATACTTACTGCAAGCTGAAATAACTGAAAATCTCATGGAAATGCCCATTTAGTAAAATGATGCTTGCCTTTTGGAAAGTATTCTCATTTGAACTAAGGGCACTGTCTAGTTAGCTGATTGCATTCAAACTTTACATCTGTTTTGGTTTTGGTTGGTTTTTTTTTTTTTCCTGTAATTTAAACCATTTTGTATGAAGCTTTTTATTTAATTTCACACTGGGGGTTGAGAGAATGGGTCATTTATGTAGTACCATATGATCATGTAGCTCTATTTAGCACTAGCTCAAATAGTTCCAAATCTAGCACCTACTGAAATGTAATTTGGCCACTTCTGTTGTAAATCAGAACACGTTCATTAACAAAACAAGTTCTGAACACTGTTGAGCTATATGTATGTAATGCTTGCTCTGGAAATGTCTGAATGCTATTGTAATGACTGAGTATTTCTGCTATGAACCAGGAAAAAAGTGTCTGGCTTTTTTTTTTTTTTTTTAAGAAATTAAACTTCTGCTAGATACAAAATGTTAGGCCTTTTTTTTTTTTTTAAAGATGGATTATAAATCAGTCAGGGAGTACATTTCTGACCACATAGCTATCTTCTTGTCATGTTTTCCACTCTTTTAAAACCATATTCTGCTGCTAACTTCATAAGTCTTTCTCCTGAGAGAAAGAAGTAAATAATTAGAAGAAATGTCTAAAACCCAGGCCAGATAAACCTGAAAAGAATTAGTTGTCTAAATTTAGATAAAAAGGCATATATTTTCAAGTGTTTACATAAATATCAGCGGGACAGAACAAGATTGCAATTGCACTGCTAAGTTCCAGACCTCTTGTGAGTTTTACTGTACTAAAACATTGCTTTAGTCCCACCTGAGGTTTTTCAGCATTTTGAGTTGTTTTATATCTTCCAGTGTTTTTTTATCATAATTTAGGACTGTAATCCAACCATCAAAAGCCATTTACTATGGGAACTTTAAGTAACCTAAGTCTTCTGAATGAAGGAAAAGTGGTGTGTCTGTTTACTTTGTTCTTGCTGTTTATTAAACTATGAGGTTTGGTAGTTTTTAGGAAAAAAAATCAAGGTGTATAAATGTTTAGCCAAAGGTAAATCTTAGAGCTTTGCAGTTTCCCTCTGGAACTTAGCTTGTAGTGTATACAATCTAGCATTATTAGATAGTCATGTATATAACATATACTATGATTCAGGTTAATGTTTCATATGAAAGAATGTATTTGTAAATTGTAACAATATTAATAGTTTCTTTATCTTTTTAAAGTTCTGAACAGAATAAAAATAATGTATTGTTAGACTTGACTGCTGTACTGCAAACTCTGTCTTAAAAGGCTACTTTTGTGTCTAGCAAAAGTTGTGTATTATGTGAAATATTAACAAAAATATGTGCTCTTAAAACTGATCTTAAAGGTAGGTAGGTTTTGCTATGATTTGCCAGAATTGTAATACTTGCTGATATCTATTGTAACCAATTCCTTGGAAGTTCTCAAAGATGTAGAAATTATTTTGTGCCATTCTGGGGAGAAAAAAGTGGGACCTGCTCTCTTGACTCACTACTGGAAACCCTGATTTTTGTCATTAAATACTATACTGTGATGAAAACTGTCTTTGGATTTTTTGAGTTCTCTATTCAAAATATCAATTATTTTTTACATAGCTTTCTATATTTTACTCTAGGAAAATTATATTGAATTCTAGCAAAACTGAATAAAAAATATTTTCTGCTACAGTGATAAAAATTTTCTCTAGAATGCTGTAATTAAAAGAGAAGTAGTGGAAACTAGATTAAAATGTTTCCTGTCTAAGCAGATTCCAGAAAATAATTGCCATAAGTTGAAGTTAGCACCCTACCTAAAGGCTGTGTAGGTTAAAAAGAATTCTGATAATTTACTTTCCATTCCTATTAAATGCTTATTCTCAAGTTGTTAATATCTTCTTTTGACTATCTAATTTTATTGATCATTTTTTTTATCAAAGCACAAGCAATTTTGATTACCCTGTAAGAATGAAACAATAAAGGTAGAATTCTCCTACACACAGAGAAGCAGTCCCTTAGATTCAAATGAGGTCTACTTGCACACGAACCATATCCAATACAAACTGACTTTGCTGCCATCTCTCTTTTCAGGCTTAAATTGATCCCTGCAGTCGTAATCTCAAAAATGTCTTGTTGGCAAATGCTGCCAACTGTTCAATTTCTGTAGTTACCAGGTAAGTTTTGCTAGAATTCATATTATCCATAGTTGTTAATACCATACATCCCCAATGCCCAACCTGTATGAACCTCATAGTAAAAGAAATAGATCTCTGGTGGATCAGAAACTAATTCGATCTGGACAGTGTTTTGTTGTGGATTGAACATAACTCTTTGTCAGTTCTTTTCTATTGGTGTTGTATGTTTATCCTATAAGACAGACAAAATGTTTCGTTCATTTTTGAACATTCTTTTAGATCAATGTCATTTTTTACTATTGATATTATGACTTTCATAAATCATCAACCTTATTTGTTGCTGTGTATAAATTAAGGAAAAGATGATAGAGTTTTGTTTGTCATCTTTGAGTCATGGAAGAAGCTCAAGCATGGATGTTTGCTGATTCAGTATGTTAGGTTTGCTAATTTGTGGCAGCATTTTTAGTGATGATGGCTACTTGACATGGGATTGCAGGCCCAAAAGTATTTCACTATTTATTTTTACAATGACTGAACAAAAATAAACTGAGTGAAAAGGCCTGTTACACGGAGGCATAGTATCATGTTAGATCTTCAGTGTCCAGGCCAAGCATCCAGGGTAGAAAAGTAACATTAACTAAAGTTAGGTGGCTTTAGAAGTGTAGAAAATAGATATCTAACAAAATACTAATAGATATTGTAAACAGTTTCAGAGGTTTCTGGTAGCTAAAGGGGTGATAACTTACACAGAGGACTTGAAGTCTGTATTGTGTTGAAATTCTGTTCCTGCTAAAGAGGAGGGGAACAGTTTTCATCTGTGTTAAGTATTTTTTTCCTGGAGAGAAGAGAAAAAAAATGTGGTAAAAAATAAATGAAAAAGCATTGATAGTGTTTCATACTATATCGAAAAGGAATTCTTCAACATGTGCAACTAACAATAATCATCATACTGGTTTGCAGCCAAACCAGTTGGGTTTTTTTCTTATTTCAGAAAGAATAGATATAGGAAAGCTTTCTTTGCTTTGGCATGATCCTGGAACTAGGACTTCTGCAGAAAATGCCTTTACCTGCCAGAAGTATTAAGATTTTAATGAGAATCCTTTCCAAAACGTTCACTGGTTTTATGAAAAATAACATCTAGGAACATTTATTTATTATCTTTTCTGTGAGAAAACAAAATAAGGAAACATAAAAGAGCAGGCTGTTAGATTTAACAGTAGATTGCTGCATTCATTTGGGGATTGTAAGAGACTAGTGAAAAGTATCACACTATTACTTTTTAGGAATAAGGAAGTGTAAGCACTGTTCATGGTGCTAATCAACAGTGCCTGAACCTGAGAAGAGGGTGTGCAAGATGAGGGACAGATTGGAGACTTCTGCATCACCAGGTAAGCAAGTTAGAGGAGGTGGTGAGGTAACTTCTGAGAGAGTCCCAGGGAAGAGGAAAAGTGTTCCAGTTACTTGTGAAGACACTGCCATCACTCCCAGTGTGTCTTCTCCCACTTCATTCTTCCCCAGCTTTATATGCTGAGCACAAAGCTGTATGGTATAGGATTGTCTCTCTGGTCATCTGGAGTCAGGTGTCCTGCTTGTGTCCCTTCCCAGTTCATTGTTTAACCTCAACCCCTTTGAGGGTGGTGCAAGAAGCAGAAAAGGCCTTGACAGTGTGCAAGGCCTGCTCAGCAATGACTAAATTATCCCTCAATTATCAGCAGTTTCCAGCACGGATTTAAAGCACAGCCCCTTACTTCCTACTATGGAGAAAATTATACCAGCCAAAGCAGCAGACTGCTTAGTGTTTTCTACAAATGGGTAGAGAACATTTGCAATTTTAGCAGCATGTTCTAGCAAAATTTCTTCAGGACAGTTCTGAGGTGTTTTAAACCTACACAGAGAGAAATGTGAGTGCCCTTGGTATTTTATCTTGCCTGTTCTTTTCTGGCACTTCCCCATGTGCAGTTGTGCAGCATTTGAGACAAGCTGAAAACAGGCCTGTTAAAAGTCAGAGCGATGAAACTGGGTGACAGCTATTATTCTTCACTGAGGCCATGAACAATTGCAGAGCTGCCAGTGTCTGAGTGAAATAATAGCTGTATATATAGGATCATTTGTAAGACAGATGGCTGAGAAAAGTACCATTTATCTACCAGGCAAGGTTTCATAACTTTTGGCATCCATTCTTGTCAAAAGCGTCATTAATGGTTAGCTATTTGCTAATCACCTCAACTTAGAAGATGTTAGATGAAAATCCTTTTTTTTTTCCCATGTCTATTCTAGATGGCAATCTCTGCACTGGTTCTGAAAGAGAAAAGGGAGGTGGGAAGAAAGAGGCTATATGTTTGTATTCATTGACTGGGTAGGCTTCATAGAATCTGTTCCTCTGTCTAGCACACTACATGCGCAAGGCTATTTATGGCTTCCTTCAATACCCCAACTGTCCTTCCTAGTTCCCACTTGTGTATATTCTTCAATATTCAGTGTTGTGTTTTGGTCATATTGCTCACTTGAAAGTGTCTCATTGTAAGGGGTGACACCACAGCTGAGCTATCAGGATTTTTTAGGCCAACATGAAGTACAATCTTTAGTGTTTGCTCTTTGAGGTTTGAATAGCTCATCTTGCATTATTTATTACTGCAGATTGTTGCTGTTTGTAGATGAAGATGTAGGCATGTACTGCACATGGAATGAAGATACTTCACATCACAAGGGCAAATTTGTAGTGAAGATGCTTCAGCGTGTCTGTAAAGGTATAGGATAAGACTCTGCAGTCAGAAGTTCAGAGTGCTAGATCACAGAGGTGTTTCTTCCTTGTTCTTGCTAAAGGCTTTTTCTCCAAAGCCTGTGATGAAGCTGTAATAAATAATACACTACATTTATCTTAAATGTAGCGGGTTTCACCTTACAAGAATTCAAAGAGAAATATCAAATTTCTTTCATGTAGGTATAAAATAAGCCCTGGAAGTAAGTAGTTTACAGTAAATTAATGGACCAGAGTAGAATTGAAATCTGAGAACATAAACCCAAATTTCTCCAGGCCTAATAGAAAATTTCAGGACTCTAATGGAAATACTTCTAGTTTATTGATTTGTTAAAAAAAATCAGATACAAATGTATGCTTCTCTCTATCTTGCTTTAACCCCTCTTAGCAACCAAGCATTATGCAGCCACTCAATCCTCCTCCAGTGAGATTGGGAGAGAATCTGAAGAATAAAAGTTAGAAAACTGTGGGTTGAGATAGAGACAGTTTAATAGATGAAGCGAAAACCACGCACACAAGCAAAACAAGACAAGGAATTATTACACCATCACTTTGAGTGTGCCCACCTCCTCCTTCTTCCCCTGGCTTCATATGCTGAGTGTGACACCATACGGTCTGCAATGTCCCTGTGGTCATTTGGGGTCACCTGGCCCGGCTGTGTCTCCTCCCAGCCTCCCAGGCACCCCCAGTCCCTCACCAGCCTGGCAGTAGGAGAAGCAGAAAAAGCCTCGGCTCTGTGTAAGCCCTGCTCAGCAATAAAACAAAAAAATCTCTATATTATCCACCCTGTGTTTAGCACAAATCCAAAACACAGCCCTAAACTAACCATTGTCAAGGAAATCAGCTCTACCCCAGCCAAAACCAACACACTCACAGACATTTTTTTCTTTCTGCTGTAGCAATATAGTATCTTTCATGGCATGCAGTATATGCTGTTTGCAAAGATAATCTGTTGTTGCAAAACATATCTGGAGAAAGAGAGGCACCAAAGGAAAGCTGACAAAAAGCAGCAATAAAATCTCATTGCTGCTCTACTTGGATTTTGCACTGCAAGAGCAAAGAGCTTTCAGGCTGAATGCCTTTGTATCAGTGAAAGAACCCAGTTTAAGGTGTTTTGGGGAATGCTGTGTATGTATGCCTCTTGTCACAGGCTTCAGCAGCTGTGAGGAAAAAATGTCTGTTGCTTTGTGCTCAAACAGTTCTCTGACATTCTCTGATTTAGTCTAAGGACAAAAGTATCTCTGTGTCAGAGACACACTGTGCTTAGTCAGTGTCAGCTTCCATTAAACTGCCCTTTTGAAACACATAAACCCTCCCTCCTAAAAGCATGGGAAAAGCAATTCAAGGAAAAGAAGATACACCCTAATAAAGTACCAGAGACACCCATATACTACAATGGTATTTGCTGTAGGAATTCATACTGCAAAAAGAATTTCAGGTAGCCAAACTTGTGCAGTTTTTCTCGTCTCAGCAGAATGAAATTAAAACATGCTTCACAGTATTTCCTGTCCCTTCATTTGGAATTCAGAAATCGAGCATTGTGATTCTCAGTTGAAGGGAATATTGCAAAAGAACAACGTGGTATAAACAGGATGAGAGTACTCATTAAAAACAAGACTTGCCACTTTCGATGGGTGTGACCCATAGGGGGTCATGTGATGAGCACTGGGGGCAATAGAAACACCAGTCATGCTAAAGAAATGGGCCACCTTGAACCTAGGTGGGGAACAGAACTCAGCATTTCAGGATGTGAACAGTATGTCATTTGTGGCTGTCATGGAGGGAATGATCAAGGCATTCATGTAGAATGCATGGTCTTAGAGAATTTAAGAGAAGTTATGAACAGAAAAGCAGAGAAGCTTTGTTTTTAAACACCAGTTTAGCTGTCTCTAATTACCAGCATAGGTAACTTCCTTTTCAGATATGCTCATAATGGCTTTAACTCAAAACCATTTTCAAGTGTAATGCCCAAAGTGGCAAGCAATTTCTCCATTCCTGATCAAATGCTAATGTAATACAGTTTAGTTTAACCCAAATGAAAAGCAAACAGATGTCCTAATTTTCCTTCTAAATGGTTGGAAAGTACAAGAAACTATTACTTGGTCATCTCTTCCACATGAAAGATCTTTGCAGTGTTGGCAGTTTAATATTTCACCAGCTCTGCTAAGATTCCTTGTCCTGTAGTGGGGTTAAATGAAAGCTTCTAGTATCTGCTGTCTTCACACCTGGAATTCTTTCAGTTCTGAATTTTTTTTTTTAATATTACTACTGAAATAACACAAAGTCTGTGTTTCAACTTTATTATTATGCAGCATAGTTTCTATCTGAATTACATCATCGTGGGTTTAGTGACTGACAGCTTATGCTATGAACTGCAATGACCTGTCAAGCCAATTTAATGTTATCAGGTTCTAATCAAACTCTTTATATGGGTAAATATTAATTCCTCTCTTACTAGGATTTGTATTAAAATCTGTCATACCTTTGACATTCCAAGGATTGTAAATCAACAGAGTAGCGTTTTCCCAGACAATCAGTGTTTCCCCAAGTCAGACTGCAAATGCAGCTACTTGTGTCAGGGGAACCTAGAAATCTCTCCAAGTAAAATAGTTTTAGGATTTTTCTTACTAAATCAATGTAAAACAATGATGGAAATGCTTTGGGAATGGTAGTAATAAGGTCTTTTATTTTTTAAAATTGAAGAGAAGGGTTGGCTGGAATCCCTAGAGACCACAGGGCAGGGGCCTTCTAGGAGGAGATGATAGGTAAGGATTGTTTGTATAGTCATAAACTCCCTTGGCAATTTCTGTGCCCCAGCTTCAACTCTGAGATTTTTACAAGTTGCAGCACAATATATTAAGGCACTTCTGAATAGGATGTACAGTAAACGTACAGTACAAGGATGCTGAAAAGGAAAACTTTCAAAGATTTCACATGATATGTCTAAAGCAAAGAAGACATGCAAATACACGGTGTCTTTGGATGCAGTCACACTAATTTAAAGAGAAATTATCAGAATTTTTATTTATTGCACTGTGTGCTTAATTGATTGGTTTTGTTGCTGTTTGTCTTGGTGTATTAAGCATATTTTGTTAATCTTCTCTGTATGTCAGTAATTAAGACAAATGTGGTGCATTTAACACTACATGTGCCTTGAAGGACTATGGAAGTCCTTCAAGCACGTGGAAGTACGTGGAATTTTGTGAATTTTGTGGAATTTTGTTGTTTACATAGCATTGCAAGTTCATTCAATGATATAGAAAATAAATTGTCTTCATCTTTACATACAATAAAGGAAGTATTAGTATACAGCTAATGCATTACCAATAAAAAAATAAAGTCATAAAAAAAACCAAAGGTATTTTCCCATCAGAATTTAATTTCGTATTTCAGATGTGTTTCTGAACGACAATGTTTTATTAATTGCTCTTTAAACTGAGATAGCTGGTCAGGCTGTGTTGGCGATAATTCACTCTTTTTCCTTAAACATCCTTCACAAATAATGTGCCTTCTCACCTTGCTACAGTACATACTGCTACTGATAACTAGCTCTCTGTTAAACTCAGCTTCTGTTCAGCACTGAAGGGCACGTGCAGGAGTTCTGACAGACTGATCAGGACACGCAGAATGAAGTTTAAGGAGATGTTAGCTCTGACCTTCAACCAAGAAGCCAATCCAAGCTACTGTGTGAAGCGTGTTCTTTAATTACCAAAGTCTTTGCACTGATATTTTCTCTGACTTTAGAAATATATATTTATGGTATTTATGAATGTTTCTATAGAAACACAGTAAACAAAGGCACACAAAAGGGTGTTAATTATGCCAGGACAAAAAGAAAAACAAAAAAAAACCCAAACAACAACAACAAGAAATAAAAAAAAAAAAGCCCCCCCCTTC
>JAOTQP010000251.1:33011574-33036130 GCA_026413545.1 Cichladusa arquata | reverse complement strand
AAGACATAAAAAAAAAAAAGCCCCCCCCTTCCCTCCCAAAAGACTAACTTTAATTTTGCAACTTTGAATTTTAGATTCTTTTTAATAATTCAGTTTCTAGAAATAATGTAGAAATGAAATGCTGTTATGGTTTGACCCCAGCTGGCAGATTAATCTCATGCAGCCACTTGTTCACTTCCCCTTCCCTGACGCCCTTGGTGGGATGGGGAGGAGAATGCAAGGCTGAGCAGCAAGAAGCCTCTGTGGCTTGGTCTGTTACTAGATGCCAATTACTGGCTGGTGCTGTATGGTTGGGAAAGATTATTCCAGCAAATTGGAAGCACAGCAGCTTGGTAAATGTACAAGAAGAGGTGGGAATATTGCTGCAATAACTGTTGTCTTTTTCCAAAGAAGCCTACATGTGCAGTCAGGTTGTTTGGTTAGCCCAAAAAACAAAAGGCTGGTGAAGCTGTTCAGCCTTTGCTGTTTTATTGTAGTCATATGGAAGGACCTGGGACACAAAAGGGAATTTTGCTCAAGATCTGGTAAGCACATCAATTCTTCAAAATAACATATTTCTAACACTCATCCAAACAGCCATGTTGTCTGCATCAAATATTTTTTAAGGAGCTTTCAGTGAAAGTTTGTTTTTTAAGAAAGCAGATGTGAGATTTGTTTTAAAAAACTGCCTCATGTATTTGACCAGCAGAAGAATATATGTCTAGAAAACACCATAGCTAAGACCTTACTATGCCAAGAAATATGAAATTAAAACCATCTGGGGTTTTACTAACATGTAAACAAATTATATTTTTCCTGCAGAAAGTAAGAAACTTTTTCAAATAGATGCAATTTTCTCTCAAAGTAGTTCTGTTGGCAATTTTTAAACCTGTTTACCTTGTTATTTTTTCTGATATCTTTCCTGAACAATAATTCAGTTTTTCTAGGACAATTCCTTTCACCCAAGTGTATGCAACATTCAGACTATCAGTGCTGCAGTATGCTGCTATTATCCTTATTGCCATCTCTTTATTATCCTTATTACCATGTCTTTTGCTTAATACAGTTTTGGTAGCCTTCAATCCCTAGCACACTCTTCTTTATCATTTTTCTTTCACTACAAAACAGACTGTAAAGTTCCTATGGTTTGATGTTTTTCTTTTCAATTCTTTAGTTTTCCAGGTAAAAAAACTCCAAAAACCTTACTGTTCACAAAGTCACAAAACTTTTTTGCTCCTTTTGTTATGTAAAAACAAAAGTTTCAGTATTGTTTGTGCACTCATTCTCTCTTCCACAAAGGGAGGTCTGACATGAGCAAAGAGTAGCCTGGAACTGCAGGGCAAGAAAAATGATCTGTAAAATATAAGCAGTGGGGAAAGTCTGAATGTATTCTAGACATTTATTGTAGCAAAGAGAATCAGAGACTACATGATGACTTTCATATATATGAAAAGACAACATGAAGAACAAAAGCAATAAAGTGTTTTGTAATAGCTTTAGAAGCAGTGGTATTACAATTCAGGGAAGCAGATTTAAGTTAGACAATAGAAAATATTTCTTAATGGTGCAAATACAGTTGAATGGGCATTCATTTCTGAAAACCAGAAATGGTGGAGCTATGATTTATTTTCTCTTGGGGCAGATAACCTCAATATCCTTTTCATCCATATCATTAATGGTTCCATGACTTCTGATCTCTCTGCTATTAACTGTTCACTTAAATAGACTCAGTCAAACTGGATTTCACATCATCATTATCCTTGTACTGGCTCCCCAAATGAACTCATTGCATCATGAATTAAATTAGATTGTAAGTGACCTTTCCTTGAGGACTGCTATAAAGTGTCAGTTCAGTACATGGCACTGTAGAAAAATCTATTGAAGTTACTCTGAAATACATCTCTCTCTCTAAGGCTTCTTGGAAATTAAGAGGAATGAAAAGTATGAAGATCAAGGATGAGGGAAAAACAGTAAAATTGATCAGCTTGTCACACTTCTGAATAGTCTTGGACGATGTCACTGAACATTGTAAGCAGGGTCTGAAGTGCACAATTGCCTTTAATCAAAACTGACTTGTCAAGATCTTTGTGACTGTAACTGAACAGCTAAGTTGTAACAATACAAAATATGGATGTGACTCTATGCCTAGCAGCATTAGTATGTTATTTTTCAATACTTCCCTTATCTTGTTCATGCATAATAGCATGCATGAATGTAAAAACTTCTGTAAAGTTTTTTCTGAATGTAAAAAGTGTAAAAATTCTCAGAAAGGAATTACTAGACTGCTTTTTTGTTCGTTGCATATAGAACATTTAGGATTTTGGATTGTATCTCCAAACGTCAAGAGCAGAAGAAAGATATAAGAGTAAAGCTTATACATTTGTATTAAATACTTCTGCCTTACCCTATATGCATTTGAATACATTAGACGGTTGTAGAACTCATGTTTGGATTAGATGTTTCACATGCAATTTGTGCCTGTCGGTGTCTGATGTTGCCTAGTGGCTCAAAAGTAGTGAGCTAGAGATTTTATTTTGATCTACAAGCTTTTCTGATGCTAGTTTTTTCAGAAGCCAGTGATGGTAAGGAACATCTCAGGATGTCCCACTCCTGGCCATGTTTTATCCTTTAAATAAATCTCAGCTAACAGAAAAGGTAAAGATCCTGGTTACATTGACAGGCCTTCAGGAGCCAAGGTACATGGCACGTAGGAAAAACTTCCGTTGCTGTTGCTTCTTAGGTATCTGCTCCTTAGCCAAAGAAACTAACTTCCTTCTGAACCTCTGATATGGTATAATGAGCCTTAGTCACTTTTTAAAGTAAATAGACAAAAATTTAAATTTTTAAATTCAAAATTTAAAAAAAATAGACAAAATTCCAAACAATACTGGCATTATTTCTTCATTTTTAATATGCTTCAGATGGCTTAAATCACAAATATAATTTTTAACGAGTAATTGTTGATTATTTTCATTAAGCCTTACAGCCATCAATTTGCATCTTGTGCATTTGTTTCCTACATTGTTTAATATCAAATTTTAAAACTAGTTGATGGTCAAATATATACCTCTAGTTATATATCTGTTTAAAACAGATTAATCCTGCAATGAAACATGTGGTTCTTACCTGTTACACAATGCACCATATTTTTAACTCCTGTGAATGGAAGTAAGGGGAGTTAGTGAATGCCAAAATTTATATTAGCTTTATTTTAGAAAAACAAAAGTGTTGAGAAGTGAGTGAATTGGTGGCTATGATTGGTTTCTTTTCACTTTCTGAATGAAACAAGATTAATTGCCTGGTAAGATAGTGCATTAAAGAATTATTCTTAAGTTTAAATATTTGAACTCTATGCTCTTTTATTCTGAATTTTTCTTAGTTATATTTTAACATAAAAATTACGTCATTATATTTTTCAGTTTTAACTAGAAGGTCATACTTAGTAAAGGTCTACTTTAAATCACTTCCATTAAAATGACTCCTACTGTTTTGCAAGTGATTGGAACAGTGGGTACTTTTGCTGAAGTCTATTTTTCCTCTTTCTGTTAGAATGTATCAAAGAATCAAGAGCAAAAAAATTGTCCTTTCTACCAATGGTGTTCGAATTTAACAGGATAGCACTTTGAAGCTATTTTCAGAAATATGCTTAAGGGGTTACATTTCTGCCTGATACAGCTCTGTGGCTGATGATGGGTGATTTTGTCACATAATACTTACTGAGCTCAGGGTCTCTGGATTTTTACTTGTCATTGGCAACCTGCTGTTTTCATAAAGCAGATCCTGCTTTTTGGAAAAGGTGGTAATTTAAATCCTAGGGCATAAATCACCTTTGGATTTATAGGACTAAGCTCACGCATTTTAATTAACTTTGTTCATGATTAAAACCTCTTCCATGTTATCTTTGGTGAGTGATGTGTTTGCACTAATGTACTTGAGGGGAGAGTTTGGCTTAAGATATCCTGATTAACAACTTTGTCCTCCTAGCTGACTAGGCAGAAGCAGAAAAGAGCTGTACTTTCTTATATAAAATTGCCACTGAAATAATATAGACCAAGAAGCAAATTCTGACAGAAATGAAAGAACACATCCCTTCAAGATACAGGCCAAAGGTTTGCCTGTATAAAAAATATGACAAGTTTTCTCACTTGCTCTCTGTTTCCTTTAGGCTTTTCCCATTCAATTACTTAAATAATTTCACTGTAGTCTTGGATATTAATGGTGAGATATGTAGGCAGCATTTGGGCAGGAGATTCAAGCTAGATTCTGACCATATTTGGATTTTTGGGATCCCATTGTGCATTTTGTAAAAGCGAGACTCTCATCTTCAACAGGCTCATTCATAATGTATAGTCACATTCTCTCTGATCAAATTCTCATTGCAGTTTTAATTGAATGTGATATTCTTTGTGACAGATGTTGCAAGAGATGAAAGATGCTTATATCAGTAAAGAAATGGTAATTTTGTTAATACCTGTTAAGTCTGTATTTTTGAGATGCTTTTGAGTATGCAAGTTTGTTATAAATATAGAGATAATATGGACATGTGCATATCTATATACGTACATAGGCACTAAATTTGCAAGATCAATCTTTTTATAGTTAGAAAGAGCCAGTCTGTTTATGTACTATCAACTTGTAACTAACTTACTTAGGTTTATGATTCAGTATTTGCAGTCACATCACCAACTTTTCTCCACAGATCTCTGTCTGAGTTCCAGGCACGATAGTATTGCAGAGGTAATCCTATGGAATTTTCATCCATCTTTTTGCCCTTTTAGATACAGTGGCTGAAGAATGAGAAAAGATGACTGCAGGGCTCAGGCAGGTAACGATTTCCTTGGGGAATGGGTTTCTGTCCCTATTATTTCATCTGATGTGAGTGTGATTCTGTCCCTATTTCATCCAGTGCATTTCTTTCTGATGCTTCAAGGTGCACTTTTCCAAGTATACAGTGATACAGCTGTGCTTCAGCCACAATGGGCGTTAGAAAATGTTATGCTGCTCAAACACTGAGGTCTCATAAATTTTCCAATTCATGAACCTAAAAGTAATAATGTAGGGGTTTTTTTAGTCTACCAATAAAGTGGGAAATAATGTTTAACACCCTAGTAAGTACTCTGAAAATCAATACTATTTGAGAAGAACTTGGACTATATTCAGGGATAAACACCACAGAGAAATGGTAGCCAATCTCATCATTCACTGTTCAGAACAGTGTTTAGATGATGGATCACATACAAAGTAGGGACTGACAGCCTAAACATTACATTAAAAACAAAACCAAAAATTACTGCTTTGTTGCTTCCTTACATGCAACTAAATGTCAAATAGTAAATGTACATTATTAAAAGCATGAAATACCCACAGATCTGCAAGGAAATGCTCCTTGCAGTAATATGTGGTTTCTGGAAAGTTTAGTAGCAAAAACGTAATTTAGTTGATTCTTTTTTCTTTGGGGCTGGTTTTGGGTGGAAATCTCAAGAAGATTTGGCAATGTGTGCTCCCAGCCCAGAAAGCAAACAGCATCCTGGGCTGCATCCAAGGTAGCGTGGACAGCAGGGCCAGGGAGGGGATTCTGCCCCTCTGCCCTGCTCTGTGAAATCCTGCCTGGAGTGCTGCAACCTGCTCTGGGGCCTCCAACAAATAAATGCCTCCAAGAAAGACACTGACCTGCTGGAACAAGTCCAGAAAGGGCCACCAAGTTGATCACGAGGCTTGAGCACCTCTTGCTGTGAAGGCAGGCTGGGAGAACTGGGGTTGTGCAAGCTGGAGAAGGGAAGGTTCTGAGGAGACCTTATAGAGCCTTCCAGCACCTGAAAGGGGCTACAAGGAGGAAAGGGAAGGGCATGTAGTGACAGGACAAGGGGAGCTGGCCTTGAAATGAAGCAGAGGAGGTTTAGATGGGGGATTAGGAAGAAATTCCTTTTTATAAGGGCAGTTTTTAGCCCAGAGAGATTGTTGACTCCCTATGTGTGGAAGTGTTCAAGACCAGGCTGGATGGCTCAGTGCCCTTCCAATCCAAACCATTCCATGATTTTATTTTTTTTCAAACTAGTGTTGAGCTGCCAGTATACAATGAAGCCATGTGTACAAGCTTTCCTTCAACCATGGAGGTTGTGAAAGGCATGCTTCTCAAGGAAGGACAAAAGCATTTTGTAATCACAAGTCTCTAGCAACTGGAATTTCTAGAGGTATATCAAATATTTTGAAACCAGTATCATTATTTCAATAATTAATGGCAATTATTTTTCCAAAATAATAGATTTCTATTAGATGCTGTAAGGAAAATTGGTGTTGTCAGACCTGGACAGCACAGCTGAATTCTGAAAAACGTGTATATATGTGCACCTCTCTTGACATTCATGTGGATCAGCTTGCAGGAACTAAGAAAGCATTCTAATTTACAGACTAACATCTATATTATTCTGCACTGTTACCGTGTTATTCATTAGGGGACCAGCTAAGACTGGTTCTGTGACAATAAGGTCTGTGACAATAAGTATTAGAAATGTTATTTATCATTTTCATTTTGTTTTTAGAAGTTCTCAAAGTGGCCAGTTAAATAAAAAAATAATCAGATATTTTCTAATTCTTTTTAAATTTACTTTCATATGTTTTGGTTTTGCTATTCTGAAAACACTGGATTTCTTAGTTTGCAGTCTGGTTAACCTATTTTTAAAAGAAAGAAATTTGTTTGTTTTTTTTAAATAGAGCTCAGGAGAAAAAAAATGGTGACCTTAAAATTCCACTGTTATAAAAAGATAGGCAGATATTGCCTCTCACCGAAGCTGGTGGAGACACATTTGATATTTCTCTATTCTATTTTGGAACTATAGCTCAGAAACTCTGTATTTTAATACTTAATCCAAATATAATGAGTAAAGCAAAAGGCTAGCTGAATAAGGCTATTAATTTTTTCTCTATTGAGAACGAGTCAACTTCTAACTGTACTTTTTATTATAAAATAAAGTCACAAGCCCTGAATATTCTGAAATAAAGTCTGTTTTGACATCCTGCTAATAGCTGTTCAGATTTTAAATTTTCTTGTGTCACCACACTGCAGCCCAGCTGGTGCAAACGATAGATGCTTTCTATTTTCTTAAATTGGTTTTCAGCCTCTGGATGATTTGCTATGCAAAGGCTGCTGTCCTAGAAAGGTTCATGGCATCCTTTTAGAGACTTGATACCCTTACGGTAATTTCTTCCATGCTTTTTTTTTTTTTTTGTGAATTAAGCCTGGCACTATTTTGATTGTTCGCTTTTGATTAAACATAGGGGACAAGGACTGCAGTTCATTTACCACCTCTCAAGTAACCATGTCGAAGTGCATTATAGAGCATGATGTCTGAGGAGGTGTTCCTGCTATCTGCACTAAGCAGGCACATTTGCAAATTCATGAGCTATTTTTGAAATTCATGAGCCATCCTCTGCCCAGTTTTCCCTTTTGTTTTCTACAATACAGCATTCAGAAGACTTAATTTTTTTTAATTTAGAGCACAGTACTGCATCATTTAAAACATAAAAATAATACAATAAAATTAAAATATGTATATAATAAAAAGGTAAACCAAACATACACAAATTATGGTCTTCTTCCTTAGCCACATTTTTTTGTTCATTCAGTGCATTTCCAGATGAAACAATAGGACACGTGAAATTTCCATCCATTTAATCATCTTTCATTCACTTAATTTTTTTTGGTTTTGGGTTTTTTTCTTTGTTTGGTTTTTTTAAGGACAAATTATTGTGCTCTGTAATATGTTCCAATGACAAAGTGTTTGTCTATGCTCATACAGTGAATATATGATCATGAATAAAGATGTGTGTTTTTGTTCAGTTCCATTCCAGTGTCAGAGCATCTGACCCAATAAGTCTAGGTTTCCACACTGGAGAATTTTCCTGGTCTTGGGAGAAGGGTGTATGAACAGCAGTTATCACCAGGTTATTTATTGGACCTTTCTAACTGTAGGACTCAGGTTTACTTGGACATTCCATGGACATCACCAAAATGCTTTTTAACTTAAGCATTTCCTATGCTACTCACGTGGTTAGGAGACTAAGTCAGAAAGGCAATCATTCCTCTCCCCTGTGCAAGCAATGTGAATTATACACTAGGAGCTGGACAGAATTCTTTGCAAATTGACACATTGTAAAACCTTTCTTGGCAACTCAAAGACAATGGTCTTTGTAAAACACAATAACAGATATTTGTGGAAATGAGTACTAATGCTTATAAACTGCACTAATCTTTTATATAGTGGTTATAACATAATGACCTTCACCAAAACATGATTTTTCTTTTTTCATTGTCACAGTTGACTGTCTTTTGTCTCACACTAAACTTGTTTTTCAGTTTCACCTAGAGAGCTATGAACTGAACAAATACAAGAGGTTGTGGGAGAAACTATAGGAGCTGCTCAGCTCTCTGTAACCCTGCATTAAATCAGTATAGGCACAAAATATCAAATAGAAAGAAACTGAGCAAAGGGGCAGGATTTCAAAATATCATTGACAGGGAAATGTTACACAAAGCACCTTAAAAACAGAAATTATTTTTAAAAGCCTCAAAAAACAATGTCAAAAGAACATCCCTACCAACTGCACCAATTGCAAAGGGAAGGTTGCTCTTCTAAGAGTGCAAATTTTGCATTAATGAGATTGTGTGAGAAGTTGCAAAAAGACCCTTCACATAGTCTTATACAGAAGAATGGTGTCCAGAGCACAGATTTCCATTGCTGCAACATTACTGAGAAATCCATTTTCCTGGACTGCTGGTTATTAAGGGAAAGATTGTTGAGGAGTTCCACAGACTGAGGAAGCTTTTTTGTTAAAGTCTGTGTTTGTGAACTGCATGTGGTTGAGGCATTTTCTGTTTGTCAATTCTGCGTATACAGACCCTGACAACATTACAATGCAAACAGCCAACAGCATTGTATTTCTTTGCAAATAGATGTAGGCTGAGTGTAAGTGAGCTCTCCAGAACCTTCCTATCAGTACTGCCCCATCCCTAACTTTAGTCATGCTCACCAGGAACTTCTCCTTTTGGGGAAAGAAGTAGGAAATATGTCAAAAGATTTTTAGTCCTACAATAAAAAAAAATTGCTTTTAAAAGATGTATTTTCTAATAATACTCAATAAAAATCATAGATGTTTCAATGCATTTTTAAAAGATTAAAAGTGAGATGTTTTAGTTATCTAATAATAGGTATTTCTATTGTATGTGTGCAAGAAGAAGAAAATTCCACTGTCAAGAATAAGAATCAATACTTTAGAAATATGTGTTCAGCTTTTATTTTCATGCCACCTAGCTGACTGATGTTGACAATTATATTTACAACTATTTCAAGGTTGTACTACAAATACGTGAAAGACAACATTTTGTATTGAATATTTTTGAACAATAGACACAGTATAGGATATCATAGTTTTGTCTCTTACAAATTAGAGTAGGTGGAGCTGAGATAAATGCTGCTAAATTTGCATCCAGGTTTAAGGCACGCTACTGAAATAGAAGAAATGCTTAGATGTGGGTCTTGATTGGATTTTCTCTCAGCTTGAGGGTAGATCCTGAAAACTTAGCAGTGATCATGTTTTCAGATTTGTCAGAAATATTTACAATCTCACACACCAGAAATAAATCTATGACTGAATTCAAAGTGGTTTCTTTGAAGACAAAGAAATGAAGCACAGAAAAAATTCAAATTATTCAGCCTGTCCCAAGTGGAGACTACCAAGAGAGTTTTATACTGGAAGTGTGATCAGTTTTGTACTGTACTGTAGATAATGTGATTAGAGTAAGGGTTCTAATTACCTGTTGGGCAATGGAATATCCATAAAAAAATAATTCACAGTATCAAGTTTGAACATGTTTTCGAATGAACAGGCTGATTTATATTTCTGAGCATTCAGGGACTGATTCCTTTCATATAGCTTAAATGGTTTTTCAGCCCAGTTTAGAAATTTCCCAGCCTCGGGGAATAAAGTAGGAAATTTAAGAGAATAGTTTTTCAGCTTCATGGTACCTAAGAATGCAAGATAGTTCTCATTTTAGGCATATCTATTTGCTGGATGGTTTATTCTTTCTATTTTGCAAGCTACTTGATATCAAATCAACAATATTCACTTGAGTGACTGCATCTACCAAATTACTTTATCGGTGTGGAGAATTTATCCTCTGGAAAGGATTGTATGGAAGGGAAGATTGCTATTTCAATGATTGTTCTTGCTGAAGAACATATCTTCAAATAAGTTTCCAAACATATTTTCAAATTAATGTTCCACTAGTGTACCATGGTTGCTGAGGATGTCTTGTGGCTGCACTGCCTACAGTCTGTTTTTGAAAAAGAGATTAGAGACCCAAACACCTAAGACACAGGACAAGAAATTTAAACTTCGCTTTTCATTCCGCCTACTCATTGCCCTTCTCTCTGCTGAGAGTCTGGGCACAATATTCTTTTGCTAAGGGAACATTTGAACTGAAGAGTACAAAATAATGAATAGCTTGCACAACATGAAGAGCATTATTATATTTGTCAGGATTCTACATACAGTGAATCCTGGGAAAGATACTTTAAAAGCAATTTAGTGACATTTCATAAGCTAACTTTTTGTCTTTTTCCCCCCAACATGTCAATGTTCTATACTTCCATAATATTGGTTCCTTTAAAAGTTTTCTAATTTAGGGCACTGGCAATTTGTTTGTTTTACATTTATCCCTTTTGAATAACAATATTGATGTGAGCCAGATGTTTTGAGAAGATACTTCATAGGCTTTCTTTCACTGTGATTTTAGTGCATCTCTATGTTGACTTATAATATCCCAGTCACTGGCCTCAGTAGAGGAGACTTTCTGGTGTGATGAGGAGTGTTGATGTACTTGGACGATTTACTCTATGGCTAAAAATTTGCAATGGTCTTTAATATAATGAATTATGACAGCATTCAAATATTGCTCTCCAGACCTGCAGCATAAACGTGTTTGTGAACAGTCCCAGTTTTTATATACCAGAGAAACAGACATATTAATAATGTCACTAGTACACCACAGAGGTGTTCTCAAAATGTAAAACAGAACACTGAATAGACAAGATGGTGATAATTACATAGTTTGGTGTATCAAGAAGCTTAAAAGTGCAGTAAGACCTAAATTAATTTGTCATATTGAATCCCAGGCACAAGGAAAATTTATTTCATATTCAGGTAAGTTAAAATACTCTATCTGAATATTCATCACAAATCAACTTTAAATCTCCTGAAATTGCACAGGAGGAAAAACTCAATTCCGGATTCCTCAGGGTGGTGAAACACCAGTTTTTGGAAGTTCATCTGCTGCGACTGAGGTGACCTTGAATCATCAGAGCCAGCACTTGCTGCTGAGGCAATCGTTGCCATTATCACACTTTGGCTGCAGCTTGCAGCAGCACTGGAATATTGTCACTCCTGGCAGAATTCCCTGTATGCATTACTATAGAATGGTATTTTAAAAGCCTATATAGACAATAAAGATGTAAAGTCTGGAAAAATTGTAGGAAAACACGGTTAATTTGTTTAGTTCCTTGGGCTCATTATATTGGCTCAATGACTGGATTTAAAATAATTGAGTTGATATATCAGCCTGAAATAATTTTTATGCCAGAAAGAGCAGCAGTGTGCTCTGTAACTCCAATGCTAGATTTCGCTGTGACATACTGCCCTCTTGTGCATCAGTAGCTTTCTTATAAAGGCAATCTAAGAGCAAGACACCCAAACAGAAGTTCTCAGACTCTTGATCTCCTCTGAAATTTTTTATTTTCATCCAGAAGGAACGCAACTTCTTAGGTCATAATGGAGAGGCAACATGGACTGGGCTTGTCCAGCCTGGCGAAGTGAAGACCAAGAGGAGATCCTACTGCCGTGAGGGGAAGTGGGGAGCAGACTGGACAGAGTGGAGGGAAGAGGAACTTCCTCAGGACCAGAGAGAGCTGCACCAAGTCACAGAAGTCCTGGGAAGCCAGTGAATTGTCTGGAATCAGGCCTGGATATTTTTTTTGATTGCTTTCCCATCTTCAGTTTTATTCTGTTTAAAATGTTTAAAGCTCTAATTTATGTTCTCTGATGGCCTGAAATATTTCATACCTAAAATCTCTTTTTCTTATCTATGGAGAAAGCACTACAAGGAGTCTTTTGTAACCTTAGACCTCCAGCAGAGTGGTCACACTTTTATACCTGAGATTCTGTTTCTGTGTCAGTGATATTTCTTTTGTACAAAATGAGAAGCCTTCAACCAAGAGAGATCCCTTTAGATTTTTTCTGGCATGAAAGTCACTTTTCCACTTGAAGGTTGGTGTTAAACCAAGCCTCCCCAGACAAGAGGGAAAAACTACCCCAAAAAACAGCTGTAACTTCCCAATACAATCATTGTCCATTAAGCTCTGGGTGAAGGAAAGTCCTCT
Organism: Cichladusa arquata; assembly: GCA_026413545.1. Classification (NCBI taxonomy): domain Eukaryota; kingdom Metazoa; phylum Chordata; class Aves; order Passeriformes; family Muscicapidae; genus Cichladusa; species Cichladusa arquata. The sequence continues at coordinate 33,023,720 of JAOTQP010000251.1, read as the reverse complement.
TTCACACTTATTGACCAGGGTATTCTCAGGAATGCCAAGCACTGCAGATGAAATGAACTATACTTTCACCTCGTAAGAGGGTAGATGAGAGTTGTAGCTGCAGTTAGTAATGTTTGGCAAGGATTTGTTGCACTGAGCCAAGCCCCATGGCAGAAATAAGAGGGCATGAAAATTACTGCATCTTAATTTAGTCTGTCAAGTTTGGCACTAAGCACCTATGCAGCCACATTAGATATCAACATATTTTAGTTGATATAGCCACTCTGTAGCAGTAACATCTGGAAAAGATATTGAGGCTTTAGTGCTTTTGAAAAACATTTTACTGACTTTGGATTAAAATTAAGAAACTATCCAGTAATTTTTAAATAAACCATATTTCCCTTACTTGTGGCAATGTTTGGCCCCTATACCTATATGAGGAAGGAAGAAAGGGTAGTGCCATTATTTTACCATCAGTCATGAACCACACCTCTATTAAACTGTTAGGAGCTTTCAGAAACACAACAGTTTGGATTTCTTAAATAATAATAATAATATTAGTAAAAATAGTCATAGTAGTAATAGTAGTAGTAGGAAGAAGAAGATGATTTGGAGAGGAAAGCAAATATTTTTCATGTAAAGAATAATTGTTCAAAATATGCAGGGAAAAACTATCCTACACATTAGATACTGCATACTATATAGTTTGCAAACTTTTTTAGCTGAAAAGGCCTGCCTGCATTTCATATGTCTGCCAAGTGCCAAAACATATATAATGAAGGTGTAAAACTGGGGATTCAGTCAGGTTGCATGTGAGGTTACTGACCCTGAACAGGAATCAGAAACTATGTGAAACCATTGGGTGGATTGTCTAGCTCAGGCTGAGGTGTGGGACAGTGTCTGGAACCTAAAGGCTGTAAGTCTTGAACTCCATCTCCCTGGTTTTAACTGCCTGTGCAGAGTTGCAAAAAGGCTCCGAGTCCTCTGGAAGATAATTCAGAAAAGAAATATTGCCTACCACTGTCTCAAAGAATCCTAGAGACAATTGCCTTCTCATTTACAGTTCTTTGTTAGGTGTCTAAAATTTTACAAGGCAAACTTTAGCAGCATCTTAGCAAAATGAGCTCTGACAGTTCACACAACATCCCCAGCTCCCAGCTCGTTCCAATGTAATATCATTAACATCATCAATAGCATTCATCAAGAGGGTTTGCTGGTAAGTTTTGTCCATTAATATAATTCTGAACAATAGTTTTAAATCAGTGAGTGTTATTTTCAGAAGCCACTTTAGACATAATTTTTGGTATCAGAAATAAACTCCAACATCTCTGGTGTATTGTTCTTCTGTGTGTTCAGCAGTCTGTCACTAGGACTTCTATTCAATTTTACTCAGTTTCAAGCTGTGATTAGAGAAGAGCCAGAGAAATAAATTAAAGATTGTAAGCCCAGGAGTAAGAAAATAAATCTCTGAAGTTCATGTTACATTCTGACGTGTAAGTTGATATATGTGCAATACAACTAGAAACCAATGGGGATGAAGTATTGAACAAAACCAAATAATAAAAGAGCCTCTAGTATCTTAATTTAAAACAAAAATAGAACCAGCCTAAAACTTGTCTGTTTACTTGAATCAAAACAGCGGCTCAGTTATGCTACAATAAAATAATGACAGCAAAGCTGCCCATATTGTAGCTATTTTTAGTAATTTGGTTTATGCAAATAATGTCCTTTATACATCATATTTTTCCCAGCTCTGAAAAAAACTGCATCAGTGTTTAACCTTATCTTGTGTGTGTAGTTGTACTGGCTATTCTTAAGAATCAGAGCCACTGCACACAGCAAAATTTGGCTCAGTCCTGAATCTTGTCTCAGTACAATTCGGCATCATCTTCTACTGTCACTTATCTACTACTGCACTTGTTCTGCAAAGATATTTTATCTACCTGTGGAGTGAAATCTGTCCAGTAACTCTGAAGTAATTGGCACAATCATTTTCTTCCAGCAGAACACATAGCATTTCCAATCACAGTCCTTATTTACTGTCTTCTTTCTAAGCTACTTGTACTGGCTTTTCAGTAATCTTGTGGTAGGCACACATTTCAGTTATACTAGGTTTCAAAAAAGTGGTGTTTGTTAAAATATGCTTCAGCTGCCAAATTACAGTGGATATTTGCATATCATGAAGCTAACCTGTTGCCTGGGTCCAGATGTACAAAAAGAAGCAGCAGTCAAGCTCAGAGTGCTAATAAGAATGAGGAAACCCTGGGGATAAGAGGCCTACAATCTGCTTATACCATATTTGTGTTTACTGTTATGGGGTAAAATATCTCAATACTATGAAATGTGGTGACATAAGAGAGACCTTTGCATTTATTTTCATGCAGAGTGAGTAAATGTTAAATAAACACTTTTTAAAGAAACTAAATATTTCTTATCTGTAAATTAAAGTGATGTGTACAGACAGAGCTCTGCAATATGAGTATAACCTAAATGTCCCCTGAAAGTTTGTAAGTGCAATTTGCACAATTTGCCTTCTTATGACAAAAAAATGATGATGACAATAAGTTTTTTGAAGGACTGGCCATCCTGGGGAGATGTGTTGCTTCACAGCTGCTGCAGGTGTGCCCCATAGTGCCTGACTGCCTGTGCCAGACAGGGCCAGGGAAACACAGGGGATGACTATGAGACATCTAATAAATATATTTCCTTCAAGAATCAGGAGAAATAAGACTATGAAATGCTTTAAATAAGCCCTTTGCTTTGAAATAGTGAATATCTCAGTTCCATCACTGCTTTTAGTGGAACAGAGGAATTAGCATGGGCTCTTTCCAAAACCAGATGTGTGTTCTTTCTGTTAAAAGCCAAGCCAGTCACACATTTGCATATCATGCAGCATACACTTCTCATTCCAGCTGTGTAGATTAACAGGTTGAGGTTTTATTTTCAGATATGGCCTATGTAAGAGCACAGATGTAGTTCTGAGTTGTTGTGAAATAGGTAATAAATTTTTGTGTACCCCAAGTTGAAATGGATACTTTACAATAAGGAAGGTGACACTTCCAAGAAGAGACTCCTGGTTGGAGGGCTCTATGGTTTGATGAAAAGCATTGCACAGTTTTGTGGTCAACCTAAAGAATATAAGTCTGCTAAATATTCCAAGCATACTGGTCAGAAACTGTATGTTCTTTGATGTTTTTCCCTCTCAAGCACTGCTTAGTGTCAGTTGATGTCAAAATAATCTTCATTTCACTGGCACGGTTACATTACTGTGATAGCAGTAGGTAACATCAGTGGTGCATGCACTTCCAGAATGGGCTGAGGTCCTTCTAGATCTGTCATGTGTTCTGGGGCCGTTTGTTGTTGGCAGGATCTCTCTGGCAAGATTGTTTACTGAGTCCAAAAGAGGCTAATATGGAATAAAACCCAGTTTTGGGTTTTCTGGTGTTGCTCATGTTGGCTATTATAAATTTTATAAACATGGAAAGCAGAGCTTTTATTGAAGTGCAGCTCTATTTTCCTCTTTCACACAACCATATTGTTGAGAGAGCATCACATTTCAGTGTTTGCCAGTGGGAACATTTACAGTAGATACAGGGGTTTCATGCATGAAGAGGCTGTCCTTGCAGCTTTGTCAGAGAGGGACTAGAGACATTCATGGTGGAAAGCAAGAAGGAATCACCAGTCAGTACATGCTGCTGCACAAACAGTATCTTAGAGCAAGTATCTCTGGAGCAAATTAAAAGAGAAAATATTACTATTAAAAGATTGCTTGCCCTGAAGGAGACTTATTTGCCATATGGAAATGGATGATTGAGCCATACCCACATGCAGCGGTGAAGATTGCTATCACAACTGCTGGCAGTTTCATTTCTGTAATGACCAGATGCCCAAGCCAAACATCACACAGAGACATAATTCTTGCAGCAATGATGTCACTTGATATTCTAGACTCACCAGTGGTTTCAAAAGGACAGGCAAAAGATGCTGACTTTTAGAAAAGCTGTTGATTTTTCCAACATCCATTTCTTCATGGCACTGGACAAAATGCTAATTGCCATGACATTAGTTGAAAACTTCAATCCTCATAATGAAACAGGAACAACCACTGAACTAATTCATAGCAGCATGTTCCACTGCAGACTTGTTATCAGTGGTTTTAGGATAATGAAATTATAACAAGAATGTGTTGTTTTCCAATCATAATTAACCACATGCAGTTTTATCTGTTTATTAAAGCACTTGAGTAATCCCCTTCACATATTATCTGGACCCAGACCCAATATTTATCTGTATTTCTTTCAGATCTTTTTTCTTTAGCATGTAGATGAAATATTTCAGAATTACTTCACTGAGGAGAGACTTAAGAACAGGACTATCTCTAACTATCGAGAAAACCTCAAAAACCTCATTTAGACACCAGCCACAAAGCCAGTAGTTGATTATATGCATTATACATCTATTTCTGGCTGCACCTTTTTCTCTAACCAGAAAAATGAAAGAAAAGATAACTTGAGCACCAATACTTCATGCTTGCACTCCCAGGGCTTTTCCCAGATTCCTGCTTGCAATGTAATTCATGCCCATATATATGAAAGAGGAGCAACCGAGAGTAGTCTGTGATTTTGACAAGTAGTTGCTCTCTCTCAGCAGCACCTCAACTCTGGGAAGCCAGCACACCTCTCATGATTCCCTGTCAGGATGGCAGTGGGAGCCTTAGTGCTCCTTAACAGAGAAACATCAGCTATGAGCACTTGTCTTTTTGCAGTGTCCTTTGTTACTGGTATATTGTCTATAAACAAACAAATTTTTTAGTTTAATAGTCACTTAAAATAATACAGTTTTTCATACTTGTAACTCAAAACCATAATTAATGATGACACAGCTCCCCAGTGAAATTTCTAAGCCTGGCATATTAATTTTATGGAGCATATCTGCCAAGGCAGGGGGCAGCTGCAGGCTCAGAACATGTAGGCAGTTGCCTAAGGCAGCAAGAGACACAAAAGTCACAGTGATAGCAGAGCAGTTCCCCCAGGCACCACCTGGTCTGTTGAGATTATACAATCTTCTCAGCCTCAATAATGAGAAAATTTATCCCACTCCCTGGCTTTGTTTTCCCTCATCCTCCTGCTGGTAGACAAAGGAGGTCTGGAAAGATCCCAGCATGGAGCCAGAGCAGAACTGCTCTTCTTTTTATCTCCCTTCTCTCAAGCAGTCATGCTACACTGGGTCAGAAAGTCCAAGCAGGTGTTTGCAATTTTAAGCTCATTAATTTTGAAACACTGCTGTGAAACCTTGAGCCTGCCTGTGACAATATCATTATATTATTATATAATTTCTGTATGACTGTACTGGTTTGGGCTAAGAGCTATTTTTCTTCATATTATGGAACTGTGTTTCTGGTCTGTGACAAAAACAATGTTGGTAACTCAGGAATGCTTTAGGCATTGTTGAGCAGTGCTTGCACAGCACTAAGATTTTTTCTGTTTCTCATATGTCCTCACCAGCAAGTGGGCTGGAGGAGTACACAAATCTGAGAGGGGACACGGTCAGGACAGCTGACCCCAAATGACCAAAGGGTTATTCCATATTGTACGACATCATGCTCACCAATAAAACCTGGGAAAGAAAAGGAAAACTTTCAAAGATAATGGTGTTTTCCCGAGTAACCATCATGTGTGATGCAGCTCTGCTTCCTGGGGATGGCTGAACACCTGCCTGCCCAGGGGAAATGATGAATCAATTCTTGTTTTGCTTTTCCTGCATACCCAGCTTCTGTTTTACCTATTAAACTGTCTTTATCTCAATCCAAATTTTTTTTTTCTCACTTCTACAATCCCAATTCTCTCCCCCGTTCTTGAAAAGAGTAAGTGGCTGAGTAAGGTTGAGCTGCTGCCTGGGGTCATCCCACAATGACCACAAAGAATTTAAGCTTCAAATTAGACTGGCAGATTTTATTCCAGCTTGTCTCAGGTTTCAGCACTGCATTCAAGTGCAAAGGGAATTTACACTGGCTGCTTCCTGCCAGCCTTTCTCTCTCTCTCTCCCAACCTCTGTAAGATCATTGTGAGTTGCACTAGGCATCAGGACAGACAAAAAGAAGCCAAGCACTGCAGCAGGTTAGCTTCCCAAACTCTTATGAGCCTTATGCATCCAGCCTCACAATCTAACAACTGAGAAGATCGTGTGTTCCTGTAAATTCATTGGCTGTTAACTTTACATGAGGTTTTCACAGCTAATTTCTAAAAGCTTCAGCAAAGTTGATGTAGGGAACCAAAATGAATTGTTACTAGGATTTGAAAGTACATTCTCAGGTAACTTAGCAAACAATTTCTAGTATTGGATTACTTGAAATTTTCTCAAGAGGAGTAAGGAAAATTTTAATAAGACTGAATATATGCAAGAATTACACCACTATTCCATTTGGAAAGTTCAGATGCTAAACTGTCATTACTCTGGAGTCTGATTTTTACATCTGCTGTTTCACATGGGGATATTCTATATTCATATCCTTCTGAAATTAAGTATTTTTAAAGACTTCTGTACTGTATACGTTTTACTACCTCTGGATTTGTTTCAACCTTCTTTTCGATTACCTCTGTAGCAAAGTCATGAACAAAGCCAACAGCAGCTGGTTTAGTTTCAGGTTACTTTAAATAAGGGGAGAATGCATATATCTGGGATTGACTCACTATGAGGTAGCAAATTTTTTAGAAAGGTTTTACTTAAATTAGTTTTCATTTCATTGGTCATCATTATTTAATGATGGAAAAATTATCTTAACAAGAGATCAAATTTAGAAAAATTTGAAATCAATAAGGAAGAAGTAGTGTTTCATCCTGTAGGAATTCTAGAGAAAAATAACTGAACAGCAATTACATTTGAAGGCAATTTCAGACTAGTACAGACTGCAAATATGAGAAAAGGCAGGGAAAAGTTTATTTTATTTTTTTTTCAGAAAATCAAGATTGTAAATAGTTGCTATTTCAAGCATGACTGCTGAATCCACACACTATACTTCTCTCAGATAAGGAGATTTAGGATAAACTAGCTCCATAGCATAGGACAAAGTAAAAATGTCCCCAAACTAGCTACCTCCAAGCTAGACAGAAGCAGTGGAGCAGAGTAAATGTAGCACATCACATGAACTGATTGGTTTTTCTGAGAGATTGACCATTTCTGACCTGAAGGTAAGTTGTTCCAAAGCACAGGGCAAGTGAGACTGGGATTGTCTGCACCAGGCCATATACACATGTAGCAGAAATATTGGAGCAAAATTCCTTAAGTCTTCACAGCTTTAAGTAATCTAACTTTTTGTTATGAAGGTAATTCTAATCTTATTCTATCACTGACTTTTGTCAGTCAGCATGAACTACCCTTCTAAAGATAAGAATTTACAAGTTTCCTTTATATACAGGTTGCTTTCACCATTCTAGTAGACTTTCTAGGAATTACTCTACAGACTTTTAATAACTCTGCTCAGAAACTTTTCATTGATGTGAAGGCTTTTGGGGACTTGCTAATTGTTTAGGATTACAGAAAACCTCATTATTTTAAGTACCTTCTCATAAACCCCACAAAGGAACCAGAAAAAAGATAATGAGGAATAGTACATTCTCTTTCTAAAGATTTTGTGTAGGCTCACAGATTTGATGCAACTTGCAGTAGAAGGTAGTTTTCATTTATGAAGACAGTTAAAAATGAAGATTTTGCAGTGACAGTGAGATCTATTGCAGATCTTCCTTGTATAGCTTGAAAATTTTCTTGTAACTTCACCCACTACTACTACTAGATACAAATACATTCTTGCTTTCATGCATCTTGTCTACACAATACAGAAAGGCAATTATATCAGTCCTAAACAAGAGCAGTGTTTTGTAGGAAAGCAGTAACTTAGTTTGTGTTATATGTATATATGAAGATGGCAAAACACAGAATTACCTAATCTTCACTTCCTACCTGAGAAGAGAGGTGAGACTGAGAAAAGGCTGACATAGGAAATGCAACAATATAACTGCATGATTTTAAAAGTATACAAACTATCCAGTGACTGAGGACAGATCTACAGATCTACAAACCAGCGCAGTTTGAGATCTGAAAAGAATTTTAAGGAGAAATACATTAAATTCCCACCCTAAAGTATTAATGTAGTTTTCAAAGATGAGAGATCTGAGGAGAAGGAAAAACCTATGATTCAGAAAACATTAACACATAAGAAGTGATCTCTAATACATTGTATTATATATATTAGAATCAGTCGGTGTACATTGCAGCAGAAATCCAAGAACTGAGCATCAGATGAGAGACCAATTAGTAGACTTCTCCTTTGTCTTTGGCATTTATTTGGACTTGGAATTTCACATCAAAGAAGAATATTGTATCCTCACTGAATACACATTTATTCAGATATTCGAGATTAGAATATCAGAATGTGATAAATTATTATATTATATTAGAAGCTTTTAACAGTTGGTTATGAATTTTCATCAATGATAAAACTTTCATGCCAGCTTTGACTAAGAGATTTTGCTTATCAGGATTTCTATACCTAAGCAACTCATTAGATGTCCCAAAAAACTATTATTGTTATAAAGCAGGTCACAATTTAAGTAAATTTTTATGAGACCACTAGATGGTGCCACATATATTGTGAAAAGCCTCAGAAAACAAAGTTCTGGGGGAAACCAAAAGAACGAACAAGGAAACAAAAAGACAAAATACTGCTTCATTAAATAGCAAGGTGGGTTCAGATATTATTTCCCAAGGTCTCCATCCTGTCATTTCCCTCTACTACCTCAAATTGTTCTGTTCTTTATTCTGTGTATTTGGTGGGACTATACACTTCAGAGGGATCACAACAGTGTCAAATAACTTTAGTGTACGTGATCAATAGTCTTGTTTTCTCACTGTAAATTTCAGTGTCAATTTCAGTAATGTCTAGAGATATTTTGAGAAAGTAGCAAGTTTTTAATGTATATTGGAACTGTATTTGGCATGTCTTATCTACAACAAAGTTTTCCTGATCGTGTCAGCCAACATTGGCTCCTGCACATTACTCAGCAGGGCAAGGCAGCAAGACTCTTGGGGTTCATATCCACTTGAGTTTTGCACTGGAGTAAGCTGAACTGTTCTATGGGTTGTGCAGTGAGTGCTTTTAAGAAAATAATGCTGTGGATTATTCTCCTGGCCTCAGAGGCAATTGTGAGAAAGTATAGAAATTCTATGGCATTTGATTGACATGGTATGTGCTCATATAAGGCAGCCTCATGCTACAAGTTACTGGGTTGTATTAAATTGGTATATAAGTTCCTTTCAGATCTGTCGGTGTGAACTGACACAATTGCATTTGAAGAAGAGGATTACACTTGTGCATGGCACTTAATATAGCCCACAGCTCATTTTTATTTTGTAAAATGGAGGTGGGGTTGCACATTGTGGCAATACTCAAGGTATATTCAGAATTATTTCTGCAGTGAATATAAATTTCTAGCTTAGTTTAGTTTTCAAGTTGGCATTTCATTGTATGGTAGTGTCTGTGAGACCTTTTGACACATGACACAGTATCAGCTCGAGACTACTTGAGAAGTAGCTGTCTGGTTTTATTTCTGATCTAATTTTGATTTTGAAAGTTTTGTTTGTTTTGTTCCATGAAAAATCTGTATTTATATGCTTGTTTAGGATTATGACTGGGGAAGTCAGTGAAGCTATAAATGAAGGAAAGCAAAAGTGATCAGTCAGATAAATTGCTGAATATTGAAAAGGCCAAAGCAATAAAATTCATAGAGTCAGATCATTATAATTCATAGAGTATGTGAGGCATTAAAAAGTTATGCAGGTTCAGATTTTGCCCAAGATTTATTGCAGACAAAAATCAAATAGAACTTGAATATTTTTTCTTTACAAGTATGGTAAAGAAGATAATAAAATAGTATAAACTTACTGTATCCTAAAAGAATTAACAAAATCAGGCTGTTTGCTTGATGCTCTCTATCAGATTCAGTCATTCTCCGTGCTATAGAAAAGTGATGAAGGATGTGATCACCTAGCATTATTATTTCTAGCCCCTTCCCAATGCATATGTACATGCCATAAGAAGTGCTTTTTGTTGCATTATTTTGATTGAGGATTACAGGCAGATGCATTTCTTCCCAGTATTTCAGCTGGAATCATCAACTTAAGCAGTTACACTTAATTTATATATTAATTCAGTTAGTTGTATTGAAGTCATGGAATAAAGCTCTATTTCACTTAGTGATGTACAAATAGGCAGGATTAGGTAGGCCTTAACTGGAAGGCCCTACTGTTTAATTTCCATCAGAAATAAAAGAGTTTTACTGCAGAAAAATGGGCCACAGCATCAGATGATATTTTCCTAGCAGATATATCTAGGTGCAATTTTAGATATTTTGCCTTAGGGATGAGACAAGACAGTAAATAATGTAGTCAGGTGATATTTTCAGGAGATAAATGTACTCATAGCCCTCACCTAGATGAAATATAGGGAAGCTGCACCTTGCCAGTGAATCATAGGACTGTAGATATATAAGTCACACCAGGAGCTCAGAATTTCCATTCTCTAGTTTATAAATATGTGATTGGGCATTTTCATTAAACACAGGCAATGATAAGTTGGAGCTTAAAAATATAGACAAGGAAGTTATATTTGCTGAAGCAGATAAATAGCTGTCAAGTGAAAGCTGTGAAGGATTGTATCAACAATAATTCAGATACTGCTAATTACAGAAGTCAAAACTGAAATGGTCCTATGTACCTAACCTAGAGAACCAAACAATTAAAACTACAAGAGCAGACATAAAATTACTTAGTATATGTTTAAGTCATCAGAGTTATTGCTCTTCCTGAACTCCTGCTCTATCACCAATGGCAGGGAGGCATTGGCCATACTATTCAAACCTTGAGTGGCTATTTGTGCAAATACATTCATCCAAAATTATGTCAAAAATTATCCTTTCCAAAGCTATCATTCAGCTTAACTATCTCCCATTATGTCATTTCTGATGGGGAATGGGAGCTAAATGGGCAAGTGTCAGTCAATTAGAAAGGACTGTCAGCCTCTGACACCTGACTGCTGTTGGTTCATTATCAGTGCTATTTAGTAAATCATAAGAGTATGAAGAAGGCAATCCTTTAATATATATAAGCTAAAAGTTTGCATTTGTTTATTATTCCAAAATTTGAGGAAACACAGAAAGGGACTGCCAGGTCTTTTACTAATAAACCAAACCCCAGTTTTGTTTTCAGTTACAGAATCTCTTCAACTCCCCTTCAGACAATCTTAGGAAGATTGCAGCTACTCCCCTCAGCCTCTTCCTTAAAAGCTGAAGAAATCCAGATCCTTCAGCTCCTCATGCTTTGCATCCTGTCCTGCCATCTTGGTGGCCCTCCAGAGGTCTTTCTCCACCTGCCCTGTATCTTTGTTCTGAGGTCTCAGCCTGGCCTGGGCACACCAGAGGTGGCCCCCTGGGTACTAAGCAAGCAGCAGTGAGCAGCCTCTTGCCCGGGTTTTTGGCTGTGATCCCTCTCTGTGCCTGGTCCCCAGACAGTCCTGTCACCACAAGAGCGCACTGCTGACTCACAATCAGCAAAAATCAGCAGAACTATCCACTGAGATCCCCTCAGCTGGATCACAGGTGTAACTTCAGATAAGCAGATAACTTTCAAGGGATATGCTTATACCTTGGCAAGAGCCTTTCCTTACTGTAGCTTCTAATGCAGCTAGAGTATGCAGTCAAGTTTTGGCTACCAATTTGTGTGCCAGTGACAATTTAGACTCCATGCACACAACAGGAGCTGTAAATAAAGCCTAGTAAGTGATGTGCAGGAGAGAGCCCCTGGGCATATTTTAATTTTGGAAAAGCAAAAATATCATTAGGCATCAAACCTTTTAAAAGTGATTTTAGGGTGGTCTTCAGATTTCCTGTTGTTTTGCATATATGGACAGAAATTTCACAGACTCACAGAATATGGAGAGTGACTTCAGCTGCTCCTCATACCTTGACACCCTTCACCATCTTTGTTGCTTTCCTTTGGATGCTCTCTAATAGCTTAATATCTTTCTTATACTGTGGCTGCCAGAACTGCCCCCAGCACTGGAGGTGAGGCTGCCCCAGCTCAGAGCAGAGCAGGACAATCCCCTCCCTTGCCCAGCT
>JAOTQP010000251.1:32993001-33011474 GCA_026413545.1 Cichladusa arquata | reverse complement strand
TGATGCTGTGCCTGATCAACCCCAGGACACACTTGGCCCTCCTGGCTGCCAGGGCACTGCTGACTCATGTTCAACTTGCCATCAACCAGGAGCCCAAAGGCCCTTTCTGTGGCACTGATTTTGCCTGGTTGGCTGTCAAAGACCTCCAGGTCTTCATGGGTCCATTGCTTGGGTGCCCCTGAGCTCAGGAACTCCCTGTACAGCTCAATCCAACCCTCAGCCCTGGACTTTCCTCAGTCACCACCACTGCCATTGCCACCTCACCAACTTCTTGATTTTCTGACTAGCCCCAGAGTATACTGTAGCTTAATAAAATCACTGATGTCTTAGTAGTAGGCCAAAATCCAAGAGAAGCCTTCTATGGCCAAAGCCTGAGGCAGCTGTCTTGGCTAGAAACCAAAGTTCTCCATTTTCTCAGGGCCTTCTATTCATAGTCTTACAAGGTGCCTTTTTAAATCATCAGCCCTAAACAGAGAAAAAATTGAGCTGAATAGATTTTCACTTGACCAGAGGTTACAAAAATTATTAAAGTAGTTATTGAAGTTTAAAATCATGTGTCCCGAAAGTGAAGGTCCTCTTTAAATGCCCAGTCTACTGAAAGGTTCCAAATACTTGGATTTATTATTCTTGTTGCAAACCAACTGGTAGCTGTCCTGTGGGAGGTGATCTCTGACTAAGAGTTAAATTTTAAGCCTGGATAGGGCCATCAAGATTCAGCCATGTGTGAAAGGATTGCACAAACAAAACCTCTTACAAAAAACAAAACATTCAACTCAGTCTCCTACATTCACTGCCAGTCATGTCTATGATTTTTTTTTTTCAGAGAATCCAAGCATGTTTCACAAATTTTCATCCTGCTGGCAATAATGTGCCAGCTCTTTTTAGGACAAATACATTATTTTGATTAGCCTGATGCCATTCTAGAAATCCTGGGGCATTGTGCAGTTTTGTTTATCTCAAGTGTTAAAAATGCTTGAGTGACCTTTGGCCCTTTCAAAGCCCTGGCTTTATGGCATCTTACTGAACTTCACTGGTGAATTTAGGCAGTCAGGAAAGTATGTCTCAGGCTGCCATCTTCACACTTGTTACCTTCTAACTCTGAGCTGTCTATGCCTCTTTTTTTTCTTTCATGTTAAGTTGTTCTAAAGATTATTCTGGATAATTTGTCAAATATTTATGTGCATTTTTCTCCCAATCTTTATCATACAATCAGCTAGACCAAAAACATCATCTTTGTTGGTTTATTTCTAAATGATCTCAGGAATCTGAACCACTTTAAAATTGCTGCTTCCCAGATTACCATCTGTTTACCCTGTACATAAACAGAAGTGAACAAACATTTCTGCATGTTGATATTATAGTTTACCTAAAATTGCAATAGTACTAAACAGGTTATTTTGATGTCCAAGACCTCAAAATAGCTCTATCTAAGAGTATGCAAGCAATCTTGATAAGCAAGTTACTTCATTCTGTTTACTCTCCAATGCAGAACACCTTCCTAGTCTTTTCTTCCAAGCAGCACTCATGTATGATCTCTTATATTCTGCACAGCCTTCTGTAACCTGAAAACTTCTCTTGTAATTTTATTGTCCAAACACGTCTATGTTAAAGATTTCTCCCCAGTTATTGCAAATGAGAAGCATATGCAAAACATTTCTCATAGGTGTTTGAAGAAAATTTTAAAACATAAAAGCCTACAAATTTGAATCTCATATGGAACTGGCATGTTAGTTCTGGGCATCCCCCACTCCCAGCCTTGATAAAACAATTTCCTGGAGAAGAGAGGACCCAAGATGATCCAGGAAGCAAAATCTGACACCAGCAATGAGTAGTTTAGCAACTGACCAGTGTGAACTAGGGATATGGAGCAGATATCCTGCCTCTTATCATTGGCATCTTGGAGATAAGTCTGGAATTTATGGGGTCTTGCATTGAGTGCTTCTCTACTGTTGATAGTGTAAAGGTGTGAGTATCAGTTTTGGGATTTTGATGAGAAACAAACAGTAGGACAAATATACAGCACATATATTCAGCGAAACTTTATTAGGAATGGGAGAGAGGAATGTGGGAGTAAGCAGGTTTGGGATTACTGTCGTTAAGCAGGATAAAGCCAGTGGAGTAAATTAAATCAATAGCTGAGACTATGACACACCTCAAAACAGAGAGTAAGAATAACACTGTCATGATACCAAGAACATTTATAGTTTGAATGGGCCCTCAAAGGTGATTACTGGGTGCTGAATCACTTTAGCCATGTGCATTCCTAGCAATGTCATGCTACCATCATAATGTAACATCAGCCTTCTAATTTATTTTGATGTCATCGCAGCAGCTTGCACCTTAATTCAAACTGCAGTCATATTGCACCACACTGTTGATTTTTAAGTTGATGAGAATCAAATAAATACTTCTGGTTACAGTATTGCTGTACTGTGTATTCTTCTCACACTTTGGCTCCTTAACATTCAAAGCTCTGACATCTGCATATAACTACATCATAGCACTGCAGAGGGCACTATTGGTGCATATGAGCAGCTGTTGAGCAAACCCACAATTTCATTTCCATGAAATTAGGACAAGGGAAGTCTGCAAGTATGAATTTATTCATTCACTAGGTCTATTGATGCTAAGGGCCTGGTGATGAAATCACATCTGGGCAAACAACCTTAGACATAAAGAAAATAGAAATAAGATTTCAGTAGTCAGTTCAAAATTCTTGTATATTTAGAACTTACTTTAAAAAATCATGGCAGAGAGAACCTCCCTCCCCAACCCCAAAACTCTTGCATTTAAGTGATGGTTAAACAATTAGTTTTAAATCTCTGTGCATTTTTCTCCAGGACGTCTTAGTTTTTAGATGCCATCATTTGTGTGTACCCATACCCATTGAAATCATAATCTCAATATTTAAATGAGAGATCAGCTTAAAAAAATTTCGCTTGTGGTTTAAATATGTATACTAAACCTCCATATAGAAAACCCTTGATGCACTCTCTGATAGCCATTTAAAGAGAAGTCTGCTCCTATTTCCAGTTCAGTTCCTGCATAGTACTATGGCTTTAAGCAAGTGAATACTTAGTTCATGTATGACTGTAAATTGGATGTGATTGCTAGTGAAATGATTTAGAATTCTTGGATAGAATGCTAACATCTTTAGGAAAATATTTTGGGCATCTGTGGTTCTTGAAAGTTTTGCTCCTAAACTGATTTCTGTTGTCTTTAAGATAGAGAATTTTGATGGAAAAAGGGGATTTGGGCCCTTAGGAATTTACTATTCAAGTAATTGGTCTCCTGTTTTTTCTGCAAAGCATAAGTAAGCATCCAAAGCCACAAGTGTTCATCCTGAAGACATTTTGCTGACAACATCAGTTCTCTGCCGTATCTACTTTCCTAATGTCCAAAGAGGGCCCTTACCATAGCTATGATAAAAAGAGCAGAAAAACACTGCCAGTAGAAAAAGTTCTAGGAAATATCTGTTCACACTAACTCTAAAAATTTAGAGGATGATTTGATCAAAGGGGCTAAACAGCTGGTACATAATGTGTTCTCAGTCTAGTCTAGAACGGTATGGAAGGATCCAGAGACTGGAAGTTGGAAGCAGGTATTTTCACTGTAGGTTTATTTCCACTTTTAGAGATGTGAACAGCTAGCTACTGAAAAGACATGCCAATATGGCTTCTCTATCATTATGTTCATTAATGTACTTACTTTTATCTCTGAAATATATGCTCTTCTAAGGTTAAAAATTAATTCAAAAAGATTCTGTACTCCTATACCAATGTAAATCCCATATAGACTCAGATCTAGACCTTGATCTGCCATGTGATCCTAAAGGAGGGAGCACAAACTCTTTTACATGTCTATTCCTAAGCTTCTCTTTGGCTTATGTAAGGCTTATTTTATACCATTGGCTCCTGACAGCCATTCATAAAACTTGCAGCATTTGCTATCCAAATAGCTTCCAGCCACTGACATTATATCCTCTAGCATATCTGCTTACATTCTGCTCTTGTCCTACTTCCAGGCACCATTCATCTTTGAGCACACAGTTTCACTGGATGCATTAGTTGCTTGTCCTGCTGATATCTTCATTGAAAGCACTCAGATATTACAAACAGCAGCTGCCATTTAAGCAAGCTGTGCACATGGTTTGATATGTTAAAATGCTGTAGGTCTCTCTAGATCTGCTAAGCTTAAGCATTGAGTAAGATTGCTTACTCGCTGGCTGTTCATATTGCTTTTACTGGATTAGTGTAAACTATGTAAAAATTAGTTGGCTTGAAGGAAAATTAACTGACAGCACTAAACATGCTATTTTAACTATTTTACAGTTCTACTGCTGAAGTGCCTGAGATGATCTTTGAATGTATATTAAATCCCCATAAATCAGCATATTCAAGCAGGGGAGTGGACCCAGATGTTCATACCTGTTTCTGTACCTTTCCTTCCCATTTTACATCCCTTCCCCATCGCAGTGCCTTATACCACATTTATAGGACTTTTACTCTAAAATTGTGGTGGCAGAACTGACCTGGATTAAAATTAATTCAGCACAAGGCTAGCTAACTGAATGGTTTCTGTGGGCTGTAGCTACACTGTAAATTTATTATGCAACTCCACACACAGTTATTGTGGTGTTAAGGAATAAAGCAGTTTAGGATTGAAAACAAGGATGAAGGGCAGTTGGAGTGTCTTTTGTGTAACTGCTCATGCTCAAAGCTTTTGTGAAGCTCCTTGTTTTGTGCTACCTTATTTGTGCTACATCATTGCCAGGTCTGGCTTCACCATAAGATTTAGGAAAAATACAGCTGAAATATTAGGCATCTTCTTACCAAGGTACCAGGTCAATCAGCATTTCATATGTGCGGACTGCAAGACTATTATAATCATCTTGATTCCCTGGAAACTTCAATAATTTAATTTGATGCACACATGCAACATTTTTTTTATGAAGGATATACCAATCACTTTCAAGATACTATTTCACACTAATTTTTAACAATGGGTAAGCAAGTGAAAGCTGGCATTACACGTCACTGAATTAGTTTCGTTATCAACTTCACTGGCAGTATTATGAATATCACCAAGGAAAAATAAAAGAGAAGTTGTGTTACATTGCATTTAATATAAAATATTACAAGTCTAAAGCCAAATTAGCTGTAAAGGAGAAGAAAATTATGCTTATATGCTTATATCTCCTTTAAGTCTAATTTATTTTTGAGTGATATAGAAAGTAAATTGGAATTTTGTTAAGAAGGATCCTGAATCACTGTGGTTTTTGTTCAATTTGTTGGATTTTTTATCCTTATAACTTTTGTGTACTTAACACTGTTATATTATCATTTTACCTGGCAACCCTTGCACTTTTTAAAAAGTAGGTTAAGTATGAGTCATATTGCCATAACGTAATTGTATCTCATTCCAGGCTAAGATATTGAGCTTGCAGAATGCAAATGAAATCTATCTGGAAAGAAACAAGAAGTCACTTGCTCTAATCTTTTTAGATTTAAAACTTATTTTAAGTGCTGAAAAAAATTATTTTCAACATATGAACAATATCTACAGAAGGGGTAGATTCAGGGAACAAATCACAGAACTAGGTCAAATGAGATCAGAATGGCTCTATCTTTGTTGGAGGTAATTTCAATGTGACCTTAATGTCCATCTGCAGAGTGCTTTGCATTGACTACCTTTGATTGACCAATTCATCTCATTGAACCTCAGTTGTCTAGAAGTTAGGTATCTGTTTTAAGTTATTCATCTGGATTGTATTTATCTTTTGTCAATACAGACACAAATATTCAGATGGGATGAACTTTTCCCATTGACATAGAGAAAATGTAGCTTGATCTGAATGTATCCATTTAAGTTCGGTAGCTAGGTAAATTAAGCTTTACCCTAGTAACTCACTGGTTAATATTGGTTTCTTTCTGGATGGTTTCTCTAAGAATTTCAGATGTCATTCAATTAGGAGGATGAAGTAGCACTGGAATTTAGGCTGCTACTTTGTCTTTAGGAGCCCTTAACCTCTCTTTTTTAACTCCTCCTGGTTGCAATGTAGAAATGATAAATATCTACTTTTGTAGATAGATAGCTGGTTTCAGCTGGAATAGATTTAACTTTCTCCCCAGTAGCTGGTACAGTGCTGTGTTTAGGATTCAGCATGAGAATAACGTTGATAAAGCTCTGATGTTAAGCTGTTGTTAAGTAATGCTTACCTTTAGGTCAAGGACCTTCGGGACTATCAATTTCCCATGCTCTGCCAGTGAGGAGTTGCACAAGAAGCTGTGAAGAGTCATAACCAGGGCATCTGACTGGAACTGGCCAAAGGGATATTCCATAGCCCAGAATGTCATGTCCAGGATACAAACTGGCAGGGGACAATAGGTTGCAGCATGCCACTTGCTCCTCAGACTGGGCATTGGTCAGTAAGTGGTGAGAAATTGTGCAATGCATCATCTATTTCCTCCATCTTGTTCTCCATTTCATTATGATTATTACTATTTTTATTATTTACATTATTATTAATTTGTTCTTATACCAAACCGAAGATTTTACCTTTTTCTGATTCTCCACTCCATCCCACCAGGGGGCAGAAGCAGTGAGCAAGGGTACGTGTGGTCCTTAGCTGACATCTGGGGTTAAACCATGACATTTTTGTAAAACAGGTTCATTTTCCTGCCTCTTTTGCAGTGTAAATAATGAATACTAAAGAAATTTAAAGCTAATGTGATTTAATTGACATGGAATTTCTTGATTATTGATTCTGCCCTGATAATGATCTCTGTATGGACGCTGACATACTGTAATTACTGGCACACTTTTTGTAGCTGTAAGGCCACAAAAGCCACCTACAGCATTCTTAAAAATAGGCTGAATTCCTATTTGATCTAATCGTGATTTTGGCTAAGACTGTGTTGCAAAGTCCCAGGTTTACATACTTAGGATCAATATGAGTATTAGTTTAAAAAAATTCAGAGAGAACTGAACATATGCTAAAAGAAAAAAACCTTGCTTCTAACTGAAATAAATCAGTTGCTTTAGCAGCTCATCCTATTGGGACACCTAAAGGCAGTAGTTCTTATTATGGAGTAATGGGCTGCAAAATTTCAGTGTAATGACAGAAATTTGTTTCTGGCAGATTGACAGAATTTTGTTATTTTGGGGAAGGCTGCAGGGGTAACCACAGCATAAAAGTAAGGTCAGCTCCAGTCAGACAATTTTTAGAAACTGGAAGATTGTGATGGTTGCCTGGCAACTACAGCAGATATAAACTAGCTTTTCCAGGTGACTTGGGAGACTTACAGCATTTTCACTTGCTGTATTGAAAAGATTGCCTTTTAAAAGGGCTTGGCAGCTAGAAAACTAAATTAATCATGGTTAACTTGGCCCATGGTAGATACAGAGACTGGTTGATCTGTCTTCTTCCTAGCATGTTTTTTTCCCATGTTTCCATGAAGTGTCGATTTATCGTCTAACTCTTGAAATTGAGAGACACAGGCTTGATTCCTTGGCTGCATTTGGACAAACCAAAAGCATGTGTGGGCTAAAAATATCTCTCCATCTTCCAAGCATCAGCCCTTAAACATCCACCTTAACTCGCAGAGGCTCAACAGGTAATAGGTGGGGCCCACACTCTACTTTTACTCCAATGTTGTACATCAATAGGAAATTAATGCAGAGAGCAGAGTCAAGCCTTCTGATCCAGGAAGGACTCTTATAAGAATGTGATTTAAATTTTAAAGCTTCTCTCTTTTGCTGGGTAGTCCCATCTCTGGGAAATTTCTCACTATTTCCCACTATTTCTTTGAAGAAGTAATTCAACTTTAAGACTGGCAAATTCTTTTTTCTTTCTGGTTTTTATTTTTTTTTAAACAAAGGTTGGCTCACTGTTTTGTCCCAGCCAAGGAAAAATAGGCATATTATATATTTTATCAGGATTCTCCACACTGAGACCTTTCTGAATAAATTCTAAAAGAACATAGAAGGTATTGATGGATGTCATTTGTTATACCTAGTCACAGCTAATATTACTTTCTCTTCTGGGATGTTTTTATCCATCTGAAAAGAATCATAGAATATCCTGAGTTAAAAGAGATCAACCACAGGGGTCAACCAAAGTCCAGCTTCTGGCCCTGCACCAGACAACCCCAAGAATCCAGCCATCATGCCTCTGAGAGCATTGTCCAAATTCTTGGTGCTTGAGCCTTTCTGTGAGGAGCCTGTCTCAGTGCCCAGCCACCCTCTCAATGAAAAACCTTTTCTAATGCCTAACCTGAACCTCCCCTGACACAGCTTCATCCCATTCCCTCAGGTCCCTGTTGCCATAGGGTATCTGGTAACAATTTCATGGATATGCAGAAAGACATCTGTGGTAAGGAATATTACTGCTGAGTATCTGCTTAGTTTCATTCCTGTTCTGCCGGTAAAATCCGGGTATCAACTGTTCTGAAAAAGTCTTTCTAGTCTTGTTTTTTGATAGTATGTATCATTGAAACAGGTGATGCGTCACCAGTCTATGGTTTTAACTGATAATTTGTACTTCTTCTGAACCCTTCCTCTCAGGTTACTGTACTATACAATTTCTGAGATACTATGGATTTTATACAGGACTCCAAAGTGTCAAATGAGTAACTGTTCATAACTGCATGGTTTAAATAACATACACCCATTCTATTTCTTTAGGAAAATTGTGGGGAAATTTGGGACTAATTTATTTTTATTTTGACAATCTCTATGAGTTTATTTTGTTGTAACAGACTCCCACCAGGATATTTGCTTTGTTAGCCTTCCCCCTGATTCTTACTCATAAACACTCAAACCTATCAGCACTATCATCAAGCTCTAGACAGCCAAACCCCTCAACAAACGCCTTCTACCTCTCCTTCCTTGCCCATCCCTTCTGGAGACTTCAGAGCCACACATGATAAATGCCTGCAGAAAAAGTAAGCTTTCAAAAACAATAAACAAGTGTGTGTACTAGACTACTACTCCTTGTAGTCCATGATTCTCCACCATTAATGACATACTGTGTTTTTTTAGCATTTCCCACCCTTTTTATTTTACCAGTTATATCATCAAATTTGACTATCGGTTCCAGCTCATTTGCAGAGAATGGTATGTAAAATAGCATCAATCTGAAGACCTTTATGATATTTCACTTGTCAGTGAATGGGCTTTTTTTCCAACAGATGTAGGATTTCCACAAGGGTTTTATTCACACTTCTCTCATTTTGTGCTAGAAATTGTCCATGTATATACTTGAGTGTTGTTCTGAATATAGCATGTCTTAGATATGTTACACTAATCCATCACCTATTTTGAAGATAAGATATTTGGACAGCTGCTAAAAACCACAGTACCTAGTGTTATGGAATGTTAATTCCTCTTAGTGCCGCAGATGCTACTGTTAAATAACTAATGCATAAAAATAAATTATAAGACTAGTGAATTGTATGTACCACACCCAAAGCATGGCAAGCATTTTAAAACAGTCATGTCTGTGTTGGGCAAATTTACCAAACACATTTCTGGTCACAAGTACGTTGGCAGAATTAAAAAGCCTTGCATATGCTTACACAATCATGCTTCCCTGAAAATATCTTCACTGTAAGTCTTAACACAACTATGCTGGGAAACTGATGAATTTGGGGACCCCTCTGGAGGTGAGACAGATAGTAAGTAGGTAGCATAAGGTTAAGAGTAGCCTTCATTCAAAGCAGTAGTTCAGCAGTAGTCCATAAGTAGTAATAGATTCATACATGGCATTCATCAGACTACTGAAAATGGCAGAAAAAACTCAGAATATTCAAGAACAAAAAAAATTTAGTAATACATAGTAGCACTAAATTCTTCTCAAGATATGCTTCTAAATACTGCATCAAAGATACACTTAGAATCGATCATAGAATTAAACTTTCATTCCTGATCTCTAGTCTAAAATGTGCTAAATTTTACAGTTAATTCATACTTCACCCTTCTTCACACATATTTCAACAAGGTTAGCTGCAGTCCTTCTGCTAGAGAAAAGCCTTGAGACAAGACAGGCTTAACTTGGTTAGACACAGCTCCTCTTGGACTGTGTATCTGGTTCTCTGCCTCCCGTGTTGGACATCAGGGAGCTGGCATGAAGTGGTGTCATGCTGTGAAAAAAATTATTTCCCAGTGCCACTACAGGGAGCTAGGAGGTGAATGTAAGTTGACCAACACATTGACAATTAACAAAGTGCAATCATACACAAGAGAATAAATTGCAGCACATAATGTTTAGCACTTCAGTGGGAAGTTTGTGGAAAGACATCTCAAAAGATGCTTTTATCCAATGTCAGTTTTATTTCTCTAATACTTCATCATTAAACATTCTCTTAGATCAGTGGTGTCTCATAATGAGTTACACATTTTACACCAGATTACACAAAGAATCAAGACTTTTTTTTTTACATTCAAATGCTGGTTTCCATTTTGTTCTCCCCTTGTTTTTTTTATTCCCATTAACTTAAAGCTACTTGTAGATCATGCTTTTTGGTATCAGACACTAACATATTTACACATCTATTGAGTCCTAGTAAAATGTTAAGTAGGTGATATTAATTTAGAATTTTGATTAAATTAGAAATTTATAGTGCATATGGGGGGGGGGGGAAGAAGCAGACAAAATAAAGTAGAAGTAACTTTAGGTCCTAGGATATACCTTAGTGCAGAAAAGTTACAGAAACATTTCAGTAGAAAAAAGTTTAAAACAGATTATTTTAAGAAAAAAATTAGACAAAATAAGGCAACTCCTATTTCTTGCTCATTCATGTAATGACTTTGCAAATCACCAAGGCAGAAAAGATTTCAAGCATAAAGAAAAAGAAAAAAAGAGGTGAAATAAAAACATAAAAAAGGATCCTACGTAGGCACCTTTGCAATATTAAATATGAGATAAAAGTAAGAGGTTCTACTGATAAATTACCACGTGAACATGCATCCTGTGCATTCATAGAATGATACATGGCACAGTGAGAAGGGCTGTTCTTCAGTCTCCCACTCACTGCATGGCTGACCACACTGTACAGCAGTCTATATCACTTGTCTGAGAGTTTGCACCTGGGTTTTCTTCTGTTTGATTTCCTTTGTTGCGGGAACATGAAGATGGGTTTGGTCAGAATTAGCCACTCCTGAAATGTTTCTTTACAGCTGACTGAGGAGGTGCATGGTATGTTATGCTGCATATAAAATACTGACAGTGCATACAAAAAACCTTTCTAAATAATTCTAGGTACTAACCAAAAGAAGTCCAAGCACACATCACACAGAATTGGTGCTTTGTGCTTTGGAATTGGTGCTTTGGAACCCAGCTGAGCTGATCTTGAGGCAACAGCCCTTGTTCTTTCTTTCTCCAGCCTTCCATTCAGCACTGAGCAATCATTCAAAGTTCTCTTTCTGAGATAATCTCCCAGTCTGTCATACAGTTGATAGTCTCTGCCTTGAAGAAGCAGTAGCTTTGCTAGTAGCTTGACAATAAAATGATATGACATTTTCTTGCAAACTCTTCTTCTAGGCCACTTAAAAGTAATACAATATTGCTGCAGTGTAGGCCTGACTTTTTCCCAATCTAATTTTCAATGGTAAAATTTGATTAAAAATTTATTCAGCAAATTTTGGCTCACTGTCTCCAAGTCTCTGTACAAAGACTATGATTCCACAAAAGTGATTGCTCAAATAATTTGCCATATATTTTGTGTTTTCATATGTTCTCTTGCTATTTAAAAAACATTGTATAATTTTCAGTATTAGTGTGTACATTTAGATTCCTCCTGCAGCTACCAAAGAACTCTTCTAAGACAAGAAAAATAAGTTAAAAAAAGATGTCAAATGGAAACTCTGACTGACCTCTCACAAACACTTCTCTTTGGCTTAAGGAACAGACTGAGTGACACAATGAGGCATTAACCTAAGTATTTTGATGAAAAATGCTTACTTTAAAAACAGCATTCCTTATAGTGTGCTTGCTTAAACCAGATGACCTAACCTTATTTAACATAGTCCTCTATATAAACTCAGTCACTTTTTGTTAACTTCAAACCTCTGGCTACTCCCTCAGATTGTCTCATGACTATCTGAGAGCCTGAAGCCAGAGCCATGGAACTGACAAATATTGCCAGCACTGAGTGTCAAAGGATGCCTTTCATCTGAGCACAAGGTCAAGCTCTAAGGGTGCCACAGATTTAGACAGAAAAATATAAATCACTAGTGATCTGAAATCCAGACAAAATCTTTTGTACTATGGGTATAGGTATTCTTGTGCCAAGGTGTTAAACATTTATGAAGGCTTTTAAGGAGATATGTTGATTTTCTGAATGGTTTTGAAAGTAAGTGTTATCAGGATGCATCAGTAGGTTTTGACTGTTTCTGGTTTAGGAAGCATACTGTGCTTCTCACCCCAGATCACCTTGCAATTCTCACATTCATCCTTATGTGACATAATGTAGCTGAAACCAGCCCTGGAGCTATTATGCAATGCTAATGCCCTTTTTGTTTATAGTAGAAATCAGCCATTTTCTGTGAAGCCTGGTTGTTGCCATTTTAAAGTGTCCTACAAAATGGCATAGACATTTTCTCTGTTCATTCTACCAGCCCTGCAAATACAGTTTCATGAAAACTCAGAAAGAAGGACTTAGCCCAGTTAATGCTGCTGATGTTTCAAAACGAATTGTAATTAATAATTTGTTCTGTTATGTCTTAGATTATATTTTCTGTACTTGGAAATAGCACAGCAGTTGTGCAGCCTTTTTTAAAAAAATTTTGAAGTACTATTAGAAAAGTTGCCCTTTTTAGAAAAATTTTTTAAAATCTATGATGATGACAGAAATCAGAAGCCTATGGCAAGAAGAAACTATAACTAGAATTTACAGTTATTTGCTCCTAGTGAAAATCAAGGGGACTTTTACCCTTGACTGCAGCAGAAAGGAAGGTAGGCCTCCAAAAAAATGCTTTATAAATCTCTATTACAGGTATCAGGGAACCTACAAGGAAGGCAAAAACAATACCACTCGGCAGGTGAATGAGCAGATTAATTATTTGCCTTAAAATGGAAAAAGCTATTCCTAAAACATTAATCACATAATCAATGTTCCCTTTCTAAGGGTTGTTGGGGTGATATAACTGAGTTTTCAAGTGACATGTCTACTCTACTGCAGTTGGCTTTCTTTCTTTTTATTAGCAAGGAAGCTTGCTAATAACATACTGGGAAGCATAAAAAATTCTTACTTTGTGCTGTGTTGATCTTTCATGCTAAAACACTTATTTTGTGGTCATTTTTCTAGACTAGGCTGAGTTACTGGGCTCCATCTGCTTTGTAAGTGACATACTACTTTAGGCATGGTGTGTTACTGCATCTATCTTTTGCTAAGCTGGAACATGATCCTGAATTTAGAGAATGAGGAGAGCACAGATAAAACATCTTTTCTGACAACATGACATTACAGAGGAGGCCGTAGACAGAGAGATGTTGTTTTTTTTTTTTTTAGTTGTTGCCAATTATACAGGAGTTCAATTCAGTCAATCAGGAGCTTCTTGGATTCTTTGAATAGGGCTTCTTTCATTCAAATTGTATACATTTTCTCTAAACTAAGTTATAACTATAATAATTTAACTAAATAATTAACTTTGAAACATTTTTGTTGTAATTTGATAATTATTACATTCTTTTGAACTTTGGTTTTCACATGCATACCATTTTTCAGTAGAAATTTTCATGTTTAATACTTTATATGTCATTTGAGAGTTTTGCAAAGGAATATATGATTTTGTCCTGTGTAGTCTTCCTTCATTATACCAGAGACAATGTACAGCACTGTATGATTCTTTATTTTGTATAAAACTCATGAAGATTGATTATAAAAAAATGCCAAATTTAGGAAGGTTGGAAGCAACATAATATGAATTACTACATTGACAGGTTCATAGCTTTGCTGCTAGTAGGCAAAAACCTCTAATGTATCAGTTGCTGCACTAGGGTTGTTGCATATATTTCCATGTCAAATCAAAACAATCATAGAAAGCAGAGAGCAGGGATATTGAACTGTCTTTATGGTTATCTAGTAGTGTGCAGTACTTGCCTGTCCTTATGTAGGTGACAGAAATGTTATTCAGGTTCACATGATACATTTTCACAAATTGATCTCAGATGCACATATTTAATCAATAAAAAAAAAAATTCAACAAAAATTATCCACTACACACCAGAAGCATTGACTACACAAATCAGAGCAGCTGAAGCCTCAAGACATTGTACTGAGAGATACAGGCCACTGCTTTTACTAGGCAGAGAAACCAGCTCTGTCTTGTCTTTTCTCGTGGGCCATATGGAGGTGTTGCTGTGCCCTCTGTAGGAGGCATGCATCCCCATCCATCCATCCTTCTGCCCACGTGGAGGGAGCATGGCAGCTCTTCTGGGGAAAGGCAGCTGGCCAAGCAGAATCATCCCCTGGGCTACATCCAGCTCCCACTACACCAGAGACCATCCCAGCCAGAGCTGCTCATGGCTGCATTAGGTAGAGCTCTGAAAACACCATGAACCTTGGCAGAGCCCAGGAACTGGCATTTTACACAAGAATATTCTTGTCCTAATACTTGTTTGGAAAAACAGACAAATACCACCACACACACGCACCCTCTTGCATGTTAATTCCTCTGAATTTCTTTAATCTAACATATCAGACTCCACAGTTCTTGTGAAAAATTGAGTGAAATTACTGCATTTAGGAGGGATTTCCTTCTACAATTATTCCTGTGTCGACTGCTTTTGCTTAATTGAGCAAACAATGCCCTTGATAGCCATTTCCTTTCACCATAGTCAAAGGCAAGATAATTAGTTAATTGCCAGAAGGGGTTGTTAACTGCTGGTAATGAACCACTTTTGAGAAAATTACTGCTACAATACCATTAGATACTGCAAGCATGCATGAAGGGGAGAAATACTGTTTTTGATATTTCTCCACTTTTTCTCCTGAAAGGAAGTTGCAGCAGATGTATTGTTGAGCAAGAAAACAGTCACCATTTACAGCAAAAAAAAAAATTATCCACATATTAAGAATTATTCTTCATGTGACAGAATTGACCTGAATGTCATGAATTTTCAATTTTTGATACAATATTAGAAATCCATTAATCTTTCATCCTAAAATATTGAGCGCTTCCTCCAGCAGTATATAGAATAACAATACTTTTCTACTATTGACATGATGAAGTACAGTGTAATGTATTTTTATGGCATTTACACAGGAGAATTTTAAAGAAAACCCTCATTCTAATCTGCACCTGATTTTGTAAATAGATTCAGACCATACAAAATAGATGGATGGTCCCATCACAAAGAGAATTACAATTCTCACTAATGACTGTTTAGAGGTGTTAGGGAATATGCAGATTTTTCTATTTTTAAATGAGTTTCAGAGAAAAACATATACATTTTATTTCCATAGCTGCAGGGATAAACCCACAGTTAAGAAAAATAATCCTTCCTGTCGCAGATTTCCAAGTTGTGTGGGCTGAAAGTGAGTGACCAGGAAGTAGATCACAAATAACTGAAAGTTTAAAAGTATATTTGCATAACATTAATCCACAACAGCAAATGACAAATGTATTTTGAAGAGTGATTATTACAAGTCAATTTGGTTGAACAATATTTGGGGGAAAATATTATTTTAGAATAATTTTTTTTATTTAGCAGTTTTCAATATTTAAAATAGCTTAGAGTCTTATTTTATTTAAACTCTAACATCCTCATAATAAAAAGAAAAGCTGATATTTTTAATTATACCTTTAACATTTTAATTA
Organism: Cichladusa arquata; assembly: GCA_026413545.1. Lineage (NCBI taxonomy): Eukaryota > Metazoa > Chordata > Aves > Passeriformes > Muscicapidae > Cichladusa > Cichladusa arquata. The sequence goes on along the minus strand of JAOTQP010000251.1, from coordinate 32,995,652 downwards.
AAATATAATTTCTTCAATATATTATGTTTCAGAACCTATATGCTTAGTTTCAAACCAGAAATTACACTGGATATTGACTGGTTTGTTTGGTATCTGGGGTTTTTCTAGTGGGTCTACCAACCTCTTGATATACATGAACTGAACTAGTATTATCACATTGCTTTGCAGTTCCCAGTGAGATAGAATAAGCAAAATATATTTCAAGATGAAATTATGAACTGAAATCTCTTATGGGAAATATCCTCATTCTCTTGCTACAGAATTTGGCAAGGTTGTTTGTTTTTTTTTTTTTTAATCTGGGGTTTCATATATTATTATTTTTATTTCATCCTGAAGAAAACAAAGTGATTTTTGTATTTCCATACTATCTCATGGGAGACATTGGCAACCCAGATTGGTAAGTAATGTAGCTGACTTTAGGGCCATGCCATAACTGAGTTTATCAAGCTGGTTTACTGTCTGACCTATTAGACTGGATGCAGAACTGAAGTACCACTGTATTGTTTTCAAATATTGTTTGAAAGCCCTGTCACAGCTATAGCTTTGCATTGTGCTGAAGAGCCATATGAGCAAGCCTGGAGCTAGCTCACAGGCCTTCATGAGGAAAGTATGCTTTACCCTGTTTTGACCTAGTCAGAATACAACAGGTTTTGTGAGCATGGGGGAGTTAATTTTGGAAAATTTAATTTTTTTGGTGAAATTATGGCTATAGGAAGAATCCGTAACATGTATTACTGCCAAAGCTAAATTGATGCTTTCATTTTTTGTATTTCCCTTATATAATTTAAACAACATACTGCAAGCTCTTTGCTTACAATGTAAACTGATCTGCCAAACAATAGCATCATTTCAGAGAGAATGTGATTGTATTTGACCTGGAAAAAATGTAATGTTGACAGAAATACTACACTGTGAGTTGTGAATGTTCTTGATATTTTGTCCAGGGTTGAGTCCTGTTCTAGTTCAGTTTAACCACAGAATCAGACATTTATCTTGGTAAAGACCTTTATAAATATCAAGTCCATTTGTAAACCCAGTGTAAGTTGTTCTATGCTAACGGTCCCTTATATAGGAATATATACCATTGGCACCTTGCACTGCACAACCATGCAGGTAAGATAGCCCATGAGGTGCCTGTAGTTGATTTTTACTGGCAAACCAGTCCCTTTATTGATGGAACACGACACAAATCCTCATGTTTGTTAATATGTTCTACCAGCATATTCCTACAAAATTCAAAAGGATAAAGTATAAGCAGTGATCCTCTATCAAAAACCCTGAAAGCAAGAAAATTATTTATCTAGGGAATTTGCTAATCCTCATTCGAAAATTATACTTGGCTTATAGAGGATATTACACAGATTATTCTTTATTTTATGTTGAGGAAAAAAAGTTTTCCAATAAGTGATTTCCATTTAACAAACTTCAGTGTTATGGGCTGGAAATAATTCTGATGTCTGTGTTGTGAACATATACTATGAAGTAAGGCGTTTTTCACAATAAATATCACCATCATACATAACTTGAGAAATTTAGGGAAGAGGGAAAAGAAATTGAAAAAATGTCAGAGAAATACTCCGAAGATGCAATTGCTTAGTCCAACTTATATTACCTAAAGATTAAGAAAATTTGAGGTATTTGAGTATCAAGTGGGTATTATTCAGTACTTCAGCATTGACAAGTTTGATATCTAGTACTCTATGCCAATGCAGAACAAGAAAAGTAAGCCGAGTGCTGCTGGAAATGGGAGGAAACTCTACTTTTAGCTCTGGGGTGTTATATAAGAACTGCATCACTCTGCCTGTCCAAGTTCTGCTGGCATCAGCCAAAATGCTGCAGGAGGAGCTATCTACCACCTTGACATCCCACGTGAATCCACAGCTAACAGCAACCACATCCAGAGTAATACAGGTCTACTCTGCAAAAAAGAAAGAATCAAAGCAGCCAAAAGTGGAAGTAGGGCAAAAATATTTGACAGTTCATATTTAAAAAACTGGGTGTAGCGACTTTTTCCTTGAAATTTAACTGGTCTTACATTGAGTACTTAGAAATTTAATTTTTTTCATATTTTGGCCTTCTAAAGAAAGTCACTAACATTTGCAGAAGACATTTTGTTAACAATATTGTTAGCCTAGATTATTTTCATTTGAATAATTACACATGGCAAGTCTGGAGAGGTCTATCTTTCTATTCTCTAGTGTGCCTATTATAGAATCACAGAATAGTCTGAGTTGGAAGGGACCCTTTAAAAGTCACCTAGTCCCAGCTCCCTGCCATGGACAGGGACCCCTTTCACTGGAGCAGGTTGCTCAGAGGCCCATCCAACTTGACCTTAAACACTTCCAGGGATGAGGTATCCACAACTTCTCTGGGGAATTTGTTCCTATGTTTAACCATCCTCATTGTAAAAAACTTCTTACTCATATCTGCTGTAAACTTACCCTTCTTAAATTTAAAGCCACTGCCCCTTGTACGGTCACTCCCGGCCCTTGTAAAAATTCCCTCTCCCTCTTTCTTGTAAGCTTCCTTCAGGTACTGGAAGGCTGCAATAAGGTCTTTACATAGCCTCTTTTCCAGGCTGAACAAACCTAATTCTCTCAGCCTTTTCTCACAGGAGAGGTTCTCCATCCCTCTGATCACCTTGGTGTTCC
>JAOTQP010000251.1:32974904-32992702 GCA_026413545.1 Cichladusa arquata | reverse complement strand
GCACCAGCACTTGGCTGTGTTAAACCTCAGGAGATTCCCAGAGACCCTCTCCTGGAGCTTGTCCAGGTATCTCTGGACAGCATCCTGTCCTTTAAGTATCAACTGCACCACTAAGCTTTGCAGGTGTCATCTGTCATCCCTCTGTCAATAATGAAGACATAATATAACACTGGTCCCAGTACAGATCCCTGAGGACACCACTTGTTACTGATGTCCATTGGGACACTGAGTCCTTGACCACTGCCCTCTGCTTGTGACTGTTCAACCAATTCATCATCCACCACGCTGTCCATCCATCAAATCCTTCCCTCTCCAATTTAGACAGAAGGATTTTGTGGGGGGCAATTTCAAAGGCCTTACAGAAGTTCAGATAGATGAATAGATCCATATCTGTGATAGATCCATAGCCCTTCTCTCATCCAGTGATGGAGTCACCCTGTCATAGAAGGCCACTACATTGGTCAAGCAGGACTTGCCCTTGCTGAAATTGTGCTGGTCATCTCAAATCACTTCCCTGTCCTCCAAATGCCTTAGCATGGCTTCTAGGAGGATCTGTTCCATGACTTTCCCAGGCACAGAGGTAAGACTGACAGGTCAGTAGTTCCCAGTTCCTCTTCTTTACCTTTCTAAGAGATGGGTACAATGTTTCCTTTTTTCCAGTCATCTGGGACTTCACCTGACTGCCATTACATTTTAAATATCTTGGAGAGTGACTTGGCAAATCAATTCTCTCAAGACTCTGGGATGCTCTCACTGAGTGCCAAAAGTTTCTGTATATCCTTGTTCCTCAGAGGGTCATGAACCTGATCTTCTCTTACAGGGGAGGGGAACATGCTCTCCCAGTCCTTGTCTTGCAGTCCATCCACTTGACTACATAGGGTTTCTCTATATTTAATACAGCTGTTAGGTCCTAGAGAAATCCTATTATTAATTTATTTGCTGTTTAATGTGTCAGTTTACTTTTGAGAAAGCATCTGCATGAGTATATGGGTATAAGAAATTATCAGAGTAATAATTTTTCCAATTTGTCCAAAGTCCTATGTCTGGCATTTTCATTGTTAAGGTTTTTTATTGTCACACATTTCCCAGCTTAAAAGAAGGAAAATTAGAGGGCATGCAAAGTTATACACCAAGATTTCCATTCTACTGTAAATAAAACAACATATTTGAATCTTGGAACAAATACATTACTGAGAGAAATCTATTTACATACTAAAGCAAGGGGTTATTAAACTGTATAGAGAAGGACATGAAGACTAGGTTTTTTAATTGTGTCCTAACATATAGGAAAATGGGTAACAATGAAACTGAAAAAATGGTATGGTGAAAACAAAAATATCTTTGATGTTTAAAGAACAAAAAATTTGATTTGGTTATAACTAGGACATAGAGTTTGTTTACAGATCTGAGAAGATAAAAACTGTGTTAGTACTGATCAGTATTGTAATGTTAGCATGTTGTGTCGATGAAACTGTGATGGAAATTAAGTCATTGGATTGAGTGTAACATGTTTGACTAAAACCTTGAGTCACATATGACAATACAGGCTCTAATTAGTTGTAATACAGTTCTGCCAAAGACCTCTGTTGATCACTGATCTTGGATGTTTGGATTAGAATAAATATTCAAATTATATTGGGATGTGTATAATTTATACTCTTTCGAAATCCCCCCTTGGCCTCTGATCCTTAAAATATATATCAACATACTCCATACCGATTTTTTTGCAAGGAGAGAAGCACAATTTGAACCATTGCCCAGACAAAAGGTGAAACAGTGAATTCTCTTCCAATCTTGCCAGTACTGTTACTGATGAACTGCAATATAAAATTTTTCACAAACTCAGTGTCTGCCAAGGAAACTTCGGTGATAGTACAAAATTTTACATGAATAAAAAACAGTCCAGAGGCTATAGTATCAATTTTATTTAAATATTTGAGATTCATTAATACACAGAAAGGCAGTTTACTAATGCTTTATCCATTTGTAGATTAAACAAAGGCTCATTAGCTCACATGAGACAGTTCGGTTTTATTTTTAGCTACAGTATGGCTGGTGCAATGCCTCTTCTTTTAGCATTTTCATTTTGCATTGCCTTCAGTCCTGACATGAAAGTTAACATTAATCTGCCAACTCATTCTGATTGGATTGCTTTGGAAGTCACTCCAAAGTCACAATGGCTAAATGGGATGAAGCTGTAAGACAGAAATGCATTGCAGTTAATACCTCTGCAGTACTGAAGCTAAGCCAAGGCCAGCCCTAATTCCTGAAAGAAAACAAATCCACAATAATCCATCCCTCAATTCTGAACAGAGTGGCATAATGCCAAAAAATATAAAACATGTATTTCTTACTAAAACACTGCATCTTATTCCACCACGGTTTCTCTTGGCCTTTTATTCATGTAGTTTGAGGTCAGTGAGCAGCAGATATGTGAAGGTGTTATGTGTCCTGACACTTACAGCATTCCAGTGTTCTCCTGAAATAAGAGGACTTGGGGAGAGAATGGTTGCTGGAATAAATAATTTCAGGGTTTTTTGCAACAATTAGAAGGCAAAAAATAAGATAACTCCTCATACCCCACCCCCCCACTTAGAATTTTTAGAGAATATTTTCAGCCATTTAATGCATCTAATGTCCATCTGGCTAAAACTACAACTGGTATTGATTCTTCATAGTCTGGGTCAAAATTTGCTTCTGCACAAGGCAAGGATGATCCCACTTATGTCTAATTATTCTCAGTTTGGAGACATTTATTAGCATATTAAGTAATAAATTTAGCCCAAACCTAGACTGTGTTACTTAGCCCTAAAATGGTTTTGTGATGTTAACTTATTGTGACAAAAAGAACCAGTTTAGACATTTCTATCTTCATCCAAAAATGTGTCCACATGTAGAAATAAGTCTTAGCAATATCTTACTAACATGAAATGTCCCAAAGAAACAGATAATCACATTGGGAAGAATTAAGTGACTATAAAGTATTTCTAGAGGTTAGGACTAATTTAGAAACCTTTAGTATGCCTTTGCAATAGTCCTTTTGTAATGTAAGCCTCATAAGTTATTAAAATCTATTTTTCAACCTTATGTCAAATGAAAATATGTAAAGAATTTGTTCATTGCCTGCTCAGAGCTGAAAAACAACAATAAAGTGGTGAAGTGTCTTGTTTTTTCAGGGTTGGCAGTCCTTGCTGTGAATGAAATCCTGGTAACTACTGTAAGGCCTTGAAGTTGCACATCTCATCAAATTGTCAGCTGTTTTGAGAAATTAATTTTAAGTTGCTTAATAGAGTACTGGGAAAAAATCTCTTTTCAAGCACTAGATTTACACATACAGAAAAAAAAATTTTTGCATATTATTCTATATGAAGCCATTTGAATTCCTTTCTCTGACACCGAGTCAACTTCATATTATTTCTTCTGTCTTTGGTAAGACTGCCAGATTGTCATCATTACAGAAAAAAAATAAATCTGTATGGCTTACAGAACTTCATGCGAGAAGAATGCTTACTGCAAACATTTCAGAAGGAGTCAAAACTTGCCATGACTTGACTTGGCACAACGTGTCAAATTTGGCGCAGAAAGCTGAACAAAGTTATGATTTCTCCTCCCATGTGTTTTAACACCTGTGGTACACTTGAGTTTGGTGCCATTTTCAGGACATGGCTGGATGGCTGGAGAGTGGTGCAAAGCAGAAAGCAGCTGCAAGCCAGTCCTGCAGTTCTACGTGATGACATGGCCAAACTTGGTGAGAAAAGAAATACAAGTTCATGTACAACCTGATACATCAGTACCATGCTGATGCAGCTCTTCTCTGCAATTCAGATGGCAGTAACTGCATCTCTGTGGTAGGCACTCACCTATATATATGTATGTAAGATAACATTCATGCCTATTGTTAACATCTACTTTTAAAGGTTGAAAACCCTACTTACCTCCAGCAAATGCTGCAAACAATTGATTCACAAATGAACTATAAATAATGTTCATAGCACAAAGCCCATGCAACATAGTGCTTTAGTGTTACTGAATGTTCAGAACCTGATGCCTCCGGTAGCTATATACATCATGCTCTTGGCAGGTTTAGGCTTCAATAGCCCAGAGCCCAAGATCTGGCATGTGTTTTGGAGCTAGAGTGTTTGCAGAGTAGTGAATACCAGTCACAGGGCCAGCTATGATGTGGAAACTTGAACATACAAAGTGTCTATACTGGCATGCTACATACTACTGCAAAATAATAAAAAATGTATATGTTGGGAGGAGATGAGGGGAATGGATAACAAAGGTTGCCAAATATAAAGCAATTTAGGTAGCTAGAGGCCCAGCCTCCATCATGTGCAGGACTTCTGCTGTAGAGAGATTTTTGAAGGAAAGACTGCAGACATGGAAAATGGGATGCAACTCGGTTTACCGAGGATAGAATGTAGCAGATAAAGCTGCTAAAAGGTTCATCAGCACCAAAGCAGGTGTGGTAGAATATGGGACACCTATGGAATGCTTCAGCCATGCTGATTTGTATCCCTTGAAGTTACTGAACCGGGCCTTATGCTATTTCCCTGTACCCTTCCCTGAAGGGTCAGAGTGCTTGGCTTGATCATGGCTCTAGGAGAGAAGGATCTCTCCACAAACTTCAAGCCAGAATGATGAAGTAAGTCTCCAGCACCACCATCACAACAGTACAGCCTTGCAGTCAGTTCCCTATTTGGCAAGAACAGAATAAGAAAATACAACACGTGGGTTAAGAAAGCTACCCCAGTCTGGTGTACACAGGGTCAGCTCAGTGTCTGTGTTATCCCCCATTCCAGGATGATTTATTGGCTTGGAGGCAGGAGCATATGAGTTTATGGAGGTAAGAGTGGAGCAGTGATGTGGCTCTCTCTTTACTATGCTGCATCTCACATAGTAAACTCCACCAGAGCCTGGGGTGCTGTGGTGCACACACACCTTGGTTGCCTCTAGGTGAAGTCATCTTGTGTTCACTCACATCTGGAAGCTCTAGATCTGCGTGGTGCCTACTTTTATAGATATTGAAAAATGATTGCTACATTTGCACTGTGTTTCTTGTCAGCAGGCTTGGCAGACCAAAGCTGGCTGCTCTGACCTGTCTTGCAGTCTGCACACCTGCACCATGATCTGTTCAGCTGCCTGCACAGTCTAGGTGACCAAGTTAATGCACAGATCTGTGCATATCAAAGGCCTGAATGTGGTGCTAAAATTACAATGCAATAATCAAGCTACAGAATAAATATTTGGGGTTAGAGCATTTATTCCGAGGCATTCAACAAACAAAAGGCATGATCTTCTTCTGATTATTCAATTTTTTTAATATTTGTCCAGGCAAAGCTATCTTGAAGATCACTCAGATACTGCTGTTGAAACCCAAGGTTATAGTAATTTTCACAACTCATGTGATAAATGATTTTTTTGCTATATGGGAATGAATAATTGCATATAGAAACACTGTAATCTTGAGTTACAATTTGTTAAAAAAATCAGCTATTGCAGTCCATAGCAATTTTTTTAAATGCTTTTACTTTCTTGTTGTGCTGCAGAAATCCCTCCATAGGCACTGTGGGAAAATGCTGAAGCTGATTAAACAGAAATGCCACCATGTGTAAAGGCTTGAATTGCATTATTTTGATTTGAATACCATAAATGTGTAAGTGAATTCTTTTGCTACCTTGACGTAGCACCTGTAATTGAAATTTAAGTCCGTATTCAAGACTGTTTTTGACCTCTGTAGTAAGGGCATGAAGTTTGAATGAATTTGGAGTCCTGACTTAAACCTTTGCCCTCTGCCTTACCCCATCCTACTCATTATTCTGTTTCAATCTGCTGTTAAGGGATTCTCCCATCAGCTTCCAAATATCTAAGCATTACATATAAAACTGTGTGTGTTCAAATAAAATTAATCTCCAATGTGCCACTTTATTTTTAGTGTACCAGTTGCTAACCGAGAAAAAACATTGTTTAAGCTGTTCTTGAAGTCAGTGAAAAGCTTCAACTATTCTCCCCTGAGATTTGTCAGCTGTGGGGTTAACATTTGCAGAAGATTTAAAATCTCTGCTGATTCTGGCTGGCAAAGGATTACAATATGGTCTTTTCACAGAAATACTGTGTGATTGTTCATGTTCTTTTGGCTTTTCTAGGGCATGGTTGAGGACTCCTAAACCTGTTTTTTTTACAGGATATTGAATTTTGTTAAATTATGGCTTCACTGAGGGCTTTTGAGATATTTTTAGCAGAAGTGGAAGGAAAAGAGGTTATTAAAAGGGCAAATAGCAGATGATTTGGCAGCATTACACGTAAAGCATAAACACTGTCTTCTTCCACTGTCACTTCTTGCTGTTCATTGCTCCTCTGACCAAAATATGTCTGATATTTACATTGATCCATTTATTACCACAGAAAGGGAAAGGGGAAAAAAGGCTTTTTTTTTTTTTAAACAACCATATTTTCTTACATAAACACTTACAAATTTGATGGTAAACAACATGTAGATCCTTTGAGCAAATATTTTAGGAATATTTTCAAACAGATAGGATTTTAATTATAAAATTAATATAAATAAAATTAAAATTAATAAAATAAAGGTGCTTGTTACTGTTATTAATTATATTTATACTGCCTATACTTGAAATGACTCCACATTTATATGGTTTGTCTGATATATCCTCATATTGCAATTATTGCAATGACATAGTCTCAGTTAAAAGATGTTACAAATAAATGGAAGAAAAAGGCTTCTGTCTAGAACATTGATAAGTGTAGCTAGTTATAGGAAAAAATTTTCATGTTCACCAAGGACTATCAGATGCTTTGGAAAACAACCTGAAGAATACCACTTCATTTTCCTTTCATTCTTTTCTTATGAACACAGGTGAAAAAAGCTACAGTGTATATATTGTAAGGTAATTATATAGAAACTTAGACTGAGATATTCATGTAGATTGTCTTATTTTCACTTAAAAAAATCTAATTTGCATGGATATTTTCTTTGTTAAACATGGGTAATATGTTCTACAAGCACCTGAAACATGTAGAGTAATTCAAATTCCTCCAGAAGAACTCCACCAGCCAGACTCCTCATGGCCCTGAGCCTCCAGTGGTACTATCTGTGTATAAGACATCACTAAATTACTATAGAGTCTTCCAGTGGTTTAGAAAGCTGTGTGAGAGCTTGGCAAGAGGCACCCTCCCTGATGGTGATCTCCTTAGCACCTCACATGGCTGTGGCTCAGATGCAGAAAAGTGACTGATGAGCAATGTCTGCACAAGCTAGTTCAAAATTGCAGACATAGAGAAGGGCTTAAAGAAGCTTGAGACTAACAGGGAAATCAGTGAAAATGAAAGGATCCCAAACGTATCTGACAGATTTTTCTTTGGTGAAATTACAGACTCTATTGTTTAGGAGGATGTAGGATTAGCTATGGTAAAAAATTACATAAAACCCTGTCAAAATTTTATCTCCCAGTTCAATTATATCAATTAATTTAAATGCTAGGATCTGTAATGGGTGGTTTTTATCATGGAAACTGATAGATGCAAGAAATTAAATTAGAAAGTTATTACATAAATGAAAGAGTTGTATTTTGGTACAAAATGGAATTAGATGTTAAGTGGTATTTAGCCTAGACAAAAATACTCTAAAAACATAGAATTATTTCGTTTGAAAAAGAACTTTAACATCATCGAGACCAACCATTAACATAACACTGCCAAGTTCACCACTAAAACATGTCCATAGGAGCCACATCTACACATTTTCAAAATACCTTCAGGGACAGTAACTCTGCCACTTCCTTGGGCAGCATGTTTCAATGCTTCCTAACCCTGTTGGTGAAAACTTCTTACCTAATATCCCATCTACCTCCCCTGACATAGCCCGAGGCTGTTTCATCTTGTCCTGTCACTTGTTACCTGGGAGCAGCAACCAACCCCAGCTGGCCACAACCTCCTTTCAGGGAGTTGAAGAGTGTGATAAAGTCTCCCTGGATTTTATGGCTCCTGTTTCTTGGCTTCAGGAAACATTTTTATTATTAACAGGTAACACAGGAAACACTTATATTTATTTTCTTCCTCTTTTTTTCTTGTTGTATCCTACGTGGTGGTAAACCTAGATCTAGATTCGTTCCTGACACCTTAAAATCCCATAAAAATCTTCCTGCTATAGCAACAGAAGGTGCCAGCTAGCTTTGCTGGAAATGGCATCCTGGCATCATGTGCAGCTGTGTGACCATGTAGAGGACCAGGATTAGCAGAAGTGAATAATGGGTCTGTTACCCAAATGAAACATCTCCATGTGTCAGACAGCAGGTAGAGTCATATCTTTAAAATCAATATCTAAATATGTTAGAAGGACCATAGTTAACATCTTTGGAAAGTCTTATCCTATAGGACAAGTGCTGCTGTTAGGCAATGATAAAGCCAGTAAGTGTTGTCTTATGATACATAGTGTTTTCCATACAGACCTTATCCTGTGAGGAGTGTTTGCAAAGATGCCTGATCAGATATTATTTCTTGTGCCACAAAACTAATTGAAAATATGATGTGAGGTTTCATAACTTACGAGATGCTCCATACATTCATCTTTATGAATTCAGATTGTGGAAAGAAGCATGATTCTTTCACTTATTTTGAGTGAAAAGCTTTAAAAATGTATCTTCTTTCCTTCAGTGTCAAAGTGATACTGTAGAAAAACACTGGACAGCTGAACTAAATGCATGGTTGAAAAAAAACCAGCTCAGGACTGGTCAGTCATAATTGTATGTCTCATTACCTCTCTAAAACAAAGCCTGAAAAGTCAATTGCTCTGTAATTTCATGAAAACCTGACTAATTTTTTTCAGGAACACCTTTGGATTGTGCTGTGCATGCCAAATAAGGCAACTTCAGCAAAAGCAAACATGGAATCACCTGTCACTCACTTCTTCCAAGTCAATCTGAGACAACACATGCCAAATTATCTTTCTGTGTAATGTGGAAATAAAAAATACACTGTGTGTTCTAAACATTATAATTCAGATTAAAAATTCAGTAAAAAGTGCTTTTGTAGGAATAAAGCCAACACCACCACCAAAAGCCCAAATAATTGAATGTGTTATAACCTAATTTTTTTCTGTGCAAATTTTCTGTGCAACTATGCCAGATAGGGAAGAAAAAACTTATAGGAAAAGAACAGGCTATTTCCTACAGAGCCTGCACTTTCAACTCACAGAATAAAATTTTCGTTCAGAAAGGAGAATTTTATATCTTAAATAATTAGAAATGGATTCAAGGAAGAGATCATGCAGAAGAACACTCTCAGTTTTTCTACAGAACTAGACTAGGAAATGTGAAATGCAGAATAGCACATGAATACTTTTCACACCCAGTTACTCAACAGTTGTGGGAAAAGTCTCCTCTGGTCACAGTCTTTAGCCTCTTCATAAGACCATACGTTTTAAACAGCACCAATAATGTCAGGTTTTTAGAGGAGAAATAACAATCCAGGATAGCAAGTCACAACTGTTTTTGGTAAGCAAGAAGTCAAAAGTAATGTTATGCCAAATCTTTCAAGGTCATTTAATATAGTAAGTCATGTAAAAAAGTAGGATATTGATGTTTTTTCCAAACTGAATCTAATAAAGAACTTTCTTATTATTAATAAACATATATTCTAGAAGTATATGCATGAAAATATGATAAAATTAGTGATAAATATTCTGAACCAGATTATTTGGATAAGTAAGTACAAGTTCCGTTGTACAAAAACAGTTTTGGAAAGCTGAAAAGAATACAAGAGAACTAAATACAGAAAGGAATGCAACTTGTGTCAGTATTTTTAATGCTCTTCTCTTTCTGTAGAATGGTGATTTACTTTTCAAATTGTTATTAATGAGATGGTGATTGCATGCCTCTATTTTTAAATCAAAAGGTGTAATTGTGTCCTTAAGGAATGCCACTGGATAGTGCAAAGTAAAAGATCCTCTGTGTATAAGGACTGTTTTAGTCTAACTATTCTTTTGGACATCAATAATTCTTCATTAATAAATACACTGTCCAAGTTCTAGGACTGGATTAGGTTAGAGCAAGGTTTAGGGAGGGCTATAATAGCTTTATCTCCTCTTTTCACTCCTAAAAGTATTCGGTATTTTTTCTCCAGCACAGAGGACTGAAAATCTAACCATACTCATTGGCTGTGTGGATGGTTACTGGATTTGCCATCCACGGACTTGACTTGTTTATTTTCTTGTTTACTGTCTATACATCTCCTCACTTATTGAGACTGGAAGAAAGAAACACTGGGAGTCTGCTGCTTGAAGTCACTTGGTGTCAAAGCTAGGGAGGAAGTTGCTAAAAAATCACCTTTATATCTTAGAGAGAAATGGAGCAGAGTCTGTCTCTGGTGGAGGAGAAGTCAAGAACTCAAGATGTGCTTGTGCCACCCCCAATAGCAAATAGCAGCCCCCAAGGTGTGTGGGAGGCCTCAGGAAATTGCCACTGGATACTTAAGGAATTTACTGACCTTCAGATTGAAGAGAACACCGAGGAAGGGCAAGATGCAGAAGGTGGATGAGCAGAATTGAACTCATTACACTGTAACAGCTGTTGCTATCAAAGCAGAAACATTTCTATTCCTCCTCTGAGCCTGATTCCCACTCTGAGCCAGAACATAATCCTATGACCTGGTCAAGGTAAATAGATCAGGCAGACCATCGCAACACTTTTAGTAGAGGGCAATTGTATGAATTGCATTGCTTAAAATGCCCACAAAAAATATTTTCTCTCTCTTAATTGACTATAATGGTCTATTTGTTTGACTAATTACTTTTGTGAAGAAAATCTTCTCTTGACTAAAGCCATAAAATTACCATGAAAATGTCCTCAACTTAGTGCACTAAACCATATATATTGCAAAAATATTCTCCACCAGTATAAAGAAAGGCTTTAAACATGTCACTCCTTATTAATATCACAGCATTAGAAGCCAGAGACAAAAGGGAGGAGGGCAAAATTGTTGTTGCTTTATATAGAAACAAAGTACATGGGGAAAAAAATGTCTCACTTGTTACAAGGCACATGGTGATGTTACATTCTACAGAAATTTTGGTGCAAGGAATGTAACAGTCTGTATATGTTAGTTTTTATAGCACTTAACACCAACTGGAGCAGAAGGAAAATACAGTATTTCCCTTTACTACTAAATATAGGAATCCTATGGAGCCTGTAGGTAAATTCTTGTTATCTAAAGAATCCCTCCTTACTCTGTCAAGTCTGCACATTAAGACAAGGCTATCACACAATTTTGGGATGCCTGATAATGGCTGTTTAGAAAAGCCGGACCCAAGCCCATTCTTGAGATAAATTACCTCCTGCAGTGGGTTCCCAGGCAAACCATGGTCTGCATGTCAGCTATAGGGCAGGTGGCTCTGTAACAGAATGATCCTGTATGCATACAGTGCCTCCCACAGCCTCCTTTCCTTTAAAAGGAAACTTGAATGGTCGAGAAAGGAAACTGCTGCAGTGTAGTCCCAAGCTTTCCACAGTCTGTGTGGCTGGGACCTGAAGCTGCAGAAGGTGCCAGTCACCCTGCCATGTAAGTGCAGCCAAACAGTGGTAAAAGAATCTCAGTGCACTGAATTATTGTGTACATAAAGGTGTGCAATCTATGTGACATGAGTACTCAGAAGAAAGAGTATTTTATTGACTTGAATCATAAACACCTTCTGGCAATATCTGTCAATATCATGATATTGACAAGATATTCTGTTCTGTACCCACATTATAATACACCCATTCTATGCATTTTTTTTAGTCAGAAGGCTGCTAGTTTTTATGTAACATCTTTGCCACAGTTTTGTTCACCTTGCCAGATTTATAACAGTGGGTTTTTTAATAGAAATTTTGAAAATTGAGACAATTTGTCGTCCACATAAGTAGCAGACATGAGATCAGAATTGACACCTACAGATACTGATAGCTAAATTATCAGTGCTTTTAAAAAGTTATTTATTCTGATAGTTCGTAAATGAGTCTGATAGCAACTGCTGATACCAGGAAGCATGTTATTCAATGCATAAACAAAATATACAAGGCAGAAAGTCATGCCTTCTTGAAATCTATTTCAGCTGTTGTGAAACAAAAGTATGAAGTGATAAATAGGCTATAGTCTAAGTATTATCTACTTCACTGTTTGCAGTTCTTGGATGATAAGTAGCCCTTAATAACCATGAAAGCTGATGGACACTTCACACGTAACACACAATTTTCTCTGTGCTGTCCCTGATTTGTCAAGATTCTACAATTAACAAATGTTCAGTCATACATTTGAAAGCATACAGCACTATTTCTGCCTCTGGCATCTTCAAAACAATCAGAACACCACGCAACTGCAGTTACTGACTACTGGACAACATCACTTGCAGATTATTTAAAGTGTTTCAGAAAATTTTCTGTTCTTGAGTAATTTCTAGAATGGTACCATACCAAGCCTGCTCAACTTTAGGGTTATGTGCTGTAAAAAGAAGTATGGTACAAACATTTTGTGAAGTAGACAGTTCAAATATTGTATCATCCTGAAAGAAAGGTGTTTCAAGGAGAAGGGATCCCCAGCTTTTCGACCACAGTTCTTAGATGGAGGGTAATTGCTGTCTAAAGACTGGAGTAGTGAGATGAACTGTGCTGAGTATAGCTAGAAAATGAATCACAGTGCTGTGACAGGGAGATTTGAGTGTCTTAATTTATAGTTATAAACCAAATCACAAGGCAGAATACTATGCAAAGTTGAAGATCAGTCTGTGGTCAGTGAATGCAAAGAAGGAAGCAGTGATTTCTAAGTTGCCATGTTATTCCAGAGGATTTTGGTGATTTGATGCATTCAGTAGATACTAAAAAACAAACTACATCTTATCCTGGGCCTAACTGGATAAAGACGTATATAAATGTTTAATATTACATAGATGCTGTAGACATTTTTAAAATTTTGACAAATACATGTCTGCTTCCCACAACTGCATCAGAAACTGAGCATAAACTGACTGACAAGCCATCTGATGACAGATTATAGACTGCACATCTGAGGATTTAAATGTCCCAAGTAAAAAAGTTTCCCAGTCCTCAGAAGAACTGTAGAAGGTAAAAATTTCTCATTCTAATGCCCCCAAGGATTGAAATGTCCAGGCTCAGTTTTCCCCAGCTGCACACACTCTTGTGTGAGTGATGATGGGCTCAGCCATCCATGCGATGCAGAGGGAGACAGTGCTCACATTACCCTGCCACAAATGTGTTGTATCCTCATGCCTCGTGGAAGAGGGGAATTTGGCAACCAAAGCTCTTCATAGCTAAAAGCTGACTGCTTGGAAAACTACTGGTTACGCTCTTTAGTTTCTTCAGTTGTGATGAAATACTAATGGGGATCCTAATTCCTACTACAGGCATTTTAGAAATGGTTTTGATGCTGGGGAAAAAGGCGCCCAACCCTTCCCAACATTTGCTGTGTTAATTAAATCTTTTGTCTTTAGTGAGGAGACCCAAATGCACATTTAGTGAGTGTTACTGGTGGAGTAAAGGCATTACTGCTTAGGGGATTAATGTCTGTTAATTTGCTGATATGGTGTGGGAGAAGAATGATAAAATGCTAAAAGCACAGCTATAAGAGTGAGAAGAATGGATTCTGTTCTTCTTTCTTCATGTTAGTTTAAATTTCTCCCTTCCATTTCTACAAAGAAAGGGACATCAGGCTTGGAGGTTGTGTGCTGACAGCTGTGACTGCAAGAGTGGGACAGAAACAGATGTCCACGGTGCTGCACTGCCTGGTGTGCTAAAGCAGGTTAATGTGGGCAGTGAACACAAAATGCATTTCCTTTCCAGGATAGTGGTAATCCAGGAGAACTGAGCAGAAGTTGGCAATTATACTTACAACACCATTTTCTATTATTTTTTCCTCTTTCTGTCTACCAAAGATAGGGGTCAACCCAACTAGTGTTGATCTTGTGAATATTGGCAAGGATGAAGTGGTGAAAATGAAGCCAGGCCAAATTCTGCATATTGTGAATAACCTTTACCCTTACACGGTGCAATTTGCTGAAGAGTCTGGGAAAACTGTTCCAAAAGTAGACAAAATGCTACATGAGGACACTTGTGGGAATGATGATATGGAGCCTGTGCCCAGAAAAACAATGAAGTTGGAGGTGGTGGATACACAAGGCAGCTCTATAAATCCCAAGCTAAGCAATACCAGTGTATCTACACATGAAGGAACTTCAAGCAAAAAGGCAAGTGTGTTGGTATTAGTACTTGTGCTGTTTCTCCTGGCGTTGTCTCCTTCATGAGGAGGAGGTCTTTGTGGATTCTGCTGGTGGCAGGCATCTCAGGTGAGCACAGATCCTCAAAGTATACAGAGCATGAGAGGTGTTACGTGCTCCTGACATCACCCAGATCCTGGGAAAGTTACTTGAGAACCATTCTGACCTGACCTGAGGGTTAGGTGTGTGTGATCAAGCTTCCCTGTAGCAAATGAGGATTTAATACCTGATTTCTGCTGCACTTTCTGCTAGAAGGACAGTCCATGTGAGCTCCATTTATCTGAAGTCACCCAAGGACACTGTCCTGGAAAAGCAAGTGCACAGAGAACAGAACAACCTGAGCCTTTTTACTTTTTTTTTTTTTTTTAGTTTGTTTGTAATTGCATTGAATTTTTTTCTCCTCCAGCATTGTTCATTCCATATGGCAGAACCGTGTTTACCTTAGTGAGTGTTACCAGCCAGAATCTTTAAAAGGGCGTTTTGAAAAGCCCTGTGACATGGACAAAATAAAAGACCTTTGAAACTAGTGCAGTGCTGGAGGAGAAGACACAGAGATGAAATCCCTTGAGACAAAATTTTAGTCTCAGGTTGCTGTGAGTTAACCACTTACTTCATTTGTGGACTTGGGCTAGTTCTATTAGGGCCAGATTTCTGGTGGAATGAGCAGGGAGATAACTCATGCTGTTTCCCTGCCAGCACTATAGTAACGTTTGAATGTCTTCGTTTATAAGAATATCATTGCTGATTAGTTAAAACATCAGTTTTGAAAAAGGTGCACTCAAGGCACACCTTCTATTAGGTGTTCAGTAGCCAAGTTAAGAAATAGCTTGTGTTGGCTTGATCTTCCTGTGCCTTTCTGGTTTTCTCTGCAAGCCACTGCACAATTTGAAACAATCAATACATCTAAGGCTCAGGCCACACACTATAATTACTTAGTTTTGTGCAGAGCAGTATAACTGGGATAGGGCAGTGAATAGAGGTCTCTGTTCTTTCTTTGGATCTTGTGATCCCTGAACCAGAGGGCCTTGTGTCATGACATGTGCAGGCAAATTATTAAATTTAAACACATTTATAGCTCCCTGTTGTTGAATTTCCAATGTTTGGAAGATTGAACTTTCCATCTTCACAGTATCTTGTTAAAAGTTTTCAAAAGTAGCTTTTTGGGGGCAGCTGGAGCAGGCATGTTGGTATTTTATAGAAGGGAAATAATTGAGCTGTCATTCAGCTCTTATTGTACTGCTGTATGCTAATGAATTTTCTTAACTGAATCTTTTTAAAAAAAGCAATTGGACTCTTAATTGTCTTATGATTTATTTTTCCCCTTCTGTGCTCTAGGAACATTTAGGACACTGGAGTCAGGGTCTAAAGAGCTCCATGCAAGATCCAAAAATGCAGGTGAGAGCTGTATACTTGTACTCTACAGTAGATCCTGTCTAGCAAAGCCACATGAGCTTTTCTTCTTCCTTCTGCAATTTGCTTTAACAATCTGATTAATCAGTGGAGTCCTGCATAAGGGCTGAAATATACTTCCATCTCTCTCTGTAGTAACATTAACTTGGGAGTCTCTACTGTACTGATTTTGCAGAGTGTCATTGTCTTAATTATCTTTGAGCTCTCTGTACTGTGAGATTTGGCCAATAGATTTCAAAAAACTTGATGGGAGAGCAGGTGAGCTGTGCAGTTGCTTTGTTTCTTCAGGGAAACCAACTAAAATGGGGTTATCATTTTAAGCTGAGCAAGCCACAGAAGTTTCCATTCTCCAGCAGTCAGTACTGTCTTGTTTCTTAGTGCAATTTCCTGGTTTCCAGCAAATTCTTAACTTTCACACCTTTATGTCAGATTACAGGCAGATAGAGAGAGAAAAATGAACCGAGCGATAGAGCGATGAAGGAAAGGAAAGATGGGCAGATAGACAGGAGAGAGGTAATTTGCAGAGTGATGGTGTTCCAGCCAGATGTGCAAAGTTCACGGGGACAGTGGTTAAACTACTGGAAAGCTGTGCTGAAGGGATTCGGTGACACATAACTGCAATGGCTGGACTGAGATGGCTGGTACCGTGGGGATGGAGGGCAGTTAGCAAACGGACTGACGGACAGAGAGGAGACAGACACACTCGGCAGGACACTGCATGCAGTGGACAACAGACAAGGCCAATACTGCAAATGAAAGCTAAATAAATGGGAAACAAATGGAAAGAGGATGGGGAAATGCAAGCCTCAACAAACAGATGCAGGCAGTGAACCAGATGAATGTGCAGGGCAAGACAGACAAGGCAAGGGATGCAAGAGATGGAGCGGGACAGGCAGAGGAAGGACAGTGGGACACGCAGGGACGGAGAGAAGCCCCAGTGCAGCTGGAAGGATCGCCGGAGGGGAGCTGGGGGCACAGAGGCTGCGGAGGGATGGAGGGACAAGAGAGGGGAGTTGCAAGGCACAACCCGGGGAGAATCCCGGGCACAGGGGCACAAGCAGGGAGGACGGGAAGGCGCGAGCAGGGCCAGGGTGAGACGGTGCGGGGCAGAGGGGAGAGCGAATGAGGCGGAGGGCAAGCGGGTGAGCTGGGCGGCCAGGTGCCCGCACCAGGCAGAAGGACAGGCAGGGTGCGCAGGGGGCCAGGCAAGGGCAGCCGGGGAACTGCCAGGGGTCAGGCAGGCGGAAAGGGAAGGTGGGCAGGAGGACAGGCAGGGCGAGAGGGAAGACTGACAGAGGTCAAGCAGGGGGACCGACAGGGGTCGAGCAGGGGGAATGACAGACGGGGCGAGGCAGGACAGGCGGAGAGCGCGGCAGGGCAGGGCAGGGGGGCGCGGGTGCGCGGCCGGGCGGCGCCCACCTGTCTCGGCGAAGCTGATGATCTCGGAGACCGGGTCGTGGGCCGGGGGCCCGGCGCTCGCCTGCCCGTCCAGGCTGGGGATCTCCACGCGGCCGTCCTCCCGCACCTTGCCGGCGTGCAGCTTGCGCAGCGCCGTGACCATGGCCGCCTTGGGCACGGCGTGCGTGATGTTGGGCCGGTCCCGCATCTGCAGCCGGCTCAGGATGTGCCTCTTCACCGCCTCCAGGAAATCCCCGTCCACCTTGCCCGGCTCCTCGGGCCGCCGGAAGCCGCAGGAGGTGCATGTGTCCTGCGGGGAGCCGCCGGCGGGGGCCGGCGGGGTCGGGGTGGCCGCGGCGCCCAGCAGGAGCAGCCCGCAGGCCAGCAGCGCGGCCAGCACCCCCCGGCGAGCCGCCCCGTCCATGGCGGAGGAGCGGGGGGCCGAGCTGGGGGCCGCCCCGGAGCGCCGCAGGGAGCCCGTCTGCAGGCAGCGCCGCTCCGAGCGCTCCGCGGCGCGGAGGGGGCGGTGGCAGCCAAGCTGGGGGGCCGCAACCGCTCCGCGCAGGGGGGGAGCCGCGGCGGAGGGAGGGGGCGCCCGGGGAAGCGGCGTGTGCCGCCGGGGAGGCGGAGGGGGGAGGCTGCACGCGCAGGCACCGAGGGCGAAGTGGGCGGCGGGGGGGGGAACAGGCTTGGCGTGCACGGAGAG
>JAOTQP010000251.1:32910332-32971631 GCA_026413545.1 Cichladusa arquata | reverse complement strand
ATTGACCATGAGAGAGAGGAAGAAACACAGGCTTTCTGAAGAAATATTCATCAAGCAAGGAACACAGCTGATGGTGTTGCAGTGTGTGGGGTGAGAGAACACACAGCTGAGGGAGATAACAGGAAGAACAATGTGTGTTGGAAGATTAAAGAGTACAGAACTGCTTAATTAAGTGAGACTTGTAATATTGCACTATGGCATTACTGCAGGCAAAATCGAGAGCAATTTCTTGAAGAGTGTGATCAGCAAGTTGGGTTTTTCCTCAGATTTTTAACTTAAAATGTACTATATTATTCTTATATCAGGAAAGACAGTACAAATCACAATTACACCATCCTCAGTAAAGTAGTAAAAGATTAAGTGCCCAGGTGTTGTGGGTTAATCCTGACCAGCAGCTCAGCAGTAGAGTCTCTTGCTCACTCACTCCAGTGGGACAGAGGGAAGAATTGGGGGATTGAGATAGGGGCAGTTTAATATGGAAAGGGAAACAAAACCTGTTTATGCAAGCAAAGTAAGGAATTAATTCACTGACATGCAGTTGTTCAGTGGTTTCCAAGGAAGAAGGACTCCATCATGTGTAAGAGTTGTTTGGGAAGACAAATGCTCTAACTCCAAATATCTCTGCCACCCTTCCTCCTTCTTTCCCTAGCTTTTTATTACTGAGCATGACATCATGTGGTGTGGGACACTCCTCTGGTCAATTGGGAACAGCTGTTGCAGCTGTGTCTCCACTTTCTTGTGTGCCCCCAGCCTGGTTGCTGTTAGGTTCAGGGGGAGAAATTACAGAATGGGTCAGGCTGGAAGGGACCAGAGTGGGTCATCTAATCCAACCTCTCTGCTCAAGCAGGGTCATCCTAGAGCACATGGAGGATTGATCCAGAGAGTTCTTGAGTACCTCCAGTAAGGGACACTCCACAGCCTCTCTGTGCAATCTGTTCCAGTGCTCAGTCACCTGCACAGTAAAGAAGTTCTTCCTCACATTGTGGTGGAACTCCCTGTGCATCAGTTTCTGCCCATTGCCTCTTATCCTATTGTTTGGCAGCACCAAGAAGAGCTTGATGCTGTGTAAGCACTGCTGAGCAGTACAATAGCTAAAACACTGCTATCTTATCCATTCTGTTTTGTTCACAGATGTGAATAGCAACCTACCAGATGCTATGAAGAAAATTATCCTTCAGCTCTGTGAAAAATATAGGATGTCCCCATGTTATCTTTTTATTACAAAATGTGGAAACTTATTGAGAATTAACTTGGCAAACAAAGGATAAGGAGAGGAAACTTAGACATCTGCATGTGCAAGAGAGGACTAGCAACATCCTGCCCTTACTTTTTGAGCATGCTTTTTTTGATGATCTGTGGGGAGCTCTCTGTCACACAAATGGAGCTTCTTTTTCAGTATGGTCTGGAGCTGCCACCATCAATATTGCCAGCTCTCAGGGCAGTGATTGTCGTGCAACAGGGGAAATGGCTGAAGCAAAACCAACCCCTTAGCACTTCTCCCCTCTGCACTTGCCTTCAGGGGTGCCTTGGATGAATGCTCAAAGATTATATAACCTGGCAGCAGCTCTTTAGGCTGGTTTGCGAGCCTACACTATCTGCTATAGCTTGCTCTGAGTAAAACAGATGTGCTTATTCAGAGTTATTTAAATACTTCTGTCATGGATGTAGCTTCTGTCAGAAGCCAGAAATCATCAAAAGTTCTCATTTTTTTCTAATTAAAACAGTTTGAAATAATTAAATTGTATGTGCCTGTGTTTCTACTTCAAAAAGGCTAAATAGTTGGCAAGCATCCTAAAGCAGGATTAGACTGCAGACCAGCTCAGACAATGCTTGCAGGCATCGAGGATGTACTGCAGAATCAGTTTAATAAAGTCTGATTAGATTACTTTCTCTGGTCAATTTGAAGCACTGTGGCCATGGGATAAATCATCTTTTTATCTCACCACACTGCTCTTTTTCTTTGCTGAATCATATTTTAAAAGCACTAAACATATTGTTTAATGTCTATTTATTTACAGATGCAAAGAAGCATAACCTCACGGATTCCCTTTTCTCGCAATGCAGTTTGATATAATATCTCAGTTGAAAGGATCGACTTGGCTCACAAAGTCTGTACTCAGGTTTCCTTCTTAATATATCTCTTTTCCCTCTACCTAAATAACCTTGTTAGTATCACAAAAAACAGTCCTGAATCTCTTATCTTGATTTGTCAAGAAAACTGCTTGTACTGAAAACAGCCTTAAAGTTAGATGTTGCTGACAAATTGCTAGTATAAGCAGGGTGTTGAACTCCAGATATTCGTGTTAACATGTTCATGAATCTGATTATTCTAAAACTTGATTTATTGCATGCTATGTGGAACAAATAAAGAGGTTTTCAGAGCAGAGTCTAGAAATCCTTTATTTTAGGTTTCAATGCTTACAGCAACAGAGATTGCATTTTGCTAGTTTCTTACCTAATACAATGACTAGTAGAAGCTGTATTTAAGGATTTAACTCAGCATAAAACATGTCTTCCTCCAACATCATCTTATCATGCTCTGTATATGCCAGCAGACCTTAGCAGCCAGTTCAGGTCGTTGAAAATGTTTTACTCCAATCTGGTCTTCTTTTCACCAGTCTGTGCCCAGTCAGTTTTTCAGTCTCTGATGTGGTCTGGACTTTCTTATGTTATAAAAATTCTGTTGTGTTGTGCACATTCTCATTCCTTTTTCCATTGGAATAAACAAATATTTCACCTTCTTCTAGAGTTATTATTTCTATAGAATACCATATTAAGAAATAAATAATGTTCCCCATGGACTCTGGAATAACATTCAGTAAAACTACTAGTAGTACCTGGAGGTGATGGGAACATACAGTGTCCAAACCAAAGGCCATCTTCTACATCAAGGAGCAATCCTATGAAATGCTGCTTAAGTTTCTGTCTCATTGTTAAGTTCTGAAGAATGTTTTCAATGATTAGCAGACTCACTCAACTGAAATGGCCTAGGATGAGCTTAAAAAAAAAATTTTAAAATTTCATTATAATTTTCTACTGTCACAAGAGTGAAGACTTGTGAAAAATAAAGGGGAAAAATAAAATCAAGTATTTCCAGAGTTTCAATTAAAATGCATATTTTGTATCATTAAGCTGGTAATATAAAATAGATTATGCCCATGTGGTCTGTCCACACATTCTTGTGTTCGTAAGATTTTCTGGTTTATTTTCTTCTAACCTAATTAAACTATAATTTCCCTCAAATTACATTTATGCTTTGCTTTCAAGTAGGGTAGCAGCATATGGATAGAGAAATGAGGGGGAAAGAAAGAGAAGCAAAACCTTTCCCTCATATTTTTTTGGGGAGTCCTCAAAGACTAGACAAGGAGCCCTGGCACATCTTGTCAGGTTGCTGCTAAAAATTAAAAAAAAAAAAAAAAACAGACTGCAGTACTCATGTGATGGCTTTTTAAATAAGCTTTTTGCCATTTTCTCACTTGGCACAAGCTACCATTAATAGCTGGTTCACAGTAAATAAAAGATATATCTCAAGCTTCTACAGGGAGATGCAACAACCCACACATATATAGTTTGAAAGCCTGTGATGTCTGGTCTGGCAAATCATGTTTCCTTAGTTTCCTGTGAGAAATTCCTTCTCCTGTGAAACCTTATGAAAACTGAACACTGATGGACTTTGAAGCCTGGATTGGTGGGGCTCATCTCTTGCTAGTGAAATGTCACTAGATGCGGTTGAAACTTGGTTAAACCTTACAAACCAACTCACTCAGCAAAACATGTTAAAATAATCTGGATAGGAGCCAGAAGAGATGAGACAGGATTATTTAAATCTAATATGTGTTAGAATACAGCTTAAGTCCTCTGACCCTAATCACTTTCCACCGGAGTACATCAAATTAGGATCCCGGGACAATTTACGTAGGAGTCTGAGTAAATGTACTAGCTTTGCCCTACGGAAGAATTCATGGAAAATTATTCCATGAAAAGCATGGATAGCCTCATATTAGTTTCAGAGGCTATTTATATGCATGAGAAATCCCAGCATAAAAACATCAGCACTGGTTCTGACCCTGAAGTATACCTACAGTGAATGATGAGATGTACTGAACCTTGAACAGCCTCTGCTGCTGCTCTTTTTCACATTACCTCTTGAAGTTAACTTTGTGTAATAATAATTTCTGTCTAGTTTGTAGGCTTCCATTTCCTTTAAGCATTCTCTTAGAATTCTGTTTGCTTTCAAAACTGCCTTTCTCAGCTAATGATCTGGGAAAAGCTGAGGTGGGCTTGGATAACGTGATCCTCTCTGCTGGGCGTTGTTAGAGAAATGTCAATCAGGTCGTGGTAATGACATTGCTTTAATGAGGGTATTGAAATTCTTGAGAGAATTGTGACAGGGCAATACTCAGATGTGCTTTGGCCCTCTCCAGTTGCCTCTGTTACTCTAAATAAATGGGGTGCCTTGAAGTAATTAGAGAAGATCATTAGCGCTGACGCCTGGGGTTGTTTATGGCATGGATGCATTTATTCCTGTTTGTTCCTGATGGGGGTTATTAGATAGGTTGGAGGTAAAATATGTCAATTTTTCACTTTGCTTTACCTGATTTTCCATTTTTGCATTTATTTCTCTTGGGGTGTTCAGAATAACACAGTTCTCAAAGCGAGACTGAGCAGCTTGCCATCAAACCACTTGCAAAGAAACACATTTCTGATCATTTATTATATAGGTGTAAATAAATAGTCTTCAACATTTTACTGTGTTTAAGTAATGGAAAACTAGTCAGGTAAGTAAGAAATTAGACTTACAGGGATAGTTCCTTAGGTACCACCTAGCTGCTTTTTGCCTCTTCTGTGTCACAGGAGTCAATGCAGCTAGCTTCTTCCAGCTTAAGAATATTCTATGAAGCACACCAAAAATAGAAGGCCAGTTGAAGTAGCTATTACCTGTATCTAATATATCTCTTTAAGATTTAAAATGTATAGTCAAAAAAAAAAAAAAAAAAAAAAAAGAGATAGCATAGCAAGATTTGCGACATATTTTGATACTGGTAGAAAGAATACAAGATGATTTTTTCAGATAAATGAGTTCAAAAAGAAATATATGTTTAGAAGACTAATGTGTATATGGTGGTGCTATTTTAAACTGGCAGCAGCCAAATGTCTCTGCAGTCTTTGACTTTCTGAATAAGATGAAGTTGGTTGTCTCTGACAAGCTTTTAAAAGCAATTGCAGCTGTAACAGTCCGTTTTGTAAGCTAACATTTTCTGTTATTTTGTCTGAGTGAAGTCTCTTGCAGAGTAACAGAACTGTGGAAGCATTTCTGCACTCAGAACAAAAAGCCCAGAAAGTCCTGGCTTTTCACCAGAACTGAAGCATTCTAGAAAGATTTTCACCTGAGATACTGCAGTGACAGCATTTACTTTTGTGAATGAGAGCTACTGTTTCCACTTAGGAAGCAATTCCCATCAGCCTGTATATTAAGGACTTTTAAAAAGGCTCCCTATTCCCTCAGAAAATCCTTCAATTTCTCAATAATTAAAGTAACACATTTCTCAATTATCTAAATAATATAATAGAGATGAATAAACCATTTGATCATAAGGCCACATTTGAATTTTTATTTATAGTCTCACAAGGGACAAAAATGTTTACCCTAATCAGTATCTCTTATTGTTCAGCTGTTCTTGCTATGCATCAATGAGGCTGTGACTTTGTCTCTAGATCCAAATTCATATTTATTTTGAGGCTTAGACTAGAATCCACACCAGAATCAGCCATAGCACCATGACAGTGAACGTAATTAGTGTCAATCATCTGTTTCAGATACCTGTCTCATTTCAATACAACTCATCTTCTGGAAGCAAGGAATCCTTCACAGGCAGTGAAAACAAACTTTGGTTAAATGCAATTCAGAACTGTGACTAACCACATAAAACTGACGAATTTTCTGCTGCAGTGGTTGCTACAGTTTATCTCCAGCCACGTAGAGGAATTCTTTTAGCAACAGCAAAACAATACTACAGAGCTTGCTATGCTCCCTTTATAGATCTGAGTAAAGGCTCATTGGACTATGGTTTTTACCTATCATCTTCTCCCCAGCTAGGTTTATACATAAAGCAGGTAATGAATTGTTTGACAAGAAGGGCTCTCATAGGAAATAATTGTTACACTGAAGAAAGCTGCAGTATTTAATGAGGAACTTCTCAAATCTAAAATGACTAAATTCAGGAGATGTTTTAGCAGTCAAGGTGTCAGGACACCACTCAGTCTCAGCTGTTAAATTCATCTCAGTTCACAACAGCCCCAGAAGGTACCCAAACCAGGAATTTACATTTTGTCTCTTTCTTCCTCTCCCTTTCAGATTTTTTTGTGTTTAATTCCTAACAGAATAGGTCCAGATGGACTGGCTTAGGTTTGCTGACTCTGTTGTGAAAGCGTTTCTTATGTCTCTGGTTTCTCTTTCTAAACTTAAGTGCTGTTCTTCCTCTTCTATCTTCTTCCCATCTGTGTGACCAGTTTTATTCACAACTTTCTCCTTTTTCTGGAATGTATGGATGTTATTTTCAATTATTACAAGTTTCACAGTTCTTTGCTGACTGTTGTCTCCTTTGAAGTTCTACTTTAAGTAGTTAAAAGATTTTGAGGGGGTTTTGAAAGCTCAAAGTTCTGTTTACATATGGATGAGCAGAACTGGGGCTCAGTCTTACCTGGTAATTATATATATGGCATCACTGGGAAGGAAAATCTGAAACTGTGTGGAGGATGTGCCTCTCCTTTCATTATTTCTTATATTTGAAAGCGTAATTTCTTTCTAATGGTAAAATCCTCACCCAATAATTGAATTGCAATTATTTAAGTAAAGGAATATACAAGATTTTGATGCATAAAATTGAACTTTTTTTTCATCCTGTTATTTGCTTCTATTTATCTGTCTTAGTAGATAAGATATTTTAAGTTTAAACTCCCCACTGTCCATAAAGTCATCTTAGATGAATAAAAAAGTCAAAAAAGACATTGTACCTTAAAATAGCAAATTGTCACAGCTGGAAAACTTTTATTTCTTCTCCTCAGCAGTGTGAAAAGAGAGAGAAAAGCATCAGTCTGTTTATTCAAGCTGCTAGTAATCTCAGCTCTGCTGCTGTCAGTCTGTCCCTCCCTCCAATCAAAGTGACTGACAGTTATAAACACATATTCTTCCCTTTCAGTACTCAAATCTGGGCACCCTGGCTAGAACTGCTTGCTGACAGGTAGAAATTATCCAAGGATGTGATGTATTTATCATGATATGCACTTTGTGCTAGGTGTGAACACTCTTAAGACAAAAAGTGGAGTAGCTGTGCTCTGGGAGACTCATTACAAATGTCAGAAACTGAACCTTAATTCTGCATTTTGGATTTTCGTTGTTTAATTGAAAACTGTTCACAATTGTTTAATGCTTTGAAAAATCAGGGGAGTCAGTTGTAAGCACAATGCATTTGAAAATGAATATGTGATAATTGGCATGGTATATAAACTTAGCTTCCATGTGTCTTAGAATTCTAAGCAGGGATTAGAAATAAGCAAATATGCAGTGACACGAACAAAGACTGCCACAGCAGCACCTCTAAGACCATGGTACTTTGGTAAGACAAAACTTCTCAAAAGTAGGTTTAATAAAACTGCACTAGTGTTCCTTAGCTGGATCTCTCACATACACTCTCACACAGAGTATACTCTGTTGATGCCAGATAAATGACTCTGCTTACTGGCTGGGGAAGTGTAGGCAGTGGAGAGCCAGGCAACAGATAAGGAGTGCATACCTTTCATCCAATCACTTTCACTAATGCATGGTATGTTTAAGAAATCCTTTTACCATAAGCTTGCTTGACACAACCTTAAGACTTATTACTAATCCCTCTAAAGGATTTTTTGTTCTTGATTATCTAACAAAAGAACTCAAGTAAGTGTACTGAGCAAATTAAAAAATGAGGTGGGCTGAGGGAGGACAGAAAATCACTGATGAAATGCAGCGGGTCGAGAGACATTCAAGCAGGATGATTCACAAGGATAGGGGGTCACAAGGATAAGGTTGTTTAAAGCATAAGAATAAAGATGGCTTATGCAACTCCATGTTATTACCCAAATGCAGCTATAACACCATCTGCTCATTGTACTCTTTCTGCACTTTGGGAGAGGACTACCTCTGTCTCCCAAGGAACTGGCCCGTCTCCTCCAGTTCCAAATGTAATTTTCCACTTCTTTTTTCAGTTGAGCTGCATGGCTTTGACTGTTTGAGAAGCTTCCACACCCAGAGAGTTGAGAACCATATTCTATATTGAATACAAAATTTTTACTACTGACTGACATATTCCAGCATCACTTCCAACATCATCAACAGAAAATATTCTTCCTTTGTACTAATTTGAAAACATTCAAGCTATCATAAATGAGTAAATTTGTGGTGGTTTGATACCGGCTGGGAGCCAGGTGCCCACTAAAGTTATTCTATCACTGCCCTCCTCAGCTGGACAGGGAAAATAAAACACAAAAAAAGCTTGTGAGTTAAGGGCAGGAAGAGATCACTCACCAATTGCCATCATGAGCATAACAGACTTGACTTAGAGAAATTAGTTGAATGTACTACTAATCAAAATCAGAGAAAAATTATGGGAAATAAATCCACAAATACCTTCTCCCCACCCCTCCCTCCTTCCCAAGCCTAACTTAATTCCTGATTGTCTACTTTCTCCCTGCCAGAACTGCAGGGCAATGTTGGTTACAGTCAGTTCTTTGCATGTTGCCTCTGCTGCTGCTTCCTCCTAAGGAAGAGGAGTCCCTTGCCTGCTCCAGCAAGTGGCAGAGGAGGAGACTTTCCTCCACAAACTTCTCCAGCTGAGTTGTTAGAATGGACTGCAGCTCTTCATGAACTGCTACAGCATGGGTACATTTCCATGGGGTGCAGACCTTCAAAAACAGGCTGCTCCAGCATGGGTCCCCCAAAAATTCACAAATCCTACCAGGAAACCTTCTCCAGCATGGCATCCTCTCCCCACAAGTCCACAGCTCCTGCCAGAAACCTTATTCATTCTGAGTTTACCTTGTGGTCACAGCCACCTTCAGGAATCCACCTTCTCTGGCATGGGGTTTCTGCAAGTGGATCTCTGCTTCCCCATGAGCTCCCATGGGCTGCAGGGGCACATCCTGCCCCACCATGGTCTGCACCGCAGGCTGCAGGGGAATCTCAGCTCCAGCAGTTGGACCACCTGCTTCTCCTCCTTCTCCACTGACCTTGGTAGTTTCTCAGTAGTTTCTTTCACGTGTTCTCACTCCTGTCTTCTCTGGCCACAATTACTTATGCACAATAACTGTATATCCTTTTGAGATATGTTCTCAAAGAGGTGTTACTGCCATTTCTGGTGAGCTCAGCCTACGCCATTGGCAGATCTGTCTTGGAACCTTGGATTGGCATTGGCTCTCTCAGACATTGGGGAAGCTCTTAGCAAAGCAAAGAAACCACCCTTGTAGCCTCCCCTGCAACAAAAGCCTGGCCACAAAAACACAATACAGAATTATTGATGGTTAATTAAGGACGTGAGTTTGCCATAACACTAGCAAGGTAAAGGGGATGTCTAAATAAAGGAGGTTAATATTTTGAAATTAGGCATCGTGATTTAAGTGAGGAAATGGTCAAATCAGGGCAATAGGAATTTAAACTCCAGGCTTTAAAGTTCACTTTTGCAGAAGTATGGTTGATAAGGTTGAGCCACCACTACAAGATATAGCAGTGAGAAAAATTGTCGAGATAAGTTCTAAAAGGATTGTGTGTGTCTGAAAATGTGCCACATGAGTTAATGATCAATATTCAGAGACACTCTAGAATGATGATTTCAATATTTGTTGTGGACTCAAGATTTCAAGGTCAACAAAACCCTCAATGGCTTTCTTTTAGAGACTGCCAAGAAGGGAAACCTGTAGTTAATTGTAGGTGATAATAACCAAGATGAGTTTGCTGAAAACAATGAAGACTGCACAAAGTGTGACACACTAGAACTATGAAAAAAGTTAATCTCTGGTAATAAGCAACACTGAAAAAATGGCCATAATTACTCTTATTCCAAAACTTAAGGATTAATTTATAATTTCTTCTATCCTCTCAGATGCATATTGTACACCATTAATAAGTTCTTTTAGACTTTTTCCAGGCGCTTCTGTTTGTGCATTTGCCATTTGTGATTGGTATTTCTCTCCAAACTATATCACAAGTGATGGGGAATGTAGAAGTACAGAGATTTTTATGAGTTTTTTTAAAGGGAGGAATATTTTTCAAAAACAACAACAAAATATTTACTTCCCATCTTTTCTCCACTTCCATTGACATATCCCATAGAAACAGGAGGAGTGTAGATTTTTCAGGACACATAACTTGAGAAAAGCTGTAGTACCACAAGTACCACATAAAAGTGGATTTTTTTTTGTAAGAAACCTTCTGGAGAGACTGTAACTGACATGCTGGTTAAATCTAAATGTAGAAAAGGGCAATAGCAGGCAATGAGGTTAAGCAGAGATCTAAAGATTAGTGGAAGCAATAAACAGAAGGCTTTTAAAAATGAAAACAATATTGAGAGTCTGGGAAGGAGAAAGATGTAGGAACTATAAAGTACAGAAAACAAAAAAATTGCAAACTGAGCTACAGATAATACTCTGGTATATATTTGTAAGTGATCAGAATGCTCATTTTAAAGTAAATAACAATAAAAGGCTCAAGAAGAAGTTGAGACAATAAATACAGCTAGTTTCATAAAGTAATATGTTTGCTGAAGTAATTTTTTATTTAGAAAACAAATCTATTTAGTAATAAAAGAGATCAGCTTGAAGAGAGTAGAGAAGGCTAATGTAGAATGATAATTTGGTATTATAAACATACTGTTGAAAAATAGTTTTATGATAAGTAAAGTTCAGAAGTTTGATATTTCACAGAAGATTTAAGTGAGAGAGAATACATATTTATAGCTTTGGTTTCTGGTTTGGCTTGGGTTTTTTCCTCTTTTAGTTTATCATGACTTTGAGTAATTTTTAATTCAGCAATTTAATGTTCTTAAAAATACAGATTATTCTAAATGAAAAACACATATAAGAGATGATTTTTCTTCAGAGTGCTTTTTTAAGACTCCAGAACCAAATTTGCAGCCATTGATGTAGATGCAATTTATTGTCTCTTTAATATCAATATGCAAATGAGTTTTGCTCACAGAAGGATGTATAAGAATACAGAAGAAATATAAGAGAGAACATTTCCATTCTGAAATTGTTAAGTGAACATTGATGCTAAATTAATGAGCTGATTAAATGGGTTCATTATACTCTCTTTAAGAAAGCCAAGGAACATTTTGTTAGTAGATAAAAATTGCAAAGTTGTTCTTTACATCAGCCCTCCTTTGGGAATAAATATGAGATATATTGTGTAAGTAGAAAACATTCTTCTCAATTTGACACAAAACAAAGGTTAGGAAAAGCAGTGTTGCTGACCATCACACACCACTGGCTAGTCTGTTCCAAATTTATGACCTTGAGTGATCAGCTTAGGTCCTACTTTACAGTGTGTTCCTTCTTAATGCGAACATGAGTGCCTATATCGTAAGAGCTTCATGACCTGTCCTTTTCTGTGAGTTCATCTACACACACAAGGTGGATGATGTTTTAATAATCTGTAGAGAGGTATATTTAGATGATGTAAGTGGTCTTCAAATGTTTAATAGGGATTGGAGCCACAATTTTTTTGTGTAAAAAAATGACCACTAAAGAAAAAGGCTCTTCATTTTTTGATATAAACACTAGTGCACAACTTAAATCACAGCTGATAAATCTTTGTATTTATTTTAAAATACAATTTAAAATAGTATTAGTATATTAGTAAACAAAATAGTAATTATTATTTATTTATTTGCATTGTATTCTCTATTCAAAATGCAAAATAGAAAAGAACTGCTAGTACCAAAATTAACATTCAGCCTTATAATGCATAAAAAACCAAAACTTTTCCATAGAAGTATCTTCTCTGACTGATGAGTGGCCAAGAAGTTTGTACCATTTAGTTATTTATGCAGCTTATGAGGGAAACTCCTTTGGTTTGTTTCATGTTGAGGACCAGCTCCAAATAGAATTCTCATACAGGTTCACATTTGCTTAATGCTGGTGCAATTACACACACTCAAATGGAATCAAGTTGTCTGTATTTCTGGCTGAATTAATATAGTGCAAAGGACCTTGTGCTCTTTACCATTTTACATTCTGTGGAGCTGAGCAGGACTTTTCACAAGAACTCAAGTGCTGTGTTTCAAACCCAGCCAGCAACTGAGCTCCATGCAGATGCTTGTTTCACCTCCCAGGTACCATGGAGGAGAGAAACAGGAGAGAGAAAGTGAGAAAACTAGTGGATTGAGCTAAAGACAGGGCAATAGGAAAGCAGAAACACATGTGCAAGGAAAGCAAAAAACCAAGGAATTCATTCACCATTTCTGCGGGCAGGTGTTCAGCCATCCCTAGGAAAGCAGGACTCTGCCATGTGTAAAGGTGACTTGGGAAGACAAACACAGTTCAGGGTGGTAGCACTGGGAACCTTCTCCCCTTTCTTGCTTTTGACAGCTCTTTATATACTGATCATGCTGCCATATGGTATAAAATATTTCTTTGGTCACCTGGGGTCAGCTGTCCCAGCTGTGTCCCCTCCCAGCTTCTTGAGCACCTGCAGTCCTCTCACTGGTGGGGTGATAAGCAGAAAAGGACTTGGCTCAGTGCAAGCCCTGCTGAGCAATAACAAAAACACCCCTGTATTATCAATACAGTTTCCAGCACAAACCCCAAACCTAACTACTTACTGTTTAATGTGAAGAAAATTAACTATAACTATAGCACACCATAGGTTAGAATCCTGGTGTGACAGCTAAAGACTCCTCTCTTTAGCCACTTGTCCTACTTATACTTTAATATCTTTTCACACCAACTCTCAGAGGACCATGCAAAATTTGCAAAATTGCCTAGTTTTGTGCTGGCCCTGAGAGCACAGTATCAATATTTAATTTCCCAAAATCAATTCACTTCTCTGCTTTGGACAGCACAGTGTTTGATACTGGTTCATTCACACATAAAAGGCAATTCTTGTATCATTTTCTCACTTCAAGGAAGGATACATAAGAGAGTAAAAAAAAATTGCATAAAAAAAAATATTTGGTCAAAAGTGAAGACTTGAAAGCTGCATGTCAGGGGTAGCAGAAAGAGATATCAAAGGAGTCAAGAATGGGATTCTAAAGGAAAAGGGAGAAAGAGCATGGTGAAACACTCTTCCAAGGGAAGCAGGAGATAGGAAGAACTCCAGCAGAGGAAGGGTGAAGACTTGAGAGGCATAAGAAATCAGCTTGGTTGAAGCCAATGACTAAACTGAGAGGTTTAGACATCTCAAATGAAGAAAACTAATTAACAACATTAGTGATGACATTCTCATAGGTGACACAAGAGAAAAATAATTTTACTTTTGAAACTACCTATGTGTCACTGACATCCATTTATGTAGGTATTGTTGTTACAGACATATTTTAGACAAAGAAGATATTACCTTACCTTGATAGAACAGAATGCTCCAGTAAATTGCATAATTACCAGAAAGAATTGAGTTTAAAAAAAAAAAAAAGTAAGTAAAAGAACAAAATCAATTATATATTTATTGATTTTTTTTACTCTAATTTTTCACCAATTAAAACATATTATCCTCCTTTTAAGGTGAAATTTAATGTGAAAGTGAATAAATTAATCTTTCTCCACTTCCCTCTGTTAATGTATAGTTCCCATCCACATTAAAAAATGGGACCAAATCAAATTTTCATAACACACTTCTAGCCAAAATCTTTGCTTGCTTAGCTTTGCAGTACAATGAGAAGAGACAAATGATAACTAATTTTGAGTTGGAAGGATAAAAGTCCCAAATCTTGCCAACTGGTGGATATTCTGACCCCTTGGCAGAAGAAACGAAACCTAAGATGTTGAGCAGGGAAAAGCCTAACACAGAACCACGTGCAAAATTGAATTTTTAATAAATCCAAATTCAATACATCATCCTCAAACACTGTTTAAAAAATGTTAAAGAGTGTTTGTTTGTTTTCCAACTGCCTGTTGAAGAGAAAATACTTGTTTTGGGAGTGCATTGTACGATGCAGCAGCTAAAAATTTTTTTCTAGCATAAGGGAGAGTTGGTATGTTGATTGGGTCATTTCTCTGGAACTATTTTTTCTGAAATTATCAGCTACTTAGTTTAACATTTCTACATAAAATTTTTTACTTTTCTGTCTTGGCTAAACAGTGAGGGGAAGAAAAAGAATTTTTGTGTGAGCAAAGTCTTTTTCTAAGGAAGCTGATAAATAAGACTAACTAGAATCCATGATAATGTGATGTGGGGAGGTGTGTGCCTGTCCACAGGCATGTACACATCCATACAGTCACACAGACACACACAGGAGTCATACAGAAATAAAACATGTCTCTGCATGCCCATCTCTTACCAATACTTACTATTTTTTTCCAGTTTATGTAAGCTTTTTAAATAGTGTGTCTCTGTGACCTGCTGAGTTTGCCAATATATAAAATTACAAATGTTGCATATTGTATTATGCAAAACTGAAGACACCTTACTTGTAAGCTTGAATATAATTATTAATTAGTAGAAATACTTAGCCCTAAGTTAACTGAAAAACTTCAAACATTTGTCATCTATGCTGTACTGAAAAGCCTTTCCAAAGGATTTCACAATTATACAATTTAGGTAACTGGCCCTGGTATGAAAAATAAGCTAAAATCACTAAGAAGGAATAATCATTTAAAAAGAAATTAACTGTCTCAGGATTTCGCGTTTTATAATAAAACTATGAATTTACAAGTGCTAAGAAAAGATGGTCACATCTATACATACATATGATATCTAGTTTCATAAACTATCTTCTGTCTAGTGGTTTTAGCTTTGTCCTGAAATTTTGGAAACAGCTTTAATACTCTTTTGCTAGTCCTGAAACTGCAAGATACTTGTACCAAAAAAAGTTTTGCAAAAAGGATGTGGAGAGCAATCCTAGTCTTTATGTCAGTGAAAAAACAACAAACATTTCAGTTTTGTCAAAGTAAAAACAAAGTAAACAATATTTGGACATTAAATGGTATTTGGAATTAAATAGAGCAGTATCATTTTAATAAATGATTCATTGAGTTTATGTCCAAAAAAATAATTGCATTTAAAGAAGGATACAGTTAAAAATTGCCTCTGGATAAGGACTTTACTCCATAATAATCCAATCACAGGTGTACCAATTCAATATATAACATTGAAAAAATAATTCAGAAATAAACCAGGAAATATCAAAGCAAAACACAATTCCTTTTTTTTGTTTTTTTCCTTTCTTTAATGTCTCCTAATGTCCCAAAGCTAAACAAATGTTGATAGTACTCTCAAGGACATTGTAACAGGAAGGCTTCAGAAAGGTGACTCCAAAAAGGGAGGATTTTAATATTATTTAATCTGAAAAACTAGGATAAATTGAGCTTATCCCAATTTGTAAAATCATTTTAAATCTGATGCACTGGAAGGGGATAATTTAATTTCAAGAGGTCAGGAGATTTCCTAGATATGTACACTCTGTGTGTATTTAATAGGTGGCAAAGTTTGCATCAAGGGAAGTTTCTCCTTGTAAATTATAAGACAATGTCAAACACCCGTGATAAAACCCAGGGCTGAACACACAGTTTTAGGTCTGGTTTTGGAAAACCAATGCAGATTACTAATTCATGGTGAGGTTTAGATTGTTCAAAAATATCAAAACATCATCAAAATACCAAAAAATCAAAATATCTTCTCTTTTTCTTCAATTACACATAGTGGATGTGCAAACCTCAGGTGGCTTCTTGTAGGAGGTGTTTGAGTAAAAGGTTTGACCTCAGAAATGAGCTGTTTTTAGGGATGACTTCTAGACTACAGTTATGGTCAAGACAAGATGTTATATAATCTCTTTCTTGGCATGTTCAAAATATATTCATCCTTTAAAGAAGTATAACAGCTGGTGTTTTCAAGATGTCAGCAAAAACGAAGATTCAAAAGGTCTGCCAACAATTGAACTTGACATATTTTATTTACAGCTGCTGCAGCAAAATGGAGGGAAACCCAAGTGAATCTAAGAGGTTGAATACCTGACAATAAATGAATTTTTTAGTTGCAAGGCTGAGCTTGTTTCAGATTTGCTTATGATTGGTTTTGAATAACCTCTGATAACTTTCATATATTTTAAGGAACAGATGGAAAGAAGACAGGTTTTTGAGATGGTGCTTTCCGTTTTCAGACTGAAAAAATTCATCAGTATTGTTTTTCTCAAATATTTATCTTCCATAAAAAGAGAGAGGGAGGAAACTAGGGCATTGTTTTTAAACAAGCAGAAGCTTTAATATATTCCCTGAGTTAACAGAGATCTGGTTTTCATCCTGTATTTTCCTATATAAGGCACTGTCTATGTTTCCGGTTCAGTCTTTTCTCCTGATGATACTTAATCCTTTAAATTTTTGGTAGAAATTCAAGATCTGTACACAGGTCTTAAGAAATGGAAATGCCAATATATGTTTTTCTTCAATTTGTTTTTTCAGACAGACCCTAGAGAAAGTTCTGTCATAGACAATAAACTTGCCTTATTTTATCATATTTTATTCATCAAGTGCCCCTTCCCTTGCCTGCAATAAATAGCAGATTCTTAGCTTGCAGCAGCTTCTACCACACAAAAAGTTAATCAAAAAACATATGTTACTTGTGCTGTCACAAGCAACAGAAAGACTATGAGAGCCTTTCTACTTTGTGTGCTGTCAGGCATAGGTTTAGATGAGATAGATAGGATGTTGTTTAAACTTGCTGCAGGCATTTTATCCCAACAGTTCTCATCTGTTTCAAGTGAACCATTTTATCAAGGTACTATTTCACTGGAGTGTGAAGTGGCAAAAGTTATCCTCATACAAGCTGTTCAGTTGTAAATGTCATATATGTTTAGGCTTTTATCATTGTTGTTTTATTTTATGCATAATTACAAGTTTAAAAATCTTATATTTTCATGGAAGTTTTACAATTTGTTCCATAAAAAGTTATGAAAAACACTGTCTTGACGAGAGAAGCTTGGCTTGATAGAATGATCCAGATTTGAGATTCTGAGCTATTCTCATCTAAATGTAAACTGCCTCCTAAAGAAGAGACTGAATTTCCAGAAAAAGTGTGATTTATTTGCTGTTTAGTGCAGAGCAAGCTTTTTAAAAATGTATTTCTATTATTTACTAGACCAGAGGAGTTCTGAGCAATAAGGACTTTCTCCATTTGAAATGTTGCTTTTTGACCGTAGAGAAGTGCAGATGTGAAAGGATCAGAACTAAAACCCCCTGTGCTACAGTTTATTACATAGTGTTTTGTTTCCTTTTCAATTACTATGGAGTCAAGAAAAGCAAGTCAGAAATATATTCACACACACAGTATATGTGACTTTACTCATTAACAGAAAAACTACATACTTTTCATCTGACAAAGCTGTCTTCTGACATTTCCTGTACTGAGACAGAAAAAATGGTGCAATCAATGGACAGAAAAGTCCTCTACAATGCTTTTGAAAAAAAATTTCAACTACAAGAGAAAAATCATAATCACTGTTGCTCTCAGCAAGCTGGAATTCTCTTGTTTGATACTGGGCTGTTATTTTGGTTTTAAACAGTAATTCTATCAGACTCAACAAAGCTTATGTCTCTTCCTAAAGCATATCCTATTAAAGTGTGTACAGTGGCAGTGGAGCCCAGCACACAGATGGCATTTCAGCAGTAGATACTCACTGCACCTGAGTAGATGATGCAGACTGCTAAAGGTGTGGATCAAGCCATATTAGAGCCTGAATCTCTGGGGAGATAATGCTGCTTGTTAATGAGACATGAATCATGAATGCCCAGTGGAAAGAGGGGGAAAAACCATGACACCTATCGAAAGTATCATGGGAAGGAAGTTAATATCCATAAACTCTCTAAAAATGAAAAAGACCCTCATACATGAGGCTCTTAAAGAGAGTGATCTGAAGCATGTTCTGAATTTACTTCATGTTGAAATATGAGTCAAAAAGCATGTAGCCTCCTGGTCTAGACATAACTACTGCTTGTCAACATAAAGAGCTGTAAACTTCAGTGAACTGTATTTGTGTCATAGAAGTAAGAAAATCTAGGTGAAAACTGTCTAATCTATTTTGGCAAATCCATCTCCTTTCATGTTAGCCAGAAGCCTGGAGACCTTACCTGTCCCCCTGAAGAAATGCTATTTTGAAGGAGTCCTTATTTTCCATGCTATCATATGCTTTTTAAGTGGAACAGCTAGTGAAACTTTGAAAGTGGAACACAGTGGAGCTGAGATGAATAATAAACTAAAATTTGCTTCTAGCCAAAAAAAATTTAAATTCTTTTTTCTCCTTTTTTTCTTCTAAGCTTCCATGTCTTTACTTCCTTGCAGTTCCCAAAGGACAGAAGATAATAGCCTTCAACACAGACACTGCAGAATGGGTAAGATGTCTGTAATGTATAATTCAGCTTGACTTCTCCAGTCTGTAGTATAAGAAATGCTACTGTTATCACCTTTTACAAAGAGCTAGCCTTCATTTATTGGTTGCATCTCCTTTATTATCCTGTGTGTGCTAGTCTGCATGGGCAAAAACATCGAAGGGAATGATGAATAGACTGGACTCTCCAGGGAATAAGGATTATTTATGAAGTTACTCCAGTTCAATGAACAGTGTAATTCATGTCAAAGTGTGTGACTGAAGCCCAGTGAATTACAAACTTCACTCTAGGAGAGGATTTGAAACCTAGAGTTCAAAGGAAAGCTGTGACAAGGCAGTGTTTAAAGTAAAGGCAGTGCTTAAAGTGTTTAAACCTTTTCTACCATATGCCTAAAGAAGCCGCAATTCCAAAACTGTGCATTTTTTTGGATCACAGATATTATTTACTCTTTGCAACTTTCACCATGTCACAAAGCTAGCTTTGAAGTTCATTTTTGCTCATTAACAAAATGAAGTTTTAAAATGTTTACGATTGAAGTGTCTGTGTGAGAAATTGTTATACGTAACATTATGCAGAGGGTGTTAGCAGATTTTCTTGTCTGTGTGATATTTTAGGATCAAAGATGGCATTTTATGGAAAAACTTATCAATTTTGAGCATCACCCTGTTTGTTTGTTTATTACTTCCTGTTTGTTTTCAGACCATGTCTGTCACATCAACACAATGGTGCTAGCAGAAACTCTTTTGGTTGTGATTCAAATCATTCCATTCTATTTCTGTTTCTCATTCAACTGCTGCCCTACAACAAAACATGTCTGCTCCTCTATATTTTGCATGTTGCAAAGGCAGGTAAGGTTCACAAAATATTTAACCCTACCATCAAGTATTTGTTTATATTCAGTGGATTTCATTTCAATGAGGATATCACCCTAAAAGTATTAAGGAAAAATAAATGAAACAAGCAGATAACAGATTCACAGTAAAGGCACATCTTCTTAATAAAACGTGCTGCTATGAGTGACTCTGAGTTGCCTTGTGGATTTCTTTACCTGGATTAAAAAGACATATGGGCAAGTGAACAGAAAAAATATGGGACATTGAAGACTGTGTCATTCTTCTTCATTCCTTCAGGTCCTACAGTAGAAAGTTGCAGTGGTGGTCTATATATAACTTCTGAGCATCTCCCAGTCACCCAACAAGCCAGGCAAGATTTTTAAAGGCAATCATAAAATATTCTACACAAAGAAGACTGGTGCAAGTATCCTGAATGGAACTGGGCTTCCTACCCCATACCCTATGTTCCCCAGGCTCTTGACATGTAAGCCATTCAGAACTAGACTAAACCCTTTTTTTCCCAGACAGCTTCCTCCCTTCAGGTCTTTCTTTTTCCATCATTATTTTAATTAATTTTTATCACAGTTTTCCTTTTTGGAGGGATGACAGGAAGGGCTATTCTGCTTTCCACCCCTTTTTCTTTGTATTTTCAGTCTTCTCTCTTTTACCCTGGCTCTGCCACCTGATGTTAGGGCACATGGTGGCCTCTGAGCACCAGTTGCTGGGCAGAGCCTGAAGCTCTCTCCTGTGCATGTGAGTTGGCTGATTGCATTAGGGTGGCTGTCAGAGCTTGGACAGAAGGTGGGCGGTTTTCAAGGATCTCTTCTCTATGAAAATATGGCTGCAAGAGCACAGTCACC
Organism: Cichladusa arquata; assembly: GCA_026413545.1. Taxonomy (NCBI): domain Eukaryota; kingdom Metazoa; phylum Chordata; class Aves; order Passeriformes; family Muscicapidae; genus Cichladusa; species Cichladusa arquata. Next base: position 32,951,377 of record JAOTQP010000251.1, on the reverse strand, counting down.
CTGAGGACTAGAGGATCTGGGACACACAATATATACTTTTTTTTTTTCAGTATAGACCAGCAAGACGCAGATGAAAAAATCATGCAGTTGAAATAAACCAAATAAATCCTTGGCACAGCATACTTAAAGAACCCTCTAACTGTAAAAGTCTTTCAGTAATGCACTGATATTCTCATTCTTGATATAGGCTAGCATGATATTTCAAATCTCCTCTGTAAAAGTGATTTTTTATTACTCTTAGTTTTTCTTCAAATTCTCTTATGCTATAATACAGTCAGAAAGCAGAAATCTAAACAGCAGAGCCTACAAAGATTGGTTTTTACTGCTCTTACTTGATCAGGAATTCATAATTCTGGTACTTCTGTTGTTAATTTATCTCTGTTCCCTTCTCTAACCAGCTTCCTTTTTGCACCCACCTGCTTAGGGTATGTAATCCCAATGGCATTCTCTTTGATTTTTCCCAATGGTCCAGATGAGTATGCCCTACAAGTTCCTCGGAAATAATATAACATTATTCCTTGTTAATTAATACCTCCTTCTCAATGACTGTTTAGACCCGATGACAGAGTGCTGGTGTTTTGCCACATTGAACATCTTTAGAAGACTTTAAACATTTAAAACAGAGAAAGCCTCAGATTATGGGGGAAACTCCAGAATTTCTGTAAAAACATAAAACCATATAATTGTTAAGGTTGGAAAAGACCTCCTAGATCACCAAATGCCCCTGCTAATCTAGCACCACTGTGTTTACCACAAAACCATGTCCCCAAGAGTCACATCTACATGTCTTTTAAATACTTCCAGGAATGGTGATTCTGCTACCTCCTTAGGAAGCCTGCTCCAGTGCCTGACACCCTTTTCCTGAAGAAGTTTTTTCCCATATACAACATAAAACTCCCCTGGCACAACTTGAGGCTATTTTGGCTCATTCCGATGCTTTTTACTTGAGAGAAAAGACCAACCCCCCTTCTACATCCTCTTTTCAGATAGTTGTAGGAACAACAACATCCCCTCTGAGTTTCATTTTCTCCAGGCTAAATACTCCCAGCTTCCTCAGCTTCTCCTCGATTGAAATGTGCTCCAGACCCCTCCCCAGCTCTGTTGTCCTCTGGACACACTCCAGCATTTCAGTGTTTCTTGTATTGAGGGACCCAGGACTGGGCACAGGATTGGAGCTGTGCCCTCACCAGTGCCAAGTACAGGGGTCAATCACCTTCCTGCTCCTGCTGCCACACTGTTTCTAGCTCAAGCCAGGATGTCACTGGCCTTTTTGACCACCCGGGCACATGCAGCTGGCTGTCAACCAACAATTCCAGGTTCTTTGTCCACTGGGCAGCTTTCTCACTTTGTTCTCCAAGATAGTAGCTTTGCCTGGAGTTTTTGTGACCCAGTTTCAGGACCTGGCACTTGGTCTTGTTGAGCACTATAACTCTGGGCTCAGCCAAATCCCTCTGCAGAGCCTGCCTGCCCTCCAGCAGATCAACACTCCTGTCTTCCAGCACAGGGGATTTGGTACCTTGAGAACAGCTTGTAGCAGGGATTTCTATCTGGCATGCATTTCCCCATTTTCATGAAACTGATATATTAGTACCATACTAAAAATAGCAGCATCTTATAATTTTTGCTGGAAATTAAACTTTTAACAGAGATTGAGGAATTAATTCTTGAATTGAAAGCAGAGGATGATTGCTAGGAATCCCTGATAATGAAAATCATTCAGATACTATAAGCTTTATTTAATCTTTTCTACATAATGAGATGCTGACAGAAATATTGTATTCATTGTCTTGTAAGTTCTGCTCTAATTTCTTTATTTTTTTCTGTAACTGCTAGGCATGCAAAAATAAATCCAAAGATTGTTCAATGCCTCTTGGGCAGACAGGCATGATAAGCACTTTTTTGAGAAGTACAACTTACTGCAAACTGTGCTTTGACTAATGAAATAGAGCCTTAAAATGCAATATTTTCTTTCAACTGCTTGTAGGGTGTGTAAAAAAGTGTTAAGCCACAAGGTAAAATTCACATATCCATTAAAATAAGGACTACGAAAAAGCTATAGCTTCTTGTTAGTCTAGTATTAAAACACTGTTCTCTGGTCTGAAGCCTCTACATGAAGAATGCTCCAAGTCCTTCACAGGGGCATTACATGATCTGTCTTCCATCAGAGCTGAACTCAGGGATTTTTAGTGTCAACAAATTAAACCAAATGTCATGCAACTCTCTTGCCTAACAGCCTTGCTCAACAGGGTTCCCAGCAAGCTCACTTCAGCTGAAATAACCTCAAGATCAAGACACAGTTTCACATATGCAAACAGGCAGAAAAGCAAGGTCAAGCAACAAAACACTGAATGATTCACAGTCTTGAGACAAAATTTCATGCCTAATGATGCTGATATACATCTATGTCTTCTGCAACACGAGGAATAACTGTAACTCACACAATTCAGTCCCAATACATCAGGATCTGTGTTCACTGAATGAAAAGTTGATAAATCTAAGTAATAAGGCGGACTGGCTATTTTTTCTTTTTCCTTTTAAAATTGGGCTGCTATTACATTGTGTCTGCTGTGACAACCAATCTAATTCAGTCTTTATCTGTTCATTGCTATCTAGACAAACATGAAAAATTTAGGATTTTGGAAACCAGTTCTAATGATTATACTAATGACTAATTGGTTCTAATGACAGTAGTACTTAGTTCTTTACTAGTCTAAGCATGATTAAAGATGATTTTTAGAGGATGAGTTAACAGGATTTATTGAGTTTGCTGCAGTGGTTTAAGAGTTTATTGTGTGCAAACTGGTGGTAGAAATCTTAAAACTGTTGATTCTATAAACAAAGAGAAGACCAAGTATAGCTACCCTATAAAACACTAAAAATAGTAACCTGCATGCACTGGGCATTGACTTTTTATATAAAGTCAGGAACACTTAACTGAGAATGAAAATACCTGAAATTTAAGTTCTGTCGTTGGAGCTGGGTCTCCTGAAAAAATTGCTTTGAGTGATATTTTCAGAATACCTCACCTATGGTTAAAATTTCCAAAAGACTTCATGTATTTTTAAAACATAATTTACATTTGAAAAATTAAATGGAATTTAAAATCTCATAGCAATTCAGTAACACATAAGCTCTTCAGTTAATTGTGCAAAAAAATTAAATTTGTGGTCTTGAGTTAAGTAGACAATTTTTGAAATTTTACTTTTAATATAAACCCATACCTAAACACCAAATATATTTTTATTTAGGAGCATTACTATTGAACCATACTATAGAAAAACACACTTGACCACTAGTTTCAGAATATTGCCTTCTGTCCTCCTGCCCCAAGTTCATCCACCTATAATTTTGAGATGTACAATACATGCACAACATGCCATATATTGATATCTAGATATCAAAGTATGAAGATGTATCTAAAATACTGTATGTTTATTTCATTCATATATTATATGCAGTAATTCCTTATAAAGCAAAGACTTGTCCTGTAACATGATCTGATATGAACATTAAATCAAGGATAAAGTATTAGTAATTCATTTTAATTTAAATGGTAACACTACAGCTCCTATTTATACTCACTGAAATGTTTTTAAAATATTTCTTTGTCCTAATACTCAACAGACGAATTATTAGGCACTAAAAAATACCTTGTCTCTGCCACATTTTTTGTGAAAGAAACCATGTTTCTGCTGATGTGTTAAAGAACCCTGAGATGTTTTATCTTCTGTTCAGATGTCCAAATATGGGATTTTGCAAGTTTCAAAATACTGAAAGTGAGAAGTGATATCATAATTATTTTTTCAGATAAGCTATTTTAAAATAATCTAAGTAACATTGCAACTCCTGAGACTCTTCTGCTCAAGTTAAAATAAGAAATTCAGGAGGCGGTTTCAATATTTTCTGCCTATGGTGGGAAACTGCTTGTCTGACAGTATTTCCTGTCCATTGCCCTAGAAGGATCAAACATAAAATCCCACATAAGACAGAACATCTGTTTATCCCCACAATCCCTTCCCCATTCATCCATGCAGGCTGGATGCATATCCATTCTGAGCTTTCTTTCATCTATCAAGAGGGAATTGTGGAAAGTCTTTAATACAACTTGCAGAGCTCCATGTGGAACTGAGTGACATTCTACAGTCACTGCAAAGCACATGCCTGCTTTGAGTACCGTTTTCTTCCCTTAGTATTAACTGTCACTATAAATAGTTACTTTTAGGAAAATACATTCTTAACACAGCACTGGGCAGCAGCAGAATTTAAGGGGAGTATAAATGCTGACTGAATAAGGTATTCTTAGCAGCAGCTGCCAGATAGTTTGATCATTGTTCATTAGTAGCAGTATTAAATGTGTCTAAATAGAGCCTTTCCTAATTAGCTTTAGTGAAAAAAGGGAGTCTTCTAAACCCCATCATCCGAATTGGCTGCAGGGAGAGATTCCAAACTAGACTCAGGGTACCATGTAAAATATTCTACTGTAACTCATCTTCTGCTATTGTAATTCAGGTCCCTCCTAAGCTTATTAATTCAGAAGGAGCCCTAATGATGATATAATCCTCTTATGTTTGTAGTGTTTCCTTTTGCAAGAAGTAGGGTAGAACTGCCACTGTGCTATCTAATGAGTCATTAAATTAATTTCTAAATAGTGAGAAAAAGAGGTCACATAAGCATAATTTAGGATTTTGCTTCAACAGTTTAATAGGATTTCTTGCCTGCTTAGATTTGGCCAAATAGTCTTTGAGAATCTTGATTTGTGAAAGATCAAGTAATTTTGCTTCTCATTATGAAGATTTAACTGAGCTTATAATCCTAAAACAAACTGGTCTTAGACAGCACACTACAGCAAATACAAACATTTTAGTCATGGCTGACACATCAAGTGATGTACCAGTAACTCCTGTCCTCAGAAACTGTCATTGATTAGTCCTGATCAAACAGCTCTGTTTTTCCAGGGAGTTATCACATTCATATTTAATAAAGTACTTACATTTCTGCTTAAATTTCACCTAAGACAATATGAGATGCACATTTATGCTAAGATAATGATATATTTTAATGATTTTTTTAAGGTGGTCAGAAATTGTGGTCAACAAAATGAAGATGTATAGCTGTATTGACCTCTTTTCTTACCCTTATTTTCCTTCTTTTGCTTTACGAAAATATTATTTCTCCTAGAAAAACAAATTAATTATATCATTATTTTCCTTACTTTTTTAATCTTCCTGCATATATCATGAGAATTATAAATATTATTAAGAACTAAAAATATTTTATCAGTTTTTAAGTATCCACTATTTTATAGCAAATCTTTAAAATGGAGAAACTGAAAATAAATATTGTTGTATTTACAAGCTACATCTTCTGAAAATCACTGGATTACGTTTGTTTATTTCTTTTTAATAGAAATGGAAGCAAAATAAAATTTGTCAGAGTACTGGATTTATACAATATATGAATTCTATCAAGACAATGAAAACAGTAAAGATGGCCTAGAATGTAGATCACCATCATGAAACTTGTCATGCTGAAATTACCACTTCATTATTCATTATTCATTTCATTATTCATTCATTATATTTGATTATATTTACCGAGTTCTTAAGTTAATTTTTTGTGTATGTTACCATTCACTTTCAAATGTTTTTGAGATCTGATCTTCCTATATAGAGCATGTAGTGCCTATACTGACACTTCATTAAACGCCTAAAGGCATTTTGAATCATAATCTGTAATCATGTAATCATTTTTAAATGAAGAAAACAACTTATGAGCATTCCCAGTCTATCAGTGACTAGATGGTTTCTGTATATATTCCACCTCTGCAGTAGGGATGATATCAATTGGGTCAAGTTTCCAAATGGTTAATTTCCAAAAATATATGCTTCAAGAGTTGGTAACAATTGTTAACCAGAAAGCCAGGCTTTGGAGCAGCCATCTTGCTGGTGTTATCAACTGTTTGCCACATATTGCACACTTTTGGAAAAAGCCAATAGTGGCTGAGCATCAGGGGTGGAATCATTTCTGATGGCCACCTTGGGATTTCTGGTAGCTAAAAAAAGGTGTTTCTCTAGTGAGTTAAGGAAAGTAAATATCAAAAGGTCAGATGTGATATAATTATCTTGAGCTTATTCAAAAAAGTTAATTGAATAATAGACAGCTTTTGTTGCATTCTTTGCAGCCATGCAATGTAAAACTCAAGGAGTTCTGCCAGGGGTTTAAAAGGGGTACTAAAAATAATATCTTTTGGAGAAAAATCAGATAATCCTCCCATTTGTATCAGAGAATGACTACTTTCTTTGTCTTTCTCTGAAGACATGGATCTGAATATGGAAGGACACAAAATCTTACCAAGGTTACATCAGTTGGTGCTTTTTGAACTGCCCTATTTAAATCCTAAACTTCTTGAGATGTGAACAACTACTCGGTTTTTTATTTTACTCAGGATCAGCATAGGTCAGTGAGACATCTGTTGTATATCGGTTAGCAGCAGTTTACAGCTACTCTCAGCACCAGAGTAAAATAAAAACACTTATAAAACATTAGCAAAGTTTAGTCATAATATTGAGAAAACAAACTTCATAGCTCAGTTACAACAATTCCACTCTTTAATTCAAGATTTGGTTGGCAGGCAAACCTTGCAATCTTCATGGAGGGAAATGAAACCTGAAGATCATAAATGCAATTAAAGCACTCATCAGACAACATTTTACATTTAATTGCTTGTTAGTTGAAACTAATTGCAATTCAAAACCCAGAGATTTACTTAAGAGGCTAAATGGGAAAATATGTGCAAACAGATACCATGGGGACTATTCCAACACAGCATAAATCTGGAAAATTGCAACTTGTCACTAAATGGATTCATTTGCTGTGGTGGTACGGTACAAGCAGAGACAAGTATCAAAGGCAAGTATGTGTTTCAGTGGTAATAACTCGTTAAGTGACACTGAGGATCTCTACCATAGGGGGGTAGAGAGAGACCTCATTCCCAAAATTCATAGTGCCTTCCTATAGAACTTTTACATACTCACACAAACACTATTCATGTTGTGATCCCTATTTACTTAATTTCTAAAATAAAGTATAAAAACTATATTAAAGGAACAACATAATTTACAGTAGAGAACCTGCCTGGACCTCTGCACTCAAGAACCATCCAATCCCAGACTGATGTTCTATAAATGTTTTCTGAATGGTCAGGACACACGGCCTACAAAGTGTGTTGAAATTAAGCATGCTTGTTATGTGTTTCTTGTTATGTGTTTCTTGTAACCTCTTGAGAGCTGCTTAGATGTGGATATTGCTCCTTAAAGAATTTAAGTCTTAATTTTAAAACGCGACTGGATTCAAAAGAAGGCATAAGGGGCATACTCCATACAGTGCAAAGATTCCTGAACCAAGAAGTAGGGCTTTTTTGGTTCTGTTTAAACTCAAGTGTACACATAGACTATGCCTGGGTCTGGAGCTAGGCTGAGTTCTGAATTTTAACTCAGATTATTCTCATACCACCCCCCACAAGAAGCTTTAACTAGCAAACACTTCTCGGACTCAGGGCACTTGTATGCTTTCTTTGAAACCAGGACACTGTTCAGGATTTAGTAGAAAAGCAAAAAGTGGTCTGCCATCTGCAAAATATGCAACTAAACTCCTCATCTCATGAGGAGGGGTTCAAACCTGTTAGATATTTGTTTAAATGGCATCAGCAATGGATTAACAACTACTGTAGGTAGCTATGCATTGTCTCATGCTGCATAGCTGATACTATCATAGGAAACAAATCAATAGCCATGACCTACTAGATTTCAAGCTATTCAGGCTTCAATTAGCATTAGTATTATTTTCTGCAGATTCCACAGTTCATTAGCAAGACTTGACAGTCGTGACAGCTGGTGCTTTGGAGCACTGCTGTATAGTATTCTTCAGTGACCTTGATGAACCTTTTAAATCACTTTAGCTCTGTTTTGGAGAACAGATTGTCCATGCTGAATTTATAACCTGCACTGCTACTGAGGCAGCTTTCTTGGCCAGCTTCTGTCTCCCAATTTCTGAACATCTGCTATTCAGAAAATCTAAGTAATCACCTGAATACTGGATGAACTTGCAGGTAGCCAAGTTCATAAGGACATAATTTGCTTCATTTCCCATATAATATAATTGGGTTACTATGCATTTTTAAAATTCCTATTGTAGTGTGCTTTACAAAGTGAAATTAGTGAAAGTGAGCTTTTCATCATGTAAATATATTAGCACATTCTGCAATGCCTGAAATTGCTACAGAAGCATTTACTGTCATGCCCTAAAAAAAACGAACTTTGGTTCCTTTACAGTCTCTCTCTTTTTTGTTTAATTTCACAGTTGTTGTTTTCTTGCCAGCTAGCAGCATCCCTCTCCATAATCCTGCATTCTCCTGTGAGTCAGAACCAATTTTGTCTGTCACTATAGATTTAGGATTTTTGGACAATTGCCCAGACACTCAGCAGAGTCGCTTTTTCTCCTTTGTCTTTCCAGTCAGTATGCTATAAGTGCTCATAAGTCACATTAACTAGAATTGAGGCAAAGCAACAAATTGAACAAATAAGTATAATGACTGGCAGGGAGAGCAGAGACCTGTTTATAATTGCTTAGTTTGCTGAGTACATGGATGTTAACATGACTCACTCAAGGGCAATTATTTTGTAGCTTCTGACAGGTGTGATATGATATTGTTGATTTTGGCAGATACCTCTAGTACAAATGGTCCAGTCGACCTTGAAAAATCTGATGTCAGCAATCACTACCATGGCGCTGGTGCTGATCCTTCTCTTCTATGAGAAATAAAACTTTAATTCTTTTCATCAGTATTTTTTAGAAAAATGTCCCTGCTTTACCTTATTTCTTTGATTTTTTTTTATCATAGAATTGTTAAGGCTGGAAAAGACCTTTAAGATTATCAAGTCTAGCTGCCAAAATAGTATCACCACTATGCTCACCATTAAACCATGTCCTCAGATACCAAATTCACATGTTTTTTTAACACTTCCAAGGATGGTCACTCCATCACTTCCCTGGGCAGTTGCTTCACAACTTATTCTGCCAAAATTTTTTTCTTAGAATGTAATCTCCTAGTGCAATATCTCACTCCTTTTCAATATTTCCTGCAGATAACAATATGTTTCTCCCCTTTTTGTCCACAAATGTTAGCAGATATTTAAGAGTTATCTTTATTTATAGTAACTCAGGTCTTGGGGATGAAACTTTCATTTCTCTTGAGCTGATCTCTCAATATTTCCCCATGAAGCTCCCACAGTATCTGGGAGCAGTGATGGTTATTGCACAGGGCCATTTCTTTCTCGAAGTATCAGACTCTGGCAACTTGCAATCGACAAAGTTTTGCTGACTTGCCATGAGGAGAGTGATTTGAAGACCAAGAGTATTTTAAAATTATCTGGTTGGATAAAAACAATTATTTAGCCCATCTTAAAAATCAAGCTCTTTAAATATATCTGTGTTTGACACAAAAGTGTACACTTTCTAAAGTTTGTAACTTGGCTTCTGTACACAGTCATTTCAGGAAAACTCAATTAATTAAACATTACTGAAAAGGTCCTTAAAATAATTTCAGCTGAAACAAACTCATTTTTCTTACAGAGAAATGTTAAAAGAATATTCTTTTTTCTTTGTCAAGCTCTGATACTTACTGACCTTCAGGTGAGTGTGAAGTTGACTGCAGTTATCACTGCAGTCTTGTCCTAAAGTTAAAGCTCCCAGAATTTAAAAGAACCCAAGTGATATGGAATAAGCAAATACATTTTGTGCTCTAATTATAAACACACACTGATTAGAACCCCTAGGCAAAATCAAAGACTGATTTCTTCCCTAGTATTTAAAGTGTAGTATGATGAAAAATATTCTAATACACAGTAAAAAATAATTATAAAAATATACCTTAGAAGCTTTAGCAAAGACAGTGAAACTATTCCCCACATTGCAAGAAAATGCACAAGGAACTTCTACAGTCCAGAGAATGTTGCAAAGCGACTTAAGTGAAATTCTTGCCTTACACAGCAGTCTTTCATGGCATGCTATAGCTAGTAATCTACCCAGGATCAGAGCCAAAGAGGGATTAACCCATCAGAGAAAGACATTCTATTTTCGGCAACAGGCATAAATGCCTAGTGACTGAACACACTGAGCTTTGTGCAATATGCCACTGCAGCTTGCTGCTTGGTGGAAAAGGGTACTATAATTTATCTTAAGCTCATAATACTGTGTTGATGTATCTCACCTGTTAAATTCATGTTAGCACAGTAAACTGGTAAATCAGATACACCTTCCAAAATCCTTCGTTGGTGGTTCTTGCAGTTTAGAAAACACAGCTACATCTTAACAACAGAATCAGATTTTTCCTACCATCTCATAAGGTCCCTACATGTAGAAGGGAGTTGGCCAGCTGATCAATTTTTTTTTCCTTTATTAAACTGGCTGTTGAACCATTTATTGCAATTGACCTTAGTCCCCAGAGAAATACACTTTAGTCCTTGTACTAGAATACATTCATCTGATACAGGGATTGGAAATATTTCTGTGTAAGGGACAGTGTGTACTCTTTTGAGCTATTATCCATGTCTTCACAGGTCACAACATGTGTCCATGTGCTGTAAGACTGTAGTTATTTCCCTGGAATATTCCACATCTGGCTATGACAAGGTGTCTGACATAACACTACAGTGGTTCAAAAAGCTACTCAACAATTGAAAGAAATGCTCATAGTTGGGTGGGAAATATTACAGGTCTAATATTTTAGCTATCTTATCATAGAAGGATTTCCGATCAGCATTTCCCAGATGACAGGCCAAGGAATATAACTAATAGATCCAAAAGTCATCTTGAGAATAAAGTACTTCATGTTAGTTTGTATAATGTACATTAATGCTTTTTAATTTATTCTGTTAGTTCTTTGCCATTATTGATTTTAAAGCACAATGAAGAGTTTTCTCTGGAATTGATGGGTCAGTGAAGATCTCTGTCTAATGTAGGTTTCATGAAAGGAGCTCACAATTTAAATAAGCCAAGAACCTATCCTTTATCTAGCTTTGTTCATCATTAAAATGTTTTGAAAATAATATACATGCATTTTCATATACTTTAAAGTAATATTTCACAAATTAGATGCATTTTCTCATTTTCTGCAGCAGAAGAATGATTAGCTATTTCCTATTCTGCTATATTTTAATAAATGATTTTGTGATATGGTCTTATTTAAGGCACATCAATTGATCTCTTTTTGGAACACCCAGTTATTTACCTCCATTTGTCCAATGCTCATAACTCTTCACAAATATTATTCATATTCATTTTTATTACTGTAGAAGCTGATATTTCTGTCAGATAAATAAGTATCAGAATTCTGCACTAATTTGGATTCCTAATTTCAAGTCCTTCTTCAAAGAAATTGTAATTCTGTGCATCTATATACATGTATGTTTTGCTTTTAATTTTAACTTTAAATGTTCAGCCTTTCTAATTAAGTGACCAGCAACACAATTCACATCTTCAGAAATTAATGATAGCGTGTTGAAAGCGAGTCTAAATTTACACTACACAGACAGACTTGAGGGCAAAATCCAGTTCCCTAGAGTGACTGTCCATTTTTTTACTTGTTTTATGCTTACCCATTCCCCTATATATCTCACAATTCTCCTACAAATGGAACAGTTATCCCCGAGATAGCAAACTAATTCAGCCACAGTACAGATCTACCTGGTGCCCTGAAGTAGGCATGGCTGAGGGGGAAATGGTGTGTGATCATGTCATTTTAGATCAGAACTCCATGGGTTACAAAACTAGAAGGGCCCATCTTGATCATCTAGTCTGACAACATTTATAGGAACAGGCCATGGGAGCAGCTCAGAATGAAATCTGCTTTCATAATGCGTGAGTACAGAGGAACAGAATTAAAAATGTGTAAGCAACTTTCATTCTGACAGTCCACAATTTTGAATGCCTCTTTTTGCAGGGTAGATCTTTCTCAAGAGAGGAAAAATGGTGCAACTGTTTCATGTTTAATTCCTGGTTGCTGTTTTTTCCAAAGTAATCATAAATTCCATCTGAATAATCTATAAATATCCTCCTGATTCAATTTCCTTCCCTCTGGGGTACGTAAAGCACTGGCTTTGGAGAGTGCCAGTGAAGTGACCATGTTGTCTCACTGTCCTAGGTGCCAAGGAGGGGAGGCTATGGAAGCATTGCCACCAGAGATTAAGGTATGTCATTTGTGGGGCAGACAGGGAGGTTGCAGGGTGAGACAGAGGGCTGTGATTACAGCTGGGAAAGAGGGAGCTGGGATAGAAGCAGAAAGGGAGGTTTATTACGCTTTATTCTCTTCATGTGGTGGTTACTGTGCTCTCATGTCATGGCATGTGTTCCTTGGAACAAAACTCTCTTCCACAACTATTTTTTTACTTTGTTTACTTACAGACTAAATACTGTTTCTAAGGCACTTACGCATTTTAGTGGCAAACACCAAGGCCACTATATTAATTACCAGGGCAAGTCTCAGCCTCACCTAAGGAGGTGTCTGATAGAATGCTTCCCTGTTGATTGTAAATAAAGAGAACTAAAACTTGGCAATCTCTCCCTATGTATTAAATACCAAGACTGTGTGTCAGTGTCTGGTCAGAATAGGGTAGATTGAGCACTAGGCAAAGAGCAGAAGGAATCCCCACTGCTCTCTGCAGCAGCGGGACCAGTAAGTACCCTGGGGTTCCTTCAACAGAAGGCAACAGTTTGGGAGCAGAGGAAGCAGCAGAGTACCCGCCTCTGCTGCCTTCCCACACCACATCTGCCCTCTGTGCCCAAGGTGCCAGCTGTGTCACACAACGTGTGTACTCAGCCCCAGGCTTGCTCAGCCAGACAGCTCTCACCCTGCATGCCTAAGGACACTAGTTTTACCTCTAAGTGCCTGATTTCCTATGAATTTGTACATAGAAAGTATCATAACAATCATCAAAGCTTGCAATTGTGGGCCAAATTCTGCTTTCAGGCATACTTGAGTAAAGGTGGAATTGAATAGTTTGAAATTTTTCGGATCTGAGAGAGCGCATAATCTATTTCCCTCATCCAAATATTTCATCTTTTAATCCAATCAGCCAAGAAGCTTGATCTCAGCTATGCAGATTTGATTTGCAAGATCAAATGGAAATGGCCAGCATAAAGCCTTGCAGTATACTTTACCCACAGTCATCATGAGTTAATGCTGTGCAAGTAACAGTGTTGTGTTTGGGGGATGGGTTAAAGCCCTGCCTGAATGTTTCTTATCTAAGAAGGGAAGAGATCTTTCTTATTCCTGCTATTAGTCTGACAGCAGTGCTGGAGGGACCAATTCAAATTTAAGAGCTAAATTTAATCTGAAATTATCAATACCCTGGAACTTGCCATGTCCCAAAAGATTAGGCCAAATAACAGCACCACATATTCTGAGCTCATGTTGAAAACTGTGTAGTCAGTATTAGGGAGAGCATATCTCCTCTTCCTCAACCATTTCCAGTGGATAAACCCATGCTGATGAATTTGATATTCAGTGTTCAGAGAATGGTTAGCAACATAGAGAAAAACCTTTGGAGCGAAGGAAAAAATATATTTCATGTATCTGCCATAGGAGAAAACATTTATTTTTTTCATCCAAATGGGTAATGCCTTTACCATCAGTAAGTGAATTTTTAAAGCTAGTATTTGTTGCAGAAGTACAAATCCTTTAATGGCACACTGTGAATGAAACTGTGTCCTACAAGCTTAGGGGGCCATCCATGCACACACAGATTCTTTTAAGGTCAGAATTTTAGGTGTTTTCCAATCATCATCCTAGCACACATCTAAAAGTGACTGTGTCACTGGTGCTGGCAGCTTGTCTTAGTTCAATACACAAAACTTAGCTTTGGGTTCTGAGCAATGTGACAAGCAGTTTAGATGAAGCTTTTTTTAGTTGTTTTTTTTCCATATTATATCGTAGTTTTCTGTGATCCTTGATTCTTCCTGTATGCTGGTATAGAGTGACTGAATTACGTAGTGAGGGGCTGATTTTTTCTGGTATTATCTGGAAGTTAAGCTACTATGTACAGAACCAGCAGACCTTGAGAGAATCGTACATCATGAGCTATTACAGACTCATAACCTATTATTTCTTTTCTTACTCAGTAGAAATGTGGACCAGAAACTGTGGCCCAGGCGATGGCCCAGATAAAGCAAAACTAGCATCACTATTATTTAAAGGCAGGTTTTGGTGAAAAGGGATAGTTTTAATCAAGAACTACGTACATTCTGTTTTTCTAAATCAGCCATAGACATATAATCTTACCGTGTTAAAATCAAAGATTTGACTGAGAGTGAAAGAAGTATGCAACCTCGACTGAGATAAATGAAAATATACTCCATTGAATTCAATTGAGCTTCAGCACTTTCAGAATATTGGAAACATTTAAAGAATTTCAGAGTTGGAGTGCATATATTCACCTTTCCAAAAGATGTATAAATGAAACTATACATGCCAAGTATCTGCATATATCTCTAGCCTCCAAGTAGTCTAACTCTACATTGAAGGCAAACCACAGAAAAAAATCTGGATATACTCACAGTGTAAATACCTAAAAGGCATAATTTATATTTTTTTAAAGCTATGTCGAGATAAACACAACTTTCTAATTTCCAGCTGTATTGAAAGAAACATGAAAAGAAGGTTGAATGTGTGTACAGAAAATTGAGACCCAAACTTGTTTTCAGCTTCACTCCCTACTTAACCTCCAGTTGCTGTACCAACTGCAGCAGCAACTGCTTGGCTTGGAGCCCTCTTTTGCCTCTCTTTGTTTTGATATGACTGACATGGCATTATGTTAAAAGTTCTTTCTCTTTGAATAACTGGTTTGGAGATTGTGTAGAAGTTTTTAAAGATTCCCTAAAAAAAAATAGAGGGAAAACCTGAAGGTAAAAACCACCCGTTGTCTGTAGCACAAGTTGTATCTTCCCCTGGCACCCCCAAAAAATCCCACATTTTCTTTGAGACAGTTGCCTCAGTACATACAAGCTTGTTTAGGCTTGTTTATATGAAGGATGTCCAGCTCTGAAGATTGTCACACATCAAATATGGGAGCCATTTATGTGTTCTACTGAGCAACAAAAACCCATTGTCTGCTCTGCTTTGTAACTCACATTACCACCAGAGCACCCAGTGATAAATGTCCAGCAAGAGCTAAGCTCTCCTTTCTAATTTAGAAACAAACAAGCCCTTCCACTCCAAGCTGTTACTTTGCTATCCCACTATCAGTCTGAGAGCACACAACAGCCAGTAAGCAGAGCATCCATTTACCAGCCCCTTCTTCTTCCATCAAAAGTCAATACCAGAACTGCCTTAGTATGCAATATCACAGCAAAATTTGATCTGGTTCTAGCCAGCTGCTGATACCTAAAAAACAACACTGCAAGGCTTTTTACTTTTGCAGGAAATATAAGAGCAAACAAGTACAGCAGTAGGAGAGCAATGTGACCTTCTTCTGCAGCATCTCAAGAAATCCTGACAGCAGTGTAAATCCAAACTGTCTTCCTGCTGAACAGTTGTGCAGGATACTCTGCCTTTCTGATTCATGGCTGATCTCTGAGTTTTCATCAGTGTACCATCCTGTACTTGGTCTTGTGTATTGGTAATAATCATCCATCTTCCTAATCTGACCCAACACCCATACCATATACTTCTGTAAATCTGTATTTCTATATCATGTAATGCACAACTGCTCAGAGGTTTGGTTTATCCCTCAATTAAGCAAAGTTCACCAGCTAACACAGAGAGTGCTCAACTAGTATTCAGTTGGCTGACAGAGACACAGTATGCCATATAAATAACCTGACAAAATGATCAAATATCATTCTGTTACTGGCAATGGCAAAAAGCACCCTACCAAACCAAATACAGCCAGGATCTCATTGTAAATGTATTTCAGCCATTTAAGTGGGAGGCAAGCAAGTGAATTCCTTTTTTAAAGCAAAAATCACGATGTCATAGTGATACTTAGTGATTTTTCAGAGTCAGCAAAGGAACTCTAGTCCTTAGGACTCTCAGGTATACCAAGGAAATATGCAAGCACAAACATAAAGATTTAAGAAAGCTTTAACTAGCACATTAATCAGTATTTTGCACACAGGAAAGTTTTCCATTGAGCATTTAAATACAGGGATTTAGTTCCCTAAATATAAACAGCTGCTACTGAAAAACTGGGTTAATAAAAATATGTCTGGAAAAGTACTTGAAATCCAAGTATCTTTTCTTGCAGTCTGTCATGTGCCACTCAGTGCTCTTAGCCCAACACAAAACTGGAAGTCTGTTTCCCTGAAAAATGCAGAGAGTCTGCTACAACTTTCATCTGTGTCTGCCAGAAAACTCTGACTGAGAGATTTAATGGCTGCCGGTTCCGCATATGTTTCTGTCAACGTGATCCTCAGCTCCAACTGTGTCTTACAGAGAAATGCTTGAACACATGAGAGCTACAGCTGAGCTGCACAATGACAAAGGCAAAGCTGACACAGTGATCTGGTTTTAGAACAGAGATAATATCTTAATTCCTTATCTAGAATATAAAACGTACTGCTTGAATAGGACACTGTGATTGGCAGCTGGATTGCCATCATGTATGCTTTTTATGTAAGGCAGTTAATAGATTTGATAAGGCTCTCTTAATTATTATCTGTTAATTTATTCTAAGGGCTATATTGCATGAATTTGCAAAATGAAATCTGGTCCAACTGGTTTTACTGTGTTGCTGGCTCACCTCCTCTACCTCTCAGCCAAAATTTCATTATTTTTCTCTATATGGAAACTTCTTATGTCATTAATAGTTAAGCAAACATTAAAGATTGCCTACAGTATTCTGTAAGACTTTAAGAAATATACACATTCCTTGTCTTCACTCGTTCCTTTCAAAGGCTTGGGTTTACAAACACAGAGCTCAGCAAAAGAGGTTTGATAGTTTAAGAAACCATTTTAAAAAAGAGCCATCAAATCTGAATCAAAATCAGACCAACTCAGCAGTTTGGGCTGAGAATTTGTTTTTATTTCAAATCAAAACCTGGTTCATAAACTCCCAGTAAATAAATCCAGCTGTCATGCCATTCTAATCTCCCTGCCTACTGATAATGAAAAGAGAAGCATCTTCTTGTGCAGAGCAGGTGTTAGAAAAAAAAGGAGCCAGTCTGAGCCCCAGGCCCAGTACATGGTTATGTCCCTGCTGGGTTAAGTTACCAAGAAATCCAAATCATTCAGTATGTGGGTGAAAGGAGGGAGAGGCCCATGCCTTTCTTTCTCCTTAGGCTCCTCATGAGACTAACACTGCCCCTCCTTTCTGAATAAGGTTATCAAAAAATCCATCTCAGAACAGCAACTAAGGGATATTCATGATGACAGCAGCTGCAAAGTTGTTAAAAATATACAAAATTTCATTGTGTGGGTGGAAAGAGTGCCCTTGCTGAACAGAAACAGAAATCCTAGTGCCCTGATGTTTTTGGCTACAGCTTGCTACATTTTGACACACAGTCTAGAAACCCCAATCCAAGTTGTGCTTGTTGTCCTAAAATCTTTTCAATGCAATGTTTAAAAATAAAGTCTGAAGCCACAATTATTTTCCCCTCTTGAACAAGGCTCTCATGTTCAGAGATGAGACAAGAGAAATGATTTCTCCACCTGCTATCAATACACCAGGCCAAGCTGCCTGGGGTAGCTAAAAAAAAGCATTCCATAACTCCACATGGATTTCAGTGGATTGCTTAGCAGAGCCAAGATTTGCAGCTTTCAGCTGCTCCTGTGGGTTTGTGAGGCAAAGTGCACAGAAAATGTCATGCCAACCATTCCTTCAGAGCAGATGGGGAGAGGCATATTTACTAATCATCACAAAACCTGTTATATATGTTTAAGTCCTTTTTATAAAAACAATTTTCTTTTCAGCCATTTATGGAACAGCGACTAAACTGAACCTCTGCTCAGAAGTATGTGACTACAATATCAGGGTTTTACTTTGACTCCAGGATCCAGTTGGACAATGGATGACAATGACCATAACATGCTCCCAAGTGACTCTGACTTCTAGCATTCTTTCTGACAGCTAAAATTTCCTAGTGCTTTATAGTTCTGTATTTCTGAATAGTAAATTACAACTGATGCAGAATCTGATATCTAAAAGAGGAAATTCTTTTGTTTAGCCTAGCTTATTTTTCCATAGTGATATAAGCTACTTACAGAAATGCACTCAAACCAAACTTAGAGATATGTCACGTATAACTATCATCACTCAAAGCTGTACTTTGCTTTCTAGCCATATATTCATGTCTGTAACCTAACCTTGAAAAACATGTGAGACCTTTGTCTTCTCCAAAAGCTTCTGAAAGCACCTAAAGATTTTTAAAAGAAGTCTCTTAAGACTCAAATCATATTTTCTACCACTGAAGGCAAAAAACACTTGAAAATGTGTGTACTTGACAGTCATTTTCCCTTGCTCCGAGCCAAAGGTAATGACTGTTAGATTTCTTGTGCGTGTAGTGAAGAAACAGTGAATAAATAGCTATGCACACTCCCAAAATCATTGCTGCTCTGCAATTTTCTCATCCATCATGAAGCTAATACACAAATGCCTCAAGGTATCCCCCGAAGGCAGCCCAGTGCTGTGGTTTCACAGCTGCCAGGCTGCTGGCTGCAGGAGGCAGTGCCACAGAGTGAGAGAGCTCTGTGGAACCTGGCTGTGTGGGCTCTCCTCTCCTTACTCAGTCGAGGCTTTGGATTCTGCTGGGGTTTTTACCCACCAAACCCCAGCATCCCTCTTGAATTTTCATCTTCCACTGAAATCACTGAAAGAGTTTGAGACAGCAACAGACTCTGGTCCCTGTGATTCAACCTGAGGTTCCACCCCAGGCAAAGACTCCTTGCTGCTACATTATTGTAATTTTTAATAATTACTAATAACAATATTATTAGCACATTGCAACTGGTCCATTTCATATTCTGCAATATATGCTCCACTGATCCTTTTTGCATTTCTCTAATTCCTGTGTTTGTCTCTAATTTGAGAAAATTTTCTACTGAATAAGTTTATAAGCATTACATCTTAGTCTTTTGTAAGCTGGACTGTATGCCTTCTATATTTCAGGTACTTTTATTTTCATTCATTTCTTGCATTACCTGCAATGTTTTCACTTTAAACAGCAAAATTTCTTGGTGTTTCTGAAAGGTTCATTTTAAAGCAATAAATAAAAATAGCTGAAGACACCATCTTGTGTCCTCAAGAAACAGTATCATTTGTTTACAGTTAAGAATCATGACAGCAGCTGCTTGTAGTCCAGGATTGCAGTGATTATTATGCCATGGTATCATAAGAATGTTTCCTCTACTTGTGTTACAGATATATTAGTGCTACAGTCAGAATTAAAATGTCTGCATGAAAACTGTGATGAATGAAATAGGTACTGACACCTAAGCCTTGACAACTAAAAAAATAGTGAGAGAAACTGTGATTGAAGCACTCAGAGAAATAATACATTTCTTATTTTAAAAAAGTCCCTGAAAAGCCAGAAGACACTTTGCCTCAGGAGAGGCAGAACTGCAAAAGTGTGGTTTCCTGTAGATTTGTAACCTTTATCCCAATCTCTCTCCTGCTGCTTACCTTATTATGATGATTACAGCTCCTTCTGTCTTCCTTTGAACCCTCCACTGGGGAAGAGACAGCATGAGCTGTGGCCTGTTACCAGCTGCATTTGCACTGATTGGCCATGGAGTTATTCTTAAAGAGAGAGTGAGTCTGGCAGTGAGAGCTCTTGTCTTCCCTCTGTTAACTTTCTCAAAACTTCTAGGATATTAATTGTCTCTGGGGTTTTCCTATCCTTTTTGAAATCATTCTGTAGGCTAAAAAGCTGTTAGGTGAGACATAGGTTCAGTAGATGGACATTCTGCTGCATAAACCATTGCCTTCAGGAAACCAGACTAAGAAATGTTACTTTTCTCTTGGCAAGACAGCTACAGCACTGTTGAACTGGAATGGTTCAGGATTTAAACTTTACAAAAATCATTTCTAGTAGTCACCTAGCATTTAGCTAGTCTATTTTGAACAATACAGAGATAAGTACTCCTGATTTATCTTATTCATATAAGCGGAGACAGAAAGTAACAGAACTTCAATAGGAATCTTATAGAAATGCCAATCTATTGTTTGAGCTTGATATCACAGGGTAAAATGAAGTTGAATAACATAGCCAGTGTCACCAGTAGAGCTGAAGACTTCTTACCTTCCATGAAAGAAATGAGAGTGATTCAGCTTCTTGTGATTTTCCAACAAGAACAAAGAGCATACACAAACTGGATGGGCTGGTGATAGAGTCAAGCATAATCAATAAGAACTATTTTAAAGGATGTGGCACATGTTGCTTCTCTGATACAGCTTGATATTCATCACTCCTGCAGCCAGAAAGAACTTCACTTCTGTTGTCAAAGCTGCATCATGCTCTAGAGCAAGAGACATCTATTTTAAGTCAGTCATGGCCCAGAAGAGGGCAAGGCTGTGCACAGACTTCTGAAAAGTAGCTTACACTGGTAAAGTTGAGGTATTTACCATTTCACTATCTTTCTTGCCTCAAAAGACAGCACAAATTTATTTCAATGCCAAAATTTGATCAAAAGTAGGAGGCAGTGATCTGGTACATGTAAGTAACTTAATATATTCAGGCTCAAAAGTAATTCTAGGAGCAGATCACCACACAGAGTGAAGTGACTTCTGCAAATGAGTGTTGAAACAGATGGAATCCAGAGGGCTACTAACCAAAGACAGACTGAAGCCAGGAAAGTATAAGACTTTGAAGAATGAGGAGACAGAAACTGGAGGAAGAAGCTGAAGTAGCAGGGAAGCGTGAAGAATAGTCTAAATGATTTCATTATTACTTTAGTACCAAGGACCTGGAGACAGAAAGAAGTGTAAATCTTACCATGTATCATGTAATGTACAGGAGACTGAGTTCTAGATAAGGGTGATGACAGGAATAGAGAGATCATAAATTGTGGGACATTATTGTTGATATTGGTTTGCATCACAAAATATCACATTGGAACCAGGTTTTACGTCTGTACATATGCATATATGTAAGGATAATTCTTAAAAGAGTAAATACAGATACTGCCCCAAGTCAAACTTTGTTAACCTAATTACATGACCTTTACAAGATGTACAGGCCATGAATACAAAAGCTGCACTTTCCCAATGTGTCATCTCAGCTTCCTGCAGTCTGCACTTTAAAGATGTCCTGAGCCAGAGGTTAGGCTGAGATGATTGTATTCAGTCTCAAGCAACTCCTGGCCACTCCTCCCAGACTGGTGTCACCAGTGAACTTGCTGAGGAGGGATCTGCACCTTCATCCAAGGCATTGATGAATAGATTAAACAATACTGTGTCATGACAGTTAGCATTTTACTGTTTAAATAAAAAGGGGTTTTTTTGGTCTAGAGAAAACTGCAGTTGAATGTTCTAAACTGGAAAAAACATTTATTAAAAAAAGAAAACATTTTCACATATTTATAATATTCCTTTTTACATCTAGAAATCACCTGCAGAAACTTAAAAATAAGAACAGCATAATAACATGGAATGCAAATAGATGTTGGGAGCATATTCTCCTGAGTGCATGGAATTCTTAGCTATAATGGAGAGAAAGAATATAGAAAAAACAAAACCAGTGACTTCTTAAGGCATGCCAAGAGACAGTTACAGCTATAAAACCAGATGGAGGGCAGAATTTGAGAGTCATTTGCTTTGAAAAGGAAATTCAAGTGTTGTAAATGGAAGGGGTCAATCAAGGATACGGTGACCATAAAGCACTAAATGTAATCCCAAGACTTCATCCCAGTTACAGCAAAGTCCAGAAAAATGCACAGGCATGAAACAATGAAGAATAAATAGAAAGCAATAACCAATGTTTTATGACTGACTTCACTGGACTCCATAATATAACTTTATTTTACTTTATGACAATGTCCCAAGCAATAAAAAAGATGAGTTGTCTCCTTCCTTCAATAAAAGCAATAGTGGGACTAGGTTGCATTAATGACTTCTTCATCTGACAACCCTAGAAGTCTACCCAAGAACAACAGAAAAAATTACTGAAAGATTTTTATTTTTAATTTTCAAAAACATAGGCTAATATGAGAACAAAAATCCAAATAATTAATTTTCTAGGTGCATTTAATTATTTAAGTTTATAGTGGTCATTTTTTTGCACCAACATGTGGACTGTTGGAGGCTTACAGCCTATACTACCAAGATGGTTACCTATACATTGCCATTCAGTGTCAGAGAAAGTATACAAGGAATGTGATTCAGCTAACATTTAAATGGCTCAGTCCCCAGCAGACCTTAGTTACACCACTTTACATAAATGAGCATAAGCAGATATGACAACGAAACTCCTGCTTTACCAGCTGCTAAGAAAAAATCTATTGTTAGGCAAAAGACTATCATAAGGCAGCATAAATCCATCTGTGTTGTTCTATTTATGTGGTACAAATGCAAAAGGAGTGGGGCACATCATCAAGTTTAATGTCTTTTCCTGTGGGAGGAGCTGCACCCCATTAACATGTGAGAACTACAGACCCTTAGCATAGATGTGGTATAAAAATGAAAGCGAGATTGAAGGGTGATTAAATGATGAGCAATGTACTTTTTTTACACCTCCTGAAATGCTATTTTCTCTTCAAGAAAGATGTTAGTAAAAATTTTAAATTTTGTCACTTCTTATTTAATCAGCATCAGCCTCATGGCTACTGAAAAAGGTCACAGTTCTTCTAGGCCCACCATTTTTTTGTAACTGACCATTCATAAAAGAAAGTCACTCAAACAGACTGTATTTCACTTATCTGCCAGATAACTTTCTCCTTCTGGTAGAAGTCATAGAAGGTTCACATTATTAGTATGTCTCTAACTTCTCTAGGAAAAGTAAATTGATTGTCAGAAGCAAAATGGAGCAGAAATAAGTTATCATAGTCCATACAGTTTGCTGCAAACTGAGTTTGAGCTCTGGGTTTTTCCCCTCTCATTGTGTTAAATACTAAGAGCAGAGAATGCTTAGTTAATCTGTTCTTCTGAACTAGTATGTCAAAACTGAAGTGATAGTGATACAGGAGCAAGAATTTGTATCCTCCTGATTCAGATGTTCCAAACTCTGACTTTTTTATGCCCTCCTCTTAAAATCACACGCACAGCCCTAGTTCCCACTTCTCTCCTACATTAAACTTCTGGCCCATCTCCAGAGCAGAGACTGCAGAGTAAGGAGGAATGAAGTGATCTCATTCAGGTAAACTCTTTTATGTGAGTTGAATTTAATGCTCACAGTGGATAGCCTTTCTAATAAAGGATGGTTCTGGGATATGAATCAACTTTCCCCAGGGAAGAACAAAAGATAGGAATGCAGCTGATGAGGAAATACTCTTTTTCTAGCCCACTTTTTCAATGGAGAAGTGTTGATTGTTTTTAAATTTCTTGATTCCCTGTCTGACAACCTCCAGGTTTCGCTGAAAAAAAGTGAATAGCACAACTTGAAATGGATGGAAACACTTAAAATGCTCTAAAAGTGCTAACTACTCTGAATGATGGAACAATATTAAGAGAACAAGAAAAAAGTAAAGTAATGATTCCATAGTTAGCCAAAAACGAAAGTGGTGCCTCTCATTCCAAAATAAAGAAGAATAAAAATGCTTTCTTATTTGCAATGCTTTTCCTTCCATTTGTGCAAGTGTTCTTTTGAATACTTATACAAGCAACAATTAAATCATAGTACTTTCAAAGTGTACCAATATAAATGCTAATTGCATTTATATGGTAAGTCAGAGCATAACAGTATCTTTGTTTAATCAACACAGTGCATTTGAACACTTCATTTATGGCAAACAATTTGAAAACTGTAAGTGATACAGACAGTATATTTCATTGATATCATATAACACAGGAATTCCAGTATTTCTATGTTCCTTCATGCAGAAAATTAAGGATTTAAACTCATCAGATTATGAATTCTAGCATATTATATCCTATCTCTCTGCAAAAGCTGTGCTTCAAGGCTGTTTGTAACTGCAGATCCAGATTTCAGCTCTCTCTCATTCTTCGGTTTCACATCATTTTGACTGCAGCCACATACAATTAGTGTTTATATCTGCACACCAACAAGTCATATAGAACAGAATAGAAATAATTGTGTTTCTCACTTTTTGAGCTGCTCTGCAATGGGCAAGAAGTTTTCCTTTTAGCAGCAGCCAAGTTGTTCCATGAGTGCAGTATAGCTCCAGCCCACCACACAGCCTCATGAGGCTTTCTAGGTTTTACCTCAGAAACTCACAAACTGAACCATTGATGGAGCTTTGCAAGAGAAAGGCAAGCAGCATATCTCTCTTTCTTGATAATTCCTGATTAATCTAATGTCTGTAAGCAGTAGTGAGGTGCCTATCCAACCTCAACATCTTCACTTCATTTGTTAACAAGGTGTTCAAATCCTGTGACACAGTTTGCTAGAGTTTTGTCATTGATACCTTACTAAAGATCAAGTAGAATTCCCACAGCACTTAGTCAAATGCTTTTACAAGTACAAGTTTTTACAGTTTTACCTGGTCCAGAGTGCATGTTGACAAGCACAGAGGAAGAGCAGTCTCTGTGTAATACTTTTGATGAACACTGCACACACACCACTTGACAGGTCCTTAGATGATGTCATTTTCAGTGCTAGAAGCAAATTAAATCTTGTCCATGAGTTCTCACTATTTAGAGATTATCACTGATTGTTAATGAGATGAGCATGCATTCCCTCACTGTCATCATTCCCTCAGCACAACACTGTGCTGTTAGGAGCCCTTGCATGGCATTCCATGTTCAGACATCAGATGTCTCTGGGCAGTTTACCTAGAGAGAAAGTATCACGTTAAAAGATCAGAGTGCTAAGTACTGGGAACAATTTAAGTGCAAATGTCATATCTAATAGTTCTTAAACAGTCAGTTTGAGCTTTAAAAATGCAGCAAGATACATATCCTCCTGTACTGTTTTGGCTCTGACACTGCATAAGCAAGGTCATTTCAGGTGATCTATATATAGAGAAAGATCTTAGTCTCTTGAATACTGTACTGGAAGAGCCCTGCATAATTGACTGCTACAGGGAGTGGATCCAGCTCATTATTTGAATTACACATCCATCTGTTTCAGTCAGGATGGTTTACAAAGAGCTTGCAAGAGATAGTTGAAATTGTCAAATAGCACATAAGATAATTTTATACTATAGAAGAAGTTTAATATGCACTTACTTTTGTGAATCAGCAATTTTAAAGGAGAGTGGGAAAAAAGTTTATTCTGTAATCCAGGGATTTTAAGGGGCTTATACCATCCTCTTTTTGTCCCTGGACTATTCATTATTCTGAGCCAGGATTTTAATTATTACTTGCCCCTTTGCTTTCTAATTAATTTACTATATTCAGTTTAACCTGTCAAGTCATTTTTCAGTATTAAATATTAAAAGAGTGTTTTAAAATCATAATTTACATTAAAATATATTTAAAAGGTACGTCTTTTGCTCATACATTTTTCTAAAATATTGTGGAAGAGAAGAATGAAAATATTTTGCGCTATAGACTCGTGTTACATTTTATCAGCATTCAATTTCATCATGTTTTGGCTACTGAGAGATTAGGCAGTTTTGCACTATGTGATTTTATGCAATCTGTTATTATGGCTCACATATAGAAATACTATCCATTTACTGTCTTCTTTTCCTTGCTCTTTGTATTAGCTGCTCTAAGCTGCGGCCTCTGCTGTGGCTGATGCTGAGATGCAATCCACTGTGCCTTGCTTCAGGTCTTTTACAAAATCACAACCTGATTTTCATAATCTTGACTGTCTTCTGATCTCAGCGAGAATCATTAGTGCAATTTGCTTTCTGCTTTATTTTGTATTGTGTACATATCATGTTTCAAACCTCTGATTCCCTCAAGTTCCTGATATATAAATAGATTGCTTTTATGATTTTTAGTCAAGATGCTAAATGGCATTCAGAATGTTGAAAGGTTTATTGCTTTGAAAACTTACATTTTCCACATGGTCTGGGAAAGTACCTCAACTTCCACACATACATTGTGTCATAGAAAGAGTAACTGGAATAAAATGGAAGTTGGGTAAATATTTTCAGATAAGCTTTTAGAATTACAGGAAGAAGCTGATAAAGCCAGAATAGTCCATATACTCTTCATGTATTTTCAAATCAAACAGAGTTTATTCTTAGCCTTATAAGGCTGTTCTTCATACGTGAAACTGTAATTTATTACGTGTTCTCCCAGTTCTGCTTCTGCTATAACTTTTGCTTATGTTTGATGTGGTGTTTAGTTTGAGTACAATGTGGTACAATGTGATAGAATTTATCCTCCAATCCGTGTCATTAGAAAATGTGTCTTAAAAGAGATCAAGAGGATACTTCTCCTTCTAAATACCACTAAACCCGTACTTCTGCACCTGGCCTTGTTGTTTTACTTACAAAAAAGCCAAATTTCCCCAGACCTACTTCAGGCTACTCTTACTTAGGGATACTTTTGCATCTTTTAGATAATAGATGAGGTGGGAATTACCCAGTAAATATGCACTTGTGTCATCTATTATTAAAATTCACAGACACACCAGTTTATTTCTATCCAGAAGAATGGATTGAGAACAGACATTTCTCTTTTTTTAACCAAAGAAAATATGTCAACCCTAACCTACCAAATATGCCTGTCTTATCTTCATTCTTTGGCCTTCTAGGAGCCTGTTAGCTCAATTAATTAAGTATAGCAACCTTGTTATTCACACAGAGATAAAGTGAAAGGACAGTCATTTATGATACCCCCCTCACAGTATTTTTGTCTGGTTAACAATTAAACATAAATATTATGAATCCTGGTCTACAGTTTCAAAATTTCAATGAACGAATTACAACAGATAACATTTCCACCCCACAGAGATGTTTTCCCAATAGAAAGGTGAATATTTTTCAGATGGGGCTATCATTACCTTTTTGATTGCCCTCCTTCAATCACATGTTGTCATCAGACCAGGTCCCTTACACATCTGCAAAGCCTTTTCCACAGTTCAGAGGAGACAGGACAACTTGCAATTTCAGATGAGCTCATATTCTTCAAATGTCTCCCACTTAATTTTTAATGACTATCAAGAGAGCAAAATAACTCAGTCTACTGGTCTGCCCACGCCTTCATTCACACATTCCTTTGTTTTTTATTTTTTGGTGGTTTTTTTGCCAATTATTTACATAACTTGTTTGAATAAGCAATGTCTTAAAACAAGCCTGTGAAATGGCTCTCAGAGAGCCAATGTTGTCATTCAGCAGGCCAGTGTTCTGGGCCATAAGTCCACTGCCCCCAAGAAACTGCAAGGTTAGACCAACCATAAGCCTTTTCTCAGCAGAAGGCAGGTTTCCAGATTGACAATGGACTGCAGTTGACAATGCCTAGTCTTCCAGCTGTGCTGAAGGACAAAAAATGCTCATGTGAATCCCTCATCTTTTAAATTAAACTGAAATGAGACAAAAATATAAATAACTGCACTCAGGGGAACCAGGCTTCAGATGGATCAGCCTTGATTTTAATCATTAAAAAGTCACACCTGTGCAGCCTATTCTGCATGGTGGATTTGGGAAAATGTAAAAAGACTGGAGGAGTTCACACAGTGTATAACTGATGCCCATTTTTTCTTATCATTATGAAGGAAAACTGCTACTTCATGAAGAGTCTGAATCAGAACAACATTTCTGAGTGCAACGTTTCTGTCTATATTGATTAGGTTCTATACTAAGCTAAGCTGTTCTGATTCATTTGTAAATGGCACATTATATAGTGCAAATGTCAGATGGTCATTCTTAGGAATACAGATATTATGCAATATCTGAGACAGGAGCTGTCAACAAAATTTCTCAAGAAGTGTCATTCCCCGAGAATTCAAGGAAGAGGTAAGAACATTCAATATATAATTCTATTTCTCTTCAAATATAATTTCAGACACTGGTGATAGAGAAGAAAAATCAACTCTTCTGAGTAATATTTAGGATTCTGAGAAATGCATATCTAAAGGCAAGACAGTTTTCAAGCTTTTAGTTTTCAGATTGAACACTGGAAAAGAAGTTTTTGCAAAGAAGCAATTCCTCTAAATATAGTATTACTGAAAATATCAATTGAACAAAATTGAAAATTAAACATATTGTAGACTTTAGTTCCTACTAAGCTTAATAAAACTGGACAAATAAATATCCAAAGTCATAGGCTGCAGCATGGAAAAGTATTTAACCATACTCCTTTAGGAAAGTATTCAGATCCAGGCTGTCATTTAAGTATTTGTTCAGTTTAAGGTACAGCATAGTCTGGTGATTTTCCTTAAGAATTTTGACATATTATTTTCAAAGACTGACATTATCTCGGTTGTTTTTCATTGGGACACTTGAGACACTTCAATGGCAGAGCACAAGACATCTGAATGGTGTTTGGAATATGTGTCTAACACCAGTTGCATGAAAAGGTTCCACTGGCTCCTCCAGGCTGTTCAGCACGGCAGCAGAACTACTTCTGCCTTTTGTCCCTGAAACCTTGCATTCAGGCTCCACATCTGTTCATTTGAAATGGGGAGTCAAATTCAATCCAGCATGGAAGTCAGCCTGCTCATTCCTCTCACACTTCTGGGTACAGACTATTTAGGCTGCTAATCCAATAAAATAGTTCAAATACAATGCAAGAAAAGTATATTTTTTCTAAATTCCTTATTCAAAAGAAAATCTTTACCAATTTAACAGGGGGAAAAAAGAAAGGAATGTACATATTTCAGACCGCTTTATAGTATGGAAAACGTCAGCTCATAATATCACATGATTGTGTATTATTCTATATGCCATAGGATTTCTATATATCAGGACCTTTAAAGCAGACACTCAGTATTCCATGGAATTGGCCAGTTTGGAAATAAAACATTCACTCTGAAATGCTCTGAAGAGACACTTGAAATTCAAGGGGAACACTACCCCTATTAAAAGCCCTGAGCAGCTCAAAAACTAGGCTTAAAACCACTACAGTATTCCATAGTCCTGCACTGTGTGCTGTGAACATCCCTCAGTAATTCAAATGGGACTGGATGTATCCATACAGTTCCACAAGACAACTCTATTAAGTTACTGATGCTTCTGGACTTATTCAGATCCTGTGTTTGACTGGAACAACAATGTCGTGTATATCAACCCTATTGCAAAAGAGAAGATAACCTAGGTTGTTGGAGTTCTTCTCTGACAGCTCCCTTAGGAAATAATACAAAAGTATTTATTATTTATATACAAGCCAGCATGTCAACACATTTTTAGATAAATCTCTTTACATTTTTCTGTTTAGCAATGGAAACTACAGAATAAATTATATATGACAATTGAGGCTATTCTAAGAAACTTGGTATTGCACAACTGACAATTACAAATTAGATGCAAAATGCTGCATGGAATTGATATTTCTTGGTATGCTGTTCCTGTTCCTAACTATTTTGTTCCACTATCTGTATTAAATTAAGACTAAATCTACTCAACACAGCCTTCTGTAGCCTGATACTATCTGTCCACTTTGTGCACTTTCAGATGTCCTGAGGTGGTATGCCAGATGTTAGGAAGGTTGTATTTTACTTCAAAACCCCCAGGTATAGAGCAAACATATTTTGCTATGCATACCATCTGGTACCTGTTTTTTTTTACCAGAGAATACAGTATGTTTAATCATTAAATCAAATCCTCTAGTAGTTAAATCAAATTAATTCATACAGATATGTTCATTTTCCTCCTGTTGTTTTTCTGATCAAAGGAGTCTGGTTACTTTATGTGACAGCAAAAGAAGTCATTGGACCAAATTCTTTTCTTAGATACACACACATAACCAACAGGAAGTTGGCAGATTTGTAAATGTAAATGCTCACAGGATGATCAGATGAACAATAACTATGTTTAATAAAAGTATCTTACATACATGGCAAAGCACTGTCTTCTATTTTTTCTATTCTGATCCTCATTATTTAATTGGTAAATCAAAATTAACTTAGTATTAGTTTTAAAGATATGCATCAATGTTCTTCGACTTATTTTTTCTTGCAATATGGGTCTGAAAACATTTCTGATGCTGGTCAAAATTCAAATAATGAAACTTTTATCTAGTTCTCTGATAGCTTCAATAAACAAAGATTTTTTTTCAAAAAACAAATCATTTTTAGAACTGTTGCTTCATAATGTGTTTGGCCGATTCTTCACTGGTTTCTGCCCTTTTTTATTGCAATTAATGATAGAAAAAAACAGGTAATTACATATGTAGGTTGGTTTTTGTTAAAAAAAACTTTTAAAGCACTTTCACAAAATTCTTTTGGTACAGAGATTTGGTACAGAGAGATGTTTACCTCTCAGCTCAAGAAATAATATTTCCACAGGACTCTTTTCCTCCTCTGGCCTGAGATGCTCGTGTCATAAAGGTGTTAATCACTGTCAATTAGTTAGCAGCTTTCATCACATTTTAGATTTGCTACATTCTGTGGTTATTTTATGAGCAAGCCCACCTTATTAGAAAGACCCATCATGTTCTCATACCATCCATGTTCCTTTCCCAAGCAGACAGTAGTTGCTAAAAAAAAAGAAATTGCACAGTTGAAAGAACCTGACTTAAACAGCGGTATTAAATGGGATATAGTGATTGAGCAACCACAATACAGGTAAGAATGATGGGGAACAAATTAGTGTGATTGCACAGACTAAATGTAATCATTGTGGTTACCAAATATTACTGGAAGATACTCTGTCAGGACAGCAGTCTGCTATAAATTTGCACATTTGTTTCACACAGACAAGCCAGAAATATTTGCTTCATGGGTAGGGAGTGCAAATGTAGCAGCACTGATCATACACCTGTCTTTGTGTGCAATAGCCACTAAATTACCAAGAAATTGCAAAAGGTGGTCAGTATTTTACATTGTCTTTGTAAGTCTCAAGCAATAATAGCAAAGCATGTCATTGAAATTAACCTTGCATGAAGGCACTGTTCAACAGTCTTAGTTAAGTGGAAGAATAAATTAGAACAGATTAGGTACAAAGTTTTAATTTTCAAAGGCAAATTGCTAAATTAAGCAAACTGGACAAAGGAATTACTTATGTTGAGGAGGTTTTTTTTGCCAGTAGAAAAAAGGCTGAAATTTCTTTTAAGCAGATTTGCAAAAAGTACCTAGAATTTGCTTCCCAAGCAAATAGAAAAAACTTTTAAGGAAATATTCTGTATTCAATTGAATAGTCACCTTGAAAAATGAAAACTGATTTTCACACTTATTTAATAAAAAATTTTATTGTGGTTTTCTCAATAAATCGGTACAAATTTATATGTGTACACTTTTTTTTGTGTGTGCATGGAAATAAAGACAGCAAGCTTAAAATTAAAATCCATTCCTCACTAAAATGAAAACACTAATTGGTGGTTAGAAAAAGTGGACCTGCAAAGCTGGTAAATGGTAGTCCATACAAATAATTTTGCAGAAGCTAGAGGGCTGCAATTAGATGCATATCTCACTTTTCCCCTTGATATCACATTCTCATCAGGTGTCACCACACTACATACGGAGAATATTTTTGGAATTCCCAGTTCTTTCACCTTCAAGATTTTTGCATAATGAGATTCACTTTTATTCATCTTGTTTTGCTCAGAAAAGCTGATGAATTACCCATCACTTTCTTATAAGCATCCTTGGATTGGATTCAAGCCAATTAATGAACAGAAATTCTAAATGTTTCTTCTTGTCCAGAGATTTAGATGGTGGTCAGACCCTCCTGACATAAAACTGGCCTGCATCTGACTGAGTTCTTGGTCCTAAATCATAGCACCTTCAACAGCACCAAAGGCTGACTCCATGCACAAGTGCCATAGCAAGTATGAAAAATTTCATCATGCATGAAAATGATGCATGAAAATGTTGCATGATTTTCAGGAAATTATAATTTCCTACACAATCCAAAGTTTCTGTTAGTATTTTAGGTGCTGATAGCAGGACTTTCAGGTGCTGTCAGATTTTGAACTGTTTGCAATCCCTGGCCTGGAGTGAGCAGACAATCCTCTACTGTGGCTAATCCTGCACTGGAAGTGCTGCCTGTCTCTCTGCCTTGCCCTTTCATGGATTTACAGGCTTAATTCCCAGATCTTGCTTTATTTTTCTGGGATATTTGTAGAGTCATAAACACCTCTGTAGGCATAGCAGATGAAGCTGAAAGTGGAGAGAACTGAAGCTATTTTGCTTTCTGTTTACTTCGTTTTGTGCAGCACTGTAAGACAGAGGGTGAGAGAAAGATGTGTGAAATCTATTTAACTACAGGTTCTTACCTGGAATAGACTCACTGAAAGCAAGAATTTTTAATAGAACTGTTTAACTTGCTAAACCACATTAAGAAAGTTTTTGGACCAATTAGCTAAAAAATCTCTCTCAAACAGCTTTAGCTGCCTAGAAATACCAAAGGTAGTCTTTTGGCCTTTATGCTTTATTATAGGAATGCCAGGTAGGAGAATACTTTGAATTACATTGATTGGTTTTAGTGAGGAATGGTTTAGCAATGGTGTGATTTAGTGATGGGACTCATATAAGAGCTATAAAGGTGAATGATAATGAACCTGGCAAAGCTGAGTTACTTAATGACTTGGATGTGATATGTATGACATATGACTTATGTATGATATATCAGTTAACAGATTCAAACAGATGCTTGGATAGCTTCCTAGTAATTAGGAACAAGGGTTCACCAACTACTGAGGACAGAGCATTACAAACCAGTAAGATGCTGATTTTTAATTACTAGGCCTTCGGTTTTCCTCTAAGTTTTATTCTAGACTCTGGCAATTATTTTCCAGATATTGTGTAACTTATCTTTGCCACATTTTTTTCCAACCTGGCAGCCACAGACTGCTATATGCACATAAGATATCAAAAGATAGTACTCGAACAAAAGCTGTATTTAAAGAAATAAGAAACCTCACACATTCAAGGAAGAAAACAAAATGAATAAGCCATAGAGAAGCAACTAAAAGCTACTACAATAAAACATTCCATTTAAGATTATTGTTATTTTTGTGATGTAACATGCAACACATTTTTCATAGAACTGCTGTTGAGGCCTCTTGTTTTACCATGGCCACATAATAACAGAATAAAAAGGATTTCATTTCACGATTTTCCCTTTTATAACAGTGTAGTCCTACCAAAATCTAAAGGCTCATGGAAAACCCACAGATCACAGAGGACAGAGTCCCCAAATTGCCCACAGTGGAATATAACAAAAACCTGTGTTCATTTAAACTGTGGCCATTGAACCTTGGTAGGATTGCACTCAGCAGACATTAACAGGGTGGTGTGAGAGGATGGCCAGCATTATTATATCATTATATCATTATATCATTATATATCATATTATTATATCTGAGCATAGCTGTGCAGCTGCAGCATGGAAACACTCCCAGAGAGCAAGTGAGTGATAGCAAAGCGTAGAGGGACTAGATGACTCACAGAGATGAATAGATTTCCTCAAAGTAGTCAGGTCCAAGGAGTAACTAAACAAGTACAACTATTAAATTCAACATGTGTGGCTGCACAAAATAACCCTTAAATAAAGGTGACTGGATTTTCTCTCACTGTGATAAGAAGACATTCTGCTGTGCCGTGGGGCTGAGCCACTCACTTTTCTTAGCAAGTGTTTCTGTCATTAGCTTTTAAAGTCACCTGAATGAAGTCAAAACAAGCCTATGGCTAAGCAGCTGTCGAAGAACAGTGCACATGGAAGGCCTAGGATGTCTGTGCAATGAACAGGACTTTTTATGATGTTTCCTTTTGCAAGGATTGAAAGGACAAGTTAAACACAGATGGAGTCAATGCAACCTCAGACCTCTACTATACACATACATATATATAAGTATTTTGAATCACATGTGAGTTTCATGCTGAACTAGCAAATTGACCAAAAATGTGAACAGAATAAAATAAATGTTGAAAGCTTTGTTACTCATTTTGAGGTGTCAAACAATTCTACAGTTCATATTGATGTGAAGCTGTAACAATTGCACAAGTAGAATAACCTGCATTAATTTTTATGACATCACATAGTTGTAAAAACAGTGCTAGATTTGGTTCTCTGTTGAACATGTGAATGGTGAAAATGTGATTTTACACAGTCTACTAATCTCAGTGAAGTTATCCCCTCTGTTCATGGGTGGCAAGTGCCCAGGCCACAGTGGACAATCAACCTACACTGCAAATACATCTGCACATTTTTTGTCATTTAGCTGTTTATGCCCCTGTATTTTCCACGTCTGTTGCACTTACTGCAATGCCTTTGGAAGAGGGCAGGCAAGGAGCTGCTGTTTCCCAGTGATCTCAGACCTGCCATCTGAAATAGAACATTGCAAAATTTTTGAGTAGACGGTTGCTGGGATTCCAACAGAACATTTATGAGAGACATTTTATATGCTCTGAAATACTTTCTCCTGTGCCTGTCAACAGCCATCAAGCTGAAAAATAGGGACAGAGTTACAAGTGCAAGGGCTGAGATACACTCTATCATTTGAACTAACTCGATGAATGAAATGAATGAAACCAGAAAAAAAGTAACAAAAGAAGGCGTAAGTGTTCCTTCATGTTTTTAGGAAAGTAAAAATCAAAGATGGTCAAGTTTTTCCAGATTTTTTTTTTTGCTATGTATTTTAAATAACACAGTTTTCAATATGAATAGAATCATGGAAACTACACTGTAGATAAAAGGGTAATTTATTTTACCTTTTAAATGAAAACTTTAGATGCAAATTACCCTAAATGCTCAGAAACCATGCTGCCTTTAGAGAAATTGTGGCATTCTTCCTGTTGATTTGGCCATAGAGCTTAATGTCTCAATCCAAGAAAGAAATTTAGTGCATGCCTTTGAAGGACATAAGTTGTTTTGTTAGCTGAGAAGGGGATCTAAGAGTGTTGACAGGTATGGGATCTAAGAGCGCAGAAGAACCAGCCAAAATGTTTTAAGTCATTGGGTCTCAGATCATCTTCTCTGCAGGGGACTCCTCAAGACTGAATTCTTTAACAAGTATCAATCCAACTTTCACTTGCATTGTTGTGAAATTCTTCCTCTTAGTGAGGAAAGAGCTGACAAAAAAGTAATTTACTACACCTACAATATAAGCAGAATAAACCTTCCCTATTTTCACAGCTCAACTTCCTCTTTTAAAAGCTCACCATCATAGTTAAATGTCCTTCAGCACTTTGAAAGCTGTTAGAGGATGTTATACAGATACAGCTGCAACAAATTCAGTTTTTCTATCATGCATTTCTGCTCTAAGCTCTCAGAGAATCATAGGAAATATTCTAAAACCTACATTTGTACCTGACAAAAGATTTTTATGTGATCAAAGCTCATCTCCACATCCACAAAAGTAGAGAGAGAACAGCAGGTGGGGAAACTCAAAATACACCCTTCCCAATTACTGCCACACTCATCACAGGAGCCATCAGCCCATAAAGTCTCTCTACAAGACCAGAGAAGTGCAGGACTACAAAAACAAGGAGAGGACCCAAATTAAAGGTTCAAAGGAAGGATTGCTCTGTTGCTCTGTCTAGGCTTCTCTCAGAGCAGCCCTGGTAGAGCCTCAGCACCAAAGTCTGGATATTAAGCCCACCAACATGAGTTATGACTACAGCATCATTTGATGGTTTTACCCTAGCTGAGATGGGGGAATGTGCCTAAGGATATGGGACATATCATGGGATGCAAGAGAAGTTAATTTCAAGATTTATTCTGAGATGTTTAGGAGACAAGCCAAAGGTGGGGAAAGGAAACGATCTAGACAATTTTGGGAGGACCAACTGTGAGGATAAGAGACAAAGAGGCCAGTCAGGTGCAGTTTTCTCCTTGGGATGCTTCTCTGGCCAGAGCTGCACCTGACCAGATCAGCCTGTCCCATCTTCTTTCAATATTTCTTCCAGTGAGGAACTCTCTATTGAGTGTATCTGTACTGGGGTCTTGGTGCCAGCAATTGCAGCCAGACCAGGAGTCAGGAATTCACATATATATGTGTATATATATATATATGTATGTGTGTGTGTATATATATAGATATGTATGTATATATGTATATATATGTGTTATATATATATATAAAATATAAAACACACATATATATACATACATACATATATATATGTATGTGTGTATATATATGCATATGTATGCATGTATGTGTATATATATGTGTTTTATATATATATATATATATATGTATGTATGTATGTATGCATATGTATACACATACATATATTTTCACTGGGTATCTCCATCCCACACAACAGATGGAAGTGATGTGAGTGTTCACACTCCTCCCATGTGAGTGCTCTGTGTCTGATCTGAGCAGCCAGACACATTTATGTGTGAAGTTCATGTGTGTGCCCTCTGTGCCTGTGCATCCTGAGAATATGTGCTCAGTCTTGCTACTGGTTGGACCTGGGGCATGAAGTTTACCCATTTCAGGGCTATCAGATCCAGCAAAGTATAAATTCACCACACAAAACGTTAAATAATTTTTAGTGACTATCTTAATCCATTGCCCCTGTTCTTTAAACATTTTAAGTTAGTCCCTTCTGGCACTTGTTTAGCTACTGTCTTGATAAATTATGTTTTAAAAAACAGTACAAAGTATTTCTAGAGTGTACAGCCAACTATATTTTTCTTCTTTGGAAGACTTTTAAATTTGAGGATATTTATCTATTTAAGTATTTTCATCTTCAGTGTTGAACTATCCTGGAGCTCTGAGTATGATGAGCATCAGAAGAAAATTTTCTAAAAAGTTTTTTAAAAAATAGCAGAGGGACAATTACATATTATGCCTATCAGAAAAATGGAAGTTCAGAGTTTTTACCTGTAGTGGGAAGTTTTATAAATATAGGGGAACTTTCTAGAAAATGTTAACTTCATTGTTTTTCACTCTTCTCTCTAATTTGCACGAGACATTATGTTCTTTTCCAGACAAGACTAAGGATTTTTTCTTCTTCTTTCAAGGATTTTTTGACATTGACAGGACTGTCCTCACATTTCCTTAGGTAGAATTTAATTTGAAATATGCATTCATTGTGTAATGAGTCAGCATTTCTGGATGAATATTCCAACATAAAGAATTTTGCTGCATATATCTCTTAGCAACTGAGAAATTGCAGCCTTAATTTCATTTTTAAACTCATGTGTTTAATAACCTTTTTTTTTCTTTTTTTTCTTTTTCTTTTTTTTTTTTTTTTTTTTTTTTCACTGTGGAGTGAATACATGAATTATCGAGGCTTGTCTTGGACTCTTGATAATTCAGCTGTCTTGCACAAGAAAAATGCGAGATATTGTTCTGAAGGATGGTGAAAGAATCCCTGGACAAGCGAGAATTAGCAAGTGCCAGGGTCTTTGGGTTGCTGAGCCGATTGCAGCCCCTGCAAAGGCACCAGCAGGCAGAAGAGAGCAGCAAGCACAATCCCAGAGCTCAGCACAGCTGCTGGGCCCAGGGAGCGGTCACATATGCGAGGTGACAGCCGCCTCTGAGAAGTGAGGATGGGGTGAAGGCAAGGACAAGCACAGCTTTCCTTCCCACTTCTCCTTAGCAGCAGAAAACTGGCAAAGCCAGCTCTTCCTGTCCTCTCTCCCTCCCTCCCCCGTGGTTTTGCTTATGCTGCTGAGCAGGCTGGAGCCAGTTCTGTGTTCTTGAGTTCCTGGGAGGATATGCGCTGCTGTCCTAGGATAAAATTTGAGAATGCATGGCTGCTTGAATGAGAGTTTTGCCTCGGTAGATACTGTGTGAAGCAATGCTGGCCAAAACAAATTAGAGAGATTAGCTGTTTTAATAGTTAAGCAAGTCATACAGTACTGTCAAGACAGACAGCCAGTGGCAACTCAGGTGTTAATTACAATTTAATGTTTTCATATAGGATTGCAGCAGCCTTGCAGATACTCTCATAGCCCCATAGTATCATTCATAGTCAGGGGGACATTTCTAAGCAAAACTCCTGTTTGAATAGGACTGGTAGTCTAAACACAGTTCCATTTTAATGTTTTTGTTTCAGAAGCTGTCACATTTGCTAAGGAGACAGCATGGTCAAGGACCTCCTGACCATAATATTGGCAGGATTCCTTTCTTTCTCCTTTATTCAAAGCAGAAGGTCATTGTAACAAATATTCATAGGCTTTTCAGTACTGAAAGGAATCAAATATCCAATGCTGCAGAGTTCTTTGGCACACTGTATTGCTATAAACTCTAATACTGCAAAGTGTAAGGTGCTATTCCAATGGTGCCACAGTTTCAATGTATCAAATTTGACACCTTTTCAATAAAATAGGCTAAATTTAGATAACCATATGCTCATGCTGACAAGCTAGCTTCTCCCTGATATGCGCTTTCATGAAAGAGTACAAGAGGCCCTCAAAGTTTAATTAGTCTAAAATTGATTCAAAATATTTTATTAATTTACAGTAGAAGGGTCAAGTTGTTGAGCAAACAGCAGGAATGAATATTTTTTACTTAATGCACTAAGACTCAGCTGTAAAAATTCCATTAATGTTAATAGGAGTCATGCTGCCAAATTCAAAAACCATGCTATAAATATTTTATCTGTCTATGCTCCTACTGCAGTCTAATAAAACTTGAACAATTAAAGCTCCTTCTTTCTTGACTGCCTGCTAAGCAGAGTTGAAGAGTACACACATATGGACAAAGAAGTACTGCTCTGCACTGGAGCAGCCTCACCTTGAGTCCTGTGTGCAGTTTTGGCACCACAATATAAAGAAGACATTAAGCTGTTAGAGAATGTACAGAGAAAGGCCACGAGGATGGGGAAGGCTCTGGAGGAGCAGCAGTATGAGGAGTGGCTGAGGGCACTTGTTCTGTTCAGCCTGAGGAAAAGGAGACCCAGGGGAGACCTCACTGCAGTTACAGTTCCTTGAGGGGGGAAGAGGAGGCACAGGCACTGATCTCCTCCCCTTGGTGACCAGGAATAAGACCCAAGGGAATGCCATGAAACTGAGGGGATGTTTAGGTTGGGTATCAGGAAAAGGTTCTCCTCCCAGAGGGTGTTTGGGCACTGGAACAGGCTCCCCAGGGCACTGGTCACATCAGCAGCCTGGCAGAGCTCAATAAATGTTTGGACAATGCTCTCAGGCACAGGGTGTGACTCTTGGGGTGTCCAGTGCAGGTCCAGAGGTTGGACTAAATGATCCTTGTAGATCTCTTCCAACTCAGCATATTCTATGATTCTAGGAAGCATTTTATCATAGAGATGTACTTATAAATTGTGCTTTAGCAACTTAAGATGTGTGAGTTTCATAGTTACATTTCAATCTCTGCATCGTTTTAAGGAATATCTAAACAACTATTTGAGAAACTGAAAATATAATGGTTTTTAAGAAATCCTTCTTATTAGTAACTGGCACTAGCTTTTTCTTAGTATGACTCCCGACAATACACAATGATAATGTATTCACTTATGTGTGATTAGGCTGATTTAATAAAGACTGATTTAATTCAGTGTATGTTATTTATAAGAGCAGAACTATAAAATTCATGTCTTTTTAGATGTGTGTCTCATTGAGCATTGTGATTCTCTTGATTGTTCATGCTCTGTAGTCCTATTGCTTTAAAGTAAGCTGAAATCTAAGCTATGGATCACATAGCTGAAGGCAGATAAGATGTTCAGTCCCCACTAACATAAAAATTGCATGAATAAGTGCAGGAGATATACCTTCTGAAAATGGAATAATAATAGAAGTGATCAATGAAATCCTTATGTTTTACCAGTTTTTTTGAACAACTCCCCCACAAACTAAATTAAACATAATTTTTTTTAATTCTATATTTGCTGAGACTTTAATAATTACAATACCTTAACATATGTGCAGAATCTGAGTTAATAATAATAATAATAATTTAAAAAGAAAATCAGAAGAATTACAGTTCCCTGTAGTTGTATGAGACACAATACAAACAATAACCAGAATATTAAATTGAAGAACACATCAAGAAAATTTGCATCATGTAAAATTAAAAAAAAAAAACAAAACCAAAACCTCAAGTTGTGACATTAATGTAAACATGTTAAATTTTTTTTGAAATGTGCTTCAACCTTTTTTATAAACAGAGAAACTTCAAAAGTTTTATGAGAGAGAAATACAAAGAATTTCACTTCAGGGAAATTGGTACAAACATATAGCAGATGCAACAAATTATTTCCTTGGTTCTACAAATTATGTTTCCACTTCCATGTGAGAAAATGATGGTAAAGACTTGAATATGTTCTCTCTCTATATATATGTAAACTAAATATTGCTCAATTACACTTGCTGGTGGGCATTGAACCATGTCAGATGTGGACTCTCAAATTGTACATATGTACATAAGTAGAATTACGCAGGTTCTTGCACAAAGAGCATTGCTAGAACAGGTTTTGTCTTCTTTTTTCAAAGGAGAAAGTAAAGAAACTCCTATGGCCCTTATCTTTCTTCAGAACCACTGAATCTCTTGCACCTGAATATCCCATGCAGTGAAAATGTGGAAGCCCCTTTATTTAAGTTGTTTTGGCCCCTGCAGTAACTCTATTCATAACATGCTCATCACAAGCCACCCTTTAATGTGCAGCTTTAAGTCTGGTTGCTGCATTAAAGTCAGCTTGATATCCATGTCAAGTACCACCTATTTTCTGATGGGCAGGTTGTCTGATGGCAAAATGGTTTTTGTTACAGAGCAGTGGTACAGAGAATTTTCAAAAAAACCCCTGAAGTTAGGGGTGGAACTAGGGATATCAGTATTCATGACGGCTTTGGACATTGTAATGCACTCCAGAGGCCCAAGGCACAAGAGCAGTCCTGAGCAGGAGCCCTGCCATGAGCCCAGGGCCACAGCCAGCCCTGACTCCTGACTTGGCAGGGGCTGCACTGGGTCCTG
>JAOTQP010000251.1:32868528-32898465 GCA_026413545.1 Cichladusa arquata | reverse complement strand
CTGGGAGCTGCCCCGCTGCCCGCCGGCCCCGGGCGCTGCCCCGCTGCAGCCGGCCCCGGGAGCTGCCCCGCTGCCCGCCGGCCCCGGGAGCTGCCCCGCTGCAGCCGGTTCTGGGAGCTGCCCCGCTGCCCGCCGGCCCCGGGAGCTGCCCCGCTGCAGCCGGCCCCGGGAGCTGCCCCGCTGCCCTCCGGCCCCGGGAGCTGCCCCGCTGCCCTCTGGCCCCGGGAGATGCCCCGCTACCCGTCCGGAAGGATGCTCCAGGGCGGGAGCAGGACACTGCGGCGCCTCCAGCCACGGGACCCTGCCTGGGGGTCCCCAGAGGTTGCTGGGCTTTGCCTCCCTCCTAGAGATCAAAACAGCGGTGTCACACAGCAGTGACCTTACTTGTTACAACTGCTAAACCCTGGAAGATACTTGACTTGAAATTGTATATTTATATTCCCCTGATTACAGTTATAAGGATCACTGCAGAGAAATGAAGCTCATATATAGCCACTTCAAAGAATTCTAAGACTGTATTTATGCTAGAATAGACACCAAATCTTCATGCAAAGCATCTCTAAACAGTGCAAGAAAAAAGTATCTTGAATAAATCCCTGCATTATAATCAGTCCACATATTTTATTCGTATAAACAACTGTGTTTAAAATAGATTTTTTTTCATTTCACAGATACCCTTACAGGCTG
The DNA here is from genome assembly GCA_026413545.1 of Cichladusa arquata. Classification (NCBI taxonomy): domain Eukaryota; kingdom Metazoa; phylum Chordata; class Aves; order Passeriformes; family Muscicapidae; genus Cichladusa; species Cichladusa arquata. The sequence continues at coordinate 32,897,778 of JAOTQP010000251.1, read as the reverse complement.
TACTTGAGACATTACCAAATATTTCCACACAAAATGTTGTACCAATTGGAATTGACTTCTCCAGTGAAGCAGCTAAAATATATTCTCGTATTCTGTATATTTACAAAATAATCAAGTAAACCTTCACACCTGCTCAACTAATCACATTAAAGAACAATGTAAGAAAAATTCTTATCAGTTTTATTGTAATATTCCAGCAATTGAACTCAGTAAGATCAAATTCTTTCTAAAGCAGGCCACAATAATCAGTGTAGTCCTTTTTTTTTTCCTTTGCAGCTCACAAACCAATTCCATGTTATATTAAAGATGTAAAGAATTTTCTGAATAAATGCTTCATCTGTGCAAGAAGGCATCTGTATGCTTTAGACACCCCAAGGTTTGTTGTCTTTTCATTTGGACTATGCAGATGGTCTCTGCTTCACGTGATACTGGGTCAGTTGACTGATTGAATTAGGAAAGTATCAAACAAGAGAGGATCAGTGAATACACAGAAATTATGCACAGAAATTGAGAGATTTTTATTCTCTCCCAGTCAAGAGACTTTGGCTTTTTGTATATAGTTTCTAAAAATTACTGCTCCAACAACACCAAAGCTAAAAAGAAATTGGAGTTTGGTTTGGTTTGGTTTGGTTTGGTTTGTTTTTAGAGGACTGTGGTATCTATCCAGCTACCCTACAACTGAGTGTCTCATATAGACCAAAATTGTCTGTTTGCAGATGGATCTGAAAAAGAGAGAAATCACAGCAGTAAGGGAAGCAGTGATGCATGTGTAGAAGGAGAGAGGGCAGGGAATATGCTAAGAAGCTAATGATGATAATCCTATTTAGCACAACAAACAGAGGGAAAACCCATGATTGAAGTTACTGAAGAGAGGAGAGAAGATTTTGGTTCATAGACAAATAACAGAATTTCTACAAAGGAAAGCTGTTCCCTGGTACTGGGAGAGAAAACCCATTTATCTGAGCTTTCAGAACCCTTAAATAAAAAGGAATTACATTCTGATCATATCAAACACTGGTCTGTTAACTAACAGTTTGTCAGTGTCTGCTGTGTTCCTTACATCCCAGTCATGAAGACAAGGAGATGAAATACCATAAATGGATGCTGCAAACATATAAACATTTTTATTAAATTGCTTTTGATTTAATTATGGTTTAAAGTTAAATTCTTTCAGACCTTCTTTTGACCTTTCAGGCCTTTGTGCTGAATCTCATTGTGGAATACCTGATATGTCCTTTTTTAGCAGTAACCTCATACGCCACTCTGCAACCACATTCACATGCAGGATACTTGGCCTTCCTCTTGAGAAAGTTTACAGAACTTCAGACCTTGGTGAGTTTGGAAAAAAAACTCAGTGAGTCTCTTTCACAAGGCCAACATTCATTTTAAGTGGCTAAAAAATTCAAGGGAAGTTGCTATATCACAAATTTACATGTATGATTTCTGAGGCTGTGAATTTCTGTCCTTTATATGAGGCCTGACTTGCTGTCAAAATAGAAGTGTCCACATGATGTTCTCTGTATGTTTTACACAACAGTGAAAGTGTATAAAGAATGCAATTAACTACATTTCCATTATCCTTTTTGTGAGTAACAGCAACCTGTGGACTTAGCTGACAAATTGTCTAAATCAAAAAGTGCTCAGACTGTGTATAGTCATGACTGTAAGTTGTAGACATAAGAAGATTTTCAGCTTCTAGAGGTTCATCTTAGTTTTTACAGCATTCCCCTGAATGCTTCAGCCAATGCAAAGCCAGGATTTGCAGAGCAGCAGGCTGACAAAGATGCTGTGGATGTATATTTCACAGTGTACAAATTCAGATTAGAAACCCATGCCTACATTTCATTCAAAAGCATTCAGGATTATCAAAACTTAATATTTACTGGCTTACAAAGAACTGTTTCCTGATGAAGCAGCAATAACAGTTTGCAACAGGGCTTGTCTTGTTCAACGTTTTTATCTGTTACATAGAAAGGAAACAAAAGCAGCTTGCTATTTCACACATTGGCTTTTGGGTGGTAGGGTGTATTTTTTTCCTCTTGCTTTGCATTCAAAGAGAATAAGCACTCCTGTTCTGCCCAAATTCAGTATGAATTCTGTCATTCCTAATAGGATCTCAAACAAGCTTTGCAAAAAGAAAATTCAGTCTGCATGTGTTCAAAGATGTAGTGCCGTGATATTAATTTCTGATGAAAAAAATATAGACTGAGTTGATCTTGGATTAGGTCTGAAGAATGAGACTGTATGTGTCCTCAGTTTGAAGCCAAACTGAGGTTAATCTGTCTGTAAGAAGCTGTAGGCCAGATTCTCTCTAAGAAATCCAGCCCTTTTGCCCTGATCTGGTTTTGTAAAGGGTCTGGAGAGCAATCAAATCTTGCAGGATGCACATTCCTCAAGGATGGAGCAGAGCAGACAGAGAGCAGAGCTGACACATTTGGCTTGTCTGTCAGACCCCTGCAACCTGGACGTGAATGGGATGACGGGGTCAGGGTGAGGTAGCCACACGGCCAGTGCTGTCATACAGTGTGTTAACAGCATTACTCCCCTGCTCCATTGCCTTCTCTGCTGAGGTTTACTAATGTAAAAACACAATGCAGATCTTACCTGAGCCTTCCATGCTTACTGCCTCCTTTTAAAGTTATGCATTCATTCTAAATTTATTCCAAATATTTTATCTTAAAATAAATCAAATCAATACTATGTTGGCATAGTACTATGCCAATAATCTTCCTCAATGCATTTTTTTTGCTGCTGTTTGTAGTGGATTCATCATCACAGCAAATGAATATATGTGATTTTTAAATTCTAAAATTGCATGGCAAATGACTGTATTTCATTCTTATATTGGAAACCACTATTTCCACCATTTGTAGCAAACTGGAAGCAAAGAAAGAACTTTAAAATAAATAAATATAGGCTATTAATAAAGAAAATAATGGTGTTTTCTTTCAGTAGATTTTGTGAAATAATTATGTTGCCCTGTAGCTGTATAATATATAATGTGTATTTTCTAACTAGTGTCACAAAAGAGAGATTTTTCAGCGTTACTTTGATAAAGCATTAGAACATTCTTTGGAAGACTGGTATGATAAATGTTTCATTTATGATAGTATTTGGTGTAGTCCATGAAATCTAAGTCATTAGCTACTAAACTGAAAATGCCTTTTTAAGATCTCTCATAGCCATCTGCTATGCTCTGTTTTCATTTGGTGCCATGTGTGTATTAATGAAATGATTACATCAGATTAAATCTTTTATTCATAAAATCATCTAGGTCATCTGCTTCTACTTACACTTTCTCTCTCATTAAAATGAGCATTTGTGTGTACTTTCCCTCCTCACTATATGGGTACAATTCTAGTTGTAGTTAGCCCCTGCATATAGACCTTAATAAGAAATCCCTCTCTTTTTCTCAAATGAAGTTCCCTCAAAAAATAGCTCTAGTATATCACAGCAGAGAAAGTGTGTTTCTGCTGCAGTTTTAAAAGTAATGACTTCCCAAAAGGTAAAATATTTGGATGTGCTAGTGACTTCAGTCCTTCACAAGAGAAAGCAACATTGCAAGAACACTCATTTTGCTGCCAAGAAACGGGTAGCACACTCTTCCCATCCAGTCAACAGTGTTTGTGCCAAAGCTGTCAATTGCAGGGTGGGCTCTTGTGGTCCTTGTTGTGAGCATGGAATAGAGCCTGCATTTATATGGTTCGTGCTTGACAGTAGCAGTGTCAAGTGCACAGAATTCAGGGTTTCCTGTAATGCATGAAGAGACAAAACACTCAGTTAACCTAACAATCAAATTAAGTCTCTATTATGCATCAGAGGTCCATATCCACAAATGAAGATTGCTATAAATGCAAAGCTATTCAGGAAAACAATGAAAGTAATCAGTGAAGAAGGAATAAATCTATGAATAGTCATGAACTTGGAAAATGAAGATTCATAAGTTATGTTAAAATTCCCTAACTATTCTTGCAAGGGGGTAGAGGGGTACCATAGGAAATATTCACAATGGGGGCAGATACTAAGTAAATATTCCACAATCTTCTGAACTAAGGGAATTCAAAAATATTGAAATGTAACTGCTTTAACTAGAAAACAAATTTTAAGTATCATACTTTGCTAGTTACAGAATATTTTATTTCCTGACAGAAAAAAATCACCAGAGTTTTATGGGGCTCTTGTAAGCTGTCCACAGGGACCTTTCTATGCACAAATTAACAGCTCAATCAATTTCCTAGGAAATAATTTGGATTTATATACTGAATTACAATTGCATTTACTTCTGGCATCTTTACAGCTCCTAATGCAGCAGCATTTGAACTTCTTGCAAGCTCAGATTTATTTGCAGAAAGGATGCAGCCAGGGGAAGGAAAGTATCATTGAAACAAATGACTTACAGGCTCTGCAAATAAATACAAAAGAAGTAAAATATTCTAGTGACCAGATGATCTGCTGCCAGTCTGTTGAATTTCTTTTCTGACTCTCACCAATCTCAAAAAAGCACTCACATTGTTCTAAAGCATCCAAACATCCATTAATGCAATTTCATGAAAATGATCGTTTAAGCGTAAATTTGTCAGCCAATCTTATGTGGGTTTCCATTTCAGTTTCTTTAAGTTTTCATATGCACTAATTAAAGAGCTTTTCTAAAATACCTTAGACACAAATGAGTATGAAGAATTCATATATAAACAGATTTAGTACACATTTTAAGGATGCAAAAAATATCTACATAATAATATAACAATTAATTCAATATAGTAGTGAAAATTTTTCACTGTCACACAAATTATTTTATTCCTAGAGTCTATTCTTTCAAAGATATATATTACAAAATAAATGTAGCCCAGTATAAGTGATTAGGGCATTGTGGTAAAACACCAGCCAATGATACCAACAGTATTCCAGAGCCAATGCAGAATATTGTCAGACTCAGTTTGGCAAACCTTATTTTTCTCTTTTCCATCAAAAAGAGTTACAAATTTTCATAAGAAGAAACATAATTAAATTGAACTGTAATAATACCTTTAGAAAATTTTTATTATATCATAATATATCCATCCTGTGGTAGTAATTTTTCATTGTACTAATAGCAATTCTCACTGGAATTAGATGAGCAAGAATTTAAAAGTCTTGAAGATATTTATACCAGAACATTTTTAAGTTTCCTATGTGGAATATGAATTACGAGAAAGATATTGAACGCTTTAGAATATTCAGAACAACAGAAAAATAAGATCCAGTAATAAGAAAAGAGTCCTCTCTACTGGAACTTCTGGCAGCATTTTGATGTTTTTCCTATTCCATACAAAAAAAGAAAATAAAGTATGAGAAATCATGCTTCAGTATTTCAGCATGAATGCATTACATCAAGCACTTTTTCCAGACCTACTACTTATCTCTGCCCTGTCTACATTTGTCTTCAACCAAATGCTGAATCTCCATACTCCCAGCTGCTTTCAGTTCAATTACATGATTTAATGAAGAGTTCTTTTCCTTTGTTTTGATTGTTACACCACCATATGTCTTCAGTATTCCTGGTGCCCCTCACTCTTGTCCTCTCCCTCCCCATCTCACCAGCCACAGAAGTGAATTCACATTACATTAGCACTTCCCTTCAGAAGCCAGGCTGAAACAATCCCTTGAAAAAACTAGGGCAGTCAAGTGATTGACTTGAACGTAAACTATGTCAGTGAACAGGAGTGAAAAAGCAGGAGCTCAGTAAGAAATACAGAGGGTTTTTAATCCTTCTGTCATTCAAAGACTCTACAGTTGTAACAAAAATTTGTGAAATATATTTGATACTAATTCTATTCCAGATATAAGGTGTATAAATGCATATTCATTGGTGCACAGATGTATGTATTCATGGCTGGGGAGTCCTATGTGGGGAGACAGAAACTGTTGAGGGGCAAAGTGGATCAAGTCAGGTTGCAGAGCTGAAAGCCATCCAGCTGGATTTGGACATCACTGAACAAAAGAAATGGCCAGTGCTTCACCTCCACACTGGGGCATGGATGGTAGCAAATGTGGGCATGGCTGGACCAATGGGAAAAGACCAATTGGCAGCACAAAGGGAAAATTTCTGGGCTGCTGAATTGTGACAAGACATCGCCGCCTAGGTAGAGAAGCTGGCTGTAAAAGTACATCATGAGATGCATGTATGCCCAAGAGTTGGGCTATGGAAAAACACCACAATGGACAAGTGAATTGGGTTGCCAAGATTAAGGTGTCTCAGGTGGATCTGGACTGACAACACAAGGGTGAATTATTTCTGGCTTGGTGGGCCCATGGCGTCTCAGGTCATTAGGGAAGCGATGCAACATCCAGATGGCCTCGTGACTGAGGGATGGACTTAACCATGGACAGTACCTCCCAGATTATCCATAACTGTGAAACACACCCTGCAATCAATCAGGCCAAGTGGGCAAAGCCCTGTGGTGTAGGGGATAATGGTAAAAATATAAGTGTGGAGAGGGCTGGCAGATTGATTACATCACCCTTCCCCAAACCGGCCAAGGCAAGTTCTGTGTGCTGATCACAATAGAAGCAACCACAGGATGGTTGGACACCCACCCTGTGCTTCATGCTGCTGCCCAAAACACCACCCTGGGCTTTGAAAAGCAAGTCTTGTGTAGACATGGCACTCCAGAAAGAATTGAGCTGGACAATGGGACTCATTTTGGAAATAGCCTCATAGACACCCAGGCCAGAGAGTATGGTATTGACTGAGTGTGTCAGATTCTCTATCATACACCAGCCTCTGGGAAAATTAAGTACATCTGGGACAATGCAGTGTCAAAAAACACACTGAAAGGAGTGGGTGGTGGGACTTTCAAACATTGCTGTTTACATTCTAGTTAATACCTGATTAGTTAACGCTACAGGCTCCACCTCTCAAGCTGGCCCTGCTCATTCAGAACCTGCTCACCACAGAAGGGGAAAAAGTCCCCCATAGTGCACATGAGGAATGTCTTAGGGAAGACAGTCTGGATTAACCAAAGGCAAACCCATCCTTAGAGTTAAATTGGTTCTGTTGGGAAAATGTATTTAAAGTCCACAAGATTTTAGACTTTATCCCAGGTAAGATTCTGGGTAAAAGCTATTGAATTTTGACTTTCAGCGATATTAGTTCATATGGACCAAGAATATATAGTCATGGATTTGAGAAAAGAATCTGACATATTTTGTGGAGTTCATTAAATATTTTTTAAATTATTTTCATATTAATGGACATTTATAAATATTAGGTAGTATCAGGTTTTTTGTCTAGAATCTTTAGTCTAGTATATAGATTTACTTTCTTGTACTGGAAATTACCAATTTATAGACCCAGAATGCTTTCCCAGACCCATCCCAATCATGTGCATTTGAAATTTTGCAGGTGGTAATTTAAACTGGCATTTTTGTGAGTTCCACAACTGTTACTAACAAACAGCATCTGCTCAGTGCTGTGCAACATGCTTTGTTTTCATAACACCATTTGTTAATCTTTCCTGAAGAAAAAGATTTCCAGGATGTGTATTTAATTAAATTTTTGTAATGTTTTCATTTCAAAATGGAGCAAAATCAAATTCAGAATATCAATTTCTTTCATCCTACAGGAAACTGAGTGCTTAGCTAGAGAACTTGCAAAAATTTTCATGTTCTGAAATCTTGAACTCATAACCATATTTTTCAGAATTTATTAGAGATGGTTTACTTTCAACTATACTGCAGGAATCTGTGACACAACAAGAAGAAAAGGTAAATTCAATCATTCATAAAACATTGTAGGACAGCTGCAAAAATGTGTGATTTATTTCTGTATTTTTAAGAAAAAGACAAATCAGCATTATGTGTAATGTTCCTATAGATTGGAAGTTACAGTTTGTTTTTCTAGATGACAGTGAAACCCACATAATTTCTTGCATAGGTTAGAGTTTCTCAAGGGCTGATTTATGTACATCCTATGCAAATCTGTCCTCATTTAAATCAGGTATTAACTTGGCATTTTCGATTTAGAAATTCTGCTCTGCAGTGTTTGCAACCTCTTTCACACTTTTCCTGCAAGAACATGAGGATCGTTTTCCTCTGATAAACTTAACCAAGCTATCACTGATTTATTGGGAAAAAAAAAAGAAAAAGAAAATTTTTCATGGTACCTTGCTCCATGATTTCAATAATCTAAAGTTGTGTCTGTTCTACAAGTGGGAAACAGCATGGGGAGATGAATCTTCCATTATTCTATCCACATTTTCAGAACATTCCCAGGAGCTGGGGCCTGGGGTGGCCAGGCTGGCTCACCCAACCAGAGGCACCAAGCATCTCTTTGAGTCATCCCTGGATACGTTTCTCACTTGTGCTTTCCCAGCTCTTGCTGAGGATCAACCAGAGCCTGAACTGCAGAGTCTTTAAAATACTTGTCAGTTGAACTTCAAAGGGTGCAACAGAGTGTGAATGTTGTGTATTTATATTTACATGCAAATGGGTAAATATTTTATATCATAAACATTTTATCAACTATTTTTAATCAATTTATACATAATATCTTCATTTCACACACAAATTCCTCATGACAGAGTCACTCAGACTGTACTCAAACCCATAACGAAGTCATACCCCTTAATGTGGGGCAGTAACTCTCCCTTTCCCCATCCTAATTTTCTGCACAGAGGCAGGATGAAACACATTCTTCCTGGTGAAAACTTCTAAGAATGAATCTGTGAAGGACTTGTTGCATCCCAGAGATTTCCCTTTGCCTAAAAAGGAAAGAAGTTTTACAGTGGCCAGAAAGACTAGGACTCCCAAGCTTTCGATGTAATTAAGATTTTTCAACACTTAAAACAGATGAAAATTACACACAATTTTCAGATGGTAGTTTCAAGATGTCATGGAGAGACATAGCTCCCCAGCGTTTTTTCAAAACAGACCCTCTCCTGATCTTAGAAAATAGGAATCAGTTGATTTCCCTGGTTTCACTGTATATCCACCCTACAGTTTTAGTGGACAAAATCAGGCAAGGCAATTCAAGTATTTTCTGATAAACACTTGAAGGCTTCATCTGTTTAAAATGCATTTCAATCAGTAATATGTAAAAAAAACCGTGGATAAATTATTGATCTGCTTTGATTCATTAGTGTTTTTTGATGCATTTCATCATTTTAACTGTTTCCTTGGTGTGAAGGATCAGCCTTGGGGCAGAAAGGCTCACAGGAAAGCTAGTGCAATGGGGAGGAGAAAAAATGACAGCTAGTCCCACAGGGTTTAATAAATATTTGTGAAGCTTAATTAGTTTAATTACACCAACTAGTTATTGAAGTCCAAAGCCATGCTACCTGAAATGTCAGTGCAAACTGTACCTTGGGCTTGATGGCACAATGCACAGCAAAAATAAATGCGTGAAATCCAAATATGACTGCCACAAACACAAACAATGCATGAGAGAAAACATGAGCTCAAAGATAGATCAATTAATCCAAAAAACTAGACAGGTGGATGAGTCATACACACAGTGTAGGCACAGCTTCTGTTGAATGGAAAATACAACTTAACACCACATGTTTCACTCTGAAAGACAATGAGGCCAACAAGATAATCTAAATTGGGTGGCAAACCTCCTACCTGCATCAGGATTGCAGAAACATTCTCAAACAGGGAGTAGGGTCTGAGTTTCCCCTTTTGAAAGGCCATTCTTCTTACCATCAGTCCTTCTCAATAATGTGATTTTCTTCAGTTTTTAAGATTGGGGTGGGAGGGCAGGAGGAAGTATGATGTAAAGATATTGATTTTGATATCATAACTAAGATCCTTTGCTTTCTTTTCACTAGGAGGGTTGGTCAGAGAAATACATCAAGTGTATATATCAAGAGAATTAAATTAAAAATATTTATTTGTTCTTTTCCCAGCAGTAGGGGAAAAAAGTCTTTCCTGAAGTAGGAAGTGTCAACATATTTGCTTCACAGGACATGATGATTGTCCTGCAGAGATCTGTCTCTGAAACAAATCAAGTATGTTGCTGCAATGGTTGTAATTAACCTGTTAAAATATTTTTATTTTTTACTTAAGTGAATGTGTAGATAAGAAAACCAAATCACAGTACACACAGAAAAGGCAAAGTTAAAGAAGCACATAACCCAAATGCTAAGTGGTCTTCTGTTAATGGGTATTATTGCCCTCTTACTCAAGAGAACACAAAAGTGTTTCTTATATATGATATTTATTATGAAAATCATTTTCTCAGAAGTCAGAAGGTATATTCAGAGGTATGCATCAGGTTGTCATAGAATCCAGATTAAAACACACAGTTTGAAATACCCACACAAAGTGCCCTTTTACAAAAACAAAAAGTATATCCACTTGATTCTTTTTACCTGCTCTATTCAGTGGTTGATTAGAAGCATGAACTGGAGATTTACAGCATGGGAAGGAAAACAACCTGTTTTGAAAAATAGCCATATCCTTTCCTACTTTAGACAGTCCTACTAGTATCATCAGCTCCAAAAGAAGAGCAGTGTTTAGATTTATCTAACCTGAGATTTTGCCCCTTTTTTACTTTTCTTTTTTTTTTCTTTTTTTCACTTTTTTTCTTTTTTTCTTTTTTAATGGACCTAAGAATATAGTGCAGCCTTTTTGTTCCACATGTAAGTTATATCTGAAGTTCTAGTCCTCCAAAGAAATACTCACTGAAGCAAAATTCAATAGATTCTTAAAGAGATTTTGCAAAAGGTCAATTTACCAATGATTTGTATAAATTTTAAAACATTATAGAAATGGCTGAAGTTGGATACAGTACCCTCCTTTCCTAAGCTACTTGCCTCCATTGCTTTCACGAGGCAAATTGTGGTTTTGGAAAGACCAGGGAGTTTGGAAGAGAATAGCAAATAAATGTGGAGAGTTCATGTAATGAACTAACAGCAGGAGCGACTTGTGACACACAGGTCTTGTTGATAGCCCAGAAATTTCATTATATACTCTTCAGTGCCATCTGCTGTAACCAGATGCATTCAAAAATTTAAGAGATAATCAAATGGCCAGTCCCAATAGCTGCATGGCAGGGAAATCATCTAACTCTAGGCTTAGGTCTGTTCTACAAGGCTAGAATCCCACTAAGGAATCAAGTGCACTGCACTGCCAAAGATGAGGAACTCGGTCACAACTATAGACACATTCTTTCAACTTTTTGTCTCAATTTCTTTGCTGTAGCAAAATACCCTTCGCACAATTCACACCCTTGAGAATTTTTGCTTTAGCACCACAACACCTCCTCCAGCCAAGCAGGGACAGGACTGCATCTGCTGGGGTGCCTTCAGAGCAGCTGTCCATTTATGTTCACCCTGTGAACTTGGGAAAGAGAAGTCAAGAAACAAAATCTTCCAAGGTACAACCTGGATTTGGGTGCCTAGACTCCATAAACCTAAACTTGTAGGACAATGCCAAAGCCTTTATCTCCTCTACCACCAAGCACTAAAGCTGCTTTGTTAGATGAAGAAAATATAGCTCCATTAAACATTATATTATCTTAATGTCTTTTCTGCAGTTATTGCAAAGAAAATAGTGATGACTTTTGTGTGTTTCTTAGAGCAAGTGTACAGTGTGATTGATTATATCAATTCTGTCCTTCAGGATTTAGACAGAGTTCTAAAGCTCAGAGTTCTAGAGAACAACTTTCTGCAGAAAAATAATTTTTTCCAACAGGAATTCCACAGTTGTTCATCACAAGTTACATAATGTATTTTCCAAAGAGTGTTTCATACAATTCATGTAATATCATGTAATATGAATATTTTTGTCTATGTGAATGATATGCCATAGCATTCATAGGATCATAAAGGTTTGAAATTACCCTCAAGATCATCAAATCCAACCTTTGCCCAAATATCATCACTAAACTATAACACTAAGTGTTACTCCATGATCTCTTTTTTGTTGGCTTTGGACAATTAAACTTTGATAAGGACTCCATTGCTCTGGAGGCTACAGACAGACACACTGAAAAATTTCCTATACATAAAATGTTTTAGTCTAAACAGTCAAGATAGAGGAAAAGAAAATCATAACAAACATTTTTTTTTGCTTTCTTCATACTGACAAATTTCAGCCAGTAGCACCTGCAATGCATTTCCAGAATGGACAGTGATGTAGTTTTAGCAAAGAACCACCAGCAGTTTGTTGAGTTTTGCATAGCAGTATTTATCTGTTCTGTGGTATTTGTGGCATTCTCTATACTTAGATTGGCAAATGCCACGAATTCCATGATAAATTTCAACACTGTGAGTGATAAATGTCAAGCTTTTAATAGCACCCACTGTCCCTCTGTCACCACATGACCCTATTAGGAGATTGCACAATCACTATCTCTGTATAATTTCTTATACAAGAAATAGCCTCACAGCACTTTCAATGGCAAGATGTTTGCTTTGTATAAGCAATGGAACTCTTTGTAAATCTCTTGCAAAAAGAAGAGCCTGCTTACTATTCCTGATGATTTCATGTGCTTTTTATTTACAAAAATAAGGTCAGAACGTAGTTTCCTATTTGTGTTAGGTGCCAGTACAATGAACAGGATTCATGATCTTAGTTAAAATGAAATGGCAGAAAAAGTTTGATGACAACAGGTCATCATATGTTTCATCAGAAGGAAAAGTCTGCAAAATTATTGCTGTAGCCATTAAAATGCAGAACATGACACCAGAGATTACAAAAATTTTCTCTGGGCTTTTGCACTTTCAGCAGTACATGATGTATTGAGATTACATCTGAAAATCTTATCTCTGTGGCACTTTTTGACTGTAGATTGTAAAAAAGAAAGTGTATTTCGTGTTGTCACTAAAAGCACTTAAGTTCTGATCTCAGAATTCCGAAGTTCTGAGGTTTTCCTCTGAGAAAATAAATCAGGAATTAACTCCTGTCTTAGGAACAAGGCTACAAAATATTCACAGTTTTGTCTTAATAAAATACCTCTGTGATGTTTCAGACCAGAAATATTATCCTTTCCAACTTCAATTATGCTAATTCTCCAAAGAGGAGTACTCATTTGCTGTGTGGTACAGACGTGATCTCTGAAACTTGTTACCACTTCAGAGATGCCCTTCCACTGCAAAGTTAAAGAGAAGGCTTAGGCAAAATATTTGTATGCATATATATGCACAAATATGTATAAATATATTTCTGTGTTGCATGTATATACATGTGTGTGTGTGTGTTATTACAGCAAAAATTTGAAGAATCCAGAAACAAATGTAAGAGAAAAAAGTCACCCTCAATAGCATAATTATTCATTTTCCTATGTACAGTGAAGATATCAATTCCATGCAAGTCTCTCAAATTGCATTCAATTTAACTGCCAAAGAGTGTGCGTAAAAGATCAGAAGCTGCTGAATTACTGCAGTTTGTCTGGTTGCCATACAGAGCTGAGCTACACAAGAGAGCTCAAATTCACTTAAAAATATATCTGAAATTATTTACACACCAGTAAGACTGGTAAGGCCTAAGATCATTTTTGTAAATTATTGCACCACATATTAAAACTTCTGTTTTTACAATACCTTCTATTACAAGTTAAAGGTATATCTGGGCATTGGATTGACAATGGATTGCAATATTTAATAAATTATACATTAAATAGCTACCACATATTCATCCCTGCAAATATAATTTGCTTTTTAAATATGCATCAATGAATCATTGAGCACTTGTAAGAATAAAACCAGAGTTTGTATTTTTCATATTTCTGCATATACAAACAGGCTATCTGTACAAATACAGTGCTTTAACAATGAGGGGAAAAACATGGCAAGGAACATGTATTCACAACCAATGCTAAATTAGCAACTCAACTGGTTAATGACATTAATTTCAATAATCAGTTACTTAAATTGTCAAACTATAATATTAGATAATGAAGTCAGAAGTTTAGCACAATAAAGATGTCTGCTGATTAACCTGTAATAGAAGACTGGGAAAGAGATTATTCCTTTTAATCTTTTACTCAAAGTAAAGTTACAGATACAGAATGACCTTGATTTATCTGGTGGAAAATACCATTTTCTTAAAGGTAGTGTTTCTTGACAAGGAAGGATCACTCAGTGTAGGTGCCGAATTCAAGACGTAATTCATGCTAAAGAAGTAAAGTGGTTTGGGTTTTTTATGACTGGTTTGTCTTTAAAACCTGCTGAGATTTCTATTTCTGCAAGAGCACTTCTCCCCTTTGACTTATCAGATAATCAGAGTATTATAAACACACATATACACACAGACCCAAAGCAGACAATTTTCTTGTTTAAGGTTAATCATTCTTACTCTCTTTAGGTTTGGGGTTTGGTTCGGTTTGGTTCTTTTAATATAAAATAGTGACTGCTTTTGAAGATAGAAGTCTGCATCTTGAAAATAATTTATATAATCAAAATAAAAAATTAATAGGATCTAGTGTGAAATTTAGTGTCAGAACTCACCTATTACATAAACATGAGGATATAGCTTGCATTCCCTAAATGTTGATTCTTTCCTTGATAGCAGATACTGTAAAACCACTGTGCAAGCATCCACAAGCACTGGCTCAGCAATATGTGCCTCCCAGACCCTTTCCTCCCCAGAAGGCAACCAGCTACACTTCCCATCTGTTTGCTGTCTCAGCTGAGGCAGCCACAGAGAGCTGTGGGAGGGGGATGGATACCTGTGTGGCAGGAGTTGTTGTGCTGCTGCACTCCACTCTCTCTACAAGGGTTGGAGTTGGAGGCCCCCTGTAACATTCAGGAGCTCCTTGATTTCCCTTTGAGCACCATCTTTTTGCAAAAGCCTGTCCAGAAGCCACAATGTAACTTCAAAGGCATTTGGGACCCTTTGGAAAGTAAGCTCATGTAGTCCTCATTATCATAGACAATGATAATGTCAATGATAATGTTAATCACCCTTACTGGTGATCTAAACCTGAGGGGCTTAGAGACTCAACACTAATCTTTAAGCTCTTTTTGACTGCCTTGCTACCCTCATCTTGTTTGGTACCTTCCCAGACTTAATATATAATTTATATTTTATACAAATCTATGTCAATAAAACTTCAAGCGATGCCTCATCCACTTTTTTCTCTGTATGAATATATATCTCCTGGTTAAAAAATGTTTCTGAAATACAATTCATCTCCTCTACAAGAGCATACTAGCTTGTATCTGGTAGACAACATATATATTGTATTTTGTGAATTCTATCTTTATGATGAAACAAAAAATTGCCACCAGATATATTAATTTGTGCTAATGCCTACTATATTAATTTCATCCAATATTATTCATACAGGACATCTTAATCATAAATTAAATCCATCCTTTAAATATATAACAGCATTATAACATTCTTCCAATAATTAACATTCCTGATTGCTTACTTTTTATGTTTCAGCAATTGTAGCCATCCTCAGGATAAAAAGCAAAGGTAATTGGTAGTATATTGACTGCCTGAATTGCTTCTTTCTGAAGTGTAATGAGTGAGATTTACTAATCACTTAATTTTATAATATCTTATTCTCTTTCTTTTATCTTGATAATGACAGAGACTTCTGTCACAGGTTGCTTCAGGGTAGGACAGGGTTCAGCTGTTACTGGAGGCAAGCATTAGTCTCTGTCCAGGTCTCATATACAGTCATCCTACCAGTAGGATTTTATCTATTTTTTTTTATTTTAGTGTTAATATTGTATATTAATCTGGCTGTCACATATATTTAGAGTCACTTAATGATTTCTAAGTATAAAACCCTCTCACTCTGTATTAAGAAAAATTATCATTCTACAGAATTCAACCATTCAAGCCAAAATGTTCCTATTAGTGTTTTCCCTCAGGCTGACTTTCGTAAAGCTTTAGCTAAAACAGCCTTTTAATAGAAGATTAGTACAAAGTAGACAACTCTATCAAATTTATGACTCTGCTACCAATTTTTTTAAGGAAACTTTAAGCAGAAACAAATGACTTCTGAAACATCTTCTTATTTCCTGTAAAAACAAAAAATTCATCTTTTTAAGCAGAATCACAACATTTTCAGATCCTCAGTACATACTTAATATAGATACTAAAAGCCTTGTGTTTTGATCATAATTCTCAGTACTCCTCAAATGCCAACATGCTCAGCAGTCTACAAGGAAAGTTTTCTTTAAGATCTGAGGGTCAGCCTGCAGTGGTAATACCTTAATGCCCTTCAGTCAAAAGCATAAGTACTGGGCAGTGTTGTTCTGGCTGCCAGAACAGGCAATAAGATTTTGTCCCAGCTCTTACTGATGTATGTCAGTATTTCTTAATACTATTTAGCCCTTCTTACTGAATAAAGCTTCTTTATGTAGCTTAAAAATCACGTCAGAGTGACTTCCACAGAATTCCTTCTACTCCATTTTACAAACAGAGCAGTAAGAGCTGCAAAGTCAAATAACCAGACACCCTTCAGTGTGGCAGACAGACCTTTTGCCACGTATTCACACTGCTTTTCAAAATGTTTGTGTTGAATCTATAATTTGGCTAAACATTAATTCTCATTCTTCCATTGAAAGGGCATCTCATCAAAAGCAGTTAAGGTTAGCTGGGTTCCTTTAGTCTTCAAATTATTGTCAATGTCTTCATTAGCTGAGGCGTCTCAGAGCTGAGGATTGTTCACCACAACAGGGTTTGGGTACAGATATTTTTTAATCTACCTTTTTCAAGGAAATATCCAAAATAGTTTTACCTATCATATAAGTGCTCTGCAGTTAGTTTCTGCATTCCATTCCACCATCTTCATTTTGCATACAAAATGTATAACGCATTAACTCTTGTAAAATGTAAACAGAAGGCAAAGCTTAACAGTGGCCCCTCTTAGCAGTATTTTGAATCCTAGTTGATGTGACTTAATATTCAAATTCCTCTCAATCAAATTAGATCTAGTTTTGCTTCCAGAAATAGTTATTATAATTCCCATATAAATTAATTACTAGTTTTCACTGCATTGAATGAGAATACATCATTTTCAATGGCCAAACATGACACTATTGCACTAAAAATTAATGCATCTGGAAAAATACTGTAAGAAGAGGAAAAAGGGTTAGGCATTGACACTTTTTTTAGCCCCATCCTACCTATATGCAAGCACATTACTATTTTGTATAATCTCTGCTGCTCATATCCACTTCCACAAACTGTGAATTACAAACCCCGAAATGCCTGTGGAAGGAATTTTTCATCAGTCCTGTAATCAGTGGCTTCCTTCAATTCCCTGCTCATGCCCACATGCTCAGTGGTGAGTCCCTGATCTGAGCTGTGGATGTGGTGCCAACTGTTGCCTGCCAGCCCTGTGCTGTCATTCAGAGCCAGACAAGGCAGGCATCCACTAGGGCTGACTTAGCACGTCCTTTGCATACTTGCTCAACATTTTTAGCCTCAATTAGTTGCAATTTATGTCCAGTATCACCCTATTAATTCACACTAATACCTGAGATAACCTTTCTGTCCAGCCAAATCATTCAAATTAGCAAGCAAGTCAAGCAAAAAAAAGTGCAATATTTCTAAACAATGATAGGAAAAAGCCATTGGCAAACATCTGTGTTGATCAGACATCTGGAAGTGCTCCCATGTTTTCAATGGTGTGAACTCCTGAATAATTAGTTTCTGTGGGAACCTTCTTGAGAGCAGTGGAGGCTGTTGATTTTGCCTTAAGA
The DNA here is from genome assembly GCA_026413545.1 of Cichladusa arquata. Classification (NCBI taxonomy): domain Eukaryota; kingdom Metazoa; phylum Chordata; class Aves; order Passeriformes; family Muscicapidae; genus Cichladusa; species Cichladusa arquata. The sequence continues at coordinate 32,880,127 of JAOTQP010000251.1, read as the reverse complement.
GATTCACAGGTTAATAAATTTGTATTTTATTATGAAAAGGCCTATTTGCAGCAACATTTCAGTAATACTGTGTGCAGTATTAGAATGAGTATTCCATATTTGTTTAAATTTTCATACTGTTAAAATTTCATTTTTATGTTTACCTAAAATATTTAAATGAATGTCCAAAATGTAAAATGTTTTACATGTCATATTTATGCTTAAATTTTTATTTAAAATATTTTATTTAAAATATTTTATTTATTTAAATTTTTGTATTAGACAATTCCATCCACCTTCTCTTCTCAGCCTCAAAAATATCTAGAAATATTCTAATATTTCACTTGCAAGGGGATGGTAGGAAATTTCAGTTGTCCCTTCTAAAGATAAGTAAATTGGGGACAAACATTAAATATATCTTCATAATTTTGAAAGAGTAAAATTGGTTCTATATAATTACATATCACATTTAATAACTGCTTTCAATGCCTTTCAAGAAAATAAGAGCAAAGAGAAAGTTTCCCAACAAATGTGTAAATTATTTATTTTAAACTAGCATTGGATTATAAAATTAGCATAAAAATAATTAGCATTATCTTTTCAAACAGCTCTGATGAAACTCAGCTAACTACATACAGAGTTTGACAAGTGCTTGAACTGATTTCATAAATGAAACTTAGGCATATTCCAGTCTGTATGTAGTTCAAACTATGACACCAACTGGTTCCATTACTTTTATGAAAATGACCCAGATCATTCTGTACTTCTCTTTTTAGCTACTACTTTTTGGAAAAAAAAATCAAAGAGCCCGGTTATAAGAAGTCTTGGTGAGGAACACAAATGCCCATGGAAAGCATGCAGTTTATGATTGTAGTATCTGGGTCAAATAGCAAGAAAGGATAGGAAAGATTAAGGATTAAAAACTGCCTAAGACATATGAATGATGATGTGAAAATAATTGTGAATGTAACAGTTGTGGGTTTATACAGCAAAAGTTTGATTCTTGTGCGTTAGTACAATAAAGATTCACTTCTTTATCTCTGGCTTTGAAGAGATAGGGGAAGATGAGTAAGCTGTCAGTTTCAATTAATGTTTTGTCATAAACATTTATAGCCTGTGAAAAACAATTGTATGACTCTTTAGGATTGAGTTAATTATTTATAAATCACATTCTAAATGTATTAACATAATTCTTTTACAGGAGCTTTGGCTTTTAATAAGTGAATATTAAAAAGGCTGGGTTACAATAAATGCAATAGAAGAATCTTTCTAAACTGAATGAGTGAGTGAGTATGAGAGGTTTACTTTCACTTGTTCCACTTACTGGTCTACCCTAAGGCTTTTTCTTTATAAGCCTTGAAATATACTGCTTCTTTTGTTCCAAGTTTCAAAATTAAAACTATGAAGTGTAAATTCTTACTAATAGAAAACCATGACCTAACATGCCTACATCAGTTAGGACATGAATGCAGTAAAAGTATTCATAGGTCTGATGGGAGTTTCCAAATCCCAGAGGTTTAGTCTCACTTTTACGACCAAAAAATACTTAAAATAAAACAAAAGACAGTATTTTGTAGGTTGCAAGTCCCAGATCTCGTTTATTTATAAAGCAATAAATATTAGAAGCACAAATAAATTGCACGGGTGTGTAAACAAACTGTACAATGACTGAAGAGTTCGGGAAGGTTTGCCAGAAGACTCCAAGAAGCATATTGTCGTCATCCTGAGTGGGAAGTACATTGAGGGGGAAGTGCTTAGAAGCACTTGCGGTGTACAATGGATGGGCCAGCTTCATCATACTCCTGTTTGCTGATCCACATCTGCTGGAAGGTGGACAGAGATGCTAGAATGGAGCCACCGATCCAGACAGAGTACTTGCGTTCAGGAGGGGCAATGATCTAGGATAAAGAAAAGCAACAACATCCTCATTTCTGAACAGTGAATCCATATCATCAATGCTACACACCACTAGATATTTCCTTAAGCAAGTAAAGAACTTTTCTATAACCGTATTGATCTTCAGCAGCTCTTACAATATATGTAATGTATTAAAAAAATCTGTAATCATATTTGTTTCTTTTCTAACACTTGCTTCTAACCAATGTAGCTATTCAGATTAAATGGAGCTTCTGCTTGTCTGTCCATCAGCTGTTGATCTCATTTTTGAGCTGTTCCTATATCCCAGTTTAATGAAGCAAACATTGCCTCCAGCTTTAGCCACATTTTAAAACACAGAGTCAAATTCCTTACCTTGATCTTCATAGTGCTAGGAGCAAGAGCAGTGATTTCTTTCTGCATGCGGTCAGCAATGCCAGGGTACATTGTTGTCCCACCTGAGAGGACGTTGTTAGCATAGAGGTCCTTACGGATATCAATATCACACTTCATGATGCTGTTATAGGTGGTTTCATGGATACCAGCAGATTCCATACCTTGAGGAAAAAAAAAAAAAAAGACAGTAGGCCAGTGAATTATACAAGAGATCTCCAAGACACAAAACTGTGGCATTTCTCATCATCTTTAATATGAACTTCTATGGTCTTTTTCTCATAAAAATGCTTCCTGATTATTAAGTGTTACTAAAAAAATATTAAGAAAATAGAATTACAAAACTAATTTAGGAAGTGGACATTATTTGTTAGAAAAGACAAGGATCATAATGCATGTGCAAAGGCAAGAGACTCAAAATATACAATAAGATAAGAGACACGTGAGAAAAAGTCATTTAGTATATGGCAATGGAAGAAGGGTACCAAGAGCAGAAAATGCAAGTATTGGTTTATGTCATTCTTACTAAATGCACTAGTTGAATATAGTAAAGACAGCAAACGGAGACAATAAAAATAGTTGAAGTAGAACTATAAAGACAACAATGACTTCTTCAGTCTACTCAAAATGTAGTCTATACTATTCAGAATCATCAAGGCAAGAGATAATCATGACACAAGAATAAGATATTAGTACTTGATGTTAAGAAAAGAAAGGAACAAGAAGCAAGTGTTTGTAGGTTGCATTCCAATTTGTTAATTTCAACAGGTGCTTCCTGAAAGGGCTGACACTAGATCCAGTAAGAAGTCAGCTGATGAACAACTGCATGTACTGCTTGGGACTTAAGAGTATAAACATTTGCTGCATCCGTCAGCTGCCTGCACAACCAGCAAGGATACCATCTCCACCAGGGCAATGTTAATTACAGTGTACATAAATATACACACACCTTCACTCCACATCCTTCCCCTCTCTGACACTTTATTTCTTCATGGAAATAGTGTTTTGAGTGTAAGCCTTATAGCTCTGAAGGCTATTCTTGCCATCAGTGACACAGAATCATAAAATGTTTGAGTTGGAAGGGACCAATAAAGATCATGGAGTCCAACTCCTTAATGTTGATATTGCAACTGCATGTTTTATCATTAAATAATTGTGATCCTAAAACTTGACCTAAAACTTGCAACAAGAGCCTGGGACTCAGCTAATTACCAGATGAGCTCACATCAAGCCCATCTTACAAGAACCAAATGATCTAAATTATTATTCACTCATGTCTGATTTTGTGCCAAATTTAGGTAAGCAGGAAGAGGAGCGGGGCACCTTCCAAATCTTCTGATTCATTCATACCTCCTACAGAAATGAGAATTCCCTGGGAACACTTACCAATAAAGGATGGCTGGAATAAGGTTTCAGGGCAGCGGAAACGTTCGTTACCAATTGTGATCACTTGACCATCAGGCAATTCATAGCTCTTTTCCAGAGAGGAGGAAGAGGCAGCAGTGGCCATTTCATTCTCAAAGTCCAGTGCAACATAGCACAATTTCTCCTTGATGTCACGAACAATCTCACGTTCGGCTGTTAGTATAGGAGAATCAAATCAAGATTTGGACAAGCACTACTAGAGTAGATGATCAGCCAAGAGAGACGAGAGGATTTTCACAGGAGAGAAAAGTTGAAGGACTGACCTGTTGTCACAAAGGAGTAGCCACGCTCCGTGAGGATCTTCATGAGGTAGTCAGTCAGATCCCTGCCAGCCAGATCCAGACGCATGATAGCGTGAGGCAAAGCATACCCTTCATAAATAGGTACATTGTGGGTGACACCATCTCCAGAGTCAAGGACAATACCTGGGAGAGAAACGTCAGAGAGCAGCTGGAATCACCTAGCAAATGCTTAGAGTCCTTACATACAGGAAATAGCAAGACACACAACAAAATAAAGGACTTTTTAGCAGAATTCTTTTTCAGTCACAAACATCTTTCCAATTCTTTCTGCCTTTGCCTGCCTGGACATTCCTGTGGGGTGTGAATTTTTCTACAGAGCAGTTGTTCCATACATATTTTAAGATAATCCATAAGACCAGTCTTCCACACCTACTATAATGAGCAGTAAGAATATATGCAATAGTGACTGTCTTGATCTGATAATAGGCATCTTTTGGTCCAGTTTAAACCCTTAAACAGATGCAACACTTTTATAACTGCAATATCCCTACAGGAATGTCTCTTCATTTGCACCACAACAAGCAGTGGCAGAGTCAGTTCCATGATGCCTCTCCAAAAGCAATGTAAATTGTCTGTGGAAAGAACAATATGGGCCTGTTTTGTACTGGCTTTATGCTACTATTATCAATTGCTATAAACTAAAAATTCCTATTTTTCTGTAAATTAAAGGAATTATGGTGTATTTTCCTATTTGGAATGGAAAGGAAGGAGAGCTCCTGGAAGGAAATAGAATCTAAATGGTGTTTATTTGTTCGTTTTACCTGTTGTACGACCAGAAGCGTACAGGGACAGGACAGCCTGGATTGCCACGTACATAGCAGGTACATTGAAGGTCTCAAACATTATCTGGGTCATCTTCTCACGATTAGCTTTAGGGTTCAAGGGGGCTTCTGTGAGCAAAGTGGGGTGTTCCTCAGGGGCCACACGGAGTTCATTGTAGAAAGTGTGGTGCCAGATCTTCTCCATATCATCCCAGTTGGTGATGATGCCGTGTTCGATTGGATATTTCAAAGTAAGGATACCTCTTTTGCTCTGAGCTTCATCACCCACATAGGAATCTTTTTGACCCATACCAACCATAACACCCTAAGAGAAGAAAACACAGAAAAGCATTATTGGAGGAAGACAACATCACAGAGTCCAAACAACTATGTCACAGACAACTGGCTGAGTCAGGAGAGGTTTAGGTTGGGTATTAGAAAAAGGTTCTTCACTCAGAGGGTGGTTGGCCACTGGAACAGGCTCCTCAGGGAAGTGGACACACCACCGACCCTGACAGGGTTCAAGAAGAATTTGGACAACTATCTCAGGCACATGGTGTGACTCCCCGGGCTGTCCCATACAAGGCCAGGAATTGGACTTTGATGATCATTGTTCCCTTCCAAGCCAGGATATTCTGTGATTCTGCAATTCTAACCATCCTATTTTCCAGAAAGATACAAGCAGTCACATCCCTGAAAGGCTGTTTGGGAAAATAAATTTAACATTATTAATTATTAAGTCAACAGAGGTGTTCCTTCCATGACATGAATGGATTTCCCCCCATTTTTAACACACCTCTTATTTTCAATTATTTATTTTTGGTCAAAAAAATTGACTGAAAGTAAATTGTACAATATCATGAGCAGGAAAAAGGAGTTTGTAAACAGGAAGATACAGAGAGAAATTAGCAGTCTAGTGATCAAAGATACTTTGTATTACGATGCAGCCTTAGCAGTAATTTTAAAAAACAGCTTTATGAACTTTTTACCAAGGAAATTGCAGGAGAAAAAGGAGGTATGGGACAGCCAAACAGGGAAGTTAAGGAAACACTGGCCAGACTTGGGAATGAATCACCAGTACTATCGCAAGAGGTGAGCAGAGGAGAGAGCAGGGTACTTGGGACAGGGCAGCAGAAGAGAAGGAAGGGGAAAGTGGAGGCGACTCCTAGAGAGAGGACGATGCTCTGTCCCGCCGCGGTCCTGCCTCTGAATTTACCTGGTGCCTCGGGCGACCGACGATGGACGGGAACACGGCCCTAGGGGCATCGTCTCCGGCAAAGCCCGCCTTGACCAGCCCCGAGCCATTGTCGCACACCAGCGCGGTGGTTTCCTCGTCGTCACACATCTTCGGAAGGAAGCACGGACCTGGAAAAGAGCGCGGTGGCACGTCCAGAGCCCCGCGGGCAGCCCCTCCCGCCCGCCCGCCGTCCCGGAGCGCGCCGCCGGAGCGCGGCGGCGGGAGCGCGAAATTCGACTCATCCCGGAGGATGCTCCAGGCTCGTGGGCTGCGCTCTGAACGGGATCCCTCGGCCGCTGTCTTCTCCGCGCTTCAAAAGCCGCCCCAGCTTGCAAAACGCTCAATTAGAGCGTCCTTAGCGGATCCCTCTGGCCGCAGAAAAGGGACTGAAAGCTTTTGAAGTCGCAGAGATCTGTGCTGCCCGGAGCGCTTCGGGCGGCCGATGCTGGGCGGTGCGGGCCGTGTCCCCGGCAGGAGCAGCGCTCAGCCCGGAGCTGCCCGGCCCGAGCCCCGGCTGCACCTGCAGCACCGGCGCCCGCCGCCCGGCGGTGCCTCCCGTCCATCCATCCCTCCCTCCCGTGGGTCCCGCCCGCCCCGTCCCGTCCCGTCCCATCCCACCAGAGCAGCGAGTTCCACCCCACTCACCAGCACCGGCGGCGGGGGCAGCGAGCAGAGACCCTGGCTGCAGGCTCGGCGGAGCCGCCCCGATTTATAGCGCCGAGGGGCAGCGCGGCGCGGGCCGGGGCAGCCGCCGTGCCCTTATTTGGTCGGCCCCGCGGCGCGGAGCGGCCGCGCAGCCATGAATGGAGCCGGGCCGGCCCCGGCCATGTAAGGCAGGCGCGGGGAGCGCGGCCCCGGCCGCCGCATGGCCAAATAGGGAGCCCGGGCAGCCCCCGGGGGTCAGCGCCGCCGGGCCGGGCCGGGCAGGGGCCGCCGTGCCCGCAGCCCCGCTCGCCCCCCGGTCAGCGCCCGCCCGTGCCCGCCCGGCTGCGGCGCCTCAAACTCGCGATGCTCGGGCAGGGCGGAGGGTGCGAGGGAAGCCGCATGGGTGTTTTCTCCCCCGGCTTTTCATTTTGCCACCGAAAAAAAAAAAAAAAAGCCAGTCGAGCTTCTACTTAATCAAGGAGTGATGAGGTTACCTCGATGCCAACAATTGTGGCTCCTCTCCTGCACCGAGGCGGCATCTGCTCTCTGTGTTGCCTTAGGAAGGAGCAGTGCACACTCAATTTCTTTTAAACTTTGATGAGCACACGCTGCAAAAATCACCCTTTTCTCTGCTTCTGACATCTATGACACAAAATGGGATGTGCTCGTTTATGTTAATATGCGTGTACTTAAACTCCTCATTTTTGCTTTTTTAATGCACACCAGATCAGTAAGAGATAGTGATATGTCTAGGGCAGAGGGCAAGATATGAGAATAGCTTGGACAAAACCCAGCTATGGTATTAATGTAATGTGACAGTTGTTTTCCTGCTCAGTTGTTGAATGTTTCAACATTGATAATTTGTTCCAGCTGTGGAACCTAGAAAATCCGGTTGTCTTCAGGACTTTTTTTTTCTGTTTGTTAAAAATAGAAAGACTGGAGAGGCATCCCTTGAGTGGGTTTGGCCTGGCATGTGAAAGCAGAGATTGTCAACTCATGTCCCAGAGAAACTCATTATAATGTGGAATACAGTGTCCTCCAGGAGCTCAGCTTGTAAAATGCCCCATGTCTGCCTGTGAAACAGTGCTGGGATGCAGCTGGGAGAATTGAGGTTTGGGCAGAAGGGAATGGTGAGCTTCAAAGTCAAAAAACAAACTCTCAATTGGATCAACTGCTTAAACACAGGTCCAGTTTATGAGATGCCGTACAAAGGCTGGCAGACATCACATGGGTATATACATCTTAAATTATGTGGAAGGAAAGAGCTTGTGAATGCTACACAACCTGCAGTCTGGGGGCTTTGAGAAGTGTTGGGGGAAGAGCAATCTCTGCATGGTGCTTTAGCCCTGACAAAGCACAGGACAACTGGAAATTGCTATTTGTTTCTAAACTATATCCAAAGGGGGCGTCAGAGACCCTCAGACCTTAATTTCTTCTGAAATCAGAGATTGTGCTTGTTTCTAGCACAATTAATGAGGTGGTTAGCTCCACCCCAACCCCAGTTTATCTTGGGTTTGTGCCCAATTATGAGCACAACTCTGAAAGAGATGGTAGCAGCAAACTTCTTGGATATTAATAGCTCCTGCTTTTCTTTAAATGCCGTGAGGAGAGAGAACCTGTTCCAGGTGAGACACCATTTGTGTACAGTCGTGTATGTATATTTAATACATCTGTATATACAAATATATATGCACAAAAATATTTTTATATACACGTATTTATCTCTGTGTGTATATATATATTTATATATTGCTTTTTTTGCTTTTTCTTAGCTAGCTGAGAAAGGCTGTGTAGGACTGTGTAGGAAATGCAGTGACCTCAAAAGGTCAAAGCAGCAAAACACTGCTTGAATGCCTCTGCTCTGGACAAACTTTGGCTCTTTGTTTGTTCTGTCTTGATGGAAAATCAACCAAAATCAATACTGGTGGGATAAGAACCACAAGCAAGTATATATTTATCTAAATTGATCAGGCACATGTAACAGACACTGGGAAATACTTTGGTGATAGCTCTGCCTATTTGTACAAGAATTCATATCTACGCAGGGATTTCTAAGCATATACACCCTGGAACTGAGCACCCTTTCAAAGAAAAAAATACCATATGTTGCTTTCAGTTTTAAAAAGTCACCATATTTTACCCCATGGTAAGTTGCCATATATAGTTTAAATCTGCTTCTTTTTTTCCCTAGCACATCTTTTCTACAGAAACCATATAATGTGGGGGATTGACCAGCTTTGCCAGCTCTAGAGATTAGTTTACAGTGTTATCTCAGCTGTTGCTTGGTTCAGAGGTGTTGCAGTATTTACATAGAAGTCCACTGCTGATAGCTGCATTGAATTCCTCCCCAATCAGACCCTCTCTGACACATCCTACATTCCCTCTGGCTAGAGAGAGACAGACTCTCCTGAAACTGAGACAGAGCCAGCTCTCACTGAAAAATCTATGAAACAGTTTGAGTTTTCTTGTTTACTTTCTAACTAAATTTTTGCTTTCTCTACTATCTCCTCAAGTTTTACATTTCTAATCCAGCAGGACTCAGTTAGGATCCTGATGCACTTGAGAGCTCATCCACACACCAACACACTCCCATATATTGCAAAGTCAAATGAAAAGGGCACCACACAACGTACATAATTCCAAAATATCATTTCCTTCCTTGTTGCCCAGATAAAGTTATTCATTTGGCCAAAATAATTCTGCTTTTTGCAGTAAAGTGTTATCACAGCCTCAAGTAAACCAGAAAGGCAAAAACCTATGAGGTGTGTTATGCAATGTCATCTACGGGAAAAACACTTTAGCTCTGACCAGGGCCCCCACATGCTGTGCACATTCTCATGGCTTAGCTGCTGGGAGGGACCCCAGAGACAAGGGAAACACAGGCAGTACAGGGTGTTGGAGAACAGACAGATCTGCAGTGGACGTGATCTGCATGTCCCTAGAATAGTCTGAACACACAGGAGCATGAAGCCTCAATGTGTATGATTATTAATAGGAGAGCAAAATTAAATATATGTATGTCTGTATATACAGAGAGAAGTGTATCCATATATACAGGAGACATGTGCATATAGGCAAAACTGGATGTGCTGTTCAACCAACAAGGTACTGTTATGACTGCAGCCAGAACATGAGTCCTTACCTCTGCATTGTAAAACTGAACCAAAAAAAAAAAAAAATCACACTGTGATCTTATGATGCCTGGAAATCCTCACAACTGCTATTCTGCTTTTGACTAAAAAAATATGAAAGCTTGAAAATATAGCAATGATTCTTTAAAAGCTTCAAAGCATAGAACACTTATTACAACAGACTTCAGATTATTTACAGTATTTAGCAATGCATCCAGAAATTGGGAATGTGTAGGATCAAATCTTCTCTATATTTTTTCATTCAGCCTTTCAGTTCATGATTTTTTTTGTGTAAATGTCCCGATAAAATCAATAAATTTTTCATAATAGAGCAAAGAATTTTATATACAGTATATCCTGACCTAGCAGATTTTAGAGCAACTTCTCACTTAAAATCTGCTATTTCTAAATCCAATGGATCTTGACATATAAAATCTGTCCTAGCACAGAGCCAAATGTTACCTCTCTTAAGCCTCAGGCCAGTGTAGTCTTTGAAAAAACTTTACATTTTCAAGAATAAGAAGAAAATGCCATTCTGACAGATTTTCTTTTGTCTCTTTTGTCTCACAACAGCTGTTTGGAGCTATATGGTCTTTAGAAATATAAGCATCATTGCAGCAGAGTCTTGTTGATGGGCAGAAGTCCTGATGAGATGAGAATGCCAAACATGCAATATATGATGAAAATCACTGTCATGAATCACTGTCATGCAATATATGATGAAAATCCTCTGTCACAAAGGAGCCACGTGTTGTTATCAATGTCTTTGCAGTTATGAATTTCTCTGTGTATGCAGACATACAAAGAGAAGGCAGAGAAGACAGTTCTGTAGTCACCAGAAATCTGAAATTAATTAATTAAATCAGTGAAACTATTGAAGTCTTGAACCTTCCAAGTGAGAAATCTTTCTCCTAGAAGAGAGTCTTCCAGTTTAATAATTATATTGTCTGGCAAACTTTTCCAGAGAATTCATTGAGTGTTCCCCTTAGTTCTTAGTTATGTCTCATCCAGCCTAGTACTAGCCCATGTTTCTTGCTTTATATATTCTTTGTCTCCTCAGCATTTAAACCTTTCACATAATTGCAGGCTCTTATCATCTCTCTGCGTCTTTCTCTCACTCACTCATGTGCTACTGCACTTCTATAATTAACCTAAAACATCTTAAGTGTGTGCTGAAAGGGTAAAATCATGAGGTGGGCACTGGGCGTTAGAGATGCAGCTAAAACATCTTGTTATGAGGCTTAGAAGTTTAGGCATGGGCAGCATAAGCGGAGGTGAGTGGCAGTCAAAGGAATTTGTTCTTCCAAGTCTCTCACTCTCCAGAAGTATTATTTGCCACATGTCAGTTCCAAAGAAAGGATGAGATTCTTAATTACATTCTTCCCCCTCTACAGTTGAAAGAGAGCTCAGAGTGTGCCAGATTGGGCAAGTAAATCTGTGCCCTATCAATGTATTGCTTTGCTAATTTAGCATTTTGAAAACTGCTACCAGAGCAGGGCTGTGAGTAGATGCAAATCTGCTACCAGTGGTGTTGTTTCCAGTAATCTCCCAACGTAGTCACATTCTCTACTGTAAGCCCTTCTCCAAGGTCTGAGTCACAATCTCCTCTGGCACTTCATGTTTAAGCTGAGTGGTGAGGTTGACACACCTGAAGTATGAGATGCCATCCAGAGGGATCTGAACAAGCTCAAGAATCAAGAATGCCCATGGGAATCTCATGGGTTTTAACCAGACCAAGTGCTGGCGCTGTACCTGGGCCAGGACACCCACCAGCATCAGCCCAGGCTGGGGATGGACAGATCAGAGCAGCCCTGCCCAGAAGGACTTGGGGGTGCTGCTGGCTGAGAGGCT
>JAOTQP010000251.1:32790304-32859036 GCA_026413545.1 Cichladusa arquata | reverse complement strand
ATGATAAAATATGGCTAAAGATGAAGAATAAAATTAATGTTTGGAAGATAATACATTTGGAATATAATACATTAATAAAATCCCAAGAATTTGGGATTTTAGTCCATAAAGCTACAGAACATCTCAGGTTAACAACATTTCTGGCTTAATGAGGAATAGAGTGCACACAACTAGTAGCAGGTTAATTGAGTTTGCATATCTGCTGGTTCTTTTCATTATCACCTACTCCCTGTGATGAGCTTTGAGCCTATGTGCTTTATTTAACAGATCCATCAAGCCTATTATCCACCAAGACTATTAACAGCTATCTCCCCAATGACTGAGATGTGTTGTGCGCTGTCAGAGTATTTTATTTCTGCCTTGCTCATTCTTTCAGCAGACTGGAAAATTGCAGATATATTTATAAGTATGATAACACCACACAATTGAAAACACAACCTGCCATTTTCAGATGGTCTTGTGAGAGGTCAAACCACTAAATAAACCTAGAAAAAGGATGCAATGGAAAAATAAATAATTATATCTAAAATACTGAGACATTTTTCTAGGTTTCATTTTTAATAATCTATAATTGAGATTTCATGGTAGAATTACAAACTGCTCAGGAAATTCTTTTAAAATTGGATCCCAAGAACCCTGTGTACTCTTAGTTATCAGAAAACTGCTGTTAACTAGTTATATATACAAGGTGATAAAGGGGTTAAACATCAAGAGAGAGAGAGAAAGAGAAGCAAAAGTTGGGGTAGTAAAAAGCAGTATTACTCAGCTTAATGGATATGGTACAGTATTATTGAGTTAAACATATTGCTGTAATTCAGATGTTGATGAAATACATGAACAACCCACAGGAGGCACTTCTTTTAATTCATGACAAAGTAAACAATGTCATGAAAAATAGGAGTATCTCTGGGTGTGTGGGCAACATATATAGTTCCATTTCTTCAGTTCTGCTTACAAAGCATTTAAAGTATGACCAGAAAGAATGTTTTCTTGAACAGTATAGGTTTACCTAGAGAGTGTTACCCATGGAATTTTTTCATAACAATCACACTAATCATACTATCACAATCACACAAACATGCTAACATACTAATGTAGCTTTCATCACTCCTGTTAATGAAAATGGATTAAAGGAGGGCTCAAAGATAGGAAGGTGTGGATTAACTAGCTGGACTTTTACTGCCTTATGATACCATACTGTAGAGTACATAAATTTATCAATAATGAGTAAAAGCAGAAAAATACATGGAAAACAGCCTTAATTACCTCGGCAGCAGAGATTTATGGCTATTTAAATGATCATATTTTCTCCAGTGGGCAGTCACCAAAGCAGGAAACCAAGGTGAATGCAATGTTCAACACGAGCCTGTGTCCCCTTGTGTCCCCTGAACACGGCCAACCACACCACAGCCAAAAGCAGGGTCATGCCCACGGTGACAGATGTGGTCTCAGCAAATGGCTCATGCCTCAGGTAGACAGCAAATATCTCCCAGGGAACTGAGGCACCCCTGAGCCTGACATTCCCCAACACTCATGCCTGTGAACCAGCAACTCATGGAATCCCAGCTGGTGGCTGGGCTATCAGGAGCTGCTGGGCAAAGACAGAAGTGTGGAAAAGTCACCAGCATCAGCCAGAGACTGCACATCCCAAGAGGCATTGATGGCTGCCCTGGTAAGACCCTTGAATGTCACTGTTCTGAAGAGCTGAAGATGCAGCTTCCAACCTCAGCCAAGGTTTGGATGATGCATTTTAGTGAATACAATAAGTTTCTTCTGATCTCAGCTACAAAAAACACAGGGCAGGGAAACTAAAGATAGACACTAATGCATGTGAATGCTGTGTTTGATTAGTGAAAACTAGTCCCTCCATTCCTTCCATGACAGGAATAAATATAGGAATAGAAATAAAGAGGGCTAGAATTGTTTTGCAGTGATCTTACAGAAACCTCCCCTGTGACCACTGTGAAAGAGTATGTTCTTTATGTCATTCACGTGGCATGAAGCTGAATCAGGTGAGCTTTAGATTGGACATCAGAAAAAGGTTCTTCCCCCAGAGGGTGGTTGGGCACTGGAACAGGCTCCCCAGGGCAGTGGTCACAGCACCAGCCTGACAGAGCTCAAGAAATATTTGGAAAATGCTCTCAGGTAGGTGGTGTGACCCTTGGGGGTGGTGCTGTGCAGGGCCAGGAGCTGGGCTTGATCCTTGTGGGACCCTTTCAGCCCAAAATATTCTGTGATTCTGTGATTTTGGTACAGGCATACCAAAGAAATGTTATCAACCAGACAGGGAGGAAAACATGTCCCAAAACCCCTGTGCTAAAGTTTCTGCTTATATTCATTATATATATATACATAAGCACCTCCTCAAATCCTCCCATTTCCTTGTCTTTGCCATCATTTTGCTAGATGACAAGAAATCTATGACTTCCAGGGAATGTTCAGTGTGTATTTCTGTTAGTGCATTTGGTAATTTTTTAAAAAGCATTTAACAAATGTTTTTGTGTTAACAGCTTTTTTATAATTCAACAATGTTTATGCTTCAGAAAATTCTGTTAAAATCCACTTAGACTATATTAAATCACACCAGAGTGAAATGCTGTAAGATATTCTAAGTAACTTTCTTCTTGTGGAGATATCTCAAAGAAAGTCTTCTGCCACAAAACAAGTTGAGCATTTAGTTTAACAAAACATCTTATAGTCAATGTAAATATATGTTGATTTGAACTATGTCAAAATTTTTTTTTCACAGTGTATATGAAAAAGTGGGGTTTTTTCACTAATTTATTTTATCACTGAAGTTGCTAAACAAATATTTTGGTTGAAAATTTAAGTATACGGATGATATTCACAGTTATAATGCTGCTGGCAAGCCTGACAGCTTGCAGCTAAAATTTTAAACACACAGCCAACTTAAGCAGAAGAATAAATTCAAATGAAGAAAATACTCAGGACATAGCAAAACAGTGGCACTGTATCTTGTCTCATATTTGCTGAACAGGCCCTTGACATTAATTTGGAGATAGTTTGAATTTTTTCTTCCAATAGAAAACAAACAAAATCTTCATTCTGAACATGTACCCACAGATATAACATTGCAAAGTAGTGCTTAATTTCTCATGGCCTTTCCTAAACAAACTAGTTAAATAGCTAATTAAATCTATCTTCAAGCTTCTCAGTTATCAATATATTTCAGATATTAAGATGTCCAAAATCTGGCTTCAAGCTAGAACAAGGCAAGAAAGTTCTGTGTTTCTTGCTCTATTGGGTGAGGGAGTTCCCTATTTTAAGCAGATTTTACAAGCGTATCTGTACTGGTGATAGTCCAAAAAATTTAATGAAAACATTATGCACACATTCAAGTCTTTTCTCAGTCCTACCCAGAAGATTGTTATGATTAATTGTTCCTTGTCTTCAAAATTGCTGATTTGAAAAGATACTGATACCCATCAGCATAGAAGTAGATCTGAGAGCAAAAACCCCTACTCAAACCAAAACTTTTGTGAATATAACAGCATGTAAACACCAAAATCTAAAACCATAACCAGAAAATCTGCACATATCTCCTACCTCATACCACAGGGCTGTGTAGCTTAGGAGAGACTTTGATGTACATGGCTGACATTGAGACAGGCAGTGGCAGTTTGACACTTTAGTGTTAGTTACCCTTATAAACCTTATACAGATTTCTGCTCATGAGCACATCTGTTCTTTTTCACATTAATCTCTCAGAGGCTCACCTTGCAAGGTGAAGCTTGTCTTTCCCTTCAACTGTATGTTGAATGTGGTCATATCTAGCCTGCAAAAAGCTGCAAAACTCATTCAGCAAAGTTTCCAAGCTGAAAAGTTCCTATAACAGCAAACTGGCAGAAGGCAGAGGGTAGGGGAAGATTCCCACTAAGGCTTTTCTGGTTGACTTGAGGAAGAGAGCTTGGCTCTGCAGGCATCAGTGTGAGAACAGGAACAAACACAGTTGCCTCTCTCTTTTCTCAAAGGAGAAAAGTACCCTAAGGTGGAGAAAGGTGCCAACTGGGAAAATATTTTATCAAAGCAGATGTATTTATAGCTCATGTACAAGATTTTGCCAGAAGAGACATGAAGCTGTTGTTACATTCATAAATTAAAGCTAAATCACTGAGGCAGATACTGAGCTTACTGCTGCACATTAGTGGGCATCTCCTCAAACTGTGCTCATGGTATATTATGCACCTCTGATCTAGTGGTCTCACCAGTTTATACCCATTGCCTTCCAGGTCCCAGTTACTCACAGTCATGCAATCCCTTACACAAAACTTTGGGTAGTAATTTTAGGACAAATTTATATGTGGGTAAATTTAGCGTCTTTCTCTAAGGTCTAGGAGAATCAAAATAAATACTTTTGACCCAAAGCCTCATTAGCTTGGGTGAAACATGCTTTCCTCTGGTACTCTGCTGGCAGAATTCAGACACATGAGAGAGGGATTGCCTTCTCCATACCTCCTCCTCCATGGTAGAGGAGTATTAGCAACAACAATAACTTGCATTGAGCCCTTTATTTCACTGTATTAATTTTGGAACACTGTAATAAGTCATTTCTAAATGTAATAAAATAAATGCAAAGAGAATAAGTTTAAGCTTGCAGGACAAACCCTTTTATGTTGTTTAAATTGAAAGGTTTTTTGCATATTTACATAGAAAGAAAGCATGGGTACATATTCACTCATAGTTCCGTATAATGAAATAACATAAAAATCTGATTTAAACTAATTATTTACAAAATAGGCTTTACCTTATATAAAATCTCAGGTCTCATACTGACAAAACTAAACACATTTGTGCTTATAGTAAGAGATTCTCTTGAGAATCAACTTGATATAAATTTACCACTACACAGGGTATACATGTGTACTTCCACTGATATTTGTGTTTCAATAGATAAAATGAAAAATATTATACCTGCTGTGTTTGGTCAGTATTTGTTTCCAATTTGCAGTGACTGTTTCAGCTCAGAGTTACAGGGAGGTACTGAGCATGAGTCAGGAGCAGCAGCTGTCCTCAGTGTCTCATCTCATCACGCAGCTCAGACTGACGGAGCGCCAGCGGGGGAGCACTGCAGGAGCAGGGAGCAATCCAGGACAACTGTCCCATCACTGAAGTATCTGTGAGAGCAGGAACAAGATTACTTCATAGTACATTAGAGATCAAATGAGATAAAGAACTGAGCCTGTGAAAATTTCTTAGCATTTCTTTGCTCTGAGTAGAACTAGCAGGTGCCTCAAACATGGACAGTGTGGACAAGGAGAGAAACAGTATGATACTCCATCTTTTACCAGGACAGGAAGGCAGGGCATTTAGGACAATTCCAATAGCTTGAACTTTATGAAGATTATAGTGAATCACCCACTTCTCCACAGAGGTTGGCCATTTTTCAAAATAGAACTCAAGTGGTAATGTAGGAATGGTTCAACATCCAAACATACTTGATCAGAGCTGGTCACAGTTTGATGTTTTCATTTTGTGTGAAACTCCAAATTTTAAATTCCTTTCAGTGCTAATTGGATCAACAAACAAAATAAAACAATATACCTTTTAAACAATCAAATATGTTGGGGTGGTTTTTAGGCATGGGTGCGTTTTTTTGTTTAATTGGTTGATTTTTTTGTTTGGTTTTGATGTTTTTTAATACTGCGCCTTTTACTTTCTAATTCATCCCTTGACTTCTTAAAAATGTATAATTCATGTAAGGGAAAAATACACTACTAAAGGCAAGTGCTGGAGCAGTTTTTATTTGTTGATTGTTTTTCAATAAGTGGCCAACAAATTTCAACATTAATGTAACATTTTGGGAAAAGCATTGCTTTGGGAAAATTGTCATGTTTAGAACCTCATTATTTTCAAAAACAATATCCCACAGAAGTTTCCAAATAATGTCATTTATTTCCTGTTTGAAAACCCATAGTTCATCACTTAAAGTTTATGTAAAACACATCTGTTGCAATAGTTGAGATACAAAGTTGTAATACAGAATTGAACTGGACATCATGGGTTCTGGCCTTGTTCTCCACAAGATTTCTCATTACTACACATCAACAGAGATACGAGAATCCAGATCAATACACAGTAGGCTATCAGTAAAAAAAAAACAGTGGGCAAAATAAGAACTCAAATTTTCTTGAAGGTGAATATGTAGCATTCTCCTCTAGAATCTGTATGAAACCACAAAACTCCTTATGGAGGCTTAGTCTCAGTAAATATTTTAATCAAAGAATAGCAATTTTCAGTATATTTTCTCATGTGCAAAACCATTATCTCTTCTTATCTTAAACTTATTTAAGTCATTATTAGGTTTAATTCATAGCTATACAGAGACAATATTTGGACTTGCATGAGTTTTCTTCAAACTTAGATCATACATTACATTGCATAATTACAATTCAGCAGTTTTTATTCAACCCTGATCACATTTCCAGGGGTTGTCAGTGACAGACAGCAAGAAAACCTTCCCACAGTTGGACTTGTTTTCATCCCAGTTAGTCCTGTTTCAATGTTCCTGAATGTGTCCTCAGCAGAGGAGGACTACTGGTGAGTGGATTTCGCCCCCCTCTGACTCAGCTTGCAAAACATGGTCTCATTTTAGAAAACAGGGTATTGCCCAATAGGACACAACTGCTGCTGTCAAAAATCACTCTGAAAAAATAGGGCAAGCCTAAACTGCTGTGGCTTGTGGTCAGAAACAGAATCTTTGTGCCTCTATACTGAGCTTCTCCCTACCCACTTCTGCTGCCCCTGAACTACTTCCTTTCTTCCTTTACAGTAGCTGAGATACGTCCTGTCCCTAACGACTGTCCCATCTAAAAATAAGTGCTCTTGACACACAAGAGATGTCAGACTAGCACAGCAGGATGCTGAAGCGTCTCGAGATGTGTAGCAGAGCTTCTCTTGCAGTGGGTTGCAGCAATTTAGGAATTCACACTTGATAAATGCAATAAGGGCGGCTTCTTTTTATCTCTTGCAAATGGTGCCAGGACTGATGTATTCCTGATCCTTATTTGGCAATCCAGCTTGCTTCTTTTGTGCTGTTCTCTGGAATCACAGAATTCTAATGTTTGGTTAAGTAAACATGCACTGTTACTGTATATAGCTTTTTCACTGACATCTATAGGTGAACTATGTCATTGTTGACAGCTGGCTCAACCTTTTGTTTGGGTCTGCATTTTCTTAAAACATACTTGTGCAGAAACATACCCTGCTCTGATAATGTTTTTAAAGCAGAAAGATAACACCTGAACTCTGGAAAGTTTCTTACCCATAGCTGAAACAACTCCTCTTCAGCTTCTTTTTGAATCTCATTTTCCAGACAAAGCAACAGACTACTCTGTATTACACTTAATTAATGCTATTACTTGATTCAATTATCCTTGCCCTTGCTCTTTTTTTCAAGGTGAGTGAAAATCATAATGCCAGCTTAATAAAATACACTATCTTTCTTAATAGCAACATATTACATTATCCTTTATATTGGTTAGATTAAGCTAAAGCCCTGCCAGAGCAAGGCCTGGAGAGATAATCTGTCCTTGTTACCTAAGTGGAAGTTAAAAAAATCACTTTTTAAGTGAGTGTGGGGAAAAAAAAAAATCACTTTCTCATTACTGTACTAGTGTTTAGTCTGAAATACTACTATTTAGAAACTGAGAGGGAGTAACTGGAATTACTGTTTCTCTCCTCTTCAATGTAGCAATTTTGTAGATGCTCATGTTTGCAAGTTTTTGAAGTTTGAGCACTGTACTTTTTCAGATACCTCCCAAAAACTTAGGAAAATACATGACTTACAGAGGATACTTAGCTGGAATTCTTTCAAGAAAGTTCTTTTGCAATTTGCAATGGAAACAGCATTCTTTGAAAACATAGCCTATGAATATTACACTGTTATTGGGCTTTTCCAAGAGGTACCTAACCAGCCAGCACTTTGAGGAAAAGGATTGTAAAAGAACTACGCTTGAGAAACCACAAAGCAAAGGAAACACTAAGGGCCATAAAACAGCTTCCAAAACTCCCAAAAAACCATTCATTTTCTATTGATTATCTCACCTGAGAGCATTACCATGTTTGGCAAAGGAAACTATGCTGTAACGTATCTTAACAGCACTCACAGCTTTTTGACTGCTGTGGGCTGTGATTCATTTGTTGACCAGGACATTGACTTTTGTCTGCTTGCTGCAAGATTTCAAGTGTTACCTCCTTCTTGTTTCAATAGAATTGTATGTCACCATACAATGTTTATCCAGCATGTGATTATCACCACCTCTAGGTCTTCTTTTAAAATAATTCAGTGATTTCAGAAAGCTGGTCTCTCTGGTCCTATCAGCAAAGCCATTCTGTTAAAAAAACCCCTTAATTTCTACTCCTCATCAAAATACTTTTCTTCAGGATTCATAGCCTTTTTCATCCCAGGAAATGGCAGGATCCATTCCAAGAGACAAGGGAAATTGCCAGTGCTTGCTTCCCCTCCAAAGGAAGCTAGGTCCTGCCTTATTGAACACACAAAGCAGTACTCAGTGCACACCACTAATGCAAATACAATGTAGGCTAGCAAAAAGTAAAAGCCTTATCTTTAGAAGTTTATCATATATTATTATATTTATTATTACAGATTATATATTTACTTGTCCCTTGGCAAAACTGCTCCTGAATGTTCTAGTCCTGACTTACTCACCACCTTTGCCAATTCCTTTCAAAGTCCATACAGACTAAAGCAAAAGCAAACTGTGCTCTGAGAGTTACCAAGTCATTTTCTTTGATAATTCCAAAACTTGCCCTTACTGCATTATTTCAGTCACAGATGGAAAACAGACTGTATTTATATAGCATTATCTCAGCTGTATGTGGATGACAGAACCCAAAGTAAATTGCTCTTTACCTTTCTTTTTCTGGCTGTTACAGAAATGAACAGGACATTGC
Organism: Cichladusa arquata; assembly: GCA_026413545.1. Taxonomy (NCBI): domain Eukaryota; kingdom Metazoa; phylum Chordata; class Aves; order Passeriformes; family Muscicapidae; genus Cichladusa; species Cichladusa arquata. Next base: position 32,850,102 of record JAOTQP010000251.1, on the reverse strand, counting down.
CTTACATCATCATTTTTACATTAGCACTGCATCAGCATCCAAGGGTTGAGGTGTTTCTAAACCAGTCTCTAAGCAAGTCTGGAAAGTAGTAACTAAGTTGTTTTACAGGCTCAGTGCTAAGAGGAAAATGAGGCAATTCATGTAAGGATTGGCTAAATAAATATGAAGAACAACCACAAATGGCTCTTCAATTTCACTCAAATGTCCTTAATAGATTTCTTATTCTATAGCTTTGGAACAATAAAATAAAGCAATTTTATATATTTTCCTCCAGTTCATACCGTTAGAGGATTTTGCCCTCAGAAAGATTTTAATTTGTTCATTAGGTTTTCATGCACTGCTATAATCATCTTTGCAATAATGTTTAAAAAAAAGAATTTTTTAAAAAGGATCTTCACAATTACTTTGTCCATTTAAAGATTGCCTTTTTAAAGTAACTAAATCTGAGTGTATATTTTTTAAAAATTCAATAAAAATTTAGTTTAACAACTGAATATTTTTAAATAGAGATGCTAAATCCTAAGCAAATATTGCCATTAGAAAACAAACCACATAAATCAAATTTACAGCTTTAGACTCCTTCACTTCTCCCTTGAAAGAAAATGCAGATGAGCCATAAAAAAAAAATCTGTTTTGGTGGAAAAGACTAAGTTCATCCTTTACCAAAAATTAAAAACAGAGCAAAAAAGCTTTGGAACTAAAAGGTCCCAAACCCAACCTCACGCTCCAAAGCAAAGCTTCAAGAACTTTCCAGCTACTGCTAGAACAGACACGATTTTCCAAAATTCCTGAATATATGTTCTCCTAATGCCCCCATGCCTCTGAAAAAAGTCAAGTTTAACAGTGGGAGATGGCATTAAGGATAAATGTCCTGCTCTGCTCAAGTTACCTCAACAAAACCTTCCACTTTTTTTACAGTGGGTGCTTGGTGCCTCTGAAGCTGCACATTAAAGCTGTTCAAGCTTTTACAATTGTTTGCAGTTCAACTGCCTCTTCCAGCCCTCTAGCCAGAAATAACTTCCATTGCAACTGCACTCCTGACTTTAGGGCAACACTGAGGTGTGTCTAGGACAGCTCTATCCTTGCCTGCTGCTCTACAAGGACAGAGCCAAAGTGCTCAGACACACCTGGGGCCTGCACACAGAACACAGCACAGCCAGCTGTGCACACTGTCCACTGCAAACTGCACCACTCAAAAAGGTCTCTGCCCCTTTCAGCTCTGGGTGCTTGTTAAGAGTCATTCTGTCCTAATCTTTTATAGCATCTCTGGCAGTTAAATTACTCATTTTAGAAAAAAAACCCCCGTCAAACAACTAGAGAATCCTTTTTAAATTCCTAGAATCCTAAAGCAAGTAAATGATTGTCAGACTCAGTATTTATGGAAAATCAGCTGGAAAACAAAAATGACAACCCTTGTCCGAGCTAGCTGCTTGTGGCCTGAAGGCTGAGTGTTACTCAATTCTCCATGAGCGCAATTGTTACTACATGAAACTTTAATACCCCTATGTTCAACACAATTCGTTCTTCCAAGGCAGGCAATTCAGTAATTAACAGTGCACACCCTTAAATCAAACCCCACAAGGACAGAACACAAATTCTGCATTATTTCTCTTGTTCAAGAAAACTTCATTTCAGCAAAGAAAGAACATAGAACACTGTATACCAAAGGTAAATACTTAGACTTGCTATTCCTGAGCTCCCCTCTGAGAGAGTGGGAAGAGAATGATTTCAGGGGGAGAGGGAGATGGGACCCCAGCATGCACAGACTGGTATGCAATAGATGCATTTCACAGAGCTTGGCATACATTTAACTTGATGCTATTTTTGCCTGTACTATACTTCTAAAATATTAAGAAAAATAAAAAACTTCAATGCTGTTTAAAAAGCTTGGAAGTTAATTATTCTCTAATCATTCTACCAAGTCCATCTGGCAGCTTCACAACTGCAACACTTGAAAGCCAAGAGTTTTCCCTTTGCCAGCAAAAGATGTTCCTATGGCTATTGCAGTGTTTGAAAATCTACTTGGAAATTCCTAAGACTCATTAAACCACTGACTAATTTGACACTATGGCAAGTATTCATAATGAATCAGGGACAAATCCTTTCTCTGATCACTTTATGAAATGTGCACACTCAGAAGTTACTCTAAAAAAACCCCACTCAACCATTATGTCATATTATATGCTTTACATATCCTGCATTCAGGGAACTACTTTCACTTTTCTTCCTCATGTGGCTTTAGCATGGGCAATTACTGTGTTTTCTCCAAGTAAAAGAAATTTATTTCAAGACACTAATTTAGAACCCAGTGCTCCTGAAAAACTGCATCCTTCCTCTTTCTGTAAAGATTAATAAATTAAAAAGATGATTATAAGTCAATGATGAGAAATTACTACAAGTACATTGGCCTTTGAAATCCTGAGAATCCAGTAAGCTCAAAATTCAATAGAGCTTTTGATCACTTCGAAGTCCCATGACAATTCACATTTCTCAGACATACAAACAAATATCTTAATGAACTTGAACCTATGCCTAAAATACTATCTCAGTGTATACAAGCACAGCTTTGCATAAGGAATTCTCCATGGCAAAATACTAAGGAAGCTACAAAACATGTCTGACCAATATTGAATATACTTAGTGAGGTTGAATTAAGAGTCAAATATTCAAAACTGGTATAAAAAGCATCTTTACTGAACAACTTATAAAAAGGAGAATGCATACAATTTGAGGCCATTAAACAAATTACATTACCAATAGTGACAAGAACTCAACAGAATGTTTACCAAACATCTTGCTTGTCCACAAAGTATTCAGTGAAAAATATACCAGAGAGGTATTACACAGGCAACTATTTAATGAAAGTCAGTGTGAAAATAGCGATTATTTTTCTAACTGCTTTTTTCCCTGTCAATTTTCCAAAATGCATTAAGGACAAGGATTCCACCAATCACTTTTCAGTCTCATTCTCAGGTTCACTGTCTCCACTATCACTGTCTCTTCCAGGGTGTTCTGGCATTTTTCGATGTTCAATTATTTCATCCACGTTCAATTCTCCTTCCTTCATCATTTCTTCCACTACTTCATTTTCTTCTGCTGCATCTTCCTGCATGCCCTGACCTTCACCTTCTACTTCAGTCTCTCCAGTTTGTGTCGGTTCTGGTTCTTCAATCATGGCAGGTGGGGGCAGTAAATGCTGGATGATTGAAAAAGGAAGGATTTTAGGTTTTTACACTTTAGTTTGAACTGTTCATCTTATATTTAGGATTTTGCATAAGATAACAAGTTAACAACAAACATTTAAAATTTAGAAGCCATGATTTGTAAGCACTTCACTCCTATCTCCTATAGAAAAAAAATTAGAATAATGATCACAATAGTCATCTTAGATACACTTTTTTTCCAGAAACGAGGGTGTTCCAACTCAAGGACAGAAAACACATTTCATTATCCCAGGCACTCAGACAAGTAATAGGGTTATGGTAAATCCCTACTTGGAGCCATATGCATATTTCTACCCTAACTTCATCTGTTACCATTTCAAACTCCTAGATATGTTTAACTTGGTTTTTGATGCCTTCAACAGGCCTGTCTAACAACTCATACCCATAATTTCCCCTTGCAACATCTTATAAAATACTATGTGAGTATTATCTGTACTTACACAAGTTTCGTGCACAGCTGTAAATGCAGAACAATTCAAGCTTCACTAACAGTTAAACAATGCTTAAATATTTTCACACAACACCTCTGAAAAAGTAATTTAGTGTATTCAAAGTGCTCTGCTTACAACCAAAGAACGAGTTTCCAAAACATTATAGGCTGGAATGGTAGCCAAGTAACAAAACTGGACAAAAAAAAAAATCAGGAATGCACTGAGCTGAAGCGTATGGATGAACGCTATATAACTCCAGGCTGAACAGAAACACTCACACCTCTTGCAGCCTGACATTATTTAATGACATGATGGATATTTCTTCAGAGTATTTTGGATCATTTTAATGAAATGCAATCTTGAAAAACTTGATTGTTTAGCTTTGTTTTGCTCAAAAGGCAACTTTTTTCACATGACAAATGAGGTTGTCAATTACAGTGAAGTTTTACATTCAATTAGATGACACTAATATTACAAATTTGCATAGGCAAATCTATAAATCAATTATGATTACCAGAAGAGAAATAAAAAGCACTTTCTATAGACTCTGAAGTTATCAGACTGGTCTCTGTAACCACCTGTGCACAGGAAAGTGTACTTCCAAACCAAAGATCTTACAAAAATACATTCTTGATGTATGAGACAAACTCAGACTTCTGTGACTTAGACGCTTGTTGTGCTTTGTGACAACTACATGTAAAGCCTAGTGTAAAAGAAAAGGAAGATAATAATTTTGTACTGAACAGAATAAAAGAAATGCAATACTAGCTTTGCTTTTTTTCAGTAGCTCACTTCTTGGCTTCTCCTGCCAGGATAATGTGATTCATTGTCACAGTAGGAAAGCAGCAGTTTCGTAACTAATTTTAGCTAGCAATGGATAAGATTAGGATGCCAAAAAAGACTAACAGGTACTAGCAGGAGACTGGGCCCATATTTGATTAAAGTGTCAAGCAAATGCTTTTTGGTAAAATTTAGATGCTAGCATCTGCTTTTCAGGACATGTATACAGTTCCCTGTTTTGACAGGGCTATTCATTTATACCTAAATGTGGCCAATCTACTGTACAATCTACTAAACCTTCATCACATAACATTTTGCATGGTTGAAAGATCTCCAACTATTCTAAGCAAGTCTTGTCAGGTGCCTATAGGACCGGGTTTCAAAAAACCAGTGTAAGCTTACTTCACTACTACTAAAAAAATTACAGTCAGAAGAAATACTAGTAGCGTCCTATTTGTATATCCCCTTTTCTTTATAGCACACAGGTAATTACAGCATTTCTCAAAAATAGTGAGAAAGTATCCTCTCTGTCCAGCCAGCCTGGAAAAGGCTTTTTCTGGGTAACAAAACAAATGGGGTGAAATTTGGGTGAATCTTTCTCTCAGAAATATAAATAAAATCCAGAAGTCACTGGGTAAGAACTGCAGAGAAAAATAAATTTTCTATCTGAAAGTCTGACATTTGGTTAAAGAAAAAGTTTTGGGTTCTGATCTCTACTGATTACACTGTCCTGTCTTAGAAGTGAAAGAAAAAAGGAAGAGGATGTGACAGAGACATCCTTGCATTAAAGAACAGAACCTAGAGTTCTTAGACTATCTGTTCAAGGACAGCCATGTTCACACTCTCTTCCCACAGTCAGCTAATACAGAGTAAGTAGTGTGCTTTCACACTTTTGTCCACTTTTGGAAATCTTTCAGAAGAGCAAAAACCAGTAAGGGAACTTCAGAGAACCATGAAAGCATAAATTATAATGCAATATATAGGTATTATATAATATATGAAGAATAAAATATAGGTAATATAAATATGACAGACCCCAGATACTGAGTAAAAGCTGATGCAGTTGAGGGATTGCATTTAGGGCCATTCCCTTTTGGTTTAACTACCTCTATGCTTTGTAGATCCAAGTATGCTGAGTAAAGGCAGCTCTCTTCTCAGTATCCTGCCTAAGCTACCTTAATGCTCCAATCACTCACATGAGACTACAAAGACTTTCTGCTGCGTTCTGAATTCTGCTTCAGGGATTAAACACTGACAAAATTAGGTACAGAAGTGCCTACAACTGCTTTCAACCCCATGCAATTTTGCTTGAAGCTGAAGTAGGGTTGAAAAAAATTGCTCCAGAACAAAAAACACTACAGTTGCAAACCAACCTGGATAATAGGGTGATTTAACAGGATTAAAATAGTTTCAAGACATGATCTGGTCTTTCTCTTAATTATTGAATCATGCAGTGGTGTTATAATCTCACTAGCTGAAATACCTCACTTACCTGAAAGATAACACACAAGTTTCCTTCAAATTAATACTGGACAAGTTAAGTATTAATGAATAGCATTTTTGGCCCAGACAGAGCCATCAAGGCACTTGTCATCAATTACTGATAGGTTTGTGGCCTTAAATTAGGGCTTAAACCACTGAAAGATACAGCTTTTGCTACATTTTAGAAAACCTTAATATTCTCAATCCAGTCACAAACACTTCTCTAATTTTAAATATAACAGAAACAGACTTAAATCTCAACAGCTTCTGACTGAAAAATTATTTTATTTTAAATGCATTCCAAAGTTAGAAGGCCCTTACCTGTTGATGGTGGCGTGTACTCTGTATCATGTGCATATACATATTGTACACAAAGTTGGCCATTTGAGGCATGTTCTTAATAACATGTATTTGGTGAGCTGGTCTTTCTCCATTCTAAGGAAGGGGAAAAAAGTTGACATTCAGCAAACAATGCAAAACAATCATCATTCAAAGGTTATTTAACTATATTAGAAGTCAAAAGCCCTGAGAAATTAAATAACACTTTTCAAAGAAAAAAAATTGGTGAATTCTTTGGAAAGTTCAGAAGCATAGGTCTTACATTTTGGGGAACTGGATTAATTATGATACTGCAGCCTGAAGAAGAAACTTCAAAAGGAGAGGATGGGTTTCGACTCTTACTCCATGAAGTACATTTTAGACTCAAGTAACTTAAAATATTAAAGGCACAAATTGTTTATGATCAGATTAGGATTTAAGCCCTTGCTTGTCACAGCCCAGCTCCTTGCTCACACTCAGTGACCATGCTCGTTGCGTTCTTGTTGCATAGTTGATGGGGAAGTTTCAACTCAAAGGGCTCCCTCCCAAGCTTGTCAACAGCATTTAAGACCAGGGAAAGATCTGTAACTGAACTTTGGGTGCACACAGGCATCCCTTCTCAAAGCTTCAGAAAGCAGAGTGGATATGATCCTTTGTTTCTTCATTTAGCATCCTGCTCTGTATGCTCTCTGCTTAGATCCTCGACACAAACCTTTCCCTAAAGATCTAGCGCAGTATTACAAATTACGTTTTTGTACTTATGAACCTAGCTCAGCAATAAAACTCTTAGGATATTGGAACCAATTTCAAGAGAAAAAAAAACTTGCAATCCTGAATTACTCAGTTACATGTAATTTTACCTCTTTAAATGAGAAATTATTAGCTTTATGTAGCTTTGCTTGAGAAATAACATTATTTTGTTTCATAACAAAACTGAAAGCATTTAAAACTAAAAAAATATTTTGATCACAAAAGAAAAATACTGAATCATTTACACAGGCAGAACTCAGGAAAATCCAGGCACAACAGTTATTGATACTTACCAGCTGATGTGTATCATGACAAAAAATAACTCCAAGGAGTTATTCATACAATTACAGAATCATGAAGGTTGGGAAAGAGCTCAAATATCAATGAAATCCAATCATCAAGTGACTTTGTTGAGTTCACCACTAAATTATACTATCAAGTGCCACATCCACATCTTTTTTTAAGTATTTCCAGGGACAGTGATTGCATCATTTCCCTGGACAGCCTGGTCCAATGCCAAGAAGCAGATACACCAGTCTAGCAGAGAAAATAGTTTCACCCCTTACAGCCCACTCAAAAACACAAACACCCATCACAAATACCAAATCCAGTGCAGCTGTTCCTACCTGTCTTGCTGTTGGAAAACATTCTGTGGGAACGATATGGAGGTGAAGTGGTCGAGCTGTGAGTTGGCTGAAGGCTGGAGTTAGTTCAAAACAATTCTGAAATAGTGATACCCTTGCAAAGATATAAAGTCCAAGTCTGGCTCTTGACATGGCAACGACTAATCGTCGGACATCCCTTCAGGAAACAAAATCAATCATGTTTTTTCATCAGTGACACACAGGAGTCTTAATTAAAAGAAATATAAAATCATCTGCCAAAACACTATCTTGTCTTTAGTTTTTTTCCCTACATATTGTTTTGATAACAAGCAAATCCTAGTACTATTATATAGAACTGTAAATATATTGGTTCACTGAACCAATACCACTATGAAAAACCACCCTCTACTATTTTCCTACCTCAGAAGTAAAGTCAAGAATAAACATTGAGAAAAAAATCCCAATAGCATTTCTGTATCTGAATGAGTAAAGAAGAATCTGATAACTCATCTATCTACCTAAGATTAGACAAGTCTTCCTCCATCACATCCCAAACCAAAAGTGCAAACATTTAAAACTACACAATATGCAATAATTATACACATAGCATTGAACTTCATTTCTGCTATATACTCATACAACAGAAACTTTTCTATAATGTACTATAAACACTTCTGGATCTGATACAGAGTACAAGTACTGCTATGGCACCACAAGATGTTTTTACATACCTAAGGTGGCCTACAGCTTTGGTACGTACGAGTGAAAGGAGAATATAATCGTTCTGTTGGCCTTGAAATCTGTCCACAGTTGTCACCTAGAGAATTAAAAAATAAGAAAAAACCTCTATAGGTTAATCTTTGCCATTTCAATTAAAACATGACACCAAAATTTTAACATCAACTTTGGACTGAGATTGCAGTAAATGAGAAGAAAAAAGAAAATTCTTTAACTGGTTTAGTTGACTACCAACAAGAAGTTTTTTTTTTTTTTCCTGGAATATGTTGGGAGGAGCTTTGGTCTGACTGTATACTGTTTCTTTTACTTCTTTTTGTTTAAATTCAGACAGCTAGAAGTTGGGGTGCTAATACCGAGGTTATGGAAAGCCATTAACTTTGTAATACAGTTTTAACCTGCAGAACTAGCATTAGACATTTATAACTATATTCTTTGTTTCTTCAGATTTGTGATCACATGTTCTATCAAATAATTTCCATTCTAGGTGGATCTGTCTAAAGACGTGATTATGGGGAATGATGTTATTATTGAGAACAAAGAAATTACAAGAAGTGTTATTTTGTCCCATATAGCTTGTAATCTTTTCACCTTCACCGACTTCACTCTGTCAAATTATCAACAGGCAAAAACAAGGGCACTAATTTTTGAAATTCTATAGAATGTAGGTTCATAAATATGTGGTTAAACAGGAAATACTTCCACAGACACCTGTTTAAGTACAGCTTAAATTAGCGTGATCTGCAATATGACGATTTAAAACCACAGAAACCAGAACTACTCCAATGACTAATATATTTTCAAAGTCACCTTGTTTGGCCGTCCAATCAGAGGATTGTTTCCACATCGCTGATTAATGACATCACGGATCAGGTGTTTCTGTCCATTATATGTTGTCAGGATACTTATCCTGTCTGCAGGATAACCAAGCAGGCACATGTACATGAAGACTGCCACAACATACTCTGCCTCACCAAGATTCTAAAGTTTAAAATAAAAGAAAAAGACACGAAGAAAAAGACAAAAAAAAGGGTTACTCATCTTATAAGGTTAGAAAGAATAGTATCTGTGACATTGCTGGGTATTTAGACAAATATTTCAGTGATGAGAAAAATGTCCCTAGATCTGACAATTCTTGGTTCGCTTCATACAAGCCATTTTGAAAGAACAAAAGAACCACAAGTAGGTTTAATACCTTCATTCTCATTCCTTTTCAGAGAACTGCTAAAAATAGCTACACCAATATTATTGTTAGGCACTGACTGAAACTTTGCAATATTTACTCAAAAGTTCCAGTCAGCCCAAAAAGCTGCAATGACTCACTCCCCAGTAAACTGAAAGTAAGAACTAGTTGAACATCCATAAATAAAGTCCTTTCAAGTATTAATTAGGAGACAGACATCTGGATTATCAAATCCAGTTATTTCCACTGCAGATCATCCTATTCAATTACAAATTATCAGCTGTTATTTTGTATATTGTAACTTTCTCTCTCTGTCATTACTTCATGAGTCTGTCCCAAAGTACCACTCTTCTGGCTACAAGAAGCTTTGTTCTATTTCCAGACTGAAGTTATTCATAGCCTATTTAAATCCATTTTCTGTCAACAAAAATTATCTTTCAGGTTAAAAAGTTGTTCTCAAATGCTGACATTTACTCCTGCTCTATTTATACAAGGAATTTTATCCCCACTTGGCATATGTTTGAATAGGCAGGACATACCAGCCTCATTTATTTTTTCTTACTAAGTGGGCTCTGCATTACTTGGAAAATGCAGTTGCCAAGAGTATCAAACACCTGTGGGTGTAAAGCTATTCTACAAATTTTAATCCCCTTTAAGTCTGGAAAGAAAAGCCCAAATTGACAAAGAGAAATAATACATTACAGCAATCTGTTATCTCATGAGAAAGCAACATACTCTGCTAAATATCATTCAATTATCAAGATCACCAAAAAAAAAGTAATGCTAGGAAGTATTAGAAGAGTGTGCACATGAGAATACTGATATAATGAGAAGTGTGTTCTGTGTCTTCATGTCAGTGTTCTTAATCTTCTTTAGCCAAAGAGTGGTCTAAAGCAGGGCTCACACTCTCAGTTATCAGGCACTCCTTTCAGTTGTTTGTGCTCCACTGGACAACTATTTACTAATTGAATGCTACAGTTTCAAAAACAAAATCAAAATAATCTCTCCAAACAATTCTATCCTCAATCTAGCAATGGGATAAAGTGAATTATGATTTACCATTGCTTTCTTCTTTAGCAGCACACTAATTTGTACTGAAAATGTATTGAGAAGTACCCAAGCAAAACCTACAAATATATTTCAAATCTTTAAAAAAATACAGATTCACATAAGTCTTAGTGATCTTCGAAAGGAAAATGAACATGAATATTATCATCATAAAATATATTGTTTGTTTTCCATAACATTAAGGAAAATATAAGATGTTAATTCCACGTTTCAATTAAACTCCTTAACTTGCACATTGATCCAGTCCTAACTCTTCCAAAGCCTGTTTGCTATTTCAGGCACCACAGTTTGTTTCACCAGTTTTTAAAACAAGAAAAATAAAAGGACTGAAAATAGAAGCATCTCACTACAAGAGTAAAATGTTTTCCTAATTTAAGAGAAATAGATAGAGACCCTTGTTGATGGCTTAGTTTCAAAATTTACTTGAGAGTTTGAAAATTTAGTTGAGAAACTCCAAGACTAAGGTTTTTTGGCAATTTATTTCATCCTCATCTCTATGCCTATTTATGTATATTACTAGCAGTACTTTTATTCTTTAGTAGGTTTATTCCTTTATGAATGGGCATTTTAGCATTCCTACATATAGATCAAATCAACATAGTGACTCTTCAAACTCAGGTATGACCTACCAAGCAAACTTCAATTCTTTGTGTTCAGGGGAAGTGCTACTGCTTATTTCACTATCATGGCATTACAGCTGAATTACAATGGACTTTAACTTGCCTTAGGTCAAAATGATGTTTTATAATTAATGACACCAAGTCTCATTCCTCCCATAACAATGAAAAAACAGATATCAAAGTCATTCAGTGAGCAAAATCCCCAATGTAATGTTTCATTTTCAACATACAAAACTCATTAAAAGGAGGAAAAAAAAATCACACACGACATAATTATCTGAGAACATGAAGTGAATGTCAGTTTACTGTTTTTGATAGTCTGTCTTCATTGCAGATCTAACAAGCCCCACTGAGCTTAATAAATTACACATGTAGTATTTCCCTTACCTGATAGAAATAAGGATTGGGTTCAGACTCTCCTACACCATTGAAGTCTTCTACGTTTATGAGCTGGAAGTCATACAAAAAGCCAGCATTGGCTGTTCTGAACTCTGGCAGAAGCTGCACGTGAGGCAGGTTACCCAGGTTCTTGTAGCGCCAGTTGTAGAGGTTACACAAACTGCTCAAAACCACAGACACAAACCACAGAGTGAGTTACAGCAGCTCTTGAACTCATTCAGAATAGTTCAGATGCATACGAGATTAGTGCTTCTGTAGGTTTTCAGCGAAAAGAATCATTTTGCTAGGCAAATATTTGCACATATCTGAATGAACACACTCAATCTATCCAGCAATATTATTTTTAGGTTGCGATTCTGTTTTGTTCTCTCTCACTGAAAACTTCAGATGCCATGTCAATGTAGCACACTTAGGTTCAAGTCTGCTCCTCTTGATCAAGGTACAAATTTTGCAAGAATTCTAGCAAAAATTTTCATGGGTAACAAAACTTCAGGAATATTAATGCTTCTTTACAAAACAGAAGGAATAAGGAAAGAAGTATTTTCTGCATTAACTGTGGTAAGGCTTCTTACAGTAAAAGAAATTGATTTCCTTATTTATTTTGTGTGTTGCCTAATAATTAACACAAGACATGAACTGCAACCAACAAAATCTACCCAATTCTGAATGATTCCTGATATTTATAGGGACAGCAATACTAACAAAATGACAGTAATACTAACTGCTCATTCACAAATGCACAACAATATCCAGACCAGATTAAGAAGCAGATAGCTCATGGGGAAGCTACCTGTGATCAAAAAAGACAAAGCATAGGAAGGCATGGACATAAAATCCTTGATCAAGAAATTACTTGCAAAGTGAAGGACTTCTGCTCTCTTATCACCAAGCAGTTCACTAAGATTTTATAAAATAAACTCTATTTACCATCACATTAAAATAAAATTTTCATTTAAAAAATCATACTGAACTGCCATGCATAAGAACCAAAAAATAATATTCCAGATTCCAACCATTTCCTACATGAAAAAAATGAAGTTATCCTTCATATTGTTCACTACACTTTATGCTTAAAATGAAGACTTAAAATTAAACTTAGAGTAGCAAGATTTTATATGGAGTAATTTTCTCTTATTTGGTTTTATTTTTCCTTCTTAACATGACAACAGAAACATACAATTTACACAACCAGTAAATCTGTTATTGAAATTATCACAATGAAATGACAAATACATAGATAAAACAGAAAAGCTATTACACTACAGTGCAGCAGTGTGTCCTTTAAAGTTAAAAAGGCTTTGTATTTTTGTGAGGACAACCTGGATGTGTCCAACCTCCAGATGCATCTCTCCTGAAATACTACTCCTGAAAAGCACCCTTTTATAGACTTTAAGGGAATTATTATATATTCAATGCTAAAAAATCAGATCTTTATTTAACTTTGAACATACCAAATGTTAATTTAGAAAACAAAGCTTCTGCAAAGTTTCATTTGTAAAATAAACACTTAAGATGATTAAGCACCTTTGAATATAATTTTCATTAAAGTACTCATGCAACAACAGAGTACTACAATGAAGAAATTAATATGATTGCTTTTCAGAGAAGTAAAATCTGCCTTCCTAGTCTAAACTGAAACTAATGGAGCAAAACAACTAAATTCTAGTTTTGCAAAGTTCTGTCCTAACAATAAAAAACAGTTTCTGTAACTATATGTGCCATTCTTTCATTTTTAACCTGTAACTTTCTTACAAGCTAGACAGAGGACTGTCTTACCTTGCTCTTGCTCTTCCTTGTGCATCCAAATCAACAGTTGGCACTCCAACACGAACAAACCGTGTAAAAAGAGACTGCTCCATGTTGGAGTATTTTTGAAAAGCCATGTTCTTAATGACTGGTGGCAACTGATGATGGTCACCAATCATAATCCACCGCTTCAAACGACTGAATCCATCCTGGGGGTTCTAGAATTGAAAAATTACACTACAGCAACTATTACAATACAATCAAGGCACTCAAAACACATTAAGAGTCACATTGCCTGCCTTTGTCTAAGCCCTTCAACATTTGTTTTTAAGCTACACTGAACTGCAGTCTTTTTAAAGACTACTAGCTTCCACCCAATGAGAGAGTAGAATTGTAAATAAAAAGTCCCTTTTCTTATAAAACAAGTACCTTTATCTACTAAAATTAGTAGAGAAATATCAGAAGAAATATCATATTATATTGCTTTAAAAGCCAAAAACCCAATTACTACACAGTAGCAGTAGCTACCCCAGAAACATCCTTTGAACTTTATTTTTTGGATTCTGAGGTAGTGAATACAAAGCATCTGAAACAGTTTTTAGTGTTCAGATGTCTGAGGCCAAACTGAATCTGCCTTTCAAGTGTCTCTGTAGTTCATGTGTTTCATCTGTTTACTTCTGTAATTCTCAAACAGCCTCATCCATGACCAGGATGAGCCCCTAACTAATTCCCATCTTGGCTCTTGGACTGAATGCTCTTCACAATTAGCATCCTGGAGACTTCCAGCTGTCAGATCCCCATTACACACTCCTGTGATAATTCCCTTTCCCCTTGGGAACCCTGTTTGAGACAGAACGTAAAGTTCTTTTTCTGCCACTTGAAGCAGAAGAGCTCTGAAGTTGTTTCTGATCACCCAGCAAGGAAAGAAAACTGAACTCTGGACTGTCCAATTATTCAAGCCTGAAAATGCCTTAGTAAGAAAGTAAGAGGATGGAAATAATTTTTATTGGCAAGAATAAAAAAACCACAAAAAAACCTGAACTTTTTTTTTTTTTTAAACCTGCTCCTGAAAGTTTCAGCTTTGGAGATGTTCAAGCATTCCATAGAGCTGTTCTGTACGTATCAGCCATTTCAAACTTGGACAAAGAGCCCCCTCAAAAATTCTGTTTTTAAAAATTTCTCACTGAATTGCAAGTGAAGAAATCAAGTACTACTACTCTGGAAGGCCAGATCCTTAAGTTTTGTTAAAATAAAAGCCCATTCAATTTTTAAGGACTATTTGGATGCCTCACATAAATAAAGTCATGGAATATCCCCCAGAATATATCCCTATGGTGAAATGATCTACTCTAATTACACAAACTCTTTAGTTTCTGCATTTCTCACATATACCTATTTTCCCTCACCTGCCAGATGCATCTGGTTATACAGTGGTCATTTAAAAGTTTGAAAAAAAACTGTAAGATGCCTACTTCATTGAATAAAATAATTTCACAATTTCATAATCAATGTGAAAGTTCTTACTAACAAATATCAGTTCTGGGTTACTTTTTGCACATGATATTTTTCATTTTAATATTCAATATTGTTCAAGAACATAGTCTTATCTTTTTTTTGAAAGATCTTTTATGTTTCAAGTCTAACCTGCAACAGAAGAGGTATAAAGGTTTCTATCTCCAGAATCTGAGCAGACTCTTCCATTAAGATGTTGTCATACTGAGGGGGAAAAAAAAAAAAAGAGATGTCCATAAACACAGTAACACAAATGAACGTATTTAATTCAGCCTACCAAAGGAAAGCATCTATTACTCCTTCAGATTTTGCTGGGTGGGACAGTTAGAGCAGGATTTCACCTTATAGGCAAAATATCAGTATTACCAAATAGGTGAAGTCCTACTACATTAATGGCAGATCTCTCTGTACCAGTCAGGGCTTATACCGAGAAGGAATCCATGACTGAATTACATTACATGCTTCCTGTATGCCATAACCATGAGAGAAAAGCTTTGTGCAGTGGTGCAATCTAATTTGGTATCTCTGCACTGAAGCTGAAGAGGAGCTATTTTGTGATCCAATACAGTACACAACCAGTGAAAAATAATACTGAAAGAATTACTGGTGGCTGGCTTTTGTCAGAAAAAAAGACTGCACTAAATTAATAGTTATAGTAATCATTGCAGAATGAAAAAAGCATTGCATCAGTTATTTTTCCTCAAATTGTTAATTTTTTAGGTAAACAAAGATGTAAAGGCTATATTTTTCTACCCAGTTCTGCGTCTATTTTATTAATCTTATTGCTGGTGCTTATCATGTAATATGGCAAAACTGACTTTTAAAAAAATGCACTGTTAAGCATTTTTGTATATACAGTAACTTAAAAGTGATTTAATCTTTTATTTACAGAAGTTGTATTTTTCTTCAGTAGAATTATAAAATTCAAACATACAGGTAAAAAAATACAACTCTAAATAATCTAGTTGCCTAGATTTGGGGCAGATAAAAAGATTCACATGGGGTGGGGAATAAGGGAGAGCCAACACCAAAATCTACTAGTAAGGTAACACTAGTATATTCCTTACTTTGAAACCTAATTCAACCAGGTCACGTCGTTTCAGAGCAGCATGAGTACAAGTCATGGCAATGATTTTTGCTTCTTTCACCAACAGGTATTTGGATCTATCCAGGCCACTGCGGAGAAGTTCAAACGCTCTGAATTCCTAAGGAGGAAAAAAGAAAAGTCTTAAAAGTCAGAATACAAAAAAACATTTCTAATGAAATGAATCCACTCAAACTATGTGGCCATCTTCTCATACAATTAAACAAGAAATGTTCTGAGAGTATGCACTGTTAACAATCCCATCTGAATAACTTCTTGTGGTTTCCAGGTTTAGCATATTTTGAAAAACAATCTTGGAAAAACCTATCAAGGAATTCTTCCAACCTATATGTACATACAAATTTGCACAAATTGCGACAAATACTCAAATAATCCTGAGGAACCCTCCCAGAATACCCCAAGATTTTCTTTTACTGTATCTTCTTGTTTCCTACTTTACTGCATCCTAACATCACATCAAATTCAGTAGTAGAAGGACCATTACAGTGAATATAATGAAATGATACACAAATCACCTTTACCCTAAGTTTTAATAGCCTCTTAAGCAATTCTGGCAAAACCTGAAGATAATCAGTTACTTTTAGGTTATCTGATTAAAGGCAATTCAAGGCAAGACCCTGTGAAGATCAGAGGAGCAGTGATAGATGTACCAGTTCTTTTAACCTCATCAGTGAAAATGGATGCAAAATGGCTGCTTCTCACAATCCAACTAATTTTGGAACCGTGTAAAGCTTTTCTACAGGATTAGTCAGATTCACCTGCCTTTAACAGTTACATGTCTTACCTCGAGCTGAGTGAATATTTTCTTAATATGTCTAAAACACCCTTCAGCAATTTCCATATCTTCTTCATATGATTTGCCTTTGAAAACTGGTTGAGGAGCATTTGCAAAATACTGGTGAAAAGGAAAGAAACTGGAGACATCTGCAACATCTGGCGATTTTCCACCTTTAACTTTCACTTTACTGATATACTCCTCCCAACGAGACATTACCTATGACAAAGCAAAGTGGGTTTATATAATAACATTTTTGGCAATGTATATGTTTGCAGCATAGCATTAAAAAATTATTACAGAAGTAAGGTATGTCTTAGGTAGCACTTGAGTTTCTGTCAGGAAGTAAACTTCAGAAGTAAACTTCTTTATTATCTCCTCTTACATTACTTTGATTTAAATGCCAAGTGAGATTCATTTAGGAGGAAAATGAACCAGAAGATGACCTCTAGCAATGTTCCTTGCACTCTCCAACGCCTAATGTCCATGTAATGCTAAGGTCCACACTAATACTAGCCCAGAGTAACTTCTGTAAAAACATACACGGTATGTGCATTCAGTCCTCAGTACGACTCTAAGTCTCCTTATGCAACACTAATTGCAAATGTAGACCACATCACTGAAAAATACATGGAGAAGAAATGAGGGACATGCAACATACCATTTTGTACACTGTACATCTGATTGCACGTTGGCATTTAATGCTATAAAAGCCTCCTATCGGGACCATCAAGTAGCTGCTCTAATGCTTGTCCAAAATATAAAGCAGCCCACAGACTTTCCTATCTGAAGGAGAAGCTCCAGGTTAGAATCTTTGCCAGCATTCATGAAGGGCAGCAATGATTTGGTGAGTCAGCAGGCAGGATTTAAAACAATAGCAACACAAGCAAGTCATGCTGCAATTTTAACTTTAGCTGTTATTGTACTGTGAATCACCAAGGAAAATGCTTTTTGCTTTTACTCTCAACTCTGAAAAAATCACTGCAAGTTTTACGAAGTGTTTTGTAATGTATTTAGGTCATACAGTCTGCAAAACTATTTCAGTCCTTACTTGGTATAAGAAAAAGTGGCCAGCTGTTTCACAAGTGTAAGAAACATCTCCTGGGACTCCAAGACTCTCCTGCAGCCGCCCAACTTCTCGTAGAAGTTCAAGTCTTCGAGCCAGCACGTAATTAACTCTTCCATACCTACAAAAAGGATGACATATAACATAATTTTTATTAAACTCAAAATAGCATTTAAGTATCACAACGAGAGTTCACAAAAAACCTCAGCACCCTGCCAAAAACATCCCAAAACTACAATCTTGTTCCAAAACCTAAGAATTTGCTACATGCATATTTCTATCAGTTGAGCCCTAAAAATTCACACTTTCAAGCTTATGAGAAATAAAGTTCTCACAGTAGTGCAGCCCACCTTCAAAAATATTCCTCAACTTTTACCCCTCCCTCTTGAATTGCCAGAACCCATAGTGCTTGCAGAAATATCCGACAGGTCTGGAGTTACCTTGAGAAAATGTGAAAATAGACAATGAAGCGTCTTAAAGAAAACTACTTTTAATGATGAAAACTACAGTTCAAGGAACATACTGAAATATGGATACCACTAAATATATATCTGCTATGGCATCATTTCATTAAGTTTTTGGCTATCAAATTTCTGGAATAATTTGACTATGTCAAAGCATTCAATTTAAAAGAAAAAAATCACAAGGTATTTATTTTGCTTAATACTGAACTATGTATACCTACTATGTGGGTGGATAGCTTCTAGTGACTATATATAATTTTTACTACAGCTTTTGAAGTCAAAGTATTGCTATGATAATCCAGTACTGGACAGTTCAGATATTTCCAGTGCACGACCATTATACCCCGCTTACATTTCTGAATGTGTGTAATCCTACTGACGTCAATTGGACTAATGCATGACAAACATACAAATATTTAGAAGAACAGGTTCCTAAGTCTTTGTACTGATACAGAGTTGATAGCTTTCCTTATGTATGTATTACTTCAAAATGTGTTATCAATGAAATAAGCAACTTTGAGTTTAAGCAGTAACTGAAAAATTCAAAGCAGAAAGTTTAATTTCATGTTTATTAAAGCAAATATCACCATGATAATAGAAGTGAAACCGTATTTGTAAAAAAAGCCCTGTAACTCCAATAATCTGCCTTATTATTCTAATTTCTCTCACAGATTAATTGTACGAAAGGTATAAGGGTCCAAAATATATAATCATCTATTATTCAAGCAGTTGAGTTTGTGAACAAGCAACTAACTGATTCTGCCTTTAGATGCTCAAGGGAGCTCAGCTTCTGTACAGATTAAGAACTAAAATTACTAAACCTTGTAGTGAAAAATAGTGCACTCTATGTTACTGGGATTCAAAAATATGAGAAGGGTAAAACTTGTCCAACACAGCTCTTTTGCTTGGGAGGTAGAGTGGATTCAACAGACATCTTGCTGCCATGTTTACACAAGTGAGTTTAACATTAGCATCTCCTTTCTCACCTGCTGAAATCTTTCTCTGTCTCTAATTCCTCCTCTCCATGGCCCAGACGCAGAAGGTGACGCTCATCAATGTCTAGAGCCATGATTTTTTCGAACAGCTGGTTTAAAGCCTAAAGATTGACAAGAACAGGAGAAAAGGTAGTTTTTAGAAGTTCAGAGGCTCTTGCAGGGGAAGACTGAGGAATTACTCATAAGTAGGAGATTATGCCTATTTTAGTATAAATGCAAGTCAAAACAAACAAAAGTTAATTTTGTTTTAACAAAACAAAGTTAATACTGAAACTCCTAATCTTGACAATAGG
Source organism: Cichladusa arquata (assembly GCA_026413545.1). Lineage (NCBI taxonomy): Eukaryota > Metazoa > Chordata > Aves > Passeriformes > Muscicapidae > Cichladusa > Cichladusa arquata. Next base: position 32,830,551 of record JAOTQP010000251.1, on the reverse strand, counting down.
GAAATTAGTCTACTAACACCCTTTTGTTTGCATTCTTGATATAACAACTACGTTTGATTTTATAATTTTAAAATTTAATTCTATCACAGTTAACTTACTTGATAAAGCTATCAATTTACAAAACTGTCTCACAAACACCAATTTTTGTATGATGACATTAAACAATTTAACTTTTACTGTACGTTAGAGAAGTATGATCTGGTACTGACTGTCAGGTACTGACTATTCCATTTTGGATAACTGAATTTTGCTTAACTAAACTCCGAGGTATGCTACATTTTCTGCCTTAAACTCTTCAGTTCTCTAGTGGCTTACTATCAACTAATTCATGTATTTCAAAGGAGCAAGCTTGTAAGCACTGGATCATCAAGTTCTGAAAATAAGAATAAACACAAGCAAGCTCCACTTGCTAGTCATGTAAACATCTTGAAGTGCAGCATCAAGGTGTGGGTAATGTATCCTGCTGAGAAACAGTTAATTTTTCTCAGGGTACAATTTCAAGCTAATGTCCTTATGAAAGTCTTGTCTGCTAAGAAGAGTCTTCTATCTGCATCAAAGTATTTCCTTCTCTTTTTTTTCTCCTCAATGGACATGTTCTCAACCCTTTCTCCCAACTTTAACCTGTCACTTTCCTGCAACCCATTGCAGACTGGCCTGTATTATTCCAGTCTGTAACACTTCACTAAAACAATAGCCCCTCAGATATTCTTTGATCTTGCTTTGATGAAAAATTAAGAAATGTTTTCCAATGGTACGTTCAGTTAAAGTCTCACTCATAAGTGAGACAGGACAGGCTTATCAGGGAGTCCAGGAAACAGCTGACCCTGGTTTCCAAACAAGTAATTCCAAATCAGATGCAAATTTCATAGAATTATAGAATAGAGTTGGAAGGGACCCATAAGGATAAGCAAGCCCAACTTCTGGTCTTGCACAGGACATTCCTGTGGCTGAGAGCGTTTTCCAAATGTTTATTGAGCTCTGTCAGGCTGGTGCTGTAACTTCCCTGAGGAGCCTGTTCCAGTGCCCAAACACCCTCTGGGTGAAGAACCTTTCCCTAATATCAAACCTAACCCTCCCCTGACACAGCTTCAGGCCATTCCCTCAGATCCTGTCACTGTCACTGCAGAGAAGAGATGCCTGCCTCTCCTCTTCACCTTGTGAAGAAACTGTAGACCACAATGATGTCTCCCCTCAGTCTCTTCTTCTCCAGGCTGAACAGACCAAGTGACCTCAGCTGCTCCTCATATGGATGCCCCTCAAGGTCTTGCAGCATCTTTGTTGCCCTCCTTTCAAAACTCTCTAATAGCTTTATGTTCCTTGTATATTGTGGTGCTCAAAATTGCCCACAGGACTCAAGGTGAGGCTGCACCAGTGCAGAATAAAGTGGGAAAATTAAGAGTGAGACTCTTAAAAACTTAACATTTTTTTTTTTTTCATTTTATATATGCTTGCGAATTAGAAGTTAGACTCCATCTCTTATGAATGGGAAGCAAATATTCAGCTGAAGAGGCCTTCCCTTAGGAGCATAAAGCACAGAGCAACCAGTGTCTGAGAGCTAATTAGCAAGGATCTGGCATGCATGCAATGCATGTGCAACTATAAGAACCAAGCAAAGACATTTTCAAAATACTTTCTTATTTTTGACCTCCAACCATTTAAACATATTGAAAACTTCAGATAAATAGTTTAGAACTACACACTTGAAGTTCAAAAATTTAATTTTGCATTATGAAACTGGCAAAACTGCACACAAGCCAACTCAAGTTTCCATTGTTAGGAGACAAATTAATTTCCCAAACTGCTGATCTCAATACCTACTGTTCTTCTACACTGTAATTACAGAAAAATTCCACACATGATAGACACTTTACCTGATTAGAGTGGGTAACTATTAGAGTTCGTTGTTCTGGGAAATTATGATAAAGATTGGATATTATCTGGACTGCTACATCAGTTTTTCCAGTACCAGGTGGACCCACTACCTAAAATCAAACACACACAAAAAATAAAACCAAACAAAAATCAATTAACAATTTATCAGAATACTTAACAATGAAGAAAAAAAAAAAAACAGAATCAGCTGGGGAAAAAAAAGCCCAGAACAATCTCAAAAGACACTGACATTACACATTACTTCCTGGCTTTGGTGAACCTTCAGACCAAATACTACATATTATAAAAGATTCCTTCAGACTATTTTGGCAGGTTCTTGACTAAAAGGAATATGGTAATCCAGCATAGGAAGTACTAATATGAAAATATACATCCTCAGAGAAAAAAGGTAGTTTAGCCTCAGAACAGGCTAAATGGGGGAAACAATGAAAAGAGAATCAAGACCCACAATTGAAAAAGAATAAGGTGAAACAGACATAAAGAATAGGAAAATTTTTAAAAAGGGAGTTCATTCCTCCTATTTATTCAGAAATCTACAACTGATGATACAGACATATAGTAACAGTTAATGCTTTCATAGGCTCAATTCCACAGACAGTCCAAAATTGACACCTCAGACATTTTAAAGGTATCTAAGTACTATAAAGCATCTCAAAAGAACTTGTTCAGGATTAAGAAGCACAGAATAGCAGTTTTCATAAGCATCGACACATAAAATTACAAAATCATTCTTGCCTTATTTAAGCATGTATTTAAAGCACTTCTTTAAATGCTCTCCAACTACTGCAAAAGCAAATCCCATTGCTGTGTACACGGAATACAGAGATAAGTGTTGCCATATGATTTTTTGAGGATTGGAGGATGTTGAACCTTTGAATGTTAATTTTTCATATCTTTATTAATAGAAATTACCTCAGTAAGGTTACAGAAAAGTGTATTACTAGTATTTCACTGAATGTACGTAAGGCCAGAATGAAATAAGTCAGAGTATAGAATCCTTAAAAACATTCTTACCATACTTAAAAACATTCTTACCATAGTTAGTCCAGGCTGCATTCCTGCACGGATGGCTTCAATCTGAGTATGAGTAAATTGAATAGTATTGCTGTAACAAAGTAAAACAAGATCAGATAATTGATAAGATTTTGCCAACAGTTTTGATAAAAGCAATTTTTTTAACAAGTTTTATTTCAATTAACTTTATATCTTTCCCGAACTATACACTTACAAACTTTTGCACAAATTAGATCAGCATTACAACTATCTATTTTTTAGATATAACAGTCTCAATTTCTAAGCAAGACAATAAATCATGTTTTTCATGTGATAACAAACTCATTCCATCTAAAAGACTGTTTTTAGTTATTATTTGCAGGGAATGTTGTAAAATTACTTAGGTATTACTTTCCTAATATTCAAATATTCCTAATATTCCTGAGACAAAAACCACTAGAAGACAGTATTTCTCACTGCTCTTCAAGGGACTTTTTCAACAGACGGGGGACGATAGAATATTTTGATTTAAATATAAAACAAACCAGTCTCATTTTGGAAAATGAACTGCTATGCATGTGTTATAATTTGAAAACAAGTTTCCATCTATTTTTTACCGTTTTGGTTGATTATATGGATATGGTCCCCTGTTTGGAATAACATGAGGCTCTACAATCAATGTTTTAGCTTCCTCAGGGTTTTCTTCACTTCCATCCTCTTTTCTTTTTGTTCCTTTACCTCCCTTCATCGGGAAAGTTATCCTGTAACACATAATTTAAGGTTACAGTTCCACATGTTCACTACAACATAGACTGTCTCAGAAGGTGATAAAGATTTTTCCTCACCATTAAGACAAACTTTCATACAACAGGGAAACAAGTGCTGCAAATGACAAAGTTTCAAGGAGAATAAAGGAAAAAAAAGGCAAATAAATTGATGAAGCTGATTAAAAAAAGTATGACAAAAGCACTCTTTTCATAACTGGAAAAGCCAGGAGCAGTGCTGAGAGCCAGCTGAAGAAACACTGAAGACAAGAAGTTCATAAGTGAAAATGGAAGAGACAGGAGAAAAGTTATCACAGAACATAAGATGTGTCAGTGTTCTAAACTATTCCAAGAGATGAAGTTTTTATCCTCCCATTTCAATTTTTTATAGCCTTCTGTATATATTAGCAAGCTTCTCTAATTCAGAAACAAATCACAGGTGAAGGAATCCCAATGCCTATCCAAATCTCTCAAGACAAAAATGCATATACCTATAACAATAATAATCTCTTACAGGACAAATGTAACAGCTCTTCATAAAGAGCATTATGTCTCTTAATATAGTAACTGAAACTGAACAATAGGTCATTGAGGAAAATTGTGTGTGAGATCTTTCCTGATAACTTCAGACTATTTTTGTATCATTATATAGTTTTAGTGCCTTCTCCACACAAATTCTCCATGCAGCGTTTGCAAAAAAAAAAGCTTTGGAGATTACCTCCCTGCTTTTCACGATTCAATTTAGCCATGATAAAAGCTGACTGGTGCAGGGGAAAGGCATCTTTTCCCTCCACAGATTTATTCCTTCATAAGGAAAAGATGTTGTTTCTTCAGCTGAAGAACTGTTCCCCAATACTATGCAGTGCGAATCTCAGTTGTCAAAATTCAAGGAAGCACCAGGAGGAACAGAATTGTCAAGTCTAAAAATACTGGACAATAGCACCACTGAAACAAAATGAGAAAATCTCATTTAGCTGCCCACAAGGTAGGCATCCTATTTCAGAAATCATTTCTAAAAATAAGCAATATGGATTTCAGACTTAATCCTTTGTGTTGATTGAATGGTGTTTCCAAAAGCTCAAATTTGCACTGATGTTAAAATTGCTGTTCTAGCTTGTTGTAATAAGACATGTAAGGAAACTATGTAATTAAAATTCTCTAGGCTGATCTTGAGGAGGCTAGATACCATAATGCATAAGAGAGTATTATGTGTCTTGATTCTCATACTTTTTTCCTTCTATTCTGCAGGCTGATCTACAAGCAGTGCTCTGATGCATTTTTGTACAGAATAGAACAGAAGCTGGTCCTAGGTCTAACTGTAGTATAGCTAACTCTATCATGCAGCTATCTAAATCTTAACATATCTCCATCTTTTCTTAAGAGAAAGAGCAACTCCCTTCAACCCCTAAACATAACTCCACCTGAAAACACATTTCAGCGAGAATACCAGACCAGAAGTACTTGAAATACTGAGATCACCTGAAGGGGGGCACATGCAGATCTGGATTGTCAACAGTGACTTTAACATTGTACCCAGGAAAGCTAGCTTTTAAGTGATCAATGGACAGGAAAGTGTCGTTAAAATCCAGAGTTGCAATCTGATTTGGCATTTTTGAATAGTGTGCACTACTTGGGTCTCCATATCCAAGAATGATGTCATGCAGCCAGTCAGGAACCACACAATCTGTGTTCATCAAATTCCTAATAGTCTCCAGAAGGGCCTGTAAATAAGAAAAGACATAAAAAATGGGATTGAAGAGACTGACTTTTTGCCAAGTAAAAATCATACTGAAGATCAATCAAGTCTGTTTTAAGACGATACAATATAACTCTTTAATTGACAGTGCTTGCTTAGATTGAGTCAATATATAGACAGTGTACATATGCAACAAAACACCAATATCAAAGCACAGAATTCTTATACTGAGAGCTAGTAAAGATGACCATAACCATCAGCAAAGTTTTCATTCCAGAACACTCACAGCAGGGGAAAAAAACGCACAGATCCTCATACAGTTTAAGTTTCCTCTAACATGCCTATAAATTTTATCCCTGCAGTCAGCTTAAGCTTCCCTTCATTTGCTCTTCACCTACTAATTAATTTATCTAATAATCTGTGGTTATGTAAGTTTTCTGTCCTTTCTCCTCTTGTGAAAACACCAATGCTCCTGACCCTAGACTTGCACAGAGGGTGTGCTTTTTAACTAAGAGGTAGCTGAACTTAAGCCTTCCTGTTAAAGGGCTACTTTAGTGGCATGTCTTGAAGAACTATCTCTCTTGAAACTTGGCACTTTGACACTATGCATCTGCTCCTCAGCAGCAGCAGCAAGAACACAGGATATCAGACCTGCACTGATTTCCAGATCCTCCAACTTCCCATGCCACCAAATGTGGACACAAATGAATGGCAAACACAGTGCATCCACACCAGAATACAATACAGGACCTCCAAATGCCAATCTTGTAAATGAATAGTCAGTCAAATCCAAGTACAGAATTTTATTCTGATAGTCTACATTTACATATCAATCTCCAAAGGGTAGGATTTTCTCTTCTTGCTTGTGTTGTATCATTCAAGGAGTCAAGTAACGTGATCACCATCCCTGCTTAGTCAACCTCTATTAAGGTCCTGATTCTTCCCCACTACTCAGCGTGGGTGAGACCACATGTGGGGTGCTGGGCTCCTCAGGACAAGAGACACAGACATACTAGAATGAGTCCAGAAAAGAGCCACTAAGATGATTAAGGGATTGGAGAATCTGTTGTATGAGAAGCTGACAGAGCTGGGATTGTTTAGCCTCAAGAATACAAAACTCAAGGAGCATTGGAGAATTTTATCAATTTGTATAAAAAAAACATAACGGGAGGAAGTAAGGCCAATGGAACCAGAGTCCACTCTGTAGTGCCCTGTGGAAGGACAAGGGGCAATGGACACAAATTGAGATATGGGAAATTCCACCTAAATACACCAAAATAATTTTACTGTAGCAGTAATGCAACACTGGAACAGGTTGTCTAGACTGGTTAGGTAGTCTCCATCACTGGATATATCCAATTCCAACTGCACAAAGTCACAAGTACTTGAGCAACTTGCTCTAGCTGACTCTGCTTTAAACAGGCCTTGGACTAAATAATCTTCTAACATCCACCATTCTCTGAATCTGTTCCTTCCAATCACAGTCATGCTGTGGATTATGTGACAGACCTGTAAAGCTACCTAGTTGAAGGCATCTTAGCACTGCAGAAACCTGAAGGTCCTGCAATTACTTCAAAGATAGATGGATGGAAAAGTCTCATATTAACTAAGAACTTTTATATTTTCATTGCAAGAACAAGTACTTCTGGCTCAAACACGTATTAAGCACAACATAATATGTTTGTGCTAAGAAAAGGATGAAGAAACCAGACAATGTCACATTTTCAGGTAGTATTTCTAAACCTAGTGATCAGTTTCAAAGGAAGCATGAACTATGTTCCTAACAGCTAATGTACTGCTTCTACATCACAAAAAATTTGCTTCAGCTTTTCAAAAAATAACTTCTATGCATGTAAAAATAGTAAAATACATTCTTGTAAGAACTAACACTGCTGACCAACTGCAGTGACACAGTGGTGTCACCTCCAGCAAACACATTGTATTTGCACTTTCTTTGCTGTCTCATCTGCTTAATCTACAAGGACTGCAAAGAAGTTCTCTTGTTGTTTCTCCTACAAGCTCAGCTTTAAACTTCAAGCTGCTTTCTATCTGCTGCATACAGTGTCTACACTAATCACAGCATCATCTTGTTTTCTGTTCTCCAGTAGAAGTTAGAAAGGTTTGTAAATGACATGGAATGCATGCACCTAAACTGGTAGCAATGTGATAAACATGGAAATACCTTAGATTGTCTTGAAAAATGAATGTATAAGATTTTAGTAAATGCCAGCAGAGAATGGCTTGCATAGGGATTTGCCTGTAAAACAGCTGCAAAAAGACAGCACAAATGTGAAAGCTACATTCACATTTAACAGCAATGCTGACCAAATTTAAGCATTCACTGCAGAGCTTTCCCTCTCACTACACGAAAGTGCACATACATGTGAATGAAAAAACATGTCTACATTCTTTTACACCAGGAGGCTTTGGCAGAGGGTATTTGTATTTATAGTATGAAAGGAACCTGCCACAGACACACAACATAAACAATCAGTTCTGGTGGTTCTTTTGAAGTACCCACAGGTGGATGGCACCACAATGGTCTAAGTAGGCTGCAAGCTACTGCTTCACACCAAAGGTATCTTTCCAGATATAGAAAGAAAATAAAGTCCAAGTTTCCTGCCTACCTCTTCACCCATTTACACAGAACCTGCTACAGAATCCTCTAAAATGAAAATCACTTCAATTATGCAGTGCATGATTTTAAGGCACCAAAAGAAATGTAGTTTTTCATTCATGTTGCATTTTCATAATGGAAAACTCAAGGAACATTAATGATTCAGAGCTCTAAAAAGCAAAGACACTGAGTAAGAAACGTTTTTAGATGTACAAAATTATGCACCCTCACAGTGAGAAAGGCCAACAGCACCTTGTGCTACAGTACACATGAATTTGCCCAGCAGGTCAAGCGAAGCGGCTCCTTCCTTTCTGCTCAGCACTGTTGAGCCTGAAGGATGTTTTGGCTGAAAGGAACCTTTGAAGCTCAGCTAGTCCATCCCCCTTGCAGGTCCATCTTCAACCAGACCAGGTTTCTCAGAGCCCTGTCCAACCCGACCTTGAGTATTTCCAGGTATGTGGCATCTACCACCTCTCTGGGCAACCTGTTCCAGTGTTTCGCCACCCTTATCATAAAATATTTCTTCCTTATATCTGGTCTGCATCTACCAACTTTTAGTTTATAAACATTACTCCTTGTACTATCACTATTAGAAAGTTCATCCTCATCTTTCTTATAAGGCCTCCTTAACTGAAAGGGTGCAGTCAGATGTCCCTGAAACTCTCTCTTTTCCAGACTAAACAACTCCAACTCTCTCAGGCTTTCCTGGCAGGAGAGGTGCTCCATCCCTCTGATCATCTTCGTGTCCCTCCTCTGGACTTGCTCCAACAAGTCCTTCTCGTGTAGGGGAGCTCAGAGCTGGATGCAGCACTCCAGGTGAGGTCTCACCAGGGCAGAGCAGAGGGAAAGAAGCCTCTTGTGATCTGTTGGCCACTCTGCTTTTGATGCAGACCAGGATCAAGCTTATCATCCACCAGTACCTCCAACTGCTTTCCAGCAGGGCTGCTCTCGATCTGACACACTCCAATGCCCAATTAGAAACTGATCCAGTGACCCTCCCAAAAATGAACAGGTTCCTCTGATTTTCATATTTTGACTGGTTACTCCTTTTCTTACAGCTCACTACTACATTAGGTAACAAACGACACTCCACATACTCCCTTAACCCAGAAGTCCAAATCTGTAGGCTTCCTGTTAGAAGACTGAAATTATAAACTAATGTTTTATTATATCCTTAAGCAAAGTAAGAATGTTCTGATTTTCAGTGTAAGTTATCTGCAGAGGAAAGTTATCACCAATTGACATAGCTTCCTGCAGGGAAAGCCTAAACTTTGCCTAACTATGTGCATCTAAAATTAAAAAGTCTCAGTACTGACAGCATATTCAGACATACTCTTACCTAAGAGCTAAGTAGCAAGTACCTTACCTTGAAATTGTTTTCTTTTGGTTTTCTTCTCATGATTATATTAAATGTCTCATAGACATCTTCTGCTCCATTTTGGATTGTATTGGTCATGTCCTGCTGATACTGGTTTGGGTCCAGAAATACTCTATATGTTCTGCAATCACCTTTAAGTTTTGGTTTCGGTTCAGGTCCTGCCCATAATGAAACAGCAAGATTATAATTTGACTCAGTGATAAAAGCAAATTGTCATTCAAATAAGTGATCCATAGCTGTTCTCCAAATTAAATTTAGACAAATTCATATGATGAAACTAATTTCTGCATAGCAATAGAAACATTATCATTGCATTATTCTAATAGCCTTCAAATAGAATTTTATTCCTTAACCCAATACATTGGATTTATTTAATTAATGTAGCCACAACAGATTCTACCAGAGGAAACTAGTTAACTTTTCTAAGGCTGCATATGGAATTGGTCTGTTTTTTCCCAAGTATGTAACTTATTCAATAAGCATTTCTTAAAAGAGAAGAAAATTATTAACTAGGCTGTTAAAAATAAAAAATAGAGAGAGGAAATAAAGATAAATCTTTTGAACAAGTTTTGGTATATCATACCTTCTTCAATAACACGCCCTTTCTCGTCCAACATGCCCTGAATTTCACAGCCTCTAACATACACCAGGCCAGTCTGCTCAACAAAAGGCTGTCGCCTGTCAAACTTGGTGCCATAGGGCTGCATGGGACGCACCGTAATCAAGAAGCAGACGTCGTGCTTACGCAGACCTGACCACCAAAAGGAACAGTCAGTGACTTCACTGAATGGCATTTTCCTTTTCAATTCCTTAACATCTACATAAAAGAAAGCACTAACATTTCTTTTAAATAAAATCCCACCTGTATAGAGTACATTTTGTTTTGCTTCAAAATATGCCTTGAACTTAGAGAAAACCATAGGCCACTGTGATATAACAGATATAAAATGTAGAAGTTGAATGCTTTTCTCATAAGAACAAACATTATTTCAAGATTTTTCTTCTCCCAGTAATCTTACTCCAGTTACACAACCTAGTTATTTTCAATCATCTCTAAAGAAGCGTGGCATTCATCTCTTATTCTCATTGCTTCTCTCTGGACAAACCTCCAATTGCTTTTTTTTTTTTTTTTACAAGTGCTGTGCCTAGAACAGGGCACAAAATCCTAAACCAAATTACTTTAGTCATCTACTTAATAGAGTAAAAGGTGACTTAACCAAGTTACTTGTTTACTGTTACATTCCAGTTTATAAATTCCAATATAACTTGAGTTTTTTCTTTTTCCCTCAGCACTAACATGACGTTGGGGAATCGCATACACTTGTGAGCAATGGCCTCCAATTTTCCCATTCTGCAGAGGTACTGCCTGGTAAGTTATTCCTCCAACATGTATTTGTACAGTGACTTGTTCTTGCTTAATAGTCATCTCTGTTGAACTGCATCCTACTTTTACAATGCTGCTTCTCCAATTTACTAACGTAATTCTGAACATTAAACCTTCTCTTCAATATACCTCCAGAGTTTCAGAGATCTAAGATGTTTTAAAGTGCAGAAAACATGCTGTATTTTTCATGAGACAAATAATTCCTCATTAAGCACCAGGTATTATTCAACAGAAGGCAGTTTCATCAAGATCCCATTACATCAGGCAATGATTCATGAATTCTTCATCTCTGTTCCGATTCAGTTAAAACATGATCTTTTATAAATCATGGAGGATGTTTTAGTATTTAAAAAACTAGGTGCAACATTATATAGAAACCTTCAGTATAGTGAATTCTCTGCCATCCCCCTAGATTTTTTACTTTAGCAGAAATCTGCAGTCCCAGACTGCTCATTTATCACACAGCCCAGCTTTAGCATTTGTGCTACGTGACCTGTAATCACACTACGCAGCTCCAGCACATTTATCAGGTTTCTCTAATAAAAGAGAAAGGAGTGACATTTACTGATAATACAAGTACAAGTGCATGCTTCTATGTCACTTGCCAACACGGTCAACTAAAGTTCAAATCCCCAAGCAAAAGAAGTGTCGCCTGTGGATACTTATAAGAAACAGTATTTGGTACAGTCAGCACTTTATAACATTCAAACATACTGAAATGCACTGGTTTGAATTAAATAAAAATCTGTCCTCTCCACTTGTGTATGAGACAGATATCACATTCCCCATACTGTTCAATATGACATTTTTAGCATACACATTATTTAAAATGCTGAGTTAACTTTCCACAGTCCCTGTAAAGGACAGCATTTTACAGCTGGTCACTGAGTGACATCAGTCTGCAGTAATAAGCACTCTGTTCTCAATGAATGTCCAAGTAATTATTTCAAACTTCACTTTATGAAAATACAAACTGCTTAAACTTGGTATTTGAGTAACTGACTTCTAAACAGTGTCTTAGGGTTGACAAATTTGTATAATGGATTAAAACCTCCCTTTCTTACAAATAAGATTACATCAACATGTATTTTGATGAGCACCTATTTTGAGCATTTATTTCAAAGCATGTTAAATACCTTCCCATTCATCTTTGATGTTATCTCGGACATTCAAATTGATTGTAACATCTGCTCTTACTCGCATGGGCCAGTTTTCACCAATGTTGGGCTTGGCCACCTCCACCACTGTGAAAGAGACAATGGGCTGTGCCATCCTAGCCCATCCACCAAAGACCACACCTCCATATTCTGACAGCCTAAAAAATAAACCCCGAATTTTTGTTAGTCACCAGCTGATAACAGATTCAATTCTTTGTGAAACTACGAAAAAAATTACCACACAGTAAGTTTCAAGATAAAAGCAGAATTCTTAACTTTACGTGCTACTGAATTAGATTTGCATAATCCTGCATTTTGGAATCAAAGCATAACATGAACTGACTTATATTTAAAAAAAACAAAGGCAACTTATGCTGGTGTTATTAAAAAACACCTCACAGAGACGGAAGATAAAGGAAAGGTAACAAAAAGCAACTACCACTACCACACCAAACAAAGCCTTTAAATCAAAAAGGATTAAAATATGGGAGATGGCAAATTCAAGAAAACTCAGTAACATCTCTCACAAACAGGAGTTTATGACATTTGCATATTTTGTAACATCAGCCAAGGTTTACTACTCACGGAAAATTAACTCATCCATCGTAACACAACAAAGGCTGTCTGTTAGCATCCAACATGTTGCCTCTAACAGGCCTAAAGGGATACATATCCACAAACCCTTAAAATATCAACTCTTGGAATAGCAACACCTTACCAAAGGAGTAAGTATAAACCACAGTATCAATGTAATAATTTTAAACACATTTGTTACTGTATATTTAGTATACAACCAGTATCACTTTTTGCATCTTAAATACCCTTTGATTCGAAGTGAATTGACTGGTTTGCACCAGTTAATAAATATTACCATGGTTTCATCCTACTGACACTATCTTCAATGTCCTGTCTGATCTCATAGGTGGACTCCAAGCGGAAAAGATTGAAGTTCCTCAGCAGGTAGTCATGGAGAGTCAGAAACTGTAGATTCAACTTGGGGAGTGCAAGACAGCCTAAGGGTTTAAGGGTAGAAGGAAAGAGGCATTTGAGGGATAAACAAAAAAAAAAAAAGAATTAATATACTGTTTCTATGAATTCATATATACATACACACTTTACTGTACAACTGTCATAGCTGTTATCTTTGGAGATTCTAAAAACTACCCCTTTTCTCAATACACACCTCTACAAAGCATGCATTTTTCAGGTTCTCTCTAAAAGAACCTGCACAAGATTGAAGGAATTTTCATTGTTTTAACAGTAATACAGTGAATTACTTAAATATTAAATCCACCAATGTATTCAGACTATAACAAAACTGAGTTTAGGAAAATCAAATGTACAGTAAAGTAATGGTCTTTGGAAATGCAACAATTAAGTTAGCATCAAATAATATTGAAAAGGCTCATAAACTAATAAAATCCATGCAACATCCTACAATTCCTCTATTCCCATGCTTTACGTTTATTAGATGCCATGAAAACCATTAATGTAGAGAAAAGCTTTAAGTCAAGAAATCAAATTTTAACACTCATGTCTAAAGTTTGTTTTTTAAATGAGAACGAAAAACATAGGAAGATTAGATCTTAAAAGGAGTACACAAGGAGTATTAGAACTCCTAGACAGGTCCTAAAGCTTCTTCCATTGTTTTAGGATAGTCTTAGATGCAAATTTTCCATAATTAAAATTCCTGTAAGTTACTCATCTAACATTCCTGGACTACTATTCCAGTTTGATACTTATGTTTAAGACCTGTGAAAGCATCTTGCTTTTGAAACTTGCAATACCATTGTTGAAACCTTTCTCTGGTATAGGTGCTACATATTGACTTTCATATGCACTGAGATATAACAGCAGTGAAGAAAGGCAGCAGAACACAGTAATTTCTATTGTGGAAAGCCTGATGGTGTTAAAATACTTTAACACATTTCCCAACACCAAGCAAGAAACCCTGTCCTGCAAAGCTAGTTATATGCACAAAGTGCAGGGTGTAAAGCAACACCTCTTTAAGGCTGCACAATATTCAGAAAGATATTCTTCTTCCCTCATTTTCTAAAAGGAAATAGAAACAATACTCCTAACATTACTAGGTTAAATTACTCTTACAAAAATTTTAGACCAAACTTATTTAGTTCCTTTTAAGATCATTAAAAAAAACCCTTAGAAGACCACAAAACCAATACTGTGTTGTTTGAAATCAGGACAGGAGAATACATGGAGATAAAAAAGAGGAAGTATAAACTAAACTAAGAGAAGCAAAATAGAAAAAAATACTTGTAACAGTCTGACAGCAAAAGAAATACTTCACAACAGCACCATCAATACCATAATACTAAAAGCATTCACCACAGGAGGAAATGTTTTCACTAGCAACCAGTGCTACTTGACAAAATTACATTTCATCATTAACAAAATTTCTTTAATGCATTATTAAGAAGTCACAATGATGAGCTGCTTTCTCCTCCTGCCTCCCTCTTCCCATCCCCACTGCAATCCATAGAAGTCAGCCTCCCAATAGAGAATGAGTGACAGCAGAGCTGCCCTGATCTCCATTAAAGAACCTGAATGTTTCAGAGCACTAGAACAATCTATGTGCTGTTCACTGAAACAAAAAAGAAAATTAAAAAAAAAGACTTGGTTTATATAAAAATTTCCTAGAAATTACAGCAATCTCCCTGGTTCAGGGTTTTTTTCCTTTGTTGTGGTTTGAGTTTTTTTAGGGAAAGAGGGGCAATCTTTTTTGCTGCCACTTTTTCAAAGATTAAACACCATCAGCAGAAGAATTTGAATCAAGTTTTAACAAACTCCATTACACTAAAGAAAAATACTTTTTTTCTTCTTTTGGGCCAGATCTCTAGATGACATTTGTATCATTTCTTGTTGAGAAAAACATCCTTTGTTGCTTATAACCTTGCCCATCTCAAGGGGGTCATCTCTTTCTTCTCATTAATACTTGTTTCACAGAGAATTTATCCAAAAAGACTAATTTATGCTAAGCAGCTGAACTTACAGCTTATACCTATGCAAAAGAAACCCTTTAAATCAAAACTACATGGAGAAGGGTGTGGAATACTGGCTAGTAAAACCCAAAACAAACTTTATAGCAGTCTTTGAAGACATATGTTCTTATTTGAAATTGCCACATTCCAAATTAAATTTTTCACATTTCTAATACAATTTCTCATGACCTACATTAAAACAACAGTTTTTAGAAGTAGCTAAACAAAAATACATGTGCTGTCTATTGCAAACCCTAGAATTACATGATTCCTGTTTGCAATACCAGCAGTTTGCTTCCTTGATCATGAGCATATCAGGTTCTCAAAGTAATCAGCTTTCAGTGATCACGTGTACTTTTACCCCAAAATAGAAGTAAAATAAGTAGTGTTAATTTCCTCCCATTACCACCTTTCCCCCTTTTTTAGAAAGGCTTTCTTGAACATATTCCAGCACAGAGCACAGCCAACAGCTTTTCTTCTGCTGCTGCTTCTAACCTTGTTCAAATTACCTGTGCCTCAGCTGGTAGTACAGCACATCTGTTATCCAGAAGCAAATAAACACCTTTGTGTAAAAATAGATTTTTGGATTTTTCTTTAAATTCACTATATATTTGCTAACAATTTAATCTCAAGAGTTCCTGATTCACAACTGAAAAAAGCCCCCTGATCTTACTCTAAGATACTGGAAGACACCAAAGTACCACGTGTAAGTTTACTGGACAGAATAAACATAACATATCAGAACTGCTTTTTTTATTGCAGCATTTACTGCTCTGTTCAGAACTGACCAAACTACTAATCATACCTTCTCCAGAGTAATATTCAGTTGGTACAATATTCTCATCCCAAATAATCTTCTCTGTGGGATAGAGAGGCATCTGGTTGAGTTGCTGAATTTGAGATATTCGTCGCTCATGACGGGAAACCTAAAGAAAGGAAGCATTTCAAACCTCTCTAAGTCAAAAAGAAACAATAAAGATACTTTTTAAACATAGATAATAATTCATAAGGTGGTCACTTGCATTTTCTCTATCAATATTTTTCTTATTAAATATTTTAATATAACTAAATGCACACAATAACATCAGAAGAAGAAAAAACACATAGTCCAAGTACGGTTCATAGTACTAGAATCAAACAATCATTTAGCTATTCAACAGGCCAAAAATGGCACAACAGAACTGAAAATACTCAGTCAAGGCCCAGTGGAGAATCAACTTCAAATAAAACTTATCTTACTTTCCATTAAAAATATGGTCAGTACCTAACTAACACTGCTCATTCAGTAACAGTCTTTATTTTCTCTTTGGGACAAAAAAATCTAGTCAATACTATAATATGTTATCTGAACAAGTATCTTTCCATGGCATCCATAGGCATCGTATCACTACCCTCTGAACCTTAGAAAACTACATGAACAATCTTTAAAGAAATCAATGACCACAAAATAAACTTCTGAAAGATTTTAAGAAACAGCTATGCTATTTTAATACTGTCATCAGATTAGAAACCTACAGTAATATTGGTAGACCTTGAATAGTCAAACAATCATGATGTGCATCAAACAATATTTCAAATTGGTTTGAGGCCCAAATAGGTACTGAATATCTAGATCTACTTTAGCAGATTTTTTTGTTTTTAAATGAGAGAAAAACTTTATCAGAACAACCCAAAAACCATTTCCAAGACTCTCCTTATTGACCGAAAAAACACACATTAGTCTCTCATGCAAACTATATTTATGAATATGCATTTTCAAATACTTAATTTATAGGGTTTTAAACCCCATCTTAATATGCCAATTAGTGCTATAAGAGTAATTACTACTGTGGTTCACGGGTGTTTCAGAAAAAGTTCTGAATGACTATTTTACTGCAGTGCAGTTGCTGGATGTAGCTATGCCTTGAGTTTTCAACAGAAGTGCACGAAGCACGTTTTTACCAGCAATTCCAGCAGAAATTCCTTCTCGTAGCTCGTGTCCTGCCCCTCGGCCAGCGGCGGCAGCAGGCACAGGTACGACGCCACCTGGTGGAGAACGTTGGAGCTGCACAGCGGAAGGGAAAAAAGAAACCTCTGTGATACTTGACACCAGAGAGACAGCACCCAGAGCAGCTGCTTTTCCTTAGAGAAAACTCCAGCTGTCTGATTCGACCAGCGATAAACAATTACGGGTCAGGATTTGAGTGAAGTTTGTGTATAAGGTGTAAGCTGAACCTCTCACCTACAATAAACACGGCAAGGGGTGGGTATTTTTTATTGTTCCAAGACCTGACACAGAACTAAACAACAAAGCACACACTGCTTTTGTCAAAATACATACTGCTATCCTTTTATTTATTTGTAAATTATCATTTACCTATAGTACAGTTAATACAGTGGCATGCTTCCATGATTTCTATTGTAGTTCTTCTACAAAATAGAGTTAAAAAAATAAACCAAACAATAGTTAGAGGTTAACTGCTGGTTATCTACATGAGAAGTCAGAAGGAAAAAAGGCTGTAAATTTGTTAAATTAAATCATACTGAGAACCAAGAATTTCAATTTCAATTTGATAACTTACCTAAGAGGTCCAAATAACTTCAGCAGTGCATCACGAGTATCTACTGCAGCTACATTTGAGAGTGCAAAGTCATATAACTCTGGGAAATGTGCAAATGCTGCTCTCTACAAAAGATCCATGCATGAAAATTGGATGTAAGCATATTAATGAAATTACTTAATAAAAGTTTAAATACTTAGAAAAAAACATAGCTTTCTGGTTCATAACACAAACTACTCTATGAACTCTATTAGGATAGAAATACAAACCAGATTAAATCTCCATTTTTCTTAACACCATCTATTTGTTACTGCCCCACTTCTGACATAGTATCTTTCTTATACACCCTTCTATCAGCATTTGTTGTCATTAAAACAAAACAAGGGAGCAGATATGTAGCTTTGCAGGCAACTAAGAAAAGCAAGGAGCAAGTTTAACTTAACCATGCTTCCTTGAACGGTTCTGTTAAAACTGATGCGAACAATTTTAAAAAGTGAATTCACTTTGTCTCATTTGTACAAGGGACCACTGCAGACACATGTGCACACTGATCTTGAGGAAATGCTGCCACCTACTGCATTGCCACAGCGTCCTTCAGTACTCTGCTTTCCCTCCTCAGCAGTTAACAGAAACAGCTCATTTTGGCAACACAAGGTCCAAAATGGTGATGTTTTGTACGAGCATAATTATTTAGTCATAGTCACATCCACCATACTGAAGCCTTACATGTCTTCAATATGGTACAGGCAGTCAAGATAAAGCTATTCCTGTAGCTCAACAGGGAAAATAAGGAGTTTGATTTGGGAAATAACCTCATGCCTACTCCAGATGCAAATTAGACTAGAACAGCAAAACCAAATCCTCTGTGTCTCATAAGCACTTCACCCTTTGCTTACCTGCAGAGAAGTAATTCTGTCATAGTGAATTGTAGTCATCTCATTCTCTGTCAAAGCATTTCCAGTCTGATCATTGATTTCAAAGCCAGTGTAGAATTTGAGCATATCTAAAAGCTGAGACATCATCAATATAAATGAGTGGATTAACAAGAAGAGACATCCTACTATGAACAAAACCACAATTCAAGAGGACAAATGCACTACAAGAACTCCTCAAAGTTCTAGAAGAATTGGACAAAGGAGTGGTATCTAAATTTTATACTTGGCTGAGGCATAAAGTAGCTTTTGTCAGGTATCTCATCTGCAAGCCATCAAAATGCCAGTATAGTCCACAAGCAATGTGGTTTCTTGATACACTAGGACTTGAAACTGAAACTGATCACAGTAAGGTGATCTAGCCAGAGGCTGTCATTGAACCCAACTTACATCTTGCTGCTACCAAAAGGGAGATGCTTTGTGCCCTTCTGCCCTCTTCTGATGGCAGCTCTGAAGTTCATCCTACCTTTCAATGGGATTATTTAACTTGGAGAAAGAAAATATTTCAGATGTGCTGCTGGTTTTGTGTTCCATCAATACTGACCCTCAGAGAAAATGAACAAGTGCCAGAGATGGGGGACAGCAAGCAGCAGGAAAAGTAGTTGAGATGCAGGAAAGGGGACAGATCTTCAGATCCTGCCATAAAGAAAACAATATACTAGCTATGAGCGAGTAAACTGAAGGACAAGAGTGAAAAACAGCTGCACTGCAGAACAGTGGGAAGTCAAAATGAACAAGAGAAGAATGCAGTGGTGACAACTACTGCTATGTGTGGTAAAGTATGCCAGAAGCTGCACTGCTTTCTAGCTTGTGCTTTTAAGAACTTCTCAAAAACAGAAGCAGAAATATTACTCTGCTCTTGTGAGACCCCACCTGGAGTACTGTGTCCAGCTCTGAGGTCTCAAACACAAAAAACCCCGTGGACCTGTTGGAAAATGTCCAGAGGAGGTTAGTACAGGGCTGAAGCACCTCTTCTGTAGCTGAGAGTTAAGACTGTTCAGCCAGGAGAAGATAATACTCCAGGAAGACCTTACAGCAGCCTACAGTACCTAAAGGGAGCTACAAGAAGGATGGAGAAGGACTTTCCACAAGATATGTAGTGACAGGACAAGAGGGAATGGCCTTAAACTGAAGAAGGGCAGGTTTAGATTAGATGGTAGGATAAAACTTTTTACTGTGAGGATGGTGAGGCACTGGAACTGGTTGCCCACAGATGCCCCATCCCTGAAGGTGATCATGACGAGGTTGGATGGGACTCTGAGTAATCTGATCTAGTGCAAGGTGTCCCTGTCCATGGCAGGGGGGTTGGAACAGATGATCTTTAAGGTCTGTTCCAACCCAAGTCATCCTGTGATGCCATGAAATGTAAGAGCAGTCACACATGTAGGTACAGGCAAGAAAAAACTACTGTGTGAAAGATTTAAATAAACATGTAGTTTGCATCCAAACAAAAGCCTATCTTTAATTAAAAACAAAACAACTGCAACATTCAGAAACAAAGGGAACAAAAAAGTTATTTTCAAGAACTTTGTTATCTCACCTGGCAGAAGAGATGACCCTCCTTCTCTCTTTTAGCAAGACTAGACAGGTAACAGTGAACAACAAGATGGGAGTCATCCAGCACTGTATTAAACCAGCGCCGTGTGGGAAGCAAAGCCTGTGGTAAATAACGTCATGTTAATACAAGCTACTCCTCAAAAAGTAAGAAATCCTGGCTTCTCAGAATTTTCCCTTTCAAGAAGGCCTATTAAGACAGATTGCTGCAGTTATTTGCATATCTAATACCCTCACAGAGGTATTAAAGCAGTATTTATGTATGCCAAGACCCTGAGTTTATGCAGGTAAGCTGCTACCAACACAGTCCTTTATGCAACAGGGAGCAGGGCACAAACTTGCCATTAGTGAGAATTCACCCTGCCAGTAAAAAAGTAAATTAAATAAATCAATTATCTACTACTGTCTACATAATGATTATGTGCTACAACTGATATGTCAAACTGCTTCAGCATTATTTTAAATGTCTGCTTTCTACACTAATTTGATGAATTTTAAGTGTGTCTTCCTTAAAATTGCCAACTGTTTCCTCTAAATATGATAGGATATTTTCTCTTCTTTGCAAAATACTCAAGTACTTTTCAAATCTTCAATAACAACAAAATAGAGTTATTTTCTTCTCAATGTAAATAGATTAAGCTGCTATATGTAGCAACTGTTGAACACCATACAGTAGAAGACCACAACAATTTAAGAGAAAAATTAGCTGTTCTCTACAAACTGGATTTAGAAAACCAAAAAGTATCAGCATGGTGTCTAGAACTAAGACGAAGAAAATAAAAATCTGTAGTAGAAAATGTTGATTTCCCTGCACAATAATTACAAAAACAAACTCATAAAACCCTAAGAAGTCTCCATTGAATCATTACTTTCAAATTACCAAATCACCAGTTTTGATGGCAGTGTATGCACTGTAATGTGAAACAGTAATAGTCTGAAAAAGGCTTTAAAGTAAAAAGAGCCCATTAACACAGCACATGCTACAAAGGCAAAAAGACTTAAGGATTTACAGCTAATTTCTCATTTGCTTGTTCCAGTTACTTAAATAGGCTTTATAACCTGTCTGAATTCTAATCTTTCTGTAATACTTAGAGAGAATCAATATTAAATGTGCTGCTTCTAAGCATTTTAAGTCAGACAGACTTTAGTACACCTTCCAACATATTTTCTCTTACCAGAGTATATTACATACATAAGACAGCAAGCTCTAATATAAATTATTCAATCTGTTGCAACTACAGGCACAGACTACTTGAGTCATTTAACAGTCAGCCTGCAGAAATTCATCACAAAGCCATTTTAAAGTTGCCTGTGATATCGTTTCAGAAAACTCTGTTTTATTTCACAATGTCTTCTGAATCTGTAGTTACTCTAAATAAATAACTACTCCTGCAAGAAACTGTAAATGAATGCTTTTTAATGTTGGTACTGTGGTACTTTAAATTTGTCTCATACTCTTGGTATCTGCTGAAAAATTTTCACAAAATCTTGCTCCATGCCTTACAACTCTATTTAGAAGCACGTGATCTGGTGAGTTTATTAATGAACTCTAGTGAAACAGGAATAGTTTGCATTTCAGACTATTGCTGCTTTCTGGGATTTAACCCAACAACAAAAAAGAGACTTTAAATGACCTGTTATGCACTGGGAAGAGTAATTCTGAATTATTCCTACCAGATTAAAGCATCACACATTTTCAGAATTTGCTAGTATTATTACCACTATTCCGTTTAAATCCACTTCAATGAGCACTTTAGGATCCTAGCTTTGTCTAAGAATTCAACTGGCTTATCAGCATTGCTGGTCAGTTACCAATATGGATGAAATGCTACAACCTCTTATTTACAGATGGAATATCATTACTGAAATCATTACTATATGCATAGCTGTGACATACATCACCTCCTATTTAGGATAAGGCTTAATAATTACCTTATGCACTTAAACCCTAGAAAAGTACACCTGGAAACCAGCTGAATCAATTTAAAAACTTACCTCAAGGTCTAGCATGAGTTCAATAAACCTCTCACAATAATGAACTTTGTCCATGGAAATAGGTCCTAGATAAAAAAAAAAAAAAATAAAAGAGTTTAAACTGATCCACAGCACAATATATTTACACTTGAACAATTCCTTAAAAATTAAATAAATGCTACAAATATAAAACTATTAATTTTCATCTTGTTAAAAGCTAATTAAAATATTATTTTATTTTTAAAACAATCCTTTCTTGTATTAAAAATTCTTTTGGTTAGCAATGGAAGAGTAACAGAATCAGAATTTCAGGAGTGATTATATCAGCTTTGAAAAATCTTGAATGTAACATGCAAAAATGCTCACTTCCATGAGATATCACTCACCCGTTATGTTTGTTAAGAACTTTTAATGCCAAGTACTCAAAAATACATTTTTAAAAGCTGCAAACAAGATGTGTGCAAAAAGGTCTTGACCATATTCAAAGGTACTCAGTAGTGACTACTAAGGGGCCTTTAGAATCACGTCAAAACACACCACGTCTCCTTTAGTTACTTTCAAATTCTTACAGCCTCCAAAGAACTGTTAGAGTAAATCTTCCTAAAACAGGTCTAGCATAATCAGGAAAACAGAGGGGATAAGTATCCTTTCTGAGGAAGCCACATTACAAAATTTGCCCTTACAGATCAGGTAAGGGCTGAAGTTTGCTAAGAGTTTAACAGCAAAAGCAAACTCAGGGAACTGATTTCACTGAAATTGTACTGTGCTTAGTGCATAATAACCCTTTTCTGTTAAAAGGCTAACACCTTCCTCTACAAACACTTTTCCTTTCTAAATCAGGCAAGGAGATAATTTTGCTTGTCACAATGACTCAAGAGCAGTCAAATCTAACAGACTTTCACTTCACTTAGGCTTTTGTTCTTACTGTAAATCAACAGTACGAACAGACAGAGCATTATGATATCCATTTATACCACATTTAACAAGGCACCTAAGTACATATGAAATGCTTTAATGCTCTAAGCACACAATAAAGAATATCAGCTCCCAGAAATATTGTTTTTACTAAGTACATACGGAACAGAAGGAGGCTTAAAGTAACTTTTTGCTGTTCCATTTTTAAAGTATACACAGATTTGAATATTAAGTTTTATATTAAATCCACGCAGCCAGGCACAGATTTCACTAAAGCCACACCTGAACAGGGTTCCCAACCTCAGGCTGATATCCTAAGGACTAGCTGCTTCAGCAACACAGAAAGGTTTTCACACAGATTACCAGATAACAAAGTAACATAAGAATCACAGTTACCTGAGACAGGTATTGACTTCAGAACAGAAATGAATTTCTGAATGAGTTGTGAAAGAAATCTTCTCTCTCGATATGCTCTAAAATTGGAAATATGACAGAAGAATTAATACTCCTGAAATGCAGACTGGAAATACATTGTACCTTTCACTAATACAAAGTTAGCTGCTTCAAAATTCATATAATGGTAGTAGGTTGCTTTGAAACACACCAAAACTGTTTAGCTGATAACTTTTCTCTCTGCACCCAGGCAGAGAGATTAGTAGCCTACATTTTTAGGCAGAGAAACTGATTAACAACTCATGCTTCTTACTGTGTCAAGAAGTAAGTCTCCTCCTACACCTTACCACAGTGTAACACAAAGGCACTGGAACATTTAACTTTGGTGAGATAGTCACAGGTTTATTGAAATACTTGCATAAGCTATATGCCTAAGAGCTAAACATTCACTAAAGGTCGTGAAAAAAAGTGAGTAACTACATGAATATTCTTTTATGCTTTCATCCTTTAGTTTTAAGATTTGGTAGCACAAATTCACTGACCAAATAAACTATAAAGTTCTAGAACAGTATTTTGCACACAGACTACTGAAAAACAGAACAGCTTCCAGGAGGACACATATGATCAATCCTCACTTGCCACAGGTTTCCAAAAAACACCTTTTTCATTGAAACAATTTATTTTAGTTGAAACAAAATGAATGTATTAAGGAAAAAAGTCTTCTGTACATACTGCATTCTTGACTCTTCATCCATTTTTGCATCATTTTTCTTAATTAGATTCCAGAATTTTCTTAGTTTTGGTGTCTTCTTCAACTCTTGTTCCAGTCGATTCTGAAATGTTAAAATTATATTCAGTCAACAAGGAACCTTGTTTTCATGAGATAAAAATACAGCCAGTCTTTTTATTAAAAAAGAAAAAATACATAACAAACTGAAATAAAGAGCTATCCCTGGCTATTCCCAGCAAGTATCACTAGATATATATACTAGATGCTAGAGAGTCCAGCCATGACTAGACGTCAACTCTTTTGCATCCCTGTGATCTCATGGCCTTGCCTACAAATTACAGCTTGAAGAAGCTATAAAAAACAAAGCTCAGTTTTCTCAAAAATTACATAAAAAACATTATTGTATGGAAACTGGCAACAAACAAACAAACTGGCAACAAAGAAAGAATTTAGCAAAGCACACAAAAATGTAATTCCATAGCAATGCTGCAAATACTGGCGTCCTTAACAGTATTCCATGAGAATTTACTTTACATAACTTGCATAATGCCTAGAAAACTGCTCTGGCAGTTAACAGTGTTAAGCTTACAGGTTGTAGAGCCATCCACATCGGTAAGGAAATGAGCTGCTGCACCTGACCTCTGATCAAATCCACTTCCTGTTAGAAAGTTACAAATGATAAACATTTTTAAAACATTCTTATGTTTTCTGATATACCTGTCTTACAAAAAACATCAAAGTACATTACCATCTGACAAAAATATTTATATTGTTCTATTAGAGTTCACAATTTCCTAACTAACTAAACTGCACTATAACCCAGTGACACCTCTGTATTCTAGGCTGTTTCCATGGAGTCTGTCAGTTCTTACTACTTCAGCTGGGGCCTCATCCATGCAAGTATTTTTAGCACAAAAGCTGATGAGAACTGATGTTCCTTCTTCAGTCATTCTGTATTCTTGAACTGACCCACCATGCCTTCTCTACTTGTTTTTAAGCTGATCTTTGTCTCCTGAAGCCCTTAATTTATCAAGTTTCTCTCACTTCTTCTACACTTTTCCCACTGTCTGAAACAAATAATTTTCTCCATGTCAGTTCAAATATGTTCTCCAACTATGCCTGTGATCTGGATCCACAAAGTTTTCCTTCTTTCCTGAGCTACTGAAAAATTTCAATTAATATCTCAAGTATGTCTTCACGAACAAATACTCCATTCTCAGCATTCTAAAACTTCAAACTTCAGTGCTCTTCACTTAAAACACTACTGTGACTATTCCATTCTGCCCTTCACAAAGAAGGGCAGCTTCTAATAATAGTGTGCTTTTACAGGCACATTTTCACCAGCTTCCCTATCAAGTTGCATTAGAAATGTGCTCTACAAGAAGGATTCTGTAGTTGCCATCAAACTATTTAAAATGAAGATGCATTGTACCATGGCCACTACAGAAAAACACTATCTCAACAAACTATACACATAAAGTTCAAGATGGTTACTAGCTCCCAAAATCATTTCAAATCCTAAAATCAAATAATATACTTTCACCGTTGCTTTGTCTGACAGACAATTTTATTTGTGGAGATCCTGATTTGGAATAATACACTCCATGTGCAACGTCAACACGGAAAAAGCCCAGTAGCAAGAGAAGTTAGAAAGCATTGCTTCATATAACAGGTAATTGTAAACTGTTCTTCCTGCTTGCTACTTAGGATAACTCTGTTTTAACTACAGATTGAGAGCACAAGTTGGTTTAATGCTTTCTAAAACTAACTTGGGAGAACTGCAGATAAAAATCGCACCTAAACCCGGTTTGAAAAGAGAAAAAAGCCTCACTGTCTTTCTCAACAGTTAATGGAAATAATTTTTGTGCTCTTTCCTAGGCAAACTAAAAAGAGTAGTTAACTAATCGGTTTTAATTGTAAAGCATCTTTTCAAATATAAATACATAGATTTTAAAGTATCATTTTTAATGGTACAAAAAATTATATTAGATCATGTCTTTTAATTGTCTAACTGCCAATCCTCCATTTGCAAGTCTCATCTATGACCTTGCGTCAGAGAAAAGCAAATGTGATGAAAGAGATAAAGTAAGAGTCAAAATAGAGGATAAAAGCCCTCTGGTACTATGGTTTCCTTAAACTGGAATTTTGCTTCACCTGCCTTATAAGAAGAAATTGCTCGAACTAAACTGCTATTAACTAAAAACAGCATAAACACACTGGAAATATTTACAGTTACTTTTAACATACCAAACTATTGAAGCAGTGATCAAGGAAGAGCAGCAGGACTGTCTGTTCATGCAGAGAGTACTCACTCTCATTTTCGACCAGCGATGCTTCCAGTATGCGTTTGAAAAAGAAAGGAAAGTGTTCAGGCCTTTTTTTAAATATCTAGGAATAGAAGAGGAAGGTAATTTCGAGTCAGGTTGATACAAATACTTTCAATCTTCATTTACATAACATAGTCTAAGTTCTCTAAATCCATTTAAATCTATAAAAGAAGGGATTAGTTTTTCTCATTTTCATTTATTCTGATTGGGCAGCACAAGCAAAACAGTCTAATGATATCCTCCTGACAAGGGATCCTCCCCCTATACTTTCTGCATAGTGTAATAGGTGATGCACAGGACAAACTAAACAAGAAGCACAGGTGAAATCTTGTAGGAATGTTCACCTGGTGACTGCACAGAAATACTCTAAAATCTCCCAGGCAGAAGAAAAATGGTAGGTTTTGGCCAAAACTATGGCAGCTCTAAGTGATTTGCAACAAATGAGCAAGTAAAAACCACCAGAGATTAATTATAGTCCCAGAACTTCCATTCAGCTACCTGAGCAGGAAAAAGATAAACTGAATAATCACCAAGATAAAATAGTTCCTTTACAAGGGCAGTCATGTACCAAACAAATTTAACTAAGCTGCTTGGAACACAACATGTACCTGTCATTTTACTTCTAGCACATATGCCAGAAGAAAAGCACACAGATGACATGTGAGCAAGTTATTAATCCTTTGTGCTTTGCCAGCACTCAAGTAATGGCACACATATTGAAGTAAGTGTGCTTCTGAAGCAATGCCTGCATAGAACGTATAACTAGACTTCCATTGTTGAGATGGCCTGTAAAACTCGGATTGTTTGTAGAAACATTAAATAATTTCTAAATCCATTAATACAAAAAAAAACAACAAACAAAATCCAAAACCAAAAATGCAAACAAAAAAAAACCCCAAACAAAACAATCAAACAATATACACAAAAGAAGAGTAAGACATAATTATACTATAAAGCAAAAAAGGTAGAAACTGATATTCACATGTTTTAAGCAAGACATTATTGGATAATACATTAGACTTCCAGTGGTGCTTTTTTGTATCTTCAGATACATAAATCCTTCTTTTTCTTTCAATATCTGAGGAAGAACTTCTCTGTAAATACTCAACCTGTGTCAAGTGCCAAAAAAGCAAATGCTCATGATAATGTTCAGCACCTCACAGCAGAACCAAGGATTTTCACAACAGAAGGAATCAAATAATTTTTCACCTGTCCATTCCTTTCTCCAAAAAAGAACACAGAGTTTGAACCACCCTATGAGACATTCCAGTTGAGGCACCATTTCCTTTTAACACTACAAGCTCTTCTACCTTCTGTCACAGTAAGTGAGCACACTGTAAAAGCTGCAACTTGCGGATCGAAGTCAATTCTAGCTGCAATTGAAATCAGTTACCTCCCACGCAGGGACATTCTCTCTGAACTTCTCATTCACCATACAGCAGATTGACATTAAATATGCCTTACTGGACACCTCTGGAGAATAATTCATCCATAGGTAATTTTCAAGGTACTGACTGTGAAGAGATAAAAGAGTATTTCATTAGTTGCAGCCACCCACATAATCTGTCACTCATTTAAAAAAGCAGTTATCCACATGGGGTTTTTTTTCCTCCTCTCCTTGAAAGCCATCTTCATATGCTGTGAGCAGTTCCTCAAGTTACCTCTCATCTAGGTCACTGAAGCAAAACTTGTTAGACTCAGTAACTGATAACATTAACAATGTTCTCAGAAAGAACAGGAACCTCAAACTCTGTGTTGCTGCTGACATACAAATTCCAGAAGTCCATTGCATGCCATTTGTTAGTGCCAAACCCTTAACCATAATTTACATGTTTTCTTCTGCACTTTTTCTAATTAAGATTCAAAAATCTGAGGGAGGGTTATCCTTTTGTAGTTACTAGTACTAACTAATGGACTTGAGCCTTTTTGAAACAAAGAATGTACCTCAAACAAAAAAAAATCTCGTATTTTTTCTTAAGATTTGAGAGATAAAAGAACCAAACAGAACATAAAATATTGTGGGTTTAAGTACATCTTGTAAATACTTATTTTACACCGTGTTAGACATACTCTATAAGTTCTTCCAGAAAAGTCTGAAGCAGTTTTAAACTACTGTTTAAATAGATTTCCATTCTTTTTCAGAAGAAGAAAATATTAATGATGCCACTGCAGCACAATTCATTTTTAACCTCATAGTAAAGAGACATAATCCAAAAACTTCTCTGATTTCAGTGAGTTCTCATTTAAGGCTTTACGATACATTCCAAATTACAGAACCAAGTTTTTCACTTATTTCATTCATTCTCTCTTTCTCAGTGCTCCACTTACACTAGAAATTGAAAACCATAAAACAAGACACTCTGAGACATTACTTACATTTATGGAATTATTTCCTCATTTAAACTAAGTTCTCCTCACTTAATTTTCCTCAGTACACAATTCAAGGCCTTAGGAAGTACGAACAAGTACACTATCTTGAAACTGTCTTACTGCTCTGTATTTGCTTCTCAGCTTTACAGCTTCTTATAAACCTGTAAAAAAAAAAACTCCAAATTTCCCTCCCATTATCTTACCTGAATTCAAGAAGCATTATCTTTCTAATCGCAAACCTAAAAAGGAAAAATTAATCAATTAGCACAGGAAAGAAAGCCTCCCACACAGAGCTGCATGGAAAATGGCTATATTTTCCCTTGTTTCATTATATAAGGAAACTTGTAGGAACACTCAGGAATTATTTCTGTCCTGACATTTCCATGCAACGGTAATCATCTGAATGCAAAAACAACTGCTGCAACACTGTGGAAGCTAAAATCCATAGAGATTCATTAAGCAATTAAATTAGTATTTTGAAGAAATTCATGTATGTCTTTTAAACACGAAGACACCACTCCCAGCAGCCTTGATGATACAAGCTGCTAGCAGCTGAGAGCATCTCCTGGAAAACTACTATTATATATTTAATCTGTTCATAATGGTATTTTTTCTTAGTGGCTGGAAATGGAAGTTTGCTTTGACTCCATATGACAAATTCTTAGATTGCTCTCATACAAGAACAATACAGAGAATCCTCTGTAGAGCTCAATCTTCCCCAAAAAGCTCCAGCTACAGTTAGAACTCTTTTCTGCACAGAGAACTGCAGAATGCAGGGTATCTTGGATTTGTCTCTAAATTCATTGAAACTAGACTTTCCCTTCAGGAAGCTGGTGACAGCAGCCAGAACAGAGAAGGAAGCTAGAGGCAGTGCATCCATGACAGTTTTTTTTCTTTACGTTCCTTAGTGACAAAAGAAGAGATTAGCCTCCTATAACCACCACAACAAAACCAACATAAAAGACAACAGACTACCAGGTAAAGGGTCTTAAAAATATTAACTCCAACCATCACATTTAAGGTTTACAGACTTAGGAACTCTCTTGTTACCACATTCAGACTTTGAAATACCATAATGATTAAATTACTTAAATGGATTTTAGTAATTTTCATCTGCTTTCAACATATAGATGAGTTTTAAAGTATTCTATCAAACATTAGACACAAGTCCAACATAGATAATATTGCAATAGCGGTAAGTAAGAGAAAGCAACTGGTGTACTTACTTCGACCTGACAATTTCTTTAGTATATACATCTTCAATGACCTATGGAAAAAAATTTAAGAGAATTTTATATACCCATTAATGTGTTCAAAATGCATTAAGACATTTTACTCTGCATTAGTTACTCTCTGCTTTCAATAAATTTTTCCAACATGAATGAATCTGCACTATAAGTTGCAACAGGCACGCTTTGACATCACATGACACAGAGATGCAGTTCAGCTGTTTATGTACATCCTAACAATCACAGACAAATTCTATCACAA
Organism: Cichladusa arquata; assembly: GCA_026413545.1. Taxonomy (NCBI): domain Eukaryota; kingdom Metazoa; phylum Chordata; class Aves; order Passeriformes; family Muscicapidae; genus Cichladusa; species Cichladusa arquata. Next base: position 32,800,444 of record JAOTQP010000251.1, on the reverse strand, counting down.
ATGCTACAAAATTAACTGAGGCTAAACAGGGAGACTTAGGCAAACATCCACAAGGAAAAGAAACATTTAAGTACCCTGCAGTACACAAAACCAAGCACACCATGCCAAATTTTAAACATTCAAAATGCACATATCCACCAGAATGGCAATAAAGTTGTCTGATGGAAGCTCACCAAAGAAGCTTTTGGAAAGAACAGAGTTCAGAAATACCTTCATCTTTCATTCCTGTTTGATTTCTGAAAGTAGAACCCCTCCAGCATATTTTAACCTCAAAGGAAATGCTCAGAAGTCCTTTGCCCTCATAAATTCTCAGCCAAAAGAAACTTTATAGCACACAAAATAACTGCATGCTACAGCACACCTTCCTGTCAGTGCCTACATTTATAAACTACAAATACATAACAAATTACAGTGTCTCAAGCAACAGTTGACCTTCCAAGCAGTCTCCTATAGTCTCATATAAAATAAGCAACACCAAAAATATTGGCACACCATGGAATGGTTGATCCTCGTTCTTTTACACCCCTCAACAAAATTCCAGTAGAAGTAATTACCTTTACATCAAAAGACAATGTTTTCTTCACATGTGGAGCCCAGTATTTATTTGCTAACTGCACAACAGAAAAAGAAAAAAGTTAAATATATACATTTTCATGTCAATGATACAACACCTCTGCAATGTACCCAAACTTTATTTCACTAGTATCTTGCTTAATTTCAGCTTATGCTAACTACAAGTAACAAAATTACATTTTCTAACAGCGATGCTTATCAATCATTTAAGACTTTTACCCCAAAACCTCTCCCAACAGAAAAGCCATCCTTTGGAAAAATTTCAGATGCTTAGACTGCTATCTCACAAACATTTTTCCATTCTTAAGTTCATCTAAGAAACCCATCAAAAATAAACGATGATCTTTCAGGGACTGCTTCCTTGAGGCATCTGACAAGTAATTAGAGGCTATACAAAAGCCTAGCACTCTAAGGCTCTTTGCTGCAGCCATCACTTCGCCAATACTCCCGAGCGGCGATGACAAGGGCTTCCTATGCAACTTCATTCAAACTTCTTCATGCTCGGGAAGAGGAAGAAAAGCAGATTTCCAAGAAAAAGAAAAAAAAAAAAAAAAAAAAAAAGAAAAAGAAAAAAGAAAAAGCAAGCCTCGGCAGCTTTTCACAATTAAAGCACGCCTTGTGATGATGCACAGTGCATTGCACTGATGCGTTCGGTAGTGCTGCTTTGTAAATCCCGCGCTGTACATGACAGAGGCGTACATCTCTCGTTAACTACGACCTAGCAAGACCCTTTCCCCATCACCCGGGGCCTACAAGGGCTGTTTAAACACGGCAGCCGGAACGTCCCCCGGAGCCCCGCCGGCCCTACCTGCGTCACGTACTCCGCGTTGATCTGCGACACCGTGGGCGCCACGATCTTCTTCGGCGGGGCCGAGGGCGCGGCCGTGGCCGTGGCTGCCGCCATGGTGCCGCCCGGCAGAGGCCTCGGTGCCCCGGCGCTGCCAGCCCGGGCCGGGCCGAGGGCGGGATCTCCGGGCCGGGAGCAGCGGAGCGGGAGCGCTTCCGGGGCCGGGCGGGCTGGAGCGGCCGCGGGCGGAGCGGGGGCGGCGGCGCCATCTGCCGCTCCCTCCCTGCACTGCTGCTCCTTCCCTGCTCCGCTGCTCCCTGCCTGCACCGCCGCTCCCCGCCGGCCGCCCTTCAGGAGCCGGTGTGGAAGGGCTGGGGGAAAAGCCGCACGGCGCTCTCAGCGCACGGGGTTGCTGCCACGCTCACCCTGCCAAAGCTCCGTGAATCCGCTTAGGGCGACTCCTGTTTTATCTATCACTCAGAGCGCAGCTTTCTGTCCATCTGACGTGAAAAAAACACACTCTTTTTTACGTCAAACAATTATAAATGAGAAACAAAAGTCTCGATATTTAGCAAAATTTAGATTGCCTAATTTTATATAGACAGAGCAAGCAGCGCTGGGGAGGCAGAGGGGTCACAGCCCACTCCACGCTCCACCGAACTTGGTTTGCAGCTCCCTTTTTATAGTATGGTTTTCCTTGTAGTAATCAATAATTGTTATTGTTTTGTTTTAGTAATTCTGCAAGGTAAGCAGTGGTGGTCAAAGAAACTTCCAAACTTCCGTGGGACAGTTCTTTGGACAATTGGTCATGTAACCATCTGGTCTTGGTAGATAAAAAACAGGAGAAGTAGGAAGCCTGTTCTTTAGCAGATAGTTTGTGGTTGATCACACAAAGGCAGGAAATCTGATTCTGCAAAAAAACCTTTCAGACTATGGAAAACTCTTTTTTTTTTTCTTTTACAAACTGGTATACACAATATTCATAATAGGGGGATTTAAACAGAGTGGGTTTAATCATATATTTCCCTTCATCTAGGTCCATGTTCTTTTCTTCTTTTAAGTATTCTGGTTTATACAAACTCCAAAACTTCTATGATTAACACAAATCATTTATCAATTATCACAATGGTGGGTGCATCCCTTGGGGTGTCCTGAGGGAATTCCAGCGTTTGAGGCCGCTGGTTGTGTGCTTGAGAAGAGGGATAAATGCATTTGCCCAAAAGAGCTAGTGGTACTGATTCCTTGGGGTGACTACCTAGAACAGAAGCTGGAAATTAAGAGAATAAGACAAAATTAAGAGAATAAAAACAGCTGTTTATTGAAGGCCTTCAACAGGTACACCTTGGGCTGGGAGCATCTGAGAGAGGCCTTGCCCAAGATGGACAGCAATCACAGTTCTTCACACAATTAAAAGTTCGTTTTTCCAAAGCTGCCATTTACATATCAGGGGTTAATCCTTCAATTACAGCTTTAAAAAATAAAGTAATTTACTCCAAGTTTGCTCCCTCTCCAACTCACTTTTATTTACACTTCTGGGGCCTGAGACAGTGAGTCCCCAATGTCCTTGAGTTTCAGGCCTAGAGAGGAATTGTTTTTCCTGAATAAAATGGGAGAACAGTAGATGACAGGCTATGGTGTTTTAGAGCAATACACTAAAGCAGTACAGGATCTGAAAAACATAAAAGCTAAATCCTAAGGCATCAATTCTGAGGATGAATTGTGGGTGCATCCAAGAGTGTATCCTGAAGAAATTCTGAGTTTGAGGCTGCAGGTTAATTGTACTTCAGAGATGGAATAAAGGTATTCTCTGCTTTCATGGGAACATGAGAGCAAAAGGTGAAAAGTCTGAACTGGGTAAGGAGAAGAAAGAAATTCCTGAAAGGAGAGGAGCTCTGAATTACAGGAATAACACTAAACGTGCACATTTTTTAAGCTAGTGCTTTGCAGGGGGTGAACTGATCATCAGATGGTCTGTGAAGTTAGTTATTTTAGATATAGGCATAAAATATCACTAAAATTTGACCAGGGCTCTCTGGGAGATCGAAGAAGAATGGATTCTTTCTCTGGTGTGCAAAACCAGCGAGTAATTCAAAGAAGAGAGTGTTTCTTGCATTGTGATCATGAGGCAGTGACAACAAGAATCTGCAGTGATAAAGGAGTAAATAAAAGTATTTTGTCCAGTTTTTGCTAGCTTCACCTCCTGTAGAGCAACAACAAAACAGAATGGGCTGGAAAATGTTAGGAAACCAGACCCAAGTCACTCCAGATGGCTAAAACTTGAGAAGAAAAACTGTAGTTTTCTGTGTCCAGAAGCTCAGGTAATCCAGGAATTTGTTAGTATTTCTTTTGTTGTTGTTTTCTTTTCTTAAAGATATATCCTGAAGCATTTGTCTTGGAATATTTTGAGTTGCTTGAGAAAACTATAACAGATTGGACCTCTGCTTCACCATAAATAAGCTCTGATTTTTAGGAGTTGTTACTCTCAGGCAAAACTCTTGATTTTTGTTGGTGATTTACTATAGAAATAAGGAAAATAATAAGAACAATAGCAACAATAACTTCAGCAACATTTTTATGATATTTCATAGATCTTGTCTAGGCTGAGATTCTCTGAGGTTTGTCTTCCAGTTTCTGGTTTTTTATTTGGACCACTGTTGTGTTCCAGTTGCAGAAATGCATGGGAGGTAGATATTTACTTCATTGAAGATGATTCTCAGTAAAGGGCATTGCCTCAGCAAGTAATAATCACAAGAGTGTAGGAAATCCTTGTCCTGTGCAAGATCCTTTAACAGTTTGTGTTACCCAGAATTGAGGGTAACATTTGAAACATCTGAACATTGAAACATTTCACTTGATATTCTGCCAAAGAGAAAATACCATTTTCAAAACTGAGCTCCAGATAAAACTCTGTCAGTCTCAATATAAAGACCGAACCCAGTTAACCAAGGAATAGTTGCACATTTCACAAGCTGGCTCAGGAATGCCAGGAATATTGTTTGTGGCACAAAGCAAACTTGAGCACAATACACATATCAGAATTTCACTTCCAAGAGCATCACTGCATTTCTTTGCTGATAAACATAAATTTTTAATGACTAGTTTGTGGATTGTGAAGCAAATGAAGCATGAACAGTCCAAAAGGCAGGGAAACATCTCACCTCCAGTCAAGTCTCCTAGGATGTCCCTCTAACCCAAACTCTGCCTTTTATCCTCAGTGCAATTGGTAAGAAGGAACAGGAAATTCCCATCAATTCCATATATCTTTGTGGTTATGAATGTTAATTTTTTTGTTTTTATTCCTAGATATCAACGAATGTAAAGTGTTTCCTGGGATGTGTATGAATGGTAAATGTAGAAACACAATTGGAAGTTTCAAATGCAGATGTAACAGTGGGTTCACTTTAGATATGGAGGAAAGAAACTGTACAGGTGAGTAAGCCCTGCATTCTCCACAGTTTTCCTGGAATCATGGAATAGCCCTGGTTAAAAAAGACCTGAAAACGCCAAGTCCTCCAACCTGTTTTGGGTAAAGGGAGCCCAGATGAGATTACCTAGCACCCTGTCCATCTTGGAAGCATCCAGTGATGGGGACTCCACCACATCCCTGGGGCTTTTTGAAGGAACTTGTTCCTGTGGCATAGCTTGGTGGTCTGAAAACCTAATGCCATTAATGCCCTTCAGTTTCTAAGAGCTTAATCTTTGGACAGAATGGTCAACAGTCTCAAGTTTCCCTTTAAGAAACTGGTTATTTAATAAATACAACATTTTTTAGCATTTTATAATTGGTGTTTAAGGTGCTCAGGCCATGCTGTATCAGTACAACCTCAAAAATCAGTAAGGATCACCAGCAAAGCCAAGTTTAATGTTCTAAAATGGAGATTATCTTAATTTATGTTTCTTACTTTCTTGTCATTGTATTACCAAATGAATTTAGAGACTGCAAGTTAATTTTCATTTAGATTTGATGGCTGAGGACACACAAGGGCACCTCAGCAATTCTGACACCAGTGTAACATTAACTCAGGAGGATACAGACATATGAGTTTAATTTACGAGTTTAGGATTTTGTTCTTTACTGTCTGGAAAATCTGAAGATAAGCTTGACAGTTCTGTGGCTGTGAGAACTTGGATGCCTGCATTGTGGGTGGCTCTGTGTGAAAATGAAGGAGGTTTTGTTACATACAGGCGTCCATGAGTGTGTCTGAGTAATAACTACAAAGTGTGGGTGGTAAGGCATGTTCACTGAGGTTGGTCTGGATGCTAATGTTGCCCTAACTGGTGGTTTCCTTGTTTTTATAGTGATTGCATTGATGAAGAATGCATTTAACAAACTTTATTTCCAAATTAACCAGAACAGGTTAGAAAACTCCGTGCAAAAGCTTTTTTCCCATCTGTTCCATGGTGATGAAGTTATTCCACTGAGCAGCTGTAGAGAAACAGGTTTTCTTAAATAGATGACTTTTTCTGCTTGCTTTAAATCAGCTAGAAATTGTTTTATAAAGCTTATAGGAGCCCAGATACTCATTAATATCTCAGATCTACTGTGTGGGTCTGACAGCTCCACACATCTGTGAGGACTGGGTGTCATCACCCAGCAGAAACATGAACAGTGGCACAAACTCCTCTCCTGCGACCCTGACCTGTTTCACTGGATCATATCCACATTAAAATTCCTCTTTAGATTTCTGACTCACTACCAGTGTGATTTAAAAAGAGCTCTTCTGTCTTTTCTGCTATTACTGTAGGTTTCATTCGAACTTAACTAACAAGACAACCAGTGAGCTGTAAATCTAGCTTTGATAGGAGCTAATTCCTAATGGAAGGGGGGTATGTAAGCTTATAATGCTATTACTGGATAAATATCTTCATCACTATCAAATTACAATCAAGGGTACTATAGTCACAGAGTCAGTTGATACCTCTGTAAGAATGATATCTCAGAATGTTTACACTTAGTTATTTCCTTAAGAATCTAACCTTAAATTACACTTAATAGAAGCAAACTTGTTACATAGTTTACTATGACCTGAGAGCTCTGATGACACAGCCTTACGAATCCTTCATGAACTGTTTCACGTAATCAGATGTTTCTATAAGTAATTAATTTTTCTCTGTTGATTTGCATACTGTATATGGTTTCTGTAGACTTAATTTATAGTGAATTTTTTTTCTGTGAGGAGCAGAATAACCTTAAACCCAGTTTGATTTTTCTACCTCTCTACTGCTGTGAAACAGACATTGATGAGTGCAGGATCTCCCCAGACTTGTGTGGAAGTGGCACTTGTATCAACACACCTGGCAGCTTTGAGTGTGAGTGCTTTGATGGCTATGAGAGTGGATTTATGATGATGAAGAACTGCATGGGTAAGTGTTGCCAGGATGCCCTGGAGTCTCCATTTGCTGTGCAAAGCCTGGCTGTTCTCTGAACTGCCACACTGAACACTTCAGATGTGTCATTATTGCGTCTACATGAGTCAGATATGCAGTTTATAGAGAGAGATAGCTGAATTAAGTATATAGCCTTGCTTGTTCTTTATACTAATTGCTTGTATCCTTAAGAGACACTTACTCTGTACGGATATTTTAGAATCGCAGCAACTCTTCGCACAATTCATTTAAACTGGTCGTGGGGTACCCCAAATGTTTGGTAAAGCTAAGAATAGAAATCTGGAGTTTCAAAAGCAGCATCAATCCCTTTTCATTGCTTCTTGTAGGACTCAAGAAATTCTCACAGCATTTCCTGAAAAAAAAATACATCTCTTTAATCTGTTTAACGTTGTAAGAATAGGTCTGGAGACACTAAAAGGGGTCTAAAAGGCCACCTTAAAAAAAATCTTGACTTAGGCTTCTGTCACCTTTGCTTGTTTTCTTGCAAATTGTGATGCTTTTAGACTTTTCTGGAATCCCAGAAGTGTGAGTGCATCCTTCACCTTGAACATCTTTTGTTTGTATTTCTCTCCATCTACACCTGTAGTGTTAGCTGGTTTTATCAGGTTTGTGAGTCAAATATGCTTTTATGACTGTAGCCAGAATATTTCCCAGCCACACCATTGCATACACAAGAAGTACCAAACTGAGGAGTCATCTAGGTCAAAATTGAGACACCAACATCCACCATGACTGCATCCACAGACAAGAATTTCACTGCATACATGAACAGGCGTCTGGTTGCCTTAAGCAATTAAAAAAAAAAATACATCACATTAATACATTGTTCTAAAGAGTAATATCCAAAAATTTGCTACCTTTGTTTGTATCCCATGTTTTACTACATATCTACTGTTAAATGATGATTTTCTGGTTTTCTTGAGTGAAAAAAATACCCATCTTTAGAGTTATATAGATATGTAATTTTTGTTTGTCCTGTTGTGCAACGTGAGTAAATGAGCAACACCATGAAACAATTGTTTTATTTTGTTACTTGTAGACACTGGGAATTGCTTTCTCTCCTTGTTGCCCCTTTTGTATGCCCATTTTATACCTGCACGTGATGGTTTCTTTGCAGATATTGATGAGTGTGAACGCAACCCTCTGCTGTGCAGAGGTGGCACCTGTGTGAACACTGAGGGGAGCTTTCAGTGTGACTGTCCCCCAGGGCATGAGCTGTCACCATCACAGGAGGAATGCTTAGGTGAGTTTCAACTCAGGAAAATCATCCAGTTGGAGGAACAGTCAGTCCCTGGCAAAGGTGGAATCCCAGGAATCTCTTAACAAATTAATACTCCTGCTTTATATTAGTCTATTCGAATCAAAAACTAAAAGCCTGTAAAATCCACAGTGCCTGTAATGCTGTTGACTCCAAAGAGGAATGTTTTATCAGGTCTCTTAGGGGTTATTTTGCAAGTGAAGGGACTGTACCACTCATGGGAGCAACTTTAATCAGTCACAAAAAGGCATTGTCCTGTCTTGAAATGCATTTCTCCTTTTAGCATATAATCCACCAAAATGATAAAAAAAAAAGCAAAGAAGGACAAAAAAAAGTTTAAAAAGAAGCGCATTATCTCTGTGGCTTATTTTCTTGATGGAAAATGGCAGACTTGGTAATTAATGCCCATAGCAGACTCTGTAATTAATGCTCTCAGACCTGAGTCAGAAAAGATAAATCTTTGGACATTACCTTAAACAAGCTGTGCAGAATTCCATTCCTTGAACTGGAACATACCAAGAGCAATAAAGAAATTGAGTAAACCTGAAAGCCACCAGTTTGCAATATTGCCTCTCATTCTCCCTGGAACCTGAGCTGTTTAAAAAGCTGTTAAGTGTTCTGAATTGCTACTGATATGGACTGTTCTTCCCTAGATGTAAATGAGTGCTCATTGAGTGACAGTCTCTGCAGAAATGGCAAGTGTGTGAACATGGTTGGGACGTACCAGTGCTTCTGTGACTCCGGCTACCAGCCCACTCCTGACAGACAGGGATGCACAGGCAAGTGTTGTGCACCAAACATGGGGGTTTGTGCTCCAGCTGTGCTGTTCCGTCTCTCCTTGCTTTTATTTCATTTCACACCTTCCTTTTGAAAATTAGCAGGGGCTGTTTCCTCATGTGCTTTGAGGCTTATTATGAGCTGTTGTGGAAATACGGAAGTATAAAGAAATTTAAAGAAGATATAAAAAGATGGTTGCTGTAGTGAACTCTGCAAGATACTTTGAAATTACACTTACTGTACTACTCCATTAAAATCAGAGGTTTGACCTAACAAACAGAAAAATACACTGAGATTTCTTGATCAAGCAAGAAAAGCCCCATTCATTGATGGCTTATCTCTCGCTTCTTTCTCCTTATCATATGCATCTCTTTAATCCTTCACTACAATAATGCTGAATTATGTAGCTGCCAGCACATCAACTCCTTGCAAAGGAGAGCAGCAGCACTGAAAGGGTTTTTTATTTGCTTGTTATGGCTCTTTTTTAAAAAAAATACAAATTTGTGGTACATTTCAAGCTTTAAGTTTCTCAGGGTTTCCATTTTTTCCCTTTCCAAACTTTTGTTTCTTGAGCTTTTTTTCACATCCCTAGCAATACACAGGAACAAAAGCAACATTTAACTTAGCCACTTGCTCCCACAGATGAAAAAAACAGTTGGAAGAGGGAAAAATGAAAATCAGAGACAGTCAAATGAGGATAAAAATTCAGTATGAAGCCACTGATAGAGTTCTGAATGTAAAATGTAAAGGGAATATGATTATTTTCTTAAAGAAGTAGACTTACTGCTACCAATGTTGCTCCCCCAGATATTGATGAGTGCATGATAATGAATGGAGGCTGTGACACCCACTGCACTAACTCAGAAGGCAGCTATGAGTGCAGCTGCAGTGATGGCTATGCTCTGATGCCAGATGTCAGGACATGTGCAGGTAGGTTTTGGCACCTGAAAAGCTCCAGCTTCACATCTTTCAGCCAAAATCAACGTGGTGTTCCAGCCCATCCATGCCAGAGTGACAGAATTATTATCTGCTTTTTCTTTTCCCCCGCAGATATTGATGAATGTGAAAACAATCCAGATATCTGTGATGGTGGGCAGTGTACCAATATCCCAGGGGAATATCACTGCCTCTGTTATGATGGATTTATGGTTTCTGTAGACATGAAAACTTGTGTTGGTGAGTAGCTGTGTGCACCAAATTTAGTGCAAGTCTTGAAAATTCTGCACCTTTTGTTTCAAGATGTTCTTTCTACTGTATCCTTGAAAGTGGGTATTGAAATTATGTATATTATTAAAAAAAAAACAACTGCCTGCCTTTTGGCAAGTCCTTAACAATAAACCAGATCCCATAATTTAAA
>JAOTQP010000251.1:32760197-32781238 GCA_026413545.1 Cichladusa arquata | reverse complement strand
TGAAGTTGGAATTTTTTGAAATTGGTGTTTACTTAAATTGATATTTTCAAAACATGAGTTTTGTGATCTCTAAACATTACTCTCACAGCATTTAAAAATTATTATAACTCCTTAAGAAAGATGGTGTCTTTAAACATATTTATATTTGATAACAAAAAATATCTGAAACCACACCTATTGTTCTAACATACAGAGTTATTTTGATATGCAGTCTTTTCTGCATAAAGAATGTTAGGTAGTTTCAAAACATAAAGCACACTCTAAAAGTACAATATAAATAAAATAGTTTATTACAAGTATTTTAAAAGAGCTCTACAATATGCTTTCAAAACATTTATACAGCATTTTGTCTTTCAATATGAAACAATTCACAAAGGGAGAAAAAGTCTCAATATATAACTATAATCATCATTATAAACTGAATTTGTCTGTTATACAAAAGCATAGTAACTACAGAATGTTTCTGAGTTTTTTCCTCGTTTTATTCTCACTGAAAATGGAAAATAACATGTATGAAAATAAAACTCCTTTTACCCTTCATATTCACCAATTATCTCAAAGTCCATGCCATTTCCAAAATAAATAAAAAAAATCAAACCCTTTTTACTTAAATAAATATGGTTCTGTTTAAATACTAAAAACAATGTCATGTATCTTACAGATATGTTAATTTAGAAACAGGAATAAGAACTTCAGGATTCAACTATTCAAAAGCATAACAAAGAAAGTATTGTAAAAGATAGTTTATTCAGAGGACAAAAAAGAAGAAAAAACTTCATACATGTTCATTATGTATGAAGCTCCACTGCATGTCCACTTCTTGCCAGCCCCATTGGCAACAGATAAAACCACTTACTTACCAGAAAGTATAACTACATATCCTATTAATACAAAATCAGAATTACTTAATTTTAGCTAAAAGTAATTTTCAGTCTCTTATATTTAACGTAATGAGAACATGACTTCCTGACAAAACTGCTCATCTGAGTTATTATCATATCTTAGAGAACATTTCTTTTACTGGTTCCCTATGTATGCTAGAAGGAAAGGAGAATGAACAGATACTAAGTCCATTTGTAACCTTAATGATAATTTCTTGTCTTCTTTTCTTACAGCAAAATAGTTCAGTAAAGTATAAATTGGCCAAAAATGCTAGAGAAGGCAAAGGATTTACAAGTGGAGTTAATGAAGTGGTGAAATGGATAAATTTATTATAAATCCTAATATGATAGCATTGTCTCTTTGTATTTTATATAAAAAGGGAAATTATCTAATTCCACATTAAGTGTAAATAACAAAGCAGCTATTTTTTTCTATCCTATAGGAAATAGAAGGCTCTGTAACACCATATCAGCATTCTTCTCCCTGAACCTTCTCCCCTATTTCTACCCTCTTCTCTTTTATCTAAAAATAACATTTTTTTTTAAAGTATGGGATAAATACAGCAAGAATCCTTTGCTTGGAACATATGGGGAGCCAGAAGAAACTAAAAGGACCTTTTTGTCATATTCTCAAAATTACCTTTTTGTCTTTACTTTTCTGATAGTTTAAAAGTGTTACATTTTCCCATATAGTATTTTATGTTCAGTGATAATTATCTTATTCATGGAACATTGCAGATTGCTGCAACACTATTGATACAATATGAATGTGTATTTATGAATTAATTTAGCTAAAGGGCATGCAAAGAGTGTTTATTGCATTTTTTAAAAAATCTCAACATGAATATCTCACAAATTATATCAAGCAGACAGCTCTGAAGACAGTAAATTAACTCCACCAGGTCTTCTCTGTAATAGAAAATGTAATCCCCTTCAGTTAATTGTTTGGCCTAATAGAAATCCTTTATAATTATGCAACCAAAAATTTTAAAAATTATTTCATAGGACATTATCCCGTTTTGATAAAACTAATACATTCTCTGCTTGTTCCTCAGTGGAACTAAGCTTTAAGCTCTCTTTAAAGTGAATAAGGTGGTGTCTTTTCAAATGTGGGGCCTGTCTGAATTTTTTTCCACAAACTGAACATTCAAATGGCTTCTGTCCAGCATGCATTAGGTGATGTCTTTCAAGCTTAGAAGGAGATTTAAAAGTTTTAAAGCAGACACTGCATTGATATAATTTGTTCACAGCTTCATTTTTTTCAGTACCTTGAGGAAAATCATGCCAATAGCTGTAACAGCTTTGCTCTGTTTCCAACAATTTACTGCACAAATACGGCTGTGGGTTTCTACTGCTGGTGTCAAGAACAAAATCCCCTGACTCGATTTCAACTTTGATTTCAGCTGTTTGGTTTGACTGAATCAGCTCAAATTCTTGAAAGCCAGATGGCTGTGAAGGTGTTTGAGAATAACCTGAATAACCCACAGGCTGAGAAGACTTAAATTCAGTGTGATCTCCCTGATGATTGAAAAGTTTGTTCAGGTTTTCAAATTCTACCTGGCAAACAGGGCTTTTACAGGCTCTCTTTTCAGTATGGGTGAGCTGATGTCTTTTTAAGTGAGCTGACTGTCTAAATGTCTTCCCACAAACATTACAGCCAAAGGGCTTTTGTCCCGTGTGTATAAGATAATGTCTTTGAAGTTTGGATGAAGATGGAAAAATTTTTTCACATCTGTCACATTTACACACTTTATGTCTGTTATGTGCATTTTTAGCAGAAGACGAAAAAGCACAGTGGAGTGCTTCTGGATTATCAAAAAAACTATCATTTGATGAACCATAAAAAGCCTCATCTTTATTATCCAGTGAGCCATTGACATCTACCATGCTTTCACCAGGAAGCACACCTTTTAAATCACTGCCCAAGTCTGGAGGTTGTGGGTGCTCTTGCCAAGGCAATGGCACAGCAAACGTTCTTTTCATCCGATTGCAAACTGACTTGTGCATGTCACGCCTGCTCCGGCACTCCTTGGAAGCTTTGGTGGACACATGCTGATCACAACGCTGATCTCTAGCTGTAACCAGGTCAGGACTTCCAGTGTGACCTGATTTCATTTTTTTTCTGTCAGTCAGAGAAAAATCTGTTGCCTTTCCTCCAGTATGCTTCAGTTTCATCAGGGTCTTATTTTTCCTGTTGACTGTGTGTCTGCATGCTGCTGCACCATTATTCGAACTTCTGCTGCCTTTTGAATAACATTTGTGCAAATTTAGAACATTCTCTGTTTCAAAACACTGCTCACATGCTGGGCACTGGAAAGGAACAATATAAATTGAGTGCACATCATGTTGGTCATTCTCCTGTGACACGTGTGTATCAGCATTCTCAAAACTATTCCATTTTCCTTCCAACACGTTGTGTGATCTGGGATATTTAAGAGTCTTTGCTTTGCATACAATATTGGAGAAAGTCTTATTTCTGGCATGGAGCTGTTTATGCTTCATGAGTTTGCTCTGTATTTTAAATCTCTTCTGACAAAAACAGCACTGAAAAGGCCTTTCTTCTGTGTGTGTAAGCTGATGAATTTTCAAGTGTGTTGACTGTCTGAAAGATTTGCCACATGAAGAACACTTAAAAGGTTTCTGGCCAGTGTGAATAAGGAAGTGTCTTTCTAGCTTGGATCTTGATGGAAACGTCTTGTTACATGATTCACAAGTGTGAGTTTTCTTCTTTCTCCTTCTGGCACCATGTAGATGATCTGACTTGAGACACTGATGCAGCATCCACCTCTCTTCAGTTGTAAAGGGTTTCCAGCACACAGAACAATGAAATATGCCACGAGTGACCCTGTCTTGCTCAGAATTCACATAGCTGTCTGCTTGCTTTGCATCATTCTCATAATTTTCATTATGAAGCTTCTGATGCTTTAAGAAAGTGATCACATTTTTGAAGTTTCTGTAACAAACAATACACTTAAAAGGCAGATTATGGGTTAACTGATGCCTCTCCAGGTGGACTAGCTGCCTAAAAGTTTTACTGCATACATGACATTCAAATGGCTTTTGACCAGTATGTATGAGATAATGCCTAGCTAATTTTGATGGAGTTTCAAATTGTTTATAGCACATGTCACAAATATATGGCTTTTTCTTGGGTATCTTGACAGCTGTTACACAATGTTGAACTTTTAACATTTTTAAAAGGCAATTACACCTCACCTACTCTGAATTTCTTCAGATAGGTATTTCAAGTGAAATCATCAAGTGCACACTAAGATGGAAAGCTGTAGAAGCAGCAACTTTTCTTAGGAGAGAGGTTCTTAAATCCCACTGGATCCCTAAAATAAGAAAGAGAGTATTATTTAGCCTCTATTAATACATAATTGCCTAAGTTTGTCTTTTGTTTTCTACATAAGATACCAAAAGTATCTAGATTAGCACACTCTTGATTTAATGTAGCTTAAAATACTTTCCTTATAACAGAGTAATCACTAGTTATATTAGATGATACAGAAAAACTAGATTACTTTTCAGAAAAAAACAAGTTTAAGTCATCTGTGCTACAAATGCATCTATCCTTCCAAATAATATACAGTTCAGCTATAATACATTAATTTAAAAAAATCAAAAACTTATTTTAAGGAATGTCTTCTCTACAGCAGTAATTCCAACTCCCAAATATAGTATTTATGAAGATGAGAGAAAGAGAAGAACTAAGATTTCTTGCACTTCAGAAATACATTAAATGAATGCAGTGTTAGTGAAAAGAAAAACAGTTAGCTTTAATATATTGTTGAATTTACTATTCATGTTTCTGCATCTTATCAACTGTATCCAGGAGTAGAATCAATTTTTATTTCTCTCAAAACGGCAAGTGTTGGAGCCAGTCAGCAAGAGCAACACACTAGCCATAAACTATAACCATAACAAACTCCCAGAACATGGAAAAAACACAGGCTAATGTTAGTTATCTCACCATAAAGCTAGACTATCAGGGTTGTGATACCTAACCATGCATATACTGTGAAATCATCATGAATACCAAGGTAGATATCATAATTAATATAATTATTGCTTTAGTCTAAACCAAAATAATAAAATAGTTCTAAATTTCTTTTAATTTTCAACATGGGCAAACTACTGTGTCTCAGCTCAATGACTTACAAACAGGAAAAAAAAATTTGCAAGCTTCTGAGTGCATGAAAAGTTATTTAAACACTCATAGGAACAGCTAGCCCAAGCCTTCCACTGAAAGGCCAACCCATATCTGGACAGCCTTCAAAGTGGTCTTAAAAACTTCCAGTGAGGGAGGTTCCTTAACCTCAGCAGGGCTCCTGCTTCAAAGATTCACCTTTTCATGAAGCTTTTCCTCACACTCAGCTGAGCCTTTCTTTCCTACAAACTTACTGTCAGTGTTCTCTGTCACAGCTTTATGTATTCAAAGTCTCCTTACTCCCCTTTTGTTTTAAAACTAGGAAAATTTTGGAGTTTTCTAAGTATTGCTTTTAGATCCACAACCCCCCGCCCTCAAAAAAAAAAAAAAAAGTGTTTTTAATGATCTCTGGACCAATTTCAGTTGGTCACTTCCTTCCTAAATTGCAGCATCTAAGACTGTGTATTCCAGTCCACAAGCAAAGTACAAACAACTAAATAAAATATATCTATGATACTACCAATATAAGAGAAACAGATGAAGGGAGTAAACTTTAAAGCAAGAGCCTAACAGTTAGCACTTGTGAGTGGTAGTATCAAACTACCACAAATTAGTTAGTAGAAATGTCTGGTGTATCTCAAAGTTATTACAAGTTGCATATTCATTCAACATACCTGCAGAATAAAAAAATAATTTCTTCAGTGTCTCCAAAACCCCTGTCACTTCACAAAGAGATAATGCCCTTATTTTCTAAAAATTCATAGATATCCAGAATGTCTATTCAAAATAATTACAAAGAATAAAGGCCTACTGCATTTTAAAGCAAGTTACAATGAGATCCAAGAAATATGCACAAAGACTGAAAATATCTCGTGAATCAAGACTTTTCTTAAGCTTAATGGAAAGAAAACCTGGTCATGAGGTAGAATTGTTTCAACCCTAACAGATACGTTCCTATGTACTTGTGGGCCTTTGTAAGGAACATCTGGATGTCTGCCTTAGATGTGATTGTCCTTACACTGAAGAGTTTCTTAATCTCAATGAAATTGTTCAAGGTAGATCAAGCAGTTGAGAAAGTCACCTTTTCCTTTCCAATTCTCTTTTCCTGTGGAATTTTAACAGCTACTCAGTTTCAATCTCTTTCTGAAGATGCAAGAAAACACAACACTTTTAGGAGATCCCCTTTTCCTCCCAGTTGTCACATCATGTGAAAGCTGGGAGTTTGGAGAGAGTAAGTGTGTAACACCAAATGCTTTCTAGTTTGTGCTACCATGAAGCTAAAGGCAGGCAGGCTGAGAAAAGGAGAAAAGATTCTCTGCTACGCTGAGTTTCTGTGCAGCTCAAGGCAGCCTCCATTAGCAGGGAAAGAAAACCTCCTGAGGAAGAACTGTAATGAGTGATGAATTTCAGTTATCATACTGTCATACAGATCTAATTTACACATCAGGAAAATGCTCAAACACTACAGTGACATGCAAAGAAAAAAAGTCCGAAGTAAGAGACAGCTGTGGCATATAACACAAGAGATTTTGTATTTAGCTTATACATTTTTTAAGACTCTATCTGGTGAATGAGGAAGATGCTCTGTAGTACAAGGTGTCAAAAGCAGAGTAGAGCTTCTTGCTGTGATCCTCTTGCCCTGTGAAAGACTGAAGGCTCAGATAAGCTAAACTAAGGGGATGCAAGGGAAGGAGAAAGGAGCCAAGATGGGCATTACTGTGTGGCCCCAATATATTTCCAAATCCTATTTACTAAGGACAGGCGTCTATTTCAGGGTGCTCTGGGCCTTGGACATCTAAGGAATAAACATGCTGCTGCTCAAGATCAAAGAGCAAAAGACAAGCTTGGAATATTGCTTCCTGCTAGCCTTGAAAGTACACAGTCTCGCCCTAATTCGAGTTAGAAAACATACCTCACTATGTGATAAGGATTTAGTTTATGGCAAAGGTCCAATTTAATATTACACTGTCACTACTTTTCATCTTAGCTGCAAGGTCATGCAGCAAAATAGAATCAAGGAGTTACACAGGACACTGAAAGTTCAGAGAGTACCCTCCTATGTAGTATTGTTAAATGATTAACTGTTTCTTTAATATTACAGATGGCAGCAAGCTGCAACAAAATGAAAACATGATGGAACAAAATTCCAAATTTTAATCCAGTCTTTACTAACCAGAAAAGTTTGCATTGTGGTGTTGTGGGGTTAAAAAAAGCCACAAAAAACGCTAGAACAAAAGAAAAAAACAACCAATCAGGAAGAGGTACTTAAATAAGAAGAAAAGCAAGATCATCAGTTTAGGACAGAATAATCCCCTGGCGCAGAAAAGCAGAGAAGACCTAGAGTATAAGCTGAAACAGAAGGTGAATATGCCAAAGGCTACCATCCATACCAGGATGAGTGAAACAGATGTAATGCTTTGAGAGGATATAAGTCTTCCTTCTTACTTACTTACTACTGCTTAGAATTCAGCTGGAGTAGTCTACCCAGTTTTGAATATTGCCCTTAAAATTGAGTCAAACATATGAACTGATTAGAATGAATGAATTCAGAGAAGGGGATCAAGAATGATCTGAGCTTAAATGCAAAATATACAAGAAAATATTAAAGTAACTGGGAACATTTAGGTTAAAAAAGAGGAGACACATTTTTAAAAAATAACACAACCCCTGCAAGACAAAGCAGAAGAATCACTTTTAAGGAAAACAGAAATAAGCTGTTTCCCATTTATTGTTGTGAATGAAAATGACTTCAAATTACAGTAGAAACAATTCAAATATATTATTGTCTTTATAGCTGCAAAGTGTTTCTTAATGAGCATACAAATAAGTTTTGTGTGGAGATTGGAGACCTCCAATGCAGGCAGAGCAAAGAAGGTTGTACAAACGCTTCTCAAATTCCCACACCCATGCAGCTGACCCTATACAAAAGAATATATTCTTGCTTGTTTTTGGTGACTTGTTATTGTAATTCAGAACAAGTCATTTAGGAATTGAAAATTCAATATATTTCAAAATTTGCCAGGTAGGATTCTTCTGCATTATTGTTAGTATATCTTCAAATCCTTGAGGCATACTAATGCTTATGATTTCCCAGAAACAATTATATAAGAAAACAAATTATAATAATAGATGTGTGAAGAAATGTAAGGTGCCTCCAGTAACACTAATGACACAACCAGAAAGTGAAAATCTAGCTGCTGATTTATGAAACATAGCATACCAAAGAGAGAACCTGAGCACCAAGAAAAGCACATTGCCCGCTGGATTTCCTCACCACCTCTCCCGAGAGAAAAGTTTAGATTACTACAATAGGAAACCAAATCACACCAGAAATGGATTTACTCGCCAGTTACACAGAAATCAACATCAGGCATTATGGCTCCTTAAACAAACACCCTTCATTCTCTCCTGTTTTCCTTGTAACTTTCTGATACACTTCCTGAAGCCAACCACAGTAAAAGATGTGTGATGGTGAAGCAGGGCTGGTTTAAGAATACACGTTCTGCTTCAGGGGCCTCAGACCTCTGGGTCTGACACCACCACTCCCGCAACAGGACACACATAAATGCAGTTAGGAACCTAAAAGCAGGTGTTGGAGCGGCCCTTACGGCCAGCACACCCGCCCCCCCCCCTCCCACACACATGTACATATATACACGCGGATCCATGCATACATATATCACCACCACGGCCCCCGGGGCGGCTCTCCCTGCTGGGCCCGCGGCCGCCCGGCCCCGCCGCGCACCGAGACCCCCCGGCCCAGCCCGGCCCCGCGGTGCCCCGGGGCTCGGCCCAGGGAAAGGCAGCGACCGGGAGCCAAGAAGGAGCGACCTGGAGAAGCAGCCACCGCACCTCCACCTTCCTCATGTCTCCCGGGATTGCTGCCGCCTAAACGCTTCCCCCGGATGGCACCGGGAAACCCGGGCCGCCGCTTTCCGTTCCCCTCGCAATGCGGCCCCGCCCGCCGCCGCTGGGCCGCGGCCGGGACGAGGGGCGGGGAAGGCTCGTTTATGCCCGGGCTGAAAATGCCCCCGGCCCCGCTGATGAATTTTTAGTTGGTGTGGCACGTTGTTCTGTATGAATAAGACACATTTTCTACTTCAGCAACCTGAAAGCAAATATCCAGTTCCCGGTGGTTGCAGGGTTGCAACCAAAGCGTGTGGCAGAGTTATACTCTTGTTATGTGTTAAACGAACCATAAAGCCAAACCAGCTTGCCTAAAAGGGCAGGAAGTGGTACCTGAAAGGGAAGGGGAAAAGAGAGGCTTGTCCGGGAATTCTAAAACCAGTAAAACACACACACAAAGGTGGCAGGTTTGCCTCCTCTGCAGGAGAGAGAGAATGAATAAGTGCAGGATTCATGGGCTGAAGGATGGACACGTGCCCAGCACTAGTCAGCCTGGCTGAGGTTACCTCAGAGGAATGGCCAGCAAAGGGCTGAGGACATACAGAGTAAGACAGAAACCACTTACAGCTGGGTCCTGCATCCAGCTCAGGGGCACCCAGCACAGGACCTGCTGGAGCACGTCCAGAAGAGGCCACAGAAAGGAGCATCTCCCCTCTGAAGACACACTGAGAGCTGGGGTTGTTCGGCCTGGAAGAGAGAAGGCTCTGGGGAGACCTCAGAGTTGCCCTCCTGTGCTTAAAGGAGGCTTGTAAGACTTCCCAAGGCTTATAGTGACAAGACAAGGAGCAAAAAATTAAAACTGAAAATGAGTACATTTAGATCGGGCATAAGGAAAAAATATTTCACAAATAAGAATAGTAAGGCACTAAAACAAGTTGCCCAGAAGCTATGGATGCTCCATCCCTGGAAGTGCTCAAGGCCAGGTTGAATGGGCTTTAAGCAAGTTGGTCTAGTGAAAGATGTCCCTATCTACAGCAAGGGGTTGGACTGGATAAGCTGGGTTTGGTCCCTGCCAAGCCAAATCACTCTGTTCTGTGATTCTGCCCCATAAAAGAACATACAAATGGCACAGCAAAGTGTAAGAGATTCATCATAAATGTCTGTTAATAAGACATGAGGACATGGATGAGGCTGATTACGTTGCCCCCATTGAGACAGAGAGTTTTTAGTCACTAGACTTGTGACTTAGCCACTTGCATTTACAGCTCAATATGGACTCTATTAGTCAAATCTTAAATTCTTTATCAAAAGCACACAAAGACAGACTGCAGGTTTTTTTCTATTTTCTTAAATTTATTATTTTTAAGGTATCTGCTATATCCCAGGAATTACAGAGGGCCGGTAGATGTCTTCTGTGCTTTCCTTTTTCCTTTAAAAAAAAAGACAGTTCACCAAACCTCACCTTTTAAAACATCAGGTAATTTATTTGACCATCTTTGTGAGTGAAATTGCAACGCTGAAGACAAAATAAGTCATTCCCTGAGATAAAGTTTGTAAGAGGTTTATTTTTTTCATACAGATGCATTTTCCTAAGAGCTTTGCTTATTTTCTTTTGTTCATGCAGACTGAAATTAAATAATTATTTGCACATGAAACATTAATTTCTCAGAAAAACATGACTGCCAGCTCACTCATCTTTTTTCAGATGTCCTTTTACTGATACTCCATCTCGGTACAATGGATGAGGCTAGGATCTGACTCTTAGCAGGAGGAACAGAAGAGGGCAGAAACAACAAAATATCAAAGATGTAAATTAGTAAAGTTTTACAAAGGCTGCAGTAACTTAAATTGTCTTTCTGCTCTGGGTGTTAAGCCCTCTCTCCCAGTCCTACAAGTAGAATGCAAGTAGAAATTATCTCTGCTGAGGAAACTCCGAACGACTGCTATTACTATAAAAAAGTAATTGTTTTCTCATGAATGTTATATAGATCATTGACAGAGAAGTTGGCAGCCTAAGGATAATTTTGCAGGTCCTGGTGTTTGTGAAGAACTGTTCTTGAGATACCTAGAAATGTCCTTTTCTGATACCTGGAAACAAATGTCTATAGAACAATCACTATTTCTTAACTTAGCAATGTTAGAAATCAAATCGTTCTCATCGCCAGTGGTATAAATAACATCTGACCTAGTTTACAGCACACAAACCAAATTGTAACATTACAGAACAAAATTTATTTCCATTTAAGCTGAAATGCCCAAGCAAACAGCTTAGCTAGTGTTGATTGTTGCTTCAGTAGCATACAGTCACGTATTAACCTCCCTGAAGGGGGCCAAGTCTTGTGGTTAAAATGGGGATTGGGACAGCCTAGAGCTGAAAGCTTGGAAATACTATATGACCACAGGGAAGTCACTTAGGCTTCTAGATGTCCATCCTCTAGCAATTAAACGTGCATAATTATTGCCATGTGCATCTCATAAAGCTATTCAGAAATATTGTTCATCATTTAATAACTGCAGATCACTGGAATATATATTTTTTTCTTTTTAAAGCATCTATTTAATTTTAAAGTATATCCAGCTTTAGCAGCCTGCTCATGAAACCTCTGATCTGGTCTGAAGCAAGCACACAAGCAGCTGAGTGCCTGGTAACAAACTAGTATAGCAGACCCACAGCTGGTGTAGATTGTTGTAGCTGTCTTCATGTTAAAGATGCTGTTGCAATGAATACCAGCTGAGAATCTTCTAGTGTAGTTCTGGAAGTTACCAGAAAGTATAATCCAAAAAATACTAAATTCAATCCTAGCCCAGTTATAGCAAAACAGGTGAATTAATTCAATATGTTTTTGTAGAAAATGCTGCAAACACACGGATTCAATTACATGTTTTTATGACACCAAAGAAAAAATAGGCAGGGTTTGCAGGAAATCATGTTACAACATTGTAGCAACAATACAAGACCTCCTAGGAATGGAAAGTGGATTTATTTTAAATCTAAACTGATTTCAGCTATTCACTTATGCCTTCTTCCCACCTCTCAGTTGGGGATATATCTTTTTGTAACCTGACCACACTTATTTTCACAATCCTGTCCCACTTCAGTGAGTCATTGGGATTACTCGCTGCCCTTTGCCTCATCTTGTGAGCTTCGAAGCTGTAGGTAGATATGTGCTGGGATCTTGATGATCTGTTAATTGAGGTGCTGTGGATACACACCATTCTTCTAACTATTCTCCAGCTGGTTTTTCCTTTCTGATGTTTCCACACTCAGATGTTATTTATTCTCCCTGCACACTAATATTAACATTTGTAGCAGTTTTCTACATGCTAAGAATATGCAGAATATTCAGGATGTGCATGCTTTGGTTTACGTATTATTCTTGTTTTACTTGACTAGATAAGGTTACATTTAACAGATAATAAACCAGGAGCATATTGAAACAATCTGCATGATTGTTATCTAGCTTGGCACTTGAGAAGTTATACAGAATTAGCTCTAGTGATAGCTATAGTATTGCCTGCAAGATCCTTTTAAAATTATTTGTTTCAAAGAAAATAAAATGTAAAAAATAAACAATGAAAGAATTCCTAAAGTTTCCTTAAATAAAAAATTGTGCAATAGCATAGTTTCACTGGCTAGTGCTGAATTTCAAGATCTTGAAATGGTGAATTGTTCCTTCATTTGTGAAAGAAAATTTTGCAAAATAATGTAAGTTATGTAATCCTTTAATGTTATTTTTCTAAATGCATATTGCTCCACTTCTTGTAGAAGGCACACTATCTGGAGTAGATATTAGCATCTCAGTCTCAATTTTAACAGAAAATGATTAGTCTTTTTGTGGGTATATGCTGTAGTCTATTGATATGGAAAACCAGACCTCATTCAAATAAATTTCTGTTCCCATTAATTTTTAGGAAGTATAAGATTTTGCCCTAAAGTATTGTGAAGATGTCTCTGCAAGCTGACAGTTGGCAATTCAATTACATGAGTTGCAGGGACAGTCTGTGAGTTAACTGCAACACATTATCATTTATCTGCTCTTGTCTGCTTTCATAAGGTGTTCCCTACTTTAAACACAAGCTGTATATGCAATGTGTTACAGCGATTCCCCCAGTGTTATTTTTATTGTGTTATAGGCTAAATAGACACATAACACAGTATATAACTTGATAATGTGTCAATTAATGCCACCTCAGGGCTGCAGTAAATTGCAAAGGCTTTTAAAACTGTGAATATGCATTTCATGTTAGTCTTAGGTTTCTTCCTTTTTCTCTTGTCCTATTTTCTGCTTTTTTTCCCCCCCTTCCCTAAATAGTCCATCTTAAAGCCCTCTGGTGCATAACAATGAATTGCCTTGAGGGAAGATAGTTGTTTAATGAATCTCAGAAATATGTATTCTACACGTGCAAGTATCATATTTTATTTGATTAAGCACTGTGTGTCAAGAGCTCCATAAATTCTCTCTGTATGCTCAAAAGAGAAAACAACTTTTAATGAAATTTTTTGAGAAGAGTAAACTTTATTCAGCCAGACTTATAAAAACATAGGGAAAATAAAGAGAAATTTCAAAAGAATGTGGTGAAATTTTAAAGACAACAGATTTAATTCTATGAGATGTAAGAATAATAATATTTCAATACCTTTAGGAATCACTTTCATTAACTTTTTGTCTTTGTCTAGCAATATATTATGCTTTGTTTAGCAGTATATTTCAAAATAATTTTCTTATCTGGTGTAATGTGCTTGAAACTTATACACAGACCAGTGTTTGTAGATGTTCATTTGTTGAGTGAAAAACCCACAAGTTGCTGGCTCACAGCTCTTAATCTCTATAATCCCTTAAGAATCCCCACTTTGAAATTAGTTGCAGGCTCTATCAATTTTATCTGTTTAAATGGACAAACCTAATTACTACAGAAGAGCAATTGATTTTTAAATTACCACTGATTGCACAGTGGGTATCTCAGTGGGAAGACAGGTACATTCAGGCTCTCAAATGGAATCAATGTATTAATTAATCTACAGATTGACATACTCCATAGAAAGTTCCCCTTCTCTTCACCTCCTTCCTGTAGATTAATTTGTTTCAATTTAAAAGAAATTTCTGGTGATATAGAAGTGAAAAATTAAAATGCAATATAAAATTGCACAAGCTGTGTCTACTATGTGAGTTTTAAGTTTCTGACTTTGCACATCCAATGCCATTTGCTAACTTAGGTGGCCTCTGAGTGATAAAGTATTCCTTACATCACTGAAACATTAAATTGCAATATAATTCCAAGGTATATATGTACACATGCAGGAGCTAAAAATGACATTTCATTAAATGGAAATTAATTCCTTTCATGGAATTAGTAAAATTAACATAAACAAAAACAGATATGGAGAGAACAAAACATGTTCTCAGTATGTGCCCACTGCTGGGCTTCCCAGTAGACCTGGAAATACTGGAATGAGTCCAGCAAAAAGCCACTAAGATGATTAAGTAGCATCTGCTCTGTGAGGAGAAGCTCAAAGAGCTGTGACTGTTTAGCCTCAGAAAGAGAAGACTTAGCAGGGATCTTTATCAATGTGTTTAAATACATTTTGAAGTGGGAGGCAGGGAGGAAAGAAGCTGGAGCTGGACTCCTCTCAGCAGTCACCACTGCAAAGGCAGGAGGCAAGAGGCACAGATGGAAACCCAGGAAATTCCATTTAAACATGAGGAAAGAATCCTGAACTTTTTTGCTTTGAAAATGGTAAAACATTGGAAGAGGTTGTCCAGAGATGTTGTAAGATGTCCATCATTGGAGATATTAGGGACAATATTAAATGTAGTTGGAGCTGATGGAGGTTTGAAAGACAAAATGATCTAACATTTAAACTGGCTTATAGTTCTGTGGGACCACAGCTTTAGCTGAGGAGAAATAAATGATCTAGGAACACAACAGCCAAAATTACTGCTGGACAGATCAGTGTCTGTGTCACTCCGTGGGAGAAAAGTGTCAATATGATTATTCAGACCCAGTCATCCCCACATGTGGCAGATGATACTGAATGATTACCAAATCAAGTAGAGCTGATTCTATTTTAGAACTGATTTACATTTGATTTTTGAAGTGGTATGTGCATTAAAGAATAGCTGGTTATAGAAACATCCTTTTAAGTGATCACATACAGATAACATTTTGATTAGCTGGTGGATTAATAGAACTTAGTCTTCAGGTTTATTGAGTTCAAAAGAAAGGGTGAATTTCACAAAATTAGAATTTAGTAAATGAAATAGTGGTCAGCAAGGAAAGCTAAACATCAGTGATGCAAAGTATAGGGGTGAAATAAGATTTTCTGAAAATCAAACATTATGAATCTTAAAAAGTAGATAACAAAAGGCTCTTCATCCACATAAATTTAAGAGAACATTAATTGACATCCCTGTTCACTGAAGAGAAAGGAGCAATGGAGGATAAACCATGCATGGTTCAAAATGCATTGAATATTCAAACTGCAATGAATATTTTGCCTCAGTTTTCAATATGGATCACTGGGTAGGTGAAGAGAGGGAAACTGAGAGTCTTACATAGCAGCAAAACTTCTAAAGTTTAAAGTGATACAATTAGGAAAGTTGCATGTTTATTTTTCCAGAAATATAACAGCAGTAGAACATGAAACACTTGACCACCTGTGGCACCAGGAAATTGGATTTGATGAGCTACAAAATCCTTTCTATTCTTAGACTCCAGTGCCCCTGTATTGACTTGCTCAAAAACTCCTGTCTGTCAATACAATTAGTTTTATCTACACTGCGGAGAATCTTGACAAATCAAATTGTCAAATTATCAAATTACCTGATAAGTCAAGAAATATATTGAAATTTAATAGATGCGGCTAATGTCAACTAAAGTCATATTGCAGGAAGTACAGAATTATTAGCTTGGAGAAAAATACACTTTTTCCTTCTAAGGCTAGATATTTACTTGCATAAGATCTGTAGGATTGGATATTAAGGTAAAAGATATTTTCCCTCTCACAGTGCTTCACCCTTCTGACTTCAGCTTTAAATTACCTTGAGTAACAAAAAGAAGAAAATAGAAAATTGGTAAATTCTACACACCTGCCAAGCCTTCCAGTTATTAAAATATAGTATGGGTACTCATGTCAGCCTACACATTTACCTATGTGTCCTTGACTACTCCAGAACTGTCATGAGAGTGTACCACCTTAAAATGTCAGCCTACATCTGCCTACTTCCCCCTTGCATTCCCATTCCTTTCTTCCACAGATTGTCTAGCTTTTACCATATGTTATGGACACTGTTAGCTATTTGTACTTTAAGTATTCTTGAGGTACCTTATGTGAAAAAATATATCTTGGACGTCTGGTCAATCCTAGGAGCTCCTCTTAAAATCTGGAAGTAGTAGTGTTTCCATTTGTGACAAACTGAATTTCATCTGTTCACCATCCCTGGTGGGTATTATAGAACAGAGTCCAAACCACTTTGTTTGCTTGACATCAGCCATCTGATACCACTGCACAGACTGATAGCATAAGCAAGCTGCCAGGCTTAGGCATGAAGTTCCAGGACCTGTCTTCACCTAATGTATGTTCTTGAGTTAGCCAGAAGAAGACACTTTCTTGCCCAGAGCTAACCCTGAAAGATACCACAATCAAACAGTATGGATAAATGATACATTTGCCTTCAAAACTCACTCTGATACTTCATCTGCCCAGCAGTGTGATCTCTACTACATAGTATTAAGAAAACCCTGATGTATTCTTTAGTTTCCAATTTCTGCTTTAACCCTTAGTCAGAAAGCAAATAATGTTACAAACAATTTCCTGGGCTCTGTGCTCTGAGTTTAGTAACTTTCCATTCAAACTCTTGTTTCACTGAGTCAAAAGCTGAAGGTGCTTCACTGTGTAGGGTCTGTTTTTGATCTAGCGAAAGAACACCACGATTTTGCCATTCTATAATGAATTCTGAGTTTATGTGGCACGGTTTTTTTTTACACATTTTCCACACATCTTGTGTATAGTAGCAACTTAATAACTTCAAAAGGATAAGAAGACGTCAAACCTGTAGAAGTTCCACCAATGAATAGATAAACAATCCCAGCACCTAAAAGTTACCTGGCAGAAACCAGTACAATATGTAGGAAGATTAGAAACCAAAACACCAGTCCAAAGAGAAGGTTTCATTTCCATTACTGAATGCTGGCAACTGGAGTGAAAGGAAAATGGTTCCATGTATCACATTACTTGCCTTAGCACTTTCTGGGAACCCAATGACCACAAACCAACAAAACCTCTTATGTTTTACCCAGGTTTATGAGTTAAAGATGCTCACTCAGTAGTCACAAACATCTTAATTTCAAGATGAATGATTGATTGACTAAGAATGCTGCTAATCAGCAATAGTCAACATTGGCCAATTCGTAATTGCTTTACTGCTCTTCCCAGTCCTGCACCATCCTATGTTTTTGTCTGAGTGGACAATAGGAATCCTCTTAGTTCCATCAATATTTGCTGAGCTGTGTCTTCATTCATATCTTCAGAAGCTTTTTTTTTAATGTCACAGCACAACTTCAGATATTTTTCAGGAGTCTATCTATATTAATCACCATAAGGAACAGCAGATCTCCAGGCCACCTGCCAGTACCTTGAAAATTGTGCTGTTTAGGAGAAAGAAAAACAACAAAAGAAAAATTATGGAATGGAACAAGAGAAGTTATAGAAACTATTTAGTTTCACACCTGGTCTGAAATGATATAATTTTCTGATAGGGGTCCAACAGTGCATAACATCATAAATCCAGCAAATGCAAAGGAAAGATGTTTAGGTGCATGTGTCCATACATACAGCATGAATGAGACCTGGTTCTGCAAATCATTCAACCCTAAGAAAAAACCTGGCAAATTTCAAAGGTAAATTTAACCCTAGAAGAGCATGAAACTAAAAAACTTAGGATACTCTTTTGATGCAGTCAAGTAAAGTAAAGGACACATTTCTAAACTCTCACACAGAATGAAATGTTGTTCTCTCCATCCCGGATATTGCAGCTTCTCATTATGTTCACTTCTAGTACTGAGAGGGGAAAGATGTACAAGAAAATGTATACTGCAACACAACTTTCTGATTGCTTCAGCATCAGTCAGCAGCATTTATAAAAAAATACAACACTGAAACCTGTATTTTATTCTTAAAACTTAGAAAATACATATAACAAACAGCATCAATTGATCCTGATTTATTTTGCTTGTGTGCTGTCATCATCTATTTTCCTGCTGAACAGCCAGATTGTGACAATACACTTAATGGATGAATAAAATAGTTTTAAATTTGGTTATACTCTTTGCACTTGAAGTGCTAAGGTTGTGTTAGCACTTCCATTATGAACTCCTGTTTTGGCACTGTTTATGTTGCCACCGTAAAAATTTTCTGACTTAATCTGACTATCTAAGATTGTTGTCTAAGGAATAATTAGATTATGCATAATCTAAAAAATATTTTAAGTGTACTTCCATACGTTGGAACATAGTTAATAAAGTTTTTAGTATGATGATCAAAGGCTGACTAGTGCTCCTTCCTTTATAACCACAAATTTTTTTTCTTCTGCATCTCCTTCTATACTTAGCTGATAGACTTTCCAGGTGTCATTATCTCAAACAGGATTTAAGTTATGTACTGGAAAGAAAAAATAAACAAAAAGAAACTTCGTATATTTCTAAGTATTTCCAGCTATGTAACCATAAATTCCTTTCAAAAAGGGAGAGGTGCTGTGTTAGTTTGCATGCTGAGGATTATGAAACTATAGTGATACCATCAGGAAATGTTTTTGTATAAATTTAATTACATTTTTTAACATATTATAAAGTCACCAAAATCTGTGAATTTTGCTTATGCAAAGCTTACATTAGTGTAACTGGTCAAGAACTGCCTGATGAAACCACCTTTTTATTAAAAAATACTCATTCACTAAAACTATTTTTTGACCCATCTATCAGTTTTAAGACAACCCTTTTTGGTGAAGTTATCTCATGTCAAGCATGTGTTTTTCCTAATGGAAACTGTACTGTGAGACTGCCCCTCTTCCTGAACAAACAAATAGCTAAGACATTCAGAGGGGATGTGGAAAAATCCCACTTCACTGCTCTACTCTGCAACTGGCACAACAGAAATTTAAACCCATGTGTCTGTATGTGATGTGTGCCTGAGGCATGAAGCTGTTGATTGTTGCTGTTTTACTAGTTAAAAGAAAACAGCTCAGAGTTAACCTACTCTGCTGCTGAAGCTGAGATATCCTGAGATATCTCCCCAGCTGTATGCATGTAGCAGCTGTTGTCAGTGTAAATTATGTACATAAAACATAAAATATTGGGCCATGTTTACACAGGTACAAGTGATCCCACATTACATGAAGTAGCAGAAAGGCTGCCTCTGGAAAGGCTTGGACTTGCTTCCACTGTGCACTGCATATAGTCAGATCTGAAAACCAGAGGGGTGATTTAATGTCATTGAGTGGCTATATTAATATTTTTTTAAATAACTAGAATTTAAATGCCAGTATATGTGAATGGTTCAAAGTACATATGCACCGTCTTGTAAAGTCTGAATATATGCTCAACATACACACTGCAATCAAAGAATCAGTTTGGCAGGGAATTCCTTGACAATACTGGCTTGAAACTCAGAGATATATTAAACCTCCTCCTAATCTCCTAACAGAAAGCACACAAGCCAAGATTTGTCAGTGGGCCATGCCTTGTGCTGTGCCCAAACTGTGGTTGTGTTTATGTCTGTGAGGTAGATAATGAATGTGCTTTTTGTCTTAATGATGAATTTACTGCCTTATGGTTAATGAGGAAGATTCAGGTGCAAAGTGCCTGGAATTTCTGTTTGTAAGGCAAACCCTTATCTGTAGAGAATAATCAGAGTGAGGATCGGGATTTCAGGATGCTGTGGTTTCGAGGGAAGCTTCTTATGGGGAAAACAGTGAGATGAGGAAGATCACTGCAGAAGACCTAATTATTCCTTATTATCTTCTCTTGATATTTTTTGCCCTTTCTTCCTTGATTCTTGAGAAGGATTTATTTTCAGGGGGAGCCAAAACCAAAACATTTTTGTCTGTTTCTTGGGGGGCATATTTCCTACTTTCTCAATAGGATAAGTCAGCCAGTCCACCTTCTCATGGAAAAATGAAAATAAAAATTAAAAACTTTTATTTTAAGTTGTGAGGAAGATCAAATTGTCTATGTTCATTGTATTTTTGAACTTTAGGCAGATGATTTAGTAATGGAGAGGTTAAACCTCCCATGTACCTAAAATATGTTCTTAGGAATAGATTTCAGGTTAAAGCAGCACAAACTTATCAAACCTCTATATAACTCTATACAAATTCCCTTTCAACATATTGCTAGTAAAGGACATTGATGAAAACAGTGACCTAAGAATTTTGAAAACCTCTGACATAAATACTTCAGTTAAAAACAGAGATATAGTGAGAAGTATGGGGAACTTAGAAAACCACTTGGGGTTAATATTCCAATAGAGTACATGAAAGATTAGTCTGAAATTAAAGGCACTTTTCATATCTCTGGTATAACTGAAGCAATGAAAACAGTTGGTGAACATGTCACTCACTTTTTAGACATGTCTCAGCTGTCCATGTGCTTACCACATCACCCTGTTAAATTTTTAGAGTTTTTAATATGAATATCAATCCTTCTTTTCATAAATGTAACCCATAAATGCCAGAAATCCCTTAGGAGTTTTCTCAGACTTTATTTAATGCCCCACAAGAAAGGATGTAAAAGAGACCTTTCTTTTGTAAAGTGATCCTATAATTCTGTTCAATATCCATCATTTTCAAGGCCAAGTAATCATATTTAATGGATCCTAAATTACTTTCTGTCAGGCAAGGATTCCCTCGATAATATTAACCAGTACAGAGGGCTGACACTTGGAGGGCTGAAACTAAGAGGTTTTTTTATTGCAAGCAGCTTACAAGTACTTAGACAGGGGTGATGATCACTAGCCCTGCAGTAGGCAAGGGTCAGTGTTTCCATTTTGACCTGTGCTTTCAATGGGTTTTAATTTGGCTATAAATACTCAAATTGGTTTCTGCCAAAAAAAGCAATGCCTAAGGTGACCTGAAAAGGATTTTTATCCATTGCTGTGTTTGTCTTCCATT
>JAOTQP010000251.1:32742049-32758623 GCA_026413545.1 Cichladusa arquata | reverse complement strand
GGGTTTCCTTGGTGGGAAGTATCATTCATCTCCCACATAAAAATGGTTTCAGGGTCTACTATAAAGAAAAATATGATTTTCAGACTTCTTCTGTGCTTCACTTTGTTTCTAAAAAATGGAGAGATCAAATATTTTCTTGATCAAAAAAAATGCTTTAAAATGAAATTTGTTATACCTGTGCAATGGTGAAACACCATGGCACTTGGTGTCACATCATGCCTAGGAGCAAACATTCTTTCTATCTGGAGAAAATGGCTTCTGTCAATTCTCCCAAAGTCACATTCTGCAGACATAGATACAGGCGGTGGTAGCAGGTCTCAAGTCAAGGAATTTCCAATATTTTTGCATTCAAAGCTTTTTCTGTATCGTCTCCATAACAAATGAAATAGACAATAAAGATCCTTTCCATCTGCCGAATAGTAGTCACATTTTATTGTACGTTTCACATTCCATTTTATAATTTCTACTAATTTGTACTCTTTTGTACTCAATAAAGCTTCCACCCTTGTCTCTGATAACTGCTTTACACAGATCCTATGGAGCTTATCTGAACTGTACAGATATTCCTAGGAATCTAACCACCAGATGATCACAGACTTTGAATGGAAGAAGCTTTTTCCATCATCCTGAACTACTGTATTTAGGTGAAGAAAATACTGTTGCTCAAAATATTTCACAGAAATATTTTTTCTGTTTTAGGGACTGACAGGTTTGCCAATATTCATCTACAGTGGAGAGTTTGAATCAGTGATATGAGCATTATGAAGAAGGCTATGCATGTGGGCGTAACAAAGCAAATAACCTTTTACAATGTCATATGAAGCACAATGAAAAGAATTTATCGGACTGGTTTTTTTCAAGTATTTGGGTAGAAACAAACACTTTTGTTTACAGGATTACATGAAAAACTGAAAGGAATGAAATCTTTAAAAAATTTTTATTTGGAGATAGGAGTAGGAAAGGACAATAGGATCAGTTGTGAAAGCAGTTGAAGGATGCATTATGAATTTGATGGTCATAGCAGAATAAAAAAAGTGGGAAAAAATGAAGCTGAGCAACACCAACATATCCAGCAAGCAACCTAGGTTTCCTTAGAGTCAGGACAAACAAGGCAGGGAGAAATCACTAACACAAATGAAGCATCTCAAAAATTTTCTGTGAAGTAAATATTCTTAGTATGTATTCATTCTTTGAACATTTACATGAGGTCTTCTGGAGGTGATGATTTAAGTGTACAGGCTTTGGGTGGGGAAGACATTAAAATCCATTTTTTTCTACAATTTCAAGTGGCCAGGGACTAATACTGTGTGCTGAGTGCAAAAGGCAGAAAATGTATATCTGACTTTGATACCTTAGGCCAATACCCTAATCAGCAGGAAATTAGGTTCCTTATGGGAATTTCAGCACCATTATAGTTTTCAAAAGTCTTCTACTCATTCAAAATGTAAAGAAGAACAAATGTAAAAACTGCTACAGCAAAAGGAATCATTGTTATCTTTTTAGCTATACCTTCTTTAGCCCTGCTTTTACCACTTCTGGCATTTTAAAGCACAACCCATTTCATACACATTTTCCAGGAGAACATCAATATGAAACTCTAATCTGAGCTATAAGTAGTCGCTACACTGAGAAAAAAGTTTGATACACTGAACTGCTCAACCAAATAAATAATTTAGATAACTGAGTCAATGGCACTGAAAACTAAGTCTTTATCAATGGACATCACTGAGAAAAGAAAGCAAAATGAATCATCAGTCTATTGCCTTTAATAATATGATTAAAGAAAGAAGGTACTGAATTATTAAGAACAGTGGGGATGGGAAAGAAAAAGAGCAAAACCCATAAAGGTACCAATTTGCAGAATGATGATGAACTGGATACTCTTGTTATTCTATGCAGGGGTTTGTTTTTCTATTAATTTTGTAACTCTGAGAGCAGACAATTTCATAGGCCTTGATTCTCTACCTAGCAAAATCACAAGCATGTCCTTCTCTGTTCCATATAAATAACTGATTTATGTAATTTACATATAAAAGTGGATTAGCAACTGAATCTTTGGAGACCCCTGAAGTAGTATTACAATCAAGTCTTATTCCTTTAGAGGTTAATAGCAAAACTCAGTGAGACCCTAATGAGGACAGAAACAACCACCAGGATTTTGAAGCTGGGAGAGGAGAGTAACTGACATAGTTTCTCTTTTTGCAGAGAAACAAAGATGAATTCACAAAATTTAATTCCACGAGAGAGGAATATTTTAGAATGATAATAGTATGCTTTGAATCCACTTTCCAGATAATTCCACAAAGCCAATTCCCTTAGATTCCCTCAGGCACTGCTTCAAGAAAAGGCTGGCTTTACTGCCCCTTTTTATTTGACTTTTCAGCTGGATATTGTTCTTCATATACAAGCTTATGTGTACCCTTAAATGGGATGTACAGTTCAAAGATTTCTTGTATGCTGGACTGGTTTTGCTCTCACAAATGATCCAAGTCTGCTCTCTGGATATAGAATCCCTAAGTAATTATACATTTGGATTTAGTTTTAGATTTGCAGCTCTTCAAAAGAATATTGTAAAAAGCTGAGGTAAGTCCTTGTCCGTGACATCTGTGCATAAAGATTTGCTCAGATTCACTTGGCTATCTAAGTATGTGCTTTTTACATGCCATTAAAGCATGATGAAAGGGTATGCTGGGGATTCTACATTTTAATTTGATTTGATCAGTTGTTAACTTTTATTCCTTCTGAATTGAACATTCTAACAGCAAGGGTAACCTCATTTGGTGTACTACAGAGACCTCTGTTATCATTATTACTAAATTCCATTATATAAAAGACATAGATTTATTTTATTTTATTTTATTTATTTCATTTAATGATATTTTATTTTTATTTTATTTCTATTCTCATAAATTTACCTTGTGAAATTTGCATTTACATGCTAGCCTTTGCTGTCTAACCATGTAGATATGTTATAACCTCTGCTCTCTTCCAACTTCCCCATGTTTTGTTTTTTTCATCCCTTTCATTGGGCTACATTGTGTTTAAATTGCATTGTTAGCTATCCTAGGAAGAACAGAGAGAACTCTGTATGTTTATAGTACTACAAAAATAATTAATAACTGCACTATGATCCCACTCATAAAAACTCCTGCGTATCCCTGCCCTATATTGAAAGCTTGTGCTATAAATTGTCTGAAGAAACTACAGATGCCAGCTGCAAAAGGAAGCAAAGAATATGGTCACCAGCAGATACGTTCAGTATATGACCAGCACAGCAAGTCTTATCACCTCATATGTTTGTACCTGGGAAAGGAATTGTTTGATCCTTTGAGCAGGTTGCCAGGACAACCTGTCCGTGTTTTGGCCCTTATTTAAGAGACTGAGGAACGAGAAGGACATACATCAGTAACTGAATTGCCTTCCCAAATTTCACCTAACCAGTAGGCTATGAACAAGGCACTCCAGCTCTACATCACTGATGGAGCTCATATATAGATATTGGAATATGTTGCTTAATGCACTGCAGACAGAAGTTTGTGTACTGTAGTAATGACTGTGGTATTGCAATCTCTGTATGGCACAGAGTTCTCAGTGTAAATCATCATGCGTTCCAGAAGGAGCAGGAATGGAGCTGGATGGGTATCTATTGTTTATTATCTCTTCCCATGCAAGGAACAATGGCTGCCAGCTGAAGCTCACGACAGAGCAGCAAGAACAAACAATAGGGTGTGGTTTGCTTCTTTTCAGAAGTGTCTTATGCAGAAAGGACACAAGATGAAAACTACTATTTCGATAGTTAAAAATTTAGAGATCCTGTCAGTATTAGTATCCAACTGAATCATTTCATGCCATTTAAATATGCATTCTCCAGCTGATTCATTTTTCCTGAAGTATGACAAGTACAAAAAACTCCAAAGTATAATGTCCATAGATCCCCAGAGAAGATCGAGGGCTTTTTTGTCTGTTTGCCAGAGATGGTAGAAAACTGCTAAATAAATTCTCTTCCCTCAGTGTAGCATTTCTGGTTTGTTTCCATATTGGCAAACTTTCTTCATTGTTTGACTCAGAGAAAAGCTATCCCCAGTGTTTATGTTGGAGCTGAGAACTTTGCTTAACCCATTGCATGATAAATTTTAGAGTGTCCAGACCTTGGATTCTTTATATAAATTCTCTCTTAATATAGTTGACTGGACTTGGTTGCAACCCCTAAAAATGTCTTTGGGGATCCATTTCTATTTTCCTATCTGTGTTTCCTGAAATACAATATTTTATGTGGTTGCACCACAGCAGCTGGTTGGTTACCATGAATCCCATTGTGTTACTGACTGTATGAAATCAGCATGTTGGCCAGTAAGGCCTAGGTTTCAAAGCACACACCAAATACGTCTTCTTGTACCTGGATTTAATTTCATGAAACTTCAGAAAAATAATAAGTAATTATCTCTGTTTACTTCAAAAACACAGAAAGGATTCAGTGACAATAGTAGTTGTCAGCTTAATATATTTTAGCACCTGTTAAACAGAACAGTATCTTGACAGTGGTATGATGAGACTTACCAGCAAACCTGAAAGCAGACTAATTAAGACTGACATAAACCCCCCAAAACATACCCTATTCAGAAACGTCCAAAGCAGTTAAACCTACAAGTGACAAGTGTTGGTTTCACCCAACTCAGGTGAGGAAGAATGAAAACTGCACAAATAGAGAGCTTTGATAAACTAAATAAGGATCATCAGGTGATCAGTTACTTCTGTTACATCATCTCTGCCTTTTTACTTCAAAAGAAGTTTGGCAAAGAGACTTTACAACCAATGTGTAGTTGGACATAACATAATATTTTAATTAAGTATATTACAATGAAAGATGATTTAATTTTTGTGCTTCAGGAACATTTTATTATGTCTAATAAAAACATGACAGTGGTAACATTACACAAATTTTCTGGTTTTTCTTTGGCAGATCCCTCATTTATATACTACTACTACTACTACTACTACTACTACTACTACTACTACTACTACTACTACTACTACTACTACTACTACTAAATTTTCTAGAAGTGTGGCTTTTACCTTAAAGACATCAGGACTTAATTTGTGTGTGTAATGGTCACTGAATCAGTATTTTAGGAGAAATAAGGCCCTTCTAGGGATTCTGAAAATTGACCATAACTTAAACTTGCCATAACATTTCATTCTGAACTCCAGAGAATGACAACTGGACCGTAGTTATTCAGGTAGTAGAGGCTGATGCTGACTAGCATGCCAAATTGAAGGTATTAAAGGACCAAAAGTTATCAATTTTTTCAGGATATTATCTGAAAAAATCATCTTGGCTTCTGTAGTCAGGTGATTTTTTTCTGTAGTCAGGTGATATTTCAGAAAGTGCACAGGAAACTGCCCTAAGGGCAGCTGTATGTTTGGTGATAAAAGCCTTGTAGTGCTGAATCTCTGACCTTCTTTTGAAAACTTTAGTTAGCCTGTGGGCTCAAAGACCAAAAGTTATTTGAGTCTATGGATAAACAGCAGACCCAGTTTTTGGAATTAATATCTCTTAGGGGTAATCTCATTTATCCACACCAGGCACTACGTTATATGAAAGGTAATTCAGAAGGGAATATGTTACGTTTTCTGTAACATCTGCAACCTCAGAGCCAGCTCATCCAAAACTAAAACTATCTGGTTGTCAACTTTATCATTTCACCCAAAGGAAAGCTGACAGCTTTTAGATAATCTACTTTCTAAGTCCTCCCGTAGAGAGCACTTCCCTTGAAGCCTGATGCGTGTTTTTTTGGCAATTGCAGGTGAATCAAATCTTGGACACAGAGCAGTCTCAATCAGCTTTTCTCACCAAGTATTTAATGAAGTTCTAACAGCCTGGTTTTTCCATAGCTGATGCTCAATTATAGCGTTTCTTCTGTAATGGTTGATCTAAAAAAAAACAACTAACCAACCAAAAAAAAAAAAAAACAAACAACCCATCACTTTGGCATAGCCTTACCGGGATTACTTGATCTAGTGGGCCTTCTCTAGTAATGCTTTTTACTTCCAGTCTGTCTATAGTGAGAAAAATGAGGCTTTCTGTCATATGGATTCAACTTCCTACATTTTAATCAGGTGCCCATCAAATGCAGACAAGGCATAACAAATATTCATGACAATAAGGCAAAAATCTCAGACTCTGAATTACTTTAGCAATTCCAAATGCTCTCTGGAAAACAGGGATGCAAGTGGAATCTCAATTGAGGCCTGATTCATCACATCTGTATTACTGACTATTCTAGAAAATAGCTTGAAAGGAAGCAAGTATGAATGTGTGCCTCTGTGTGTATTGAGGATGTTGTAAAAATTTCTTTTTACTTTAAGAAAAAGCTGCTGTATACCCAGCTGCATACAAACCTAGCCAAAAAAAGGTGGAAAACAGATATTAGACTGTTGTTAAACAAAGTCCTATTAGATTGTTAGTCTTGCAATACAGAATGTAATTTCCAGACTGTATTTTCCTAAATCAAAATTTTCAAGATCAGTAGTATTTTGTGATGCAAATAAGGTTTTACAAAGGAAGACAAAGGCTATCCACTGTGAGAATTGTGCCTGTGCCACCTGTGGCGCTTCCTTGTCTTTCTTACTGCAGACTAGATATTAATGCTGTACTTTAAATATATGAGACTGCTTAAATCACATCAAGCCCTCCTCAGGAGAATGTTAAACAAACAGAGAAACAGTTAACCTAACATTTATCAGCACACACACTGGCAGAAACAGTCTCAGAGAGATTGAATAAATCACAAAGCTGTTTCCATCTCTTCATTAATATTTGCTTTAATAAGACAACCTATATGGACAGATGACTGTCTTAAGTGATCAGTAGTAAAAAATTTATAAATGCCAGATTAATAACAGGAATTACATGTTCCAGTAAAACTCCACAATGTGATCACTTTAGCACTTATTATTTATAAATATTTTATAATATTTATATTTAGTCACTGTGTAAGACAATAGTAGTTAAGCTGTGTCTGTTCCAGAAAAAGCTGAAAGAATTTGGAGCTATTCCACCCTCCAATATTATAGTAATTTTTGTCTTTTGAATCTGTCCCAAATGGAATAAAATTGTCCAGTCATGCTGTGCAAAAATATTTTCTCAAATGTGTATCAACTCTTTTGGAGACCTGTTAATTTATATTCTACATATTAAAGTGCTTTTCCAGAGGGAGGAAGTTGGAAAGGGCTGAAAAGGAAGGAAAAGAATCTTGTTCAAATATTTCACAATTCGCTCAAAATCTAGTTATGTGCTGAGTCCCTACAGGTTTGGTAGATCTTACTCCACCTTTGATCAAGTCACACATGGTCATTCCAAGCTGTCAGGCAGCTTTCATTTCCTCTAAGAACCCACACAGATCATGTCTGATGGGGCTGCTGCAATATAGAAATCACCGGTTTTGGGTTGAGGGGGGCTGCTTAGACAGTCACAGTTATAAGTCTCCATTGCTGCTTCTGGGAATAAAGGCTATACAATTTCTAACAAAATACTGTTATATCTTGATGTAAGAAAAATAGCACATAACCAACCAAAAGTATTTTCTGAACATCTCTTAAATCTTTCTAGCAAGGCAGTCCAAACCCTATTAATAATTTATGTGTTGTTCAAAACTCAAATGAAGTAAAAAATCATGGCAATCCTCAATGGTGTCCTTGAACTGTGTGAAGCTTTCAGGAAGTGGTAGCTATTTTGTGGTGCCTTCTGAGTCTATTTTTCAACCCTACCTAGAGTTCAGAGCAGCATG
Source organism: Cichladusa arquata (assembly GCA_026413545.1). Taxonomy (NCBI): domain Eukaryota; kingdom Metazoa; phylum Chordata; class Aves; order Passeriformes; family Muscicapidae; genus Cichladusa; species Cichladusa arquata. Next base: position 32,750,836 of record JAOTQP010000251.1, on the reverse strand, counting down.
GAAACACTTCTACCTTCCTGAAATTAGGCAGGTGTAGATCAAACACTGTACATATATCAGAGCTTTACAGGGGAATTGCTGGTAGGTCACTGATATGCAAAGCTAACCTTTAATTGTCTTCAAAAGTTTAAGGATCATTTAAATTGCAATTCTACAGGGAAAGGAGAATAGGAATGTGAAATAAAGAGTCTATGGGCCTGATTCATGAAAAAGTTACAGACCATTTACATAGGAAAGGAATGCATGAAAATCCTTTACTGTGTGCCTACGTGATTTATTAAATTCCTTTTCCGTGTGTAATCGGTTAACTGCACTTGAAAGGTGTAGATTCCAGAGATGAGAGCAAAAGGCTGAAAAAAATGAGGTAGAGCATTGTACCTTGCTCAGGATTTGTGCCCAGCAGACAGACAAAAAGGTAACTGTGGTGAGCATAGAAAACACTTTTGAGATTCAGCAGTCTTCCTTTAAAGTGCTCCTTGGCAGTGAGCTCATGAGTACTCAGAGTTTTTTGTCATGAAGGAAAAGGAAGTGCTGCTGTACTGGAACTTGAAAATTGATGCTATGTTAGAGTTTGTTTGTTTTGATGATAGTGTTTTTATTGTAATCTCATTATATTTAAAACCTGGGAGCAGCACAATTGAAATATTGAATTCCATAGTCAAAGGAAGATTAATCAAAGCTAAACACTCAGTATGACTGAAAATATTTTCTCCTACTTACTGTTCTTTTTTCAGCATCTTTGTCAGCCATGAAAGCACTTATGTCAGACAGTATCACCAAAAGGTAGAAATTTCCCCCTCTTTTTGTGCAAATCTATTACCAATGGCCTATGGAGTGCTATTAATCACTTGCATCTTTTGCTTTGCCTCATTATTCAAACTGGAACTGGATCTGTAGCTCCCCAATACGCTTGTTGGCTCTGTCTTACAGGTCAGGGTTCAGGATCAGAGATTAGCATTGATCAGAAAGGGATAATTACCATTCACTGACACTTTAAGGAATTTCTTTACTCACATTACAGACAAAATGGTTTAACATCACGTTAGATAAAACATTTTTATCACAAGGCAGGTTTTCTGAAGACAAGCCATTGCAGAACAGGGTAGATATCAGGCCCCACCAAAATGTATGTGAGACTAGAACTTCTTTTAACTACCCATGAGTGAAAACTCAAATGGCTAAGGAAAATGTAGAGAGATGGCTAAAGAAAATGTAAGAGAGAAAGGAAAAAGAAAGAAAGAATTAGGAATGCAAAAAGTTATTTGATAAATAAAGGGAGTCTGGAACATCTCTTAATTTGAAAAGAAAACAGGAAGCTTTTTTAGAAAAGCAGGAAATCACTGGAGAAGGGACAGCAAAAATATGCCATCATCTCTTATGCTACTGCTGAACTCTAAAACTGCATGAGCCAGCAAGGCAAGATAGTCAGCCAATCCAGAGAACAGAAACCTGCATTAAGCTGTGCTGGAGCCCAGATGAATAGAACAAACTGAATGGACTCTGCATGGCCTGAAGGGTATATAGGATGTGCAGGACAATCAGACTGGGATGTGTCATGGCATATGTTAGAGAAATCGAACAAGTATGTATGAAAAACATGAAAAAGTGAACTGAGGCATGTGGGTTGAGCTGGCATAGAGGAAGAATGAATTTCTGCCCATATCAAACAAATGGTTCAGTTGTTTTTATGATTTAGAAGATGAAAAAGGAGCTTTTTTTACCATTGTTTTGCTTAGCAACAGCAACAAAGACAAGTACTCAGCTGGGACTGTCATTTGCTCAGCTCATTAAAATATTAAGAGAGAACACATCTTAGCAGAGCTCTGAGCCTGCAGAGCTGCCAAAATCAGGTTCCCAATACGCAGAGATGGAGTGCTGAGAGTTTTTCTGCTTTTCTTTTTTATTCTCTTCCCTTATTGTCATCAGTCTTGGAGCAGAGTGCTTCCTGCTGCTAGTTTTCACTAGGTACCTTCCTGGTGTCTCAAGTAAAGAGGCCTGGAGCACCATGTTCCAAGGTTTCTTCCACAAATAAGACAGATTAATGTCCATCCCAGAAGACCTATTCTAACAGGCTTCTTTTCCTTGAGTCCTCCTGTAGCCAAAGAAATGCAGAAGTTCCCCTGCCTGCCATGACAGCCTGATTTATATGAGAGGGATTATAGAACCAAAGTTGAGAAGATAACTGAAGGATCTGAAGATATTGCAGCTTGTTTGATTGTCAGAATATGTTATGAAAAGGAGGAATTTGAGTAATTTCAAGGCATTTTGACTGACTTTATGAAATTTTGTTAGCTGTGGTGGATTGACCCCGGCCAACAGCCAACATCCACACAGCTGCACACTCATTTTTCCCCTCTCCCCAGTGAGATGGAAGAGAAAACAACAAAGTGAGAAAACCCATGGGTCACAGCAAAAACAATTTAATAGGTGAAGAAAAAAGATGTGATGTCAAGTGATGCAAAGACAATCACTCACCACCTCCCATAAGAAGACTGATGCCAAATCAGTGTTCACTTTCAAACAATCTCCCCTTCTTTGCCTTCTACCTCAGCTCTTATTGCTGACTGTGGCACCATATGGTGTGTACCATCCCTTTGGCCACTTCAGGTCAGCTGTCCCCTGTGCTCCCTCCAAGCTTCCTGCCCATGCCCTGCCTACTTGCTGGGGGCAGAGTGGGGAAAAAGAAAAAGACGTGATGCTTTGTGCAAGCAGAACTTAGTAGTAGCCAAAACATTGGTGTGTTATCAACACTATTTCAGCCACAAAGTCAAAAAGGCAGCTATAATTGACTATACTAACAGCAATAAAGTAACTCTCAGAATCTCTGAGACCCAGTACAGTAGCTATGGTGAACCTATTTACTCATAAATTGTGAATACAACTGGTAGGACTGGAAAACAGAACAAAATGAAAGAGTTAAAATACTGATTTTAAAATGTGGCTCTTTTCATTTCACATTGTAGTACAGTCTCTCATACTCAACACTCATTGTCTGACCCCACCTATAAGGTGAGAAAGAATTGTGGCTTTGAAAAAGGTAAGAAAAGTACTTTACTGCATTTTCATTTTTCCTTTTGCTGCTCCCTTTTAATTTAGGTTACCTTGGCTGTTTCTCTTCTTCTTCTTCCCACAACTTCATTTTTCTTTTTCTCCCTTGTACATTCCCTTCTTTAAGCTATCCATAACCAGTAAACCAGTAAGTTTCACCACTGCTGTCCTCCACCTTTGGAGCCAGTCCATTCCTCTCTGCCCTCTCAGAGGTGGGATGCTCTCTTGGTTTGGAGAGCTAGAATTTACCTAACCATCTCAGCTCCTAGCTCCAGAAAGATATGCTTTAAATATCCAGTATCCTAAAAAAAATTACAAGGTGTAGCCCCTTAGAAAATACTCTTGATGTCTTGGACCCCTTATTTTCTGTGCTGATGCAAACTATGCTGCTTATTGGCATTCTCTTTCATCTGACTTGATCAAAATCTATAAGCATACATCTAAACATCTCATTAATATCAGGAAAGCATATTTTGATAGCAATTTTAATGTACCTCAGGGAACAAATTCTTGCAGGTAAATCAGTATTAAAAAATGGTTAGCCCAATGTCAATGCAGTAACTCTCATAGAAAAGGAGGCTTTCATAAGAAAATAGGAGTGGCACTGACAGTTTGATACAAAATTGCTTAGAAACATGAACACTTATGGAGGGTTTGTTTTTTTTTTTTTTTTTTTTGTACTGAGGAAATTCTACCTGAAATAGAAAAGACTGAGAGAACAAGCAGAGAAAGAGAAATCATTTGGGTTGGTTTTTTTTTTGTTGTTCCTTAGCTCAATACCAACCATGGCTAGAAGTTTTTGGGTTTTCCTATGAACACAGTTCTTCTCGTGCTCCATAGTCATTCTCAACTGTTAATCAACAGCATGACAAGATCCTGCCAATGTGACCTGCATTATCTTATTCTGTACTCATCAGAAACACATATCTTTGTCCTTGGAGCAAAGGATTAAAATTGCTAATTCCCCCTACTTAGTTTAGTTGTTGTAAGTTATTTTCTATTGTCCTTCTCAAAGGCTTCTGGGAGAGCTGCTTGATAGCAGCAACATGGAGAATCAGGAGTGTAGCTCTGTAAATAAACTATAAAAAGTAGTTGGGCAAGCACATCTGAGGCAAATAATTTCTCTCATGAACTGGGAAGTGGCACTATAAGGTTGAGCAGGGGTTTTGATGTTTAAGGTAAACAACAGGATCAGGTATTTCTTTGGGTTCTAGTCCTTACAGTTCACTGACATGTAGCCTGACTTAGAACCAAAAAACATACATCAACACGTGTCACTTCTAGAAAATTTTAGCTCACATATCCTATAACAGCATTCCCCCTGAGCCCTGGTGCTCCTTAGCACATCTGCAGAGGAAGAAAATAAATATATTTAAGGAAAGGAAAGCCTAAAGACTTTTTTTACAGCTGCAGTAAGCTGTGCCTCAGCTGCTTTTATCAGAGGGCAGTTCTGAGTTGGCATGTGATGAGATGGAGGTGAAATATTTTCTATTTTGTATCCCATCCTGTACCACTGACTGCTGCTCCACCTCTCTAGGTGTAGAGGTTGGTACTCTATAACAACAGTGATGCAAAGCACTCAAGACTGGCTGGATAGATGAAAACTTACATCATGAACCAGAAACTTAACTAGGTCAGTGAATTGATGCCAACAGCTCATACTGATTCAAAACCCTTCTGCATGTTTTATATGTATTTTAAATGCATTTATGGTTATAGTTGTCCTGTACCCCAGTGAACCATATTGCACGATAAGAGAGGAGAGTGCTGTTTCTTCTCTGAGTTGGGCTTTGTGGCAGGTCCAATCTGGCTTGGGTGTTTGTTATGAGGAGAGTACTCATGACTATCTATGACTTCTGAATTGCACTGAGCTGAGAGGAAGGCATCTGAGTCCTTCAGTTGCTCTTGCTGGCTTGGCATGTACCTACATACACAATATTCTGGGAAATTGATACAGTTGATTTAAAGAATGTGATCTGTGTCTCACAATGTGCTTTATGAATAAACCAGGCATATAACCTCAGTCTTTGGATTCTACTAGATGACAAATCAGCTCTGATTTAGATAGTGGTCTTTCACCTGATTTCTACCTGTACAGTGCAGCAGCCTTGCTCCTGCAGCTGTGACCAACTGATAATCTGAGAGAGCAGTTCCTGCCAGAGCTGTTTGGACAACCATGTTGGAACAGTCAGAAAGGAGTGGTGCAGCAGAGTCATACTTATATTGAGGTGCCCACTTGAGCTGATTGTCTTGCTTTCAACCCTTTTGACTTCCTGAGATGTACATTGGTCCATGGCCTTCCTACTGTTTTTTTGTGTGCTGGGCTTGCAAATTTCAGCTGGAAATTCAATTGGAAGCTAACACAGACAATGACACAGGTAGGGTAAATGCCAGCCAGCCTCTGATGTCTGCACTTCTCGGAGATGCACTTCTCCCACAGGAAGGGAGGCTGTGAAATAAATACCTGTGATGTGGTTCTGCAGTGCCCTGCCTGTCTGTACCGCTTTGAATATTCTATTTATCAGGCCTGGAGACCCACCAAAGCATATTCGGGCATCTCAGTGACCTCTAGGACAGTCTACTCTTGTTTGCAGAGCTTCTAAGTCCTTCCTCCTGGGAAGGGTGCCCTTCCTAAGTGGAGGGTTCTAAGAGAACAGGTGAGTGTCCAGGTCCAGCCCTGGCCCTGTGTGCAGCATCACCATGTGCCAGTACAAAAGCATCTCCAGCAGCCTGCTTCTTTCAAACGCTTTGCAAGTGGCAAGTCAGAAAACATTAGGTTTTGGTGGAAAGAAAACAGCTGTTTATTTTATTTTATTTGGATGATGGTGTGGAATTTAATTCAGCAAAGACATGAAGTATGTTGGTAAATTGTGAGTGTGTGTAGGTGGGTGTGTTGGTGGGTGTAGGGAGCATATGGAAGAACTGCAGCATGAGAAAGCAGCCGACAGAAGGGGTTTGAAAAGTCTAAAGCAGAGCAGACTTCTCTTCTCTTTCTGCATTTTAACTCTCCCTTTGGCACCAATTCATGATGCAGCCTCATTCTCTCTCCCTCTCGGTTGACACATCATACTTGTATCTCTCAGTATTTGCTGCGAATGTAATTCTTGTATTTATACATCTAGGTCCGAAAGGTAAACACAAAACTGACTAAAACAAACCCTTAAGTTTGCAAAGCAGCAAATGGCGTGGTAAGGGGGGGTGTGTGTCTTTGTGTATGTGTTTGCTGTCCATGACACTTCATGCGTCAGTCAGGAACCATACTTACTATCATTAATTACTAGGGGCAATTACTCCGCCCCGCTGCTGCACAGCTGCAGAGGGAAGCCAAGCTTCGGGCCTCGGGCCGCCCCCTCAGCCCCGGCCCCTGCGGCGGCCCGCGGGCAGCCCCGTGCTGTTGCGCGGCGCCAACGGGCGGGGGCAGCATTGCCCGCGAAATGGCGGCGGCTGCGGGGAAGGGACGAGGGAGGGGAAGCGGAGAGACCAAAGCCCCTTTTCTGTGCCCCTTCGGAGTCTGCCGGGGGCTGCTTAGCTTTTGCTCGGACGCGCCTTTACCGCCTTTCCATTTCGAGGGAGAGTGTGAGGTTGAAAAATGCGGTCAGCACGGCAGCGACAGGGATGGCTCTGCCTGGGAACGGTGACAAAGGCTTCCAAGCGGATTTTTAAGTTGTAAAGCGGGTGGCCTGTGAGGTACTCACGCAAAGCTGGTACCTTACGCTGAAGCCCAGGCGCAGAGTTGCGGCTGGCCGGTGCCCGGAGGTGGGCCCGGAGCAGGAGCGGAGCCGAGGGGAGCAGCTGCTCCTGCCCGAGGGCACCGACAGGGACGGGCCTGACCGCCGCGGGGCTGACCAAAGCCAGGCGTGGTCTTGAGCACAATCGCCGAGCTCCTCTTAGACACTGACACACCTCCACTCCGCGGCGAAGCCTGTCCTGGCGCTTCACCACTGACGAAATCAGTTTATGTTTGAGCAGCCATGCGAAGGTGCAGATTCAGCCATGCAAAGGTGAAGATTTTTTGGAGAGGCGTTGGGCTTCAACATTGAGACTAAGTGGCGTGGCACTCTTGGTGCACCTCCTTTAAAGCCTCACATCACATGGGTAAAAGAGACAAGGAATAGTGAGGATTTTCCTAACACCTTTTGCGGTAGATTGACTTTATAGTTTATTTATATAGTCTGCTTTGCTAAACTTCGGAAATCTTGGTTCAAGCTACCACATCATAAAATATTACCTTCCCAAGAAACTTTTTGTCTAAGGTCCTTATGTGACTTAAATTCCACTCAGTCAAAATACAAATTCCCAGTCACTTTGGTCATTTTGAAGGATGTATGTGGGGCTTGGTAAAGGCAACAGATGGTATTTCACTACTGAGTCACATTGTTGAGATGCAGCTGACACCTGGGTACAATGTAAGGCTTGCTCTCACCTTGCTTTGGATCTATGAAACTTTACAGTTTGCATTTCTAAATATATCTGATGCCAATGGGACCGGGTGCATGTTTCAGCATTTTTTTTTTCTGTGTGCTGTCTCACTGTGCTTATGATCTTCATCTTGGATTTCTAAGGTCCATAGTCATGAATACAAAAGAAGAGCTCACATGGATCTTTCCTTTTGCTGAACATACACTGAACATTTTAAGACAGTACCAGGGAGAGAAAGAAGAAAATAAAATTGAAGAGGAATAGGAACCCAAAGAGGGGGAAAGAAAGGAGAGAAAAGAAACACATTAGTAACAGAGGAAGAAGACTGAAGGCATACAATGTCTGATGATAGAAGACAAAGTATACCCATGCTACATACTGCTCTATAGTGCAGAGATGGAAGAACCCAGGCAGGATCTGAAGAGTAACTCTGCAGCTGTACAGGAGACAAGCCTGGCCTATGCTCTGGGCTCCTGGGCCAATCTGCACCTGCAATAGCATCCCCACCCATCCTGAAGTCTGCTATGTGGACCAGAAAGCAAGTGAAAAACTCTCAGTGTTGTATTTTTAAAAAGTCTCTGTCACAACTCAGACTCAAAATTATCTGGTGAACCACGGACACGAAGAACACTGGGAATGTTCTTTACTATAATGCGTGCCACTTGCAGAATCCTTCTCTGTATACCTGTCACTGCCTACAAGAAAATCTTCAGAACAATCTTATCCATACCCATTACTTTTGTCCTTATTTTACAGGACAGAAGAGTTCTATAAATATATAACTTGTAACTGTTACAAGGTTCAATGTCAACATCAGAATATAAGAGTTCTTGGTTCTGAGGACTCTGCATTCTCTTTACACCAGAAAGTTTTGTCCATATGCCTGCTAATTACAGTGTGGTTCTACATGGTTAATTTCTATCTTATGTCTCAATTACTATCTTACCTGTATTCTTTTTCTTCCTTCCCAGTCTCATGTCTCATGCAATGAAAAAGATACACATATTGATTTCCCCTGAGAACATCCAGAAAAGTATTCTGAAGAATAATGAATATAGTATATTACAGCAGCTCCTGCTAACACTTTCCAAGCCAAAGAATACTGACAGATGTAAAGAAAGGAATATGAGAAGGGTATGCTGACAAAACTGTTTTGGTAGCTCTTAGAGAAAGACATACTAACAGAGGAGTGATGTGTTAATGTGATACAGTTAAGGCTATGCCACTTTTTATTAACAGTGACCCTGGGTTTCATAGAGCTAAACCCACCACCTTGACCTACTTACTTATTTTCTCTCTCTAAGCTGGCTGTTTTATTTG
>JAOTQP010000251.1:32701144-32741949 GCA_026413545.1 Cichladusa arquata | reverse complement strand
GCTGAAGTAAATACCTGCAGGACACCTGAAGAATTCAGCCCCAATCCAGAGGATGCCAATCAAAAAAAAACCCCAAACCAAACCAACCAACCAAAAAACCCCAAGAAAACCAAACAAAAACACCCCACCAAAAAACCCAACCCCCATACCATTTAAAGTGTTTTCCTTTCATTCAAATGGAAAATAAAATAGTCTGACAGTTGCAAGGTGGAATAGAAGTCCTTTGGCCAGCTTTTTTTGTCTCTTGAAATCATGTAGCAAAAAATGTAGCCACCCCTGATATATGTAGGTATTAGGGTGGGCACTCAGTGTTTGAAATACAGTGTGTGGAATTGCTCACAGCACATTAAGAATGCTCAGTAACGTGCAGTTTTAGGGTTGCACTTTATGCTGTAAGACACACGGTGCTGTTAGCAATCCTTTTTCTCTCATGAAGCACACATTACTTGAGTTTTCTAGTTGAGCATACACCTAAATGACTTTTTATTTTTTCTTTTGAAGAGGGCCATAAATTGTCATCAAAGACAGGGGGGTCTCAAGTCAGCTGTTATTTAAAGATTACCTATCTGCTTGTTCTCAAAATCCTATGTCATCTTTACATCAATATCCTTTAAAGAAAAGCTGAAATAAAGGGAATATAAATGTACAAACCCAATTTAAAAAGCATTATATGTAGTTTGCATGTAAAGGTAGTGTGGAGTTTTTTAACAAAAAAATCTATCTTGTGGGGGTTTTGTGTGACCTCTTAATTTCCTTTGTTTGTTTTCAAAGACGATTGATTTCCATCCATTTTTTTTTTATAAGAAATAATGATGTTTGCCTCTACTTTGCTATACCATTTTTTTTTTGCTTCCTTTACAGAGTGTTGTTCCACCTGTTCATTAAAAAGGGGAAAACCCAACTTTGGGGAGTGCTGTCAAGTAGGAAAGTTGCATAGTGATGCGACACTGCCTGTGTGAGAGAGAAATCAAATAAAAGCCAGAGCTGAAAAACTAATTCACTGTATGTAGCACAGAAGAAAAATCATGCTGAAGTCCTGAGCTAACTCACATAATGCTTTCAGGAATCAGAAAAATGACACTGTCAAAACACAACATTAGTTTTCAGAAGCCTCCAGGCAAAATTTTATTTATTTAAAGTTAGCTCCTATTTTAATAACAAAAAAGTGGCAGCATATTCTACATCAAAGAAAAAACTTTTCTTAATGTTTCCATTCCTCTTGTGAAGTGCTGGAGTTGAAGTAGTGGAGCTGTCTTTCTCTAAATAATTACGTGAGTGGCAGAATCTCAACCTGAGAAAGCTTTTTGTCTGCACTGGGGACTGTAGCATAAAGAGAATCACATTTGGCTTGCCTAATCTGAGCTGCAATACAAGATACTCAGACTTTCAGTATTTAAATAGTTAGTTTTATACAAGATCCATAACAATGAAGACGAATCCTGAATCAACATCTTCGTACACTGCAGCACCTTGATCAAGGAGTACAGATGAGAAGCACATTTATGAGCTACAGCTCACAGTCAAGACCTATTAACCACATTCCTTGTGGCAGTACCCAGGAGAAATGTCCCTTAACATGGTGCACAGCTGGTGGCTTCTCTTACATATTATCCTCATTTCAGGCATCCTCACCTTCAGACCCAGACCAGAGCACGCTGTGAGAGTAGTCAAAGCATTTACCTTGCTGAAGGGATGAGAGATGCATTTTAAAGTTCACTTCTGGATCTCTTTCCTGGCTCCTCTATTTATTGCTCTTTGTTCCTCATTCATTAATCTTTTATAGTAAGAACTAGTAGTAGTGAGAAGGCAGTCCAGGGTCCTTTCCTTCAAAGACATCCCATAAATAAAGAATAAACCCCTTAGGTCCCTAGACCTGTTGTTTGCCTTTTTAGCTTGACTTCCCCACCTGTTCCTAGTAATACCATTCCTTTGGCAGTAACTTGTCTGTGTTTCCTTTCTATTATTTCATATCCTTTAACACCTCCTGCTTTGAACCTTAACAGATCGAGCTCTGGAGCTCTGGTAATTTGCTTCAGTTACAAAAGGCTCCACATTTGCATGTATCTGGGTCTTGCTGCAGAACGGTTGGCTATGTGTGGGAGTAGGACTGAACTTTGTTGCAACGAGATAACTCTTGCATCTGAGAAATGTATTTCTTCCTTCTGGGCCTCTGGTCTTTTATAAGCAACATAATAAACTAATGTCAAGGCAGCTGCCAACAAACCCAGGGGAATCAGTGAAGGGGAAGCAATGCTTGCACCCCTAATGCAATGGCTTCAACTTCTAGCTCAGACAAACAACGTCTTTCTTGTGAAGTGAGGGTATGTCAATAACGTGATGTATGAAGGATGTTATGGTAAGACAGTACAGCCAACAACTGCCAGTAGCAGGAGTTGCAGAAAGACAGCAGAGACAGAGCACAGAAGAGAGACTTTCCCCCTCTATCATGGCAAAATCTAAAGTAGAACAAATCTTCTCATGAGTAACAAAAAGTAGTAACTGGCTGCCAGGTGATTTCTTTTGAGGTTGAAAATTGCTTCTTCTGCCAAAGCAACTACCCCTACTTGGGGACTGTGGAGAGCGGAGGAGCTCTTCTCCCAGCAGCTAACTTGAGACCTGCCTACACTCATGCTGGGCAGGGGAGGCCCCAAGCATGTGTGTGGCTGTCTCAGTGATGGACCAAGAAAATTTTATGTGATGGACCTGTGAAGCACTTCAGGATCATCGGGGATGAATCATGCTGTAAAATGTATCATTAATGTTACTAGATGTATTATAGACTTCTGTGATCTGAGACTGCTGCAGGCAGTGTGCTGGGAGAAAAGCTTTCCAGATTGTGCTCATGCAAATTTCTGTCTGTGATCACATTCATTCTGGTTCCCACTACAACATTACTTTCACACTCATGTGTGCTGCTCACTCAGTCTAAACTTTTTGTTATTGCAGGTTGTATGAATACAACCTAGCATCCCTTTGGTAACACCTTTACAAGGGTGAGAAAACATACAAATATGGAAATAAAGGCACATGAAATCTAATGGATATGCTTATCCCAGGAAAGGGGTGGAGTTGGCCCTAACCTTTGCCTCCTGACTTGAACATGTGCCCTAACAGGTTACTAGATCAGGGTAGCTGTCAGTTTGTTCATGGCATTTAGTTCAGCTTGTCTTTTTGTTCTGAACCATTGTTTTATTCTGAACTGGGGATCTTTATAATTCAGAGAAGAATTTCTGAAAGCTGGGAAAAGCAAATGTGAAATCTGACCTATTTTGAGTCCATCCTGTTGTACTGTGGACAGTTAAGTCTCATCAACCCTGTTAATTCATGCAAACAGCATTTTGAAATTATTTCAGATTGATACAGTCACAAAATAGCCCTATAATAGGAAATAGAGGATGAGCAGACATATCCAACAAATGTTTTTTAAACATTGCAAGTGAACTGGAGAGCCAAGGTAATGGCAAGGAGACCTATGGCCAGTGACATAAGCTGTGCCAAGAGCCTCAGAACAACCAGACTGTTTGGGAATGTAGGGAAAAAGCAGGCAGTGCTCTAAAAAATGATAAAAGCAGGAAATCACAGGCAAATCCTACATGAATTAATCCAACAGAAGTCAAATCCAAGAAATTGTGAGCAGTGAATCATCAGTAAAAGGGCACTTGCATGTAACATATGAGTTCAATTCACAGGTACCCAGTCTGTTTTTTAAAATTAAAATTTAAAATAGGTCAAAAATATTCAGTGTTCAGATGAAAGTTGAAAAAAAAAGCTTTCAAGATCTCAAGTCTGTATTTTGAATGTTTGTCTAATACATCAACACAGGCTGGCTTGCCAGAAATATTAAAATACAAGTAAAAAGATCATAAATTAGTAAATTGTCAAGTATTCTTAATATGTATTCTCAATGCCAGACATTTATAATAGTAAAAGCAGGTTACTTAAATAATAAGTGCCAGTTAGTATCAGAGATCTCAGAACAGTTTTACTTTAATACATAGAACAAACTAGGCTTGCTTCAGGAAAGCTATCCTGAAAGAAATAACAAAGATTTAAGTAAGACATATGAAAAGTTTCTGTATTTTAGGATTTCAGTGTTCATTTAGAGAACTATTACACCATACAGTAGAAATCTTTTATTAAACCAATGCACTCATTTATTTGAAATAAAACTATTGTTCAGTCACTGTATTTTGATAGACTAGACTCTGCACATAGACAGGAGATAATGGATTGAACAGGATGTCCTTGAAGGAGAAGAGCTGCTTCAGCTTACCTCTCTAATACTCAGGAGACATCCTCCTTCCAGTACTCATCAGACTTCTGAAGAGGAAAGATGCACCCATGCTATCTGCTGTAACAAATCAGCTCCTGAATTACCTAACTGTAAAACTCACAGGAGAAAAAATTAAATAATCTCTGCTTAAAAGATCTCAATGTCATTTTAAGATCTATTTAGGAAGATCAGCTCTGGTGCCTTTATAGCAGCTTAGCCATGTGCATTGTAAAGGCTCACTGGTACTGTTGCCATCACTGGGTTTTGAAATGAGTACAGCACAAAGTTACTAAATCAGTTTTGGTTTTACAGAGCCATTTGGTTCATACTTTCAAGCAATTAAAGAAATTGATATACAGAGACTTTTAAAAGTAGGCAGGAGACAAAATTTTATGGACACAGAGAACTATAAAAGACACAGATTATTTTTTGGGGAAAAGAAAGGAAGCAGAGAAGATGTGCAAGATATATTCTAACACCTGTTAAGCAGAGAAAATAAAAATTAAAACTTTGGGTTACATTTTTAAAGACATTTTTCCAGCCATTAATACAAAGGGTGCTGGAATAAGCCAACATTTTGTGTCATAGTAAGTATACAAACCTTTCCCTGAAGGCTTAGTAAAAATCAGAGAAACAGAAGAATTTGTGTGCATACAGAGTCCTCAAAACCAGTGTCTTAGCACATATGGGAATTTATAGTCTCAAGATTAAAACTTCCTGGGGTAATCACTTCCCTAAACTTGCTGTGAAAAAAATCCCACAACAAAAAACCACACTCAGCCTGCCTGTATCTATAAATTTTGAGTATTGACGTATTTTCCTCTTTTCACTAAACCATGTGTATGTCTGTGTCTGTGTGGATGTCTGTACCTATCTCCCCACCTCATGTCTTCAGCCACCACTTTGTTACAAAGTCAAAAAGAGCTCTGCTGAAACATCTTATTCATAGCAGAACCCAGTAATTCTGATGAAAGTACAGCAGCTTAAGGCAGATAAAATGGTGCTATTTCTCTCTATTAAAAAGTCTTAGGCCTCTCTATGGCACAACACTTTACTCACCTACTTTGCATATCAATGTTGCACAAATGACCTTGTTCATACTTAAAACAGTGTAGACTGATCTTACAGTTTTAGTCATTCACACCACTCAGAAACTGTTTGAAGCCTCTCTAGGAGAAAAAGTCAGCAAACTATTCTTTTTTATGTATTCACAATTTAGACTTGTTGAAGTTCTATTTCTCTCTCTCAAAGAAAAGATTTGCTTTCAGTTGAGAGAAAAAGATCACACTGTTTTTCAGACCAATACATTCTGTTACCATTTCTCAATTCAGCTCTAATGAGAAAAAAAGTAGGCTAGTTTGAGTCATGAATCTTGTAGGAAGACTTGCAGGAAAAGCTGTTTTCTTTAGGAGCAAATATCCTGCCACCTTGAAGTATCCAATACAGTATAAAAGCTAAGATCAACATGTTTCAGTATCTTTTTTAAACTCACAGTGAAAAAAATGACTGCTACAGTGAAGCTTATGCCATCTCTTTGGTTTCCATAGGCATCAATGATAAAATAAGCTTCATCCTTATCTCTCTGAAAGTACATCTTCTCTTCTTCTCTTACAGTCCGTTGTGTCTCTGGCCCATGGACACTCCACACTAAGAGAAATAAAATACTGGTATTTTCAGGGAGTAGTGAGATAATTATTTAGGCTTCTAAAAGAGTAGAATTCAAATAAACCAGGCATATCCAGGTATTAACGAGTCCCTTTCTGATCGTGGGAAAGGATCAAATATGTTTAAGTCTAACCTAAAAATGATCCTGAATACTAATCAACTTTTTTCCTTAAGAAATACAACCATTTATTTATCCACTGTTATATGCCTTGCCCCTTTCAAAAACATTTATAAATCTGTGAAAAAAGTAAATCTTACTAAAGAAGATGGCAGCTTTGCTACATTATTGGAAGCAATAGTAAGGAACAACAACATTTAACAGTTTCTAATTTCAAATATTGATCAGCATAGTATGCTGGGCATATAGAAGTTCTAACAGAGGAAGATCCTCTTATCTTTAGTCTCTTGTTTTATATCAGGTGCTGCCAAGTGCATTTCTGATAGCGGGTAAGACAATTAAACTGGAATGTTAAGTCCACCTTGTTGTCACCTCAGTATGAATGTCCTGCCATACAGCTGACTTTTGTGGAGGTATCTCAGATATATGCTGAGGATAGAGAAGGGTAACGGAGTGCTGGTCTCCTAGCTCCAGTGCTCACACTCTGGAAGAGAAGCAGTGAGATATACATGCAGAATATGGGCAAGGCAAAGGTTTGATACTCGTTCTTGAAGACTTAATTTTGTAGCCTTTGTCTGAAAGTAAGATTTTTCTGTAGTGCGTTACTGCTTCAAGCAAAGTCCAAAAAGCTTTCTTTCCTATACTGACCTTATGTAATGAGTAAAATATCAGTGGTAATGAAATTGACAGGAGCTTCACCTGTGTGTCTGAACCTGTTTAAGTGAAAGCAGTGATAAAACTCCTGTTGATTTTCTGGAGAAAATTGAAGATTAGGGTCCATAATAGCTGTGAATACTGGTAGCTGCTAGTTACCTGAATGTTGGTAGCTCTTTAATAACAGCTGTCTTCCAGATATAAAACACAAAAATACCCCTGGATTAGAAAGCAAGGTGGCAAATCCTGGCCGTAATTTCCATTATTTGTTTCAGTAAAATGTGCATCCTAAATACTACTCTGAATAATTCTTCCTGGGTGCTAGGAAATGGTTAAAATCTGGCCACAAACAAGGTTTTTGTGAGTTGGCCCAAGTGAGTAAATTCAACACAGAATGAAAGCAATCCAGTCCTTAAAACAATACTGGAAATAATATTCTAGTTTCACCTCCATCCAAATGATCTAAAGTTGTAACTGGTGTATTGTAAACATACCTAAATATATCAAACAAAGAACCAATGTGATCAGATCAACTGCATTTCCCAAAAGTCACCTGCTATAACCTGCAGACATCTAAAAACAAGGCAGAAAAAAGTACATTATTTTAAAAGAAAACTTTATTCTTCATACAAACCTGACTGTTACAGATGATGAGGCATCATTAACAAGGTAATACAACTTTGCTTAAATCAAACAATATTGCTTCATGAAAGTATCCAATGGAGTTAGTATCAACTCTTTTCTTTGTTCTCTCCTGGATGGAATGTATGTGTGTTTTTATATGAACTCATCCCTTTAAACTGCTAGCTTAGCCAGCATGTTATATGAATAACATCTTTGTCGGGTAAATCCACCACAGGTACTAAAATCAGAGCTGGGGTCTTCTCTTCCAAATATTTTTCAAGGTATTCTTGCAGTCCTAAAATAGAAACAAAACAACTAATGAATTCCCCCTTGTCTTATTGTAGCCCATCTCTTAAGAATGATTTCTAAATACTTTTCTGAAAATTATTGTGGAGTAACAATTAACAAAAGGAAGTGAAATACAACTCTTTGATTTTCCCTTTATATAGAAGGAAAATATCCCATCTTCTTGACTAATTTGAGATTAAGATTAATTTTGTTGCCTAAGGCCAGAAGTCAGCAAAACAGTTAAATGCATATATTTCTCAACCTTGAGTGAGTGAGTGGTCTGTTGATTTCAGATACAGAGAATTGAACTATTTTTACCTATTTGGTAAAAATACCAAAAGGCCAGCTGAAATTCAGTTCTTTGTTATTTTTGATATTTGGATGATCAGCACATAGTTGTCTGTAAATGGAACTCTTCTCTCAAGTCCCACTGTGGGGCATCAATCGAAAGAGAAAAAGTTAAAGTGGGCCATTTTTAAAAACATTGTGAACTTAATTTCAATTTGTAATCAGTGGATGCATGCCATCTTGAAGATATAATGGAGGAAGTCCAGGAATGGCAACATATATGACTCAATATCTGGAATTACAGTAAGATTCAAACTGCTTAAAATACAGAATTTGGCTACAAGAAGCTCTAAAGGGACTGGTATGTGTGGCAGAAGTTTGCAAATTTAAAAGTCCACTATGGGAACAGAATTAATGATTGAGAAGATCTAATTAGAATACAGAAGAAAAGAATGAAAAATTTAAACTTGGAATCAAGACATTTTTGGTTGTGCTCAGCCTCAGTGAACATACTAGAAAACAAGCCACACAGAACCCTAAAGAAAACCACGGAAAACCTGCTGAATGACCCACATTTCCTAATGATAAGGTATAGCCTGCAAAGGTTCTTGTTTCAATAACTTATTTCTGTCATCAGCTTCTGGGATTATGGCAATTCTTTATAACACTAAGCAATCTTGGCTAGAAAGGGTGTAAAGAGGGCAGAACTTGCAGACTGTCAGAGCTTTTTTTTTTTGGCGTCACTGCCTGTGAAACTGCGAATAGGCAGTTCAGTCAAAGTGTTACCTCATCCAGGATAAAACAGGAATTTTGCAATTGTATTCACTGAAGCCAAAACTCCTCTTTTTATCTGGCAGCAGTAGCATAAATTAATGTAATAATGGCAATGCTGCCTACAAAATATTGCAAACACAGTACCAGTCTTCTGAAATTCTGCTAGCTTCCTTTCATATTAGCATCATTGACTTTGGAGGTGAAGATGGACAAGGGTGAGCCAAAGATCAACAGCCATCTCAAAGGTCAAAGGACTTGCTCATCTGGTGTGCAAAAAAAGAACTCATTCTCTGTATTACAGCTATTCAGCAGTGACCCGATAATTAACTATCAACTAGCATTTTTCCTGAAAAATCTGACTTCAGAAAACTTTATGGCTATGCTGACTCAGAAGGCATTAAGTGGAAGGGGTAAAGACAAGCCACCTCAAAATCATTGATTCCACCCTATTAAAATTACATTACTTTTTTTCATCAATTAAAATAGAAAATGAAAATACAGTTTTAGACTTCAACATTTTATGCACAGGCTTAAAAGCTGCGAATCAATGCTAAAAGCTGCCAATACAAGTACAGCTATTTCTTATAAAGGGAGAGTTTTATAGTGGGACTATCTGGAAATAGAACTCCATTCTTTGGTGGGTTTGAGGTGGCCAAAATAGCCTTAAATATTTACATTTGAATGTTCCCTAGTGGACTTGCTTGCCAAACAGGAAGAGCCATCTCTCCTAACGACCAGTGCCTTTTCTATTGCCAGTGCCTATATGCATAAATGAAATGTGGATAAAAATCTGGGACATATGCCTCTAAATATTTTACTGTATTTACAAATCAATTAATTTGATATTAAAGCAGTGCAACTTAGATGTGCATATTTATACACTTAAAAATTGTGGATTAACGTCTGCTTATGCAAACTTCCCCTAAAAAGCAGAGACTGGATTTTCTAAAACAGTAAAATGGTCTCATGGAAGACAATGCACAATTAGTAATTCTGTGGCAATCTATGCAATTATAGCAAACTAAAAGAATTGACAGCTATGTATTTTACCTGCTATAATAAGTTACTCTAAATCTTCCAATACTAATTGTATGTTTTTAATGATAGGAAATTATATTTATATATTCAAAATATGCTTTTAGATAAATAAGAGCCTTGGCCATGAGTGTTTTCTGAATATGTAACTCTTTGTTTGAATACAAAGATTTCCAAAAATGTCCTTCCTTTTATATCATGTATGGGAATGTTTGCTCAGTTGTGCACCATATTTATAAAAGTTGGTTTTAAAAGCTAAAACAAGTAAAGGATAAAGGGTTACAGTAAGTGTTTTTACTGGAGGTATAATAGAGGCTATAGATGACTGATGTCAGTCTTACAGTTATTTAAACTGCCCTGATACAGAATGTTTAAGTACAAGCAAAAACAGGTGATTATCAAGCAGCAAACAAGTGGTGTGTATTGTGGATGTTTTCATTTCCTGTCAGAGTCCACACTAATTATGCTAGCCACATTGCAACACACTTCCAGTTTTATGGAGACTAGCCAGGGACTCCTGAGGTAACAGAAGTCAACAGGGAAACATGAAGAAAATATCTCAAAAAAAATTAAAGGGTGTTCCTCTAGGAAGCTGACACAGCCAACAGCCCAGCTGAGGTGCCTTTACACCAATGCCTGCAGCATGTAAACAGGAAGAGTTGGAAGACACCATGCTGCCTGAAATCTATGTCCTTGTTGCCATTACAACACAGCTTAAAGTGGGTCCATGGGAATCTCATGGGTTTTAACCAGACCAAGTGCTGGTGCTGCACCTGGGCCAGGACAACCCCAGGCTGGGGATGGACAGATCAGAGCAGCCCTGCCCAGAAGGACTTGGGGGTGCTGCTGGCTGAGAGGCTGGACATGACCCAGCCATGGGCACTCCCAGCCCAGAGAGCCAAGTGTGTCCTGGGCTGCATCCAGAGCAGCGTGGGCAGCAGGGCAGGGAGGGGATTCTGCCCCTCTGCTCTGCTCTGAGACCCACCTGCAGGGCTGCATCAGCTCTGGGGTGCCAGCACAGGAAGGACAGGGACCTGCTGGAGGGAGTCCAGAGGAGGAACACCAAGGTGATCAGAGGGGTGGAGCATCTCTGCTACAAGGAAAGGCTGAGAAAATTAGGTTTGTTCAGCCTGGAAAGGAGAAGGCTTTAGTGTGACTTTCCAGTACCTAAAGGCACCCTACCAAAAAGATGGAGAGAGACTGTAGTGATAGGACAAGGGGGAAATGGCTTCAAACTGAAAAAGAGTAGGTTTAGATTAGATATTAGGAGAAAATTATTTACTGTGTGTGGTGAGGCACTGGAACTGGTTGCCCAGAGAAACTGTGGATGCCCCAGCCCTGGCAGTGTTCCTGACCTGGCTGGATGGAGCTCAGGGCAATCTGGTGTAGTGAAAGTCCCTGCCCAAGGCAGGGGTTTTGGAACTGGATGGTCTTTAAGGTGCCTTCCAGCCAAACCATCCTATGATTTCATTATTGTAAGTACATGAAATTTGCTCAAAGCAGGTGAACTTCATCCTGCAAGACGGATCCCTGTCTCCCAAATGACCCACAGAAATTCAGGGAGCAGGCTCCATATGAAATGTCTTCCTGCACTGCTATGCTTTTTTTTTGTTGCTGTTTGTTTGTTTGTTTTGTTTTTGGTTTTTACTTGAGTATAGCTGAGGAATATGGACATAACTAAAACTTAAAAATGAACAAAATTTATTCAGTGTCTTCTGGCATTACCATCTATTTCTGCCATTGCTTTGTGAAGAAAGGATACTGAAATCAATAGTTTCATGATCTCTTATGTTGACATAGCAGCCCTTCCATATAACATCACACAAACTAAGTGCAAGCTATTGTTTTTAAAGATGATTTTCATACTAGGTAGAAAAAACAGTGCTCTGAAATGACTCCTAAAGGGTCATTCCAAAAGACTAGGAGGTGATTTTTTATATTTGCTGTCACTGGCCTCCGCAGGATTTAGGCAGTGTCAAGTGAGGCCACAGAATCCACAATTTCAAAATCAGGTCCCTGCTATTGTTGGCATACTCTTGCTTCACTGTATATCTGCAGGGCAGTAGGAATCTAATAGCTCATATGAAAAAAGAAAATGGTAGCAAAAAAGAAAATGGTAACAAGAAGGAAGATCACATTTAGCACAGTACATAAAAAGTCACTTTCATATTACTACTATCTTTCCTTCACTTTTTAACCAAAAGATACTGTTACATTGCTTAGAGCAGGTTTTTAAATCCCTGAGCTAATAAAGCTCCATTGCTTCTGCTGCAGAGATTTGACATGCAGCATGTACTTTGAAAAGATGCATCAGAGGGGATCAGGTTCCTAACAGTTGACTAAGAGTTCCAGTCCCAAAAGATCTGCCCCTGGTGTGCAGAACACTTAACCCTTCGACCAGTACCAACATGACTATTCACAAATTATTGATGTCCCTAAATCCCTGGCAGATTGCAGACAGTTCTTGTCTCCCTTGAAGCCAAAGCATATGGTCACTAATGAGATGGATTAAAAATACATATACACATTCAGGGCTTTGCCACATGAATGTAAAGCCACAGAAATGTTAGAAGGTGATTGAACTGGACTGAACACTGTTAAATACATGATTAGCTTGTTATGGATCATTTCATTGATCTATATACAGTTTCACAGCATAGTTTAATTAAAGCTGTCTGGAACAAGCCTCTGCCTTAAATGATCAGGCAGTGCAATGAAAAGGTGAAACCCAAGGAACTGGAGATGCTCCTCTCTTTCTTAAACATCCAGCTGACTGTCTCTGTGGTGTACAACCACAGCAAGAACAGAAACTGTGCTTAAAAATATTGTCTATTTCTACAGTCCAGGGTTTTTCACATATTTTTATTAATATAAAATGATGCAGTGGAATATAAGATTTGGGAAAAAAAAAACCTGCATAGTTTGCTTGCATCATTGCAATTAATGCCTTTCTATCCAAAATAAAATTAAATGCAGTAAATAAGAATATACTGTTGGAATATAAAAGGGAGTCACTTGGCAAAATATGTTTTTGTGCTTATTTTTTTTTTTTTTTTTTTTTTTTTTTGCTGCAGCTGTAAGGACTTTAAATCACAATTTGTATATTTTTCACAGTCCAGTGCTTGGCTTTTCATGTGGTGCCTTATGCTTTTTGTTACTATTCTTGATTACATTATTTCACGTTGGTCATTGTACTTTTAAGGGACTGATTTTTCAAACTCCTTCATGGAATTCCAACTTCAGTCACTCTGTCTTAGGATATTTATCTGAATACAAATTAAGCAGTTGCCTTGAATTCCAGGGGAAATCTGTTATAACCATGATATATGAGACAAATGACCAGTAGAGTTTGGATAAGGCTGTGAAACCACTTTAAACCTGTGATTTCCCTGGAACTGTGACTATAAAACAACTTGCATTCTTTGCTACATGACTTTCATAACATAATCTGTGTGGCTGAGATTTTTTAAACTGTGTGTAGATTTCTCTCCCTTCTTTCAATGACAACAATTGATGAATGATCTTTCCTCTTGAATGTGAAATACAGAATAACATTTGTTAACAAAAATGTAACTGGTATAATTTAGACTTCAAAAAACCCTCCAGATTTACTGTTTCAGGCCTATTTGTAAGTATATATACCACAAAATTTAAAAAAAAAAAATTACAGAGGGAATGGTAGTTGTGGTTGGAACTCAAGTCATATGCCTGGTCAGTTGCCAAAGCAGCCAGATCTGCATGTCTGTATTCGCAAAGAATCCTTCATAAAAACCTATCTCCAAGAATTCCTCACATGGATCCATCCATACTGACAGACTTCTTTCACCTCACAGTAAACTAGTTTTAGTTGTAACAATGAAAATAGCTTTTTCAAGTAACCACCTAACAGATGAAAATACAGCCTGTACTGGAAGCACTAAGGCCAACGTTAGGCATCCTCTTTCAGCTTGTTCCTAATCCTGGAGTGCCATTTTAAATGATTGCAAACTCTTTTGTGAAGGATACAGTAATCAGGATTCAGACCGATAGGACTCTGTCACTTTGGACATAGAAAGAGGGCAACACTTCACCCAGCAGAGCATTCACCAGGACAAGTCATGGAATCATTAAATAGGGAACTTTAAAAGCTCATCTAGTCCACTCCCCTCCCCTGCAAGAAGCAGAGCCATCTTCAGCCAGACCAGGTGGTTCAGAGCCTCATTCAACCTGACCTGAAAAGTTTCCAGAGATGAGACATCAATCACCTCTCTGGGAAACCTGTTCCAGTATCTCACTGCCCTCCTTGTAAAAGACTTCTTCCACATATCTAGTCTGAATCTACCCTCTTTTAGTTTAAAACCCTTACCCCTTGGATAAGGGGTACACTATCACTGCAAGCCCTATTAAAAAGTCTCTCCCATCTTTCTAATAAGCTGTGCATATTGAAAGGCCAATAAACAATCTCTCAAGAGCTCCTCCAAGCTAAATAACCCCAACTATGCCAGTCTTTCCTCCCGAGAGAGAGATGTTCCACTCCTCCGATCATTTTGTGGCCCTCCCATGGACCTGCTTCAATAGGTCTGTGTCTTTTTTGTGCCAAGAGGAAAATATGCTATAAAGACAATACTAGTGCTCTGTTATACTGCTAGTCCTGTTTGTGCAGTGGACTTCTTGTCCCTTTGGAATCTATCCCAAACCTAACAGTTCTAGCAATGTTTTTGAGCAAGCTACAGTGAAAACATAATGAAAGTTGCTCTAGGCTTGATGGGCACCCACAGGAGTTGTAGCAACTCTTCCTACAGCTAAGCAGATGAAAAGAAATGAGGAAAATGAGCTGTGTTCCCCTGCATGCCATACTGATAACTCCTGCTCTCAGATTTAGTGAGAAGTTGCAAAAGGCAGCAGTCATGGACCTTACTCTTCATGTGAGATACAAGGAAAATGAGTGATTGGTTTATCTTAATCCACACTAGTAAGTCAGTCAGGATGCCTGAACTCTGCACCACCAGCAGCAAGAGGAGAGGGACAGATGGTGTAAAATGATCAACTCTAAAAGAATCCAGAGCCTCTTCCTCTTCCAGCCTCACAATCCTCTCTGCTGTTCCTCTGTTTCAACAGAAAGGTGTGGGAAAGAAAAAGGGCTCACTCATAATCAGGGAGGGCATTAACATTTACAGGGCCCTCACTTTTCTAGAGCTGAGTCACTTGGCTGGGTAATTGCACAAGTCTTTTTAGGCTGTAGCTCATGCATTTTTTTAGCATCTGAAAGAAAATTAGTAGACAAAACAGTTATTTTTAGTATTGGTTTGATTGTGGGCCTGTCAGCCTTGGTGATGCATCTCTTTTATCAAGCTGCCACAATATCTTGTTTTGTTTTCAGAGCCAAGTTTGATTAAAGGCCAATTTCAGAAAAGTTACTCATGGTGGGCGTTAATTAGTGCTTCCTGGCCTCTGCGGGGTTTATCTTATGATCTGTTTCACTTACTAAACCCTGTAATTCAATTTACATGAAGATGGGAGTGAACCAACCCCTTTCTATTCTTCTGAAGGCTTGTGTTTAACTCAGTCCTGAAAGAACCTATCTCCTATCATTCCCTAATAAGGAATTCCAGTTTCTAGCCTTCCCTAGCCTTTTAAAAATCAAAATTAAAGCAGTATTTCACATCTATAAAGACTTTTCAACTAATTAGCTGAAAAAGAGCTTCAGAAGGGGGTAGGTAAACTTTAGGAAGCCTTCGCTTCTAAATAGTGCTTTCAGTGGCCTAAGTATACTGTGCATCTTAGGAAAAAACAGTAAACATCTTTTTGTCTTCCTCTGCATCTTTCTGGGAGTGGAGCATTGTCATTCTGTATGAGAAGGTTGCTGGTGTTGCCCTCCTTCTCTCTCATTAGCAAACAAGAAAAGACTTTTGTCTTTCTGAAAGCAAAAGGCCAGCTACTAGGTCAAAAATATTAAAAAGGTGGTTGATAAAGAAAGAATACTACTGGCAGGTAAAAAGTAGCAGGTGGAAGCGAAATTTATAACATGATATAGGTAAAATTAGGAACTACTGGAAAGAAAATGCCATTGGGGTACTATACAAATACAAGCAGACAAAAAACAAACAAACAAACAAACAAACAAACAAACAAACAACCCAGAAACAGTCCAAAAGCAAACCTGACTCAGGTACCTGGAGTATATAAAGCTAGGTTGAATAAAACATGAAACTAAGAGTACTAAAGAGACCAAACCTGTGAAAGAGAAGAAGACCTAAATTTTTTTTTTTTTTTATTTTTTAGTAGTAGTAGACAGCCTGCACAGGAAAACTGAGGCTATGTGAGGCAATATATTCAAGCAGAGTTCATGGACACTACCATCTTAAAACATCCTTTTCCAAGTATATACTCTCTTGTGAACTTCCTCCCAAATTCTGAAACCTAAACTTCATCGTACGTGTAGTATGGACTGTAGGCATGCTTCCCAAAGTTGTACAGTGTGACAGATACACCAGAAATGCTGAGAAGAAAAGGAAATAAGGCAATGATAATCATTAAATATATGAATATTTGCAACAACTACAATTTCAAACCCAAATGTCATCCCTAAAACAGCTATAAGCCACCCAACTTTAGTAGTTACCTTCCAAAGTGCACACAGTACTAGTCCAGTTAGGTATGTTACCATGCACATCAATAGCAAGTTGCAGAAATAAATGTGACTCTTTTAAAGATAAACAAATACTGCTGAGCTCCTCCATGTATTAGTTAGGGCTCTTTCTCAACAGAAAGAATTAAGATTTGGCTTCCATAATAATTCTTTCAAACTGCTGGCTACAGCTTAGAAAACAGCAGAACATGAAAACTCACTGCTGTGTGTTTTCCAGGGTTCTGTTTTCAGTCATCTCCTATATACAGACTGAGAATCGGCCTATACAAGGTTATAAATGTGCACTTTTGTTTAAAATGTCATTAGCCTTCTGCACTAAATAAAGAAACACTTAAGCATAACCTTCCAATACTCACAGTGAGGTCTAAATATAACTTCAAAGAGAACAGAGGACTGAACTTTCCAAGTACAATCTCAGAGAAGAACTTGAGCTTTTTCTAAAAGCATGACAGAGTGCAAAGATCACAGGCCTGTTTTCCCTGTGTGCTATCCTTCAACCCTGTAACGATCCAATCTCTTTATGGGGTGGATGGTTATTGAATTTGTATGCCAGCTGTGTCCAGAATCTCTGGGGAGGATGGACTGTAATGACACCAAGCAGGGATGAGTTATGAATGGAGACAGATTATTACAAACACAGGAAGCAGTGAGGACCCATTTTTCAGGAGGCATTTAAGAATGTGCTTCACAGTATGTGTATGTACTTTTACACTCTTATATTCTCACCTGAATGTGCCTGTGTGGGCAGATAGAACCACAGGATTCACTAGAGGCTCACACACATGTTTTTGTTGTACTCTAAATCAGATAAACATGTACTTAATTTTTTTTTCCTCCAGATTAGTTGAAAACTTGGTGTGAAAATGATCAACTGCAACAGCACCTGTGCAGTAATTATGGAACTTGGTTTATCACCCTTGGGTCAAATTACAGCTACTGACTCTTGGCCCATAGTCCAGGAGCATGAGATGGGCAGATTTGCAAGCTGTAGGACAGTTGGTGGCTGTGCCCTTCAGGTAGGGTTGGGGACACTGGTGGGGCAGCGTGTGTGGGAAGCCCGGCTGTGCCTGCTGGTAATGCAAGAACTTTTATCTCTAGGGCCTGTCAATCTGGCACCTTTCACAAGTGCTAAATTCACTTAAGTATATTTTTTAAGAAGCTGTCATGAGACATACTGAAGCAAATATGTCCTTCAGTGGTTACACATGGACTAAGTTGTAACAATGTTTGTTAAGTGCTTTGACATCCCCAAGTGATATGTTTGGTACAGCTTTCACATTTGTTCGTTTACTGAAGTCTGCTAAACACTCTTCAAAGTCAGTGGGTTAGAGAAATACCTGACTGGACACAGTGCATCCAAAAGGCTGGATCACAAAGAGATGTTTATATAACTAGAGGACATCACATACATCTGCTGGTAGGAGAATTTAGTCTACAAATAATAGAAAAGCTTTCTAAAAGATATTGTGGTAAGCATCTTTCATTGGGTACAAAGAAGATCATGTTGTACTTGCTTTATGTCAAGTTAAGCTGCGATCATTTAAAATAATACTGATGGAATGTTTTCAGTTTCTAGGCCAGATTCTCAACAACTTTAAATGGTAGTTATGCTAATTTACACCTGCTGAGGAGATTGCATGGTAGATTATATATTTATATAAAGTACCATTGCAAACTAATGAGGTTATTTCTAATGTTTATCATTGTTAAGAACTCTGAAAATTTAAATCAGTCTCCTGCACTAATGCAAACAGTGTATTCTAACAGAAACAGATAAAAGTGCACCGAACATGTTAAACACATTATTAGGTCGATGAAGATCATTCATATTGATCCAGGTCTGGCTTCACAGCAGTTTAATCAAAGCTGCCTGGAAGATGTAACAGAGTGGTCATGGCATTCACTGCCTTTTGTGCTGAGTGAGTCAACAAATAACTAAAATTTCATTACTGCTGCAACTGATAACTTATGTAAAATTAACCAGAGCAGGCTTTAAAAAAGGGTAGAGCAGTATTTAGAGGTGGAATAAAACCCAGCTTCTGTTTTAATGGGGAAACTGTGCTGCTAGAGGTTGCTGATGATCCACCCAGAAATTTGTGGGCTCTTGATAGCCACACTACTTACTTCCCCTTGATATGACAGATTTACATTAATTGGATTTTTATCCCGTATGGCAGTGACCCAAGATATCAGTACCCTCTTACTCCCTATAGCCAAGGAACAAAAAGAGAGAGATGAAAGTCTTATGTTCCTTCTCATGGCCTCCAAGGATGACAAATAAATCTCAGTGCTAGTGCTTCCTGTGCAATATGAGCTCGTAGTTTGTTATGGAGTTGGGAACAGGAGGCTTGGGAGAGTCATTCAGCTGTGTCAGCCAACAGCAAAATGAAAGAAAAAGGGTCTGTAACTTGGCCACACAGCAATCTGAGCTGCAAGTCATTTTTGCTCTAACTTGAGGTTATTAACAGCACAATTTACAAAAGCCTTCAGCAAGACTTAGGTGTCATTTTATCAGGCACTAAATAAACACTAAATAACAGACCAAGTCTACCACCAAGAGTTTACCATTGACACAAGAAACCTGAGAGCTGAAAAAGGAACATAGGATAGGTAAGAGACTAAGCCATAGAAAAGAATGGAAGAATTACATGATTTGTTGAGGTAATTTGTAGAATAGCTAGCAACTGACCCCAGTGCTGACCCAGCATACACCCCTTCTCTTGAGAACATACCACAGTGAGGACACTTACAAACAACATTACAGTGGCAAAGAACTGAATCATCCTTTTGCTTGGGCTGCTCTTGGATCGCTGGAAATTAAAATCACAGTCCCAGAAGAGCAGTGCTGCACACGTTCCACCTGCTCTGTTAAACACCCTCACTGCTTGGAGACCTCTGCTCTCCTTCCACCATCAATAGGTGGGGTTGTTTACAGGTCGTTTGAAAGTTACCTGTGGACTTTATGACAAAATATTCTGTTATATCTGTCATAAGGCTATACATCTAACTGTATTATGATTTCTTACTGAAAATTGCTGTATGTTTTATACCACAGTGTATCAGGAAAGTCTGCAATGAAGTTAAATTATCACACAAATATATATATTTTAAAAAAGGAAGATTGTTTCTTCACCAAAATACATGGTCTCAAACATCTGTTTTTTAAAAAAAGCAAACCCAAACCCCTTTGTACAATGCCTTTTGGGATTACACAAACTGCAGTGCTTTCTGTAACTCTTCCATTTTGTGTGATAGGTAAAGTACACAGCATAGCCCAGCAGTAAATGGAAAAGCTGCCCAGATCTGGTCTGTTGCTTAGAGGTTTCAGGTTCACCCAGGTGGATCAGCCCCTAGACCTGTCAGGGGGGCCAGGACCCACAGGTGACCCGTTAGTCAGCAGCACTGACAGCTCCTCTGCTGGATCACTGGTTCTTTTGACAGCTATTTCTGCTTCTGGAGCCTTAAGCTACATTTCTGTTAAGAACTACGCTAGCTCAAAGAGATACTGGATTGATGAAATTGAAAATGCACAGAAGAAAAATGTATGTGGTGCTTTAACCACTTTTAAGAAACATGAAGTGCAAGTGATGGAAGGGTGACCTTTATATTTTCTACCAACAGAAGCCCAACCTCTCAGGCATAGTGAGAACATAATTTATCCTTGTGCTTTGTTCTGTTTAAAGATGTGATCTTGAAACAGCATGAGATCTGGTTTTAACAATTTTGCAGTACAGGTAGAGAGAAATAAATTGTTTAAGAAGAGACGTCAGTTTTAAAGTAAAGCTAAGATGCCCACACAGCCCTCTCTTTGGTTCAACACTGATACTTTATGTCCTGGGCCCTCATTTCTCAGGGAATGTCACACATGGAACATCACCACTAGAGTGGTCTTACCAGTATTTTCTACTTTACATCAGCTGAACGAGTTGGCTTTTCTTTCTAAAATGCTTCTCTTGCAAGGTAGCTTTTCAATTACACCACTGTTAGGAAGATTCATTAGAATGAAGACATCACTTCCTTTTCTCTTTTGCAGAAAGCCCATTTTGGTAGAAAGGAAAGCAACAAAATATGCTCTGCCTATCTGAATTTCTGCCAAATAATTATGCAGGGCAAAGAAAACTCATTGGCAACATGCCCCAAGAACACGTGGGGTCACTAAACGTCCCAAAAAATCTGGTAAGATCAAAAGGTGAAACAGGAAAGTGCTAAAGGGGGAGGATGATTACTATTATTATTAATCATCATCATTTAATCAGTTTCATTTTTGACTTAGCAGAAGAAGTGGAATAAAAGAAAATTAAATAGTTCTTATAATTTATAGTCAGATCTTCATTCTAAATATATTTATTTCCCTTTGTAGTTACTAATTTTGGTAAATCTAGCACTTTTAAATGATACTAATATAAATACAAACAGATTCAAAGTTATTGGTACATTTCTTTAGTAAAGCATAGCACTGAAGAATAAAATACTACTCTACTTGCTTAAAATAAAAAGTTGGTTATCCATTTCCTTCAGAATTCTAGCTTTCCCCCAGGGGGAAATCTGTAAGTTTTAAATACTGATCCTTTGCTTTGCCACAATTCTCTCTTTTTGACCTCTCACATATTTTTTTTCTGCTGTCACATTTTTGATGATTTGTTTCTAAATTATAAATCTGATTTTAGATTAATTTTTCTTAAACCGCTTGCCACAATTCTTTACAAAAATCTACATGCAGCTTCATTCTTAGGGCCAACCAAGGATTTACAATATGCTAAACTGGGCAAAAATTCTGTAGTAATCAGCACAATATATTTTATACTCCATCACAATAATTTTTTCTGTCTCCACATAGATATAACTTTTTCTGCTTTTTACAATGGTTTACAACTTAAATAATTTAATACAACAGTTGTTATATTTTTATTGCAAGCTTATAAAACTTGCACGGTAAGTCTCTTGCATGCAATATATTAAATAAAGAAATGACAGAGAAGAAGGGGAGCTGATGATTACTAGAACTGTAATTCAGGTTCTGCATGTGTCATAAAGTGCTTCTGGCTCACTTGCATTCTGCACATCTTACCAAAGCTCCTCAGATGAACCACCTCTTCATACTCAGTTCTTGCCTGTTACTCCAAGGTTGATATAGGTAAAACAAAGATTTCACATTTCAGTCAATTGATGAAGGGATGGCCAAGGGGAAAGGACCCACTATAAAGATCCAAGGGGCAGGAATGCCACTGCCAGCTCTGCCATTGAGTTGCTGGAAGACCCTGGGCAATTTATTTGGCTTCATGAACATGTATAGAGCTATGCTTTATTTAATTTTGCAAAAGGCTCAGTGGTGTATAGACACACTCAAGTGTAAGGCAGGACCTTTCTGTCTCATTTTTGTGTTTCTAAGCAACTGAAATACTCGATTCTTTGTAAAAAAAACCTCTAGATTTCATACTTCCACTTTGTAGAATAAAAAAAGTACTCTCCTGTCTTTGTGAATGCTTTGAGATTGCTTGATGAATAATTGTTACTGCTTTGGTATATGTGAGAGCTTATGTAAAAGATGCTGCCTCAATAAGACTCTTTAAAATTATGTTTTACATTAGAGACCCACTTTAAATATTTTTACAGACACAGTTCTGTCCATCTCTACAAAGTAGGTCACTGTATATCCTGTATATCCACAAGAACATATAAGTCTGCTACTTCTAAAACCCCTTTGCTAATAGCTTACATAATAATAAATAGTGATCTAAATTTATGTCAGAAGTAAATTTTACATACTTGGAAATGCTATATGCATTTCTATTTCAAGCTCTATCTTTCTATTTCTGCAATTATTCATATTTTTGAAACTCAAGATAAAAATTTAAACTATCTGTTGTACAGATTCTAAGGCAAGGCTTGAAAAAAACATCCAGAAGATACTTCTGATGGCTTGGCCCAAAAATACATAATTAATTCCTGTAAACCACTTATGTGTGTAGACTTAATGTTGCTAATGAAAAGACTCTTTGCCTAGATGATTAGGATTTCTTAGTAGAAAGGCATGTGACCTCTAAGAGACACAACATAGGTAGCTGAGAAAGAAACTTACAAACATTTATGTAGAAAAATATGGTAAAAATGCAGATATATGAATATTAATTTCTGAATTGTGTTGCTATGATTTCAACCCTTGCCTACATGAATCGCTCATTTTGTAGGGTGAAGAAACAGAGGTCTGCATGCTCTCTGAGATCTTCGGTTTTTGCTTGATGCTTGAATGGTGCAATGTGAAAATGAATAATGGAAATCAAATCAGCATTGAACTCCTAGATTAAGCAACAAGATTTTTTTTCCCTCAAAATAGAAAACAAAAAATAAAGCTCGGAGGACGGGTATGCTTGTGAACTTGAAAAACTTCAAGCAAAGTATCTAGAGGATTGCAACTCAGTTTCATTTGATTGTTACCTTTTTTCTTCTCTGTAAATATCTTAGCTACAATATTTACCTATGTATGTTTGCAATTACAAAGGAAGTTAGATCAAGTCATCTGTATTATGTGATGGATTTTAAGAATTGGATTAAGCTCCCCCACTCCAGAAATGGATTCATGCTTAATTGCTGAATAGTATTGAGAACTCATGAAAAATGTGCTGCATTAGTGTTCTAATTTCTGTTTATTGCCTATCAAACCAGAAATCTACTCACCAAAATACTGTTTCCAATAAAATGAGACAAACTGTGGATCCTTTGCAAAGCATTCAATAAGGGTGGGCATACTAGGAATATATCATTTGGAAGGCAGGAAAATCTTCTAAGTAACAAACAAGAAAACATCCTTGTAATCTGAATCATTAACTCCTTAGTGCTAGCCTAAATAGACAAATCAAGATCATAGAATGTCTAAAGAGTGAGCCAACTTCCATATGGAAATGTCTAGAAGTCATCCATTACTACTGCTGCTTTTCCATATAGTAGACACTGAAAAGAATATGCAGCATTGGTTCAGTAAATTTGTCTCTTAACAAGTTAATAAAACAGTGATCCCCACACAGTCTTTCCATCAAACTTCCATAGAAAAAAATGAGAATATTAAATGTGCTAGGATAGAGAAGATCTGCTCCATTTGCTCTGCAATGATAATCTTTTACAAAAGAGGATTTTTATTATTAATTCTTTGCCTTCTGGGGATATTATAATTCCCTAGAATGTAAAAATGCCTTAAGCACAGCAATTTGCTGAGCTAGACTGAATTTCAGGATGTTTCAAATGAGCAGATAAACAACTGCATAATAAGCAATTATTAGATCAAGACTGTACAGTACAGATATAGCAGTGA
This sequence comes from Cichladusa arquata, assembly GCA_026413545.1. Classification (NCBI taxonomy): domain Eukaryota; kingdom Metazoa; phylum Chordata; class Aves; order Passeriformes; family Muscicapidae; genus Cichladusa; species Cichladusa arquata. Next base: position 32,718,296 of record JAOTQP010000251.1, on the reverse strand, counting down.
AGCAGCCAATAGACAAGCAAGTAGCAGATACTGTTTTTAAAACTAAGAGTTAGTGATGCTTTGACGTGCATCACAACATATCTGTTAAGAATTAAATACCCTACTGCTTATTTTTTCTTTAGAAATGCAGATTATTTTTTCAATCAAATCCTTGGGGTCTTAATCACTGGACACATCCCATAGCATATGAATAATGAAGAGTTTATAGGCTGAACATAACTCATGCTAAAAGTGATTAGACTAAATTTTTTTCCTATTAAATAGTTACAAATCAATTGTACAGGCCTGGTAAAACCTAGTATATTCTCAAGCCTTGAATTCTGCAGCTCCTAAATGAAATATATTATTTTATCTTACTAAATAAGGAGTCAAATACACTATAGAAAAGTCAAGTGTAATATTAATGTAATTTATACAGCTTTATACCATGTTTTTAGGACCTGGGTATTCTTATACAAAATTTTGTCAAGCAGTCAAAAATGGCTGGGAAATGTGGCAGCTAGATGAGAAATGTGATGCTTAGACTGTTTGAGATGCAAAATAAAGTTATTAGCTAGGCTTTTCTCTTAAAGAATCAGACATGGAACAGTAAGAAGGGCTGGTATCTATAGAGATACCTTTATGTTTCACCACGGATGTACCAAAATGATTTGTCTATTGAAATGAATGACACAATTCCAAAATTACTGTTTTAATTCTGACTTGTTTGCATCTTGAGGACTACTTTAAAAGAATTTATGGTGATTCATTAGTATAAGTCATAGTCATTAGTATGAGTGTTGCAAACACCTTTTTTAAAATAGGAAAATTCAAATTCAAAACCAGTGGTTTGCACCACACCAGATTTTGTTTTAAATTTAGGATGGAATTATTCTTATGTAATTTAACAGTTTAAAAGCTAAACATCTGATGAAAAACAGCCTCTGTTCCAAAATATTATTAAACCTGTGATGAAGGGTCCCTTGGAGGTGTCTGTCAACCAACACAAAGAACCTAAGTCATTAGGTTAAACAAAACAGTTAACTTCTTTTAGGCAGTTAGACAAAATTGATCTTATCTGAGCTGTCCAGGCAACTGTGAATTGCATCACTCTTTTTTATAACAGCAACAAGGAATTTAAATAGGCCTCTGGTTAAATGAGTTATCACTGCAAACAACTTCATTGCACAGTCCCTTACATGAAATGGTCAGCTAATCCTTCCTATTTTAAATTCTTCTGGAATGATTTTCCATTCTCAAAACATCAAGTTCAAGTGGAAATTTAATTGATGTTCATAAAAGACAATAAAGCTAAAATGCAACAGTTGTAACAGCAGAATGATTTAGACATACTTTATTCAGAAACACAATACAATCTCTTAGTCTACTACTTTTCCTTGTCACTCCCATTGCTCAGAAGAGTTTAATTTTAAGAAGATGCAGAATACAGAAGTTTGCCACTTGGTACTTCTGGCTTAGAAGATGTTTTAAAGGAAATTGACTAGAAGCAGTTATAATCAGAAAAGCAACAATTTAAACTAGAAGCTTCTTACTCAGATCTGCTACTTTTTAGTCTGCATTTCCTCTTATGTTTGCATCTGTGAGAACATTTCAAAACCCTTGTGAAAGGGACTGGTCTTCAAATCTATCATGGCTGCAGGGCTAAATTTAGGCCAAGCTTAATTTTAAGTGTTGGAAATGAAGAAGCTTTCTCTGACAGGTTAATTAAAATAAAGGAAGCTATTTAAATCTGCCCAAGGACATGCATATCACTGGCAGTCTTAGTGGTGACATTTGGTGGGCAATGTGTAGCTGACGTAGTTAAATGGATGCACCATAGAAAGCAATTTTTTATGGAGCAAGCACTTCATATACACACTGTTAGGTAAGATAAATGCACATACTTTTAGCCTTAAAGAACCAAACTTATCTAAGACTAATATATTGGTTCTGCTCTACCTAATATAGTTATTAATAAAGGGCCACCAAGTAAACTTTTGTGTGCTTTGGTGAAAGCAGGAGGCAAGAACTCACAGCAATATATTTGCCTACGTTTATAGGATTGCTGGCACAGAACCTTGCTAGACATTGCAGAGCTGGGAGGTGGGGAAAGGATTTTGGTGGAAGAGGTTGTCACTTGTATTCTGGGGTTCAGCTAAAGAGTTTTAAATAGCTGAAAGCACAAACAGGAGCAGCATGACTGCAGAGGTCATGCTTGTAGCCTACAGGGATATTGCAGAAGAGTGCTATAGAAAAGACATTGATGCAGCAAACTACTGACTTTCTGGACTAGGGACACTTGCAGGTGGATCACTGTGACAGACACAGTTTAGAGAGCTCTCTTCTTTCACACATACCATCCTCCATAGGTATGGGATTCTGTGGTGCTCATTTTAATGGTGAACATGTTAATCTGTTTTTGGCAAAAAACTAATCAAGACAAGAAATGCAAAAAATATTTTAAATTTGGAACATGATCAAAGAAAATAATTTGGACTTGATTCAAAAACAATGGTAAAACTAGTAATTTCAGTGAGGTCATCCCAAGACCATGTGAAAAGGTTTTGGGAAGCAGTGAAAAAAACAAATAGACCTAACAAAGATGAAAGTTTGGCCTAAGTGACTCACTAATTTGTCCAGCTCATAATCCTCCTGCAGACTGCACAAAGAACTGCATGGGACAGTCCAGAGAATGCTGTCAACTCAGAATGTTTTCTGGCACATCACAGACATAGCTGTAATTACCTAGAAGAAGCAACTCTATTAGCTAGTGGGACACAAAAAAATTAACCTCATATAGCCACCTATGTTAAGTGATTGAAATAGGACCACCCAGCTGGTAGCCTTTGTTTTTTTCTTCTGATTTTGGTTCAAAATTGATTAACCATCAATTAGAATCAGGTCTTTCAACCTGTACAGTTCTCCGTTACCTTTTAAATCAATGAACATTTCTTTTAGATAAAATCAGCCAGCTAGAGCATAGCAAAGCAAAGCTATAATACCTTAAGGGAACTCCAGGAAAGGTATCATTAACGTTAAAGGAAATCCATGAAATTTTGCATAAAGGCCCAATATTAACTAGTTGCTTGTTATTAATATAAAAAGGAAATTATTACATGCTTATATAAATACAGAATGGTGCCAGAAGTAAAAGATGCCTGAATGTTGACAATTACATGCCTTGTCAACTAGGATTGAACTTGGTAGAAATTAAATGTTTTTAGCAAGAGCCATTTTTTAAATTTTTATCATAGAATCATAGAATAGTTTGGGTTCGAAGTGACCTTTAAAGGTTACCTAGACCAACTTTCCAGGGAGATCTTCAACTACATCAGGTTGCTCATAGCTCTGTCCAATCTGACCTTGAATATTTTCAGAGATGGAGTATCCACCCCTTCTCCAGTCAACCTGTTCTGATGTTTCATTATCCTCATTGTAAAACCAATTTCCTTCTGGTAAGTACTGATAAAACTTATATGATATCCTCACCTAATGCCAGTGACTGGCACACTGTTCACATTGATAGCTTTGGCCTGTTACATTAAGGAAAAAGATCAGACAATGTACTCTATGTAGAGAAAGATAGTTTGGCATATGTTTGAACTACATTATGTTTGACATACCTGTACTAGGAAGTGTGACTTTAACATTAGTTCTGACAACAAGACTTAGATATATGCAATACAATCACATCAGTGACTTTTGATAATACTCCTCTGGTTACACTACTGTTATTATGAATTCTTAGAGCACAGCCTAAGGAATTCCATGTTTCTTGTACACTTCCACGAATTTGACTACAGGTCATGTGCATACATTGCTGGCGATTTACTTGCAAAATTAGTCTGATATATGCAACAATTGTCTAGTCTGGCCTAAAGCCACAGTATTTTCAAAAGAGCTTAATTTTTGTCTTTAATCTTCACCACATCCACCAAAACAATTTTAATAAGCAAGGTTTAGTCATACTCACCGTAAGAGTAGACTGTCTTTATGTGTAGTTTCATTTACATAGTATTGAAGCTCCTTTTCCCATGTGACAGGTCAGCATCTACCACACTGAGCACAGCTCTACTCTAGGCTGGGGTAAGCTAGGCTCTTTTACTGCTCAGCAGTATGTCAGCTCAGTAGAATGAAATACTTTCTATAGCAAACATGTTGTTAAAAAACAGATCAAACTCCTGAATCCAAGCTGTCAGAAGAAAAATTAAATACCCAGAGCGGTATATGGCACAACACACAGAACCAGTAATAATTTAACTTTTGCAGGACAAGCTGACGTGTTTAATTTCTGTATCAGCTGTTTTTCAGTTTACTCTTCTAACATTAGAGCAGTACATTTCTACAGGTGATACATTGGAAAGGATATTGTGATTTGGTGCAGGTTTTTTTTTTCACCAATACTTTTCATATTGGAAGTTTGAAAAGGAAGGCAGCTTCTCAGGAAACTACCACTAGTTTAAAATGGCCATTATACATCAGATTTGTCCTGTTCTGACTTTCCCTTTTCAATTTTCTGGTCAGTGGAATTTCTCTCATCTCTCATAAGCATTTCCTGTTTTAGATCCTGGCCACCATTTGTCCCCAAACAGAGTAGGCTCTCCTGTGAGGAATAATAAGCCACATTAGTTTTGGAACCACTTAATTAAGAAAGGTATTAGCCAGAATTCTCTGAAGGCAGTGAGTAGTTTAAAAGGAGAAGGAAGGAATACAGTCCTCAAGAAATAATTTGTTCAAGAAAACATTTGCTCTCTAGAGTGACTTTATGTAAATCAGCATCAATATATTGCATGAGATTATCTTATGATTGTAGGAAGGTTCACTCTATGGATTTCAGCCATTTGTAAGCTTCCTTTCGAACATTAAGGAAAAGAAAGGTATTTCCTTTCTCATGCTCTTTGAAAGACACTGGTTTCATAGAGACCAAGTCCTTCCTGTTGAAGTAAAAATTATTTAATTTTGACACCAAGTCAAATAATTGCCTTCTATGTCTCAGTGCATTCTTATTACCCACTGCCACAGACTATTATTTGAAGGAGGAGAAAGCTAAGTTTAATAATTTAAAAAAGCAACAAATAAAATCAGAGAGACTGAATATCCATAGCCACTACCCCAAACTTTAACGTCAGGAGCAAAACATGTTCTTCATAAAAACTTTTAATTACTAATTCACAGATTATTAGTAAGTTCATTACTTACTGAGCGAAATTAACTTGTGGTAACCTTTAATGCTATCATTAATTTTTTATAGCAAACATGTATGCTCTAAATCCAAAACACACTTAAAAATTTCAATAGCACATCTCTCTTCATCCTCCTCTGTGGTCACAGCACAAATGAAAATATATTTAATTGAACAGTATCCATAAGTAACAGAGAAATTTGTCACCAGAAGATAAAATAATATGTATATAATGAAAATACAAAGGAACTGAGCCAAGAACACAGATTTGCCAGAATGATGATGATACAAACCAGGCTTAGTGTGTTTCAAAACAGGCAGCACATATATTTTTATTTAAAACAAAAGGAATTTAAAGAATAGGGCTAATGTCTGTTTCAGAAATATAAGCTGACAGTTAATTATGTACCAAGGTTAATTAGAGAACCTATAGCAACTCAAACTGTATATGGGGGGAAAAAAAAGAGATTAGATCTGAAAAGACCCATTAGTGTAAATATGGAATGGTCTGACCTGATGAAAATCCTGACTCCATAAAAGCTGAAGGAAGTTTTGCCACTAACTTATGTAGAGCCAGTATTTTATGAATTGTGTGTTCATTTGCACCTGTTTACATTGTCTGCTTTTTATGTCTTTTGGCATTTTGGAATCTGTGCTCCTGTGCAGAAGGAGAGTAGGCTTGAGAAAATATTTGGCTAGAATTCAGGAGACAAAAGTTCAATTTCTGTCACAGGCTTACTGAGAAAACGTGAATAAGTCATTACCTCCTTCTCTTGTCTCCAGGTTACTTCTCAGTAAAATTCAGGTGATGAAATTAAACTCCTTTCTAAGGTCTCCTGAGATCAAAATATAAAAAGTACTGCAGCTAGGAATATTTTTTATTTTTCATCACCAGAACTCCGCTGCTTACAAAATTCCAACAAAACCTCTGAAGGCACAAGATGAAAAACATAACTAGTAATTTTAGAACCTTCTGTTTCTTAGTGAGAATATGTAAGAACAAGAAAATAGCTTTTAGGTTGGTAATAGTTTCATATATTAAAAACATTTGTATGTAAATACATGACTACTACTAAAAAACAGCTGAGGAATAAAATTGGAAATCTACAATACAAGTCAGAATAGTGGAATCCTTTCTTCCAGGTAATTATTTGCTGCAGAAAGCTGTATATTTTCCTGGAAATGACACTAATGCTGGTGAATTTAATGAATTTTCAACAAGTTCTGCATGGATAGAAGACTGAGAATGTTGACAGTCTTTCTTTAATTGCTAACCATCTGAACTTACTCCAGTAGTTATAATTTTTCAGTCCACAGCCTGCAGAATGGCTGTGAACAATCTGGCCTTTCATTTTAGCTTCAATCTTGCAATGAAATCTGTGTGAAAGGTTCCTGGGGGCTACAAATTTTATCCACTTCAACAGAAGGTCATGATTATGCTTTTAGGGACAATAAAACGTTTTAGCAAATTTTAGACAAATTCTATTTCTTTCCTGTTCATTACTTGACTTTTTAGGAGCTTTATCTAACATAAACTCTGTGATCCATAAAGAAGACAAGCAACAATCACAGTCAAACAGCTTTAAGTCAGCCTAGTGAACTAGTCAACTCCAGTTCACAACTGCAGGATGAAGCTTGGGGATGATCAAGAAAGTCACCTCAAACACCAGATTAAAACACCCGTAGGAGCTTTAAGATAATGAAACAGATTAATGAACTTAATGCAATTAATTCCAAACATTCAGATATGTTTAGCCTTTAGGAGGAGATAAAAGATTAATATATGGTCAAAGGCTATTTATCAAATGAGCTAACATGGAATTGTCACTTTGCAAATTTAACCCAACTAGTGAAACTAACAAGTATTGTTGCAGGAACACCAGCAGTTGTTTTACAAAGTACTTGTTAAGGATTACAATGTTTCTGTGAGCCTGTTTTTTTGTGACAGTGAACATTTGGCAGAAGGGCTGTTCCCTGAGAGCTGTATCAAGAGCTCTAGTGTTGAATCTGATCATTCAAGAGGCAAAATGTACTTGTTCCCAATTTCCTGTATTGCAATTTAACTTGCAGCTATATGAAAATCAAGTACAGTTGTTTAGTTCCTATATAATTTACCTTTTGTAAGAAAAATTGTGCATCTCCCATTAGTTTCCTGTCAGGTAATGGATGGTAGAATAGATGAGATATGGTCTGTGAAGTACAATATCAGCAGTATAAGAGTAAAATTTTCTTTCTCTGTCTTGGTATGGTCTCTCCAACTGGTACACTGAAAAATGAGTTTGGAGATCCCTGAGCAGCTATTGCCACACTGATCCCACTTTATGAATAGACAGAACACTTCCAGTGCAGCACTCCGAAAACTAAAAAGAAGCCAAGATAAGTTTGCAGAGTTGCAATCAGATGCAATTGGATGTAAACTGAAGTGTAACATTTTTTAGATACGTCATAATACTAGAAACTTAAAATGGCCTCTAAAACCACTGAGCCTAGCCTGAATCCTAGCTTAGAAGAAAATATCTGAAATTTCTTAAAACATCAGGAAGGAAGTGGCTGCAGGCTGCTTAGGCAAATTATGAACACATGAAAAACCCAGAAAATGTTAAGTAGTTCAGCAAGACAAAGGTAAAAAGAAAAGCTTAGTACTTAAGCTAAATGTAACCACAAAGGGCTTGTATTTACCTACATAAAACCATACTTAAAACAGCATGAAGGAAGTCTGTACGTCAAAATATCTTCTCTACTCTAAGGTCATATTAGGATCAGCTGCCTGACAAGGGGAAACTTTTCCTGGAAAAGAGTAGAGAGCAAGAGGATATTCATGGGCATATACATATATATATGAATAAATAAGAACTTGTAACACAGTTCCTACCCCTTCATGTCTAGTCTAATATTCCAAGCTGGGATAATCAAATTGACTCATATAATGATAACAACATGGAATATTATATAATAATTTTGGCATCATTTAAAATACCTGGTTTCATATATTTTTTCCAGGAGAGTTACAAAAAATTAAATTTCTATCAGTAATCACATGTAAAGTACTTTAAATAGTATTTAAGCTTTAGTAATAGCTATATCTTAAAGTTGTACATTTTAAGTCTGTAAATGTTATTTTATTGTAGTGTCATAATGAACCTAAAAGTAGATGAGAAGCTTTATATCAAAAAACCAAGGTTATTGACAATGAAGAATTTGCCATAGGTTATCTTAGGTTTTTAAAAGGAAGAAAATTATATAGTCTAAGTCAAGTTTCTCCCAAGCATCTACTCTTACCTATCCACCTAAAGGTGTACTCTATCTCCACATCAAGCCAGGCAATTGAACATCAGCAATCACTAAATTTTAAAATAATGTATCATACAGACATAAGCAGCACAGAAATCTCTCCACTATGTTTCTAAACAAGAAAAGGACAATATTTTCTACACATTACTCTGGCATGGAAGCTTATAATTTAATGATAATCAATTACCCAAAATACTTTAATTACACAGAATATGTTTATATATAAATTATATACATATATTTCTATATATAAATTGTGCTTGTGTGGACAATGAAAAATTTTTACATTTAGGTTTATTTTCTGATCATCACTTCTGATTTAATGTAGTTATCACAGTCCTCTGGTTAGTTAATACTTAGTTCTTCAGGCATTGTAAAATTCATTAAAGGATTTTTATTGTTTCCCAGTCTTTTTATGGGACCACTTTTAGCCAGATAATTTAAAAAGTGAGCTTCAGTTCAGAAAAGCAGATAAACGTTTATATGAGTGGACTAGGTATGTACATATGTATTGAACTGGTGCCACATTTGCTAGTGCAATTTTTTATAACACATTTATTTATATATCTTAAAAATAAATACTATTTCAAATGAGTCAATTTACATGGTACATGCATACATACATAAAGAATTTATAATGCTGTGTGGTAGTTTGCCCCTTCTTTTAAAGCTTTTTTTCTGTTGATGCCACTATAATCTAATAAAGGGTAACATGGTATTTCCTACAGCTCCCAAATACTTTCTTAAGTGTTCACTTTCCTTTTTTATTCTGAGAAGATTTCTGAGAAGTATGTAATAATAATTCATGGCTGTTTTGTGTCCTAGAGAAATAATTCTGGTTTACATTACAAACCACATTAATTTTGAGTGTTGTGCAGTACCTAAAGCATAAGTATTTCTAATCATACCATCTTGCTGTTCTTAGTTGGTAACGTGGTTTAGTATAGGAACCATACAAGTAATAATATTATTTCTCAGTTTATTTTATATAAAGTAAAAGGCTAAGTTATCACTGCCATGGGTCAAATTTGTGTACCATGAAGTGAATGTACAGAGGCTACTTCATGTTCTGTTTTCAAACTAAAAGTTGATGCTAACTAAAATGTATGTTATGATATAATGGAATCAACATGAAAGAAGGGTATTCTGTGCAGGACAAAGCCCTGAATAAACATACACCAAGCCCAGTGTAGGACTGCTTTTATAAAAGGAAAGACAGAACACCATCTGTAAAACATGAATAAATGAAAGGTGATTTGAACTCATAAAATGTTCTTGGTGCTTAAACATAACATAGGAGGCCACAAGTTTTCTATGGAATCTCTTGATCTTGCACAAACATGTATTGAGGTCATGGACAAACTGCTCAGGGTCAGTGACAGAGGGGACAATAATTTGAGCCTACTCAGTCAATGACAGTGAGCATTTCATATGGCACTGAGATGTTCTCTTTAACTGAAAAAAAAAGAAGCACATTATTACAAATTAAAAATGAAGTAACTGTGCAGTATAATGAGAGGCAACACTGTTTTTGTGATGTCTCAACAAATCAAAGCCAAATTTCCAACTTTATCATGCAAGCTCTGGAAGCTCTGGTCCACCATAATCACTGATTTGCATAATGCTTCAGAATAAAGTTCCAGTTTGCTTAGGAATCCTGATACCAACACAAAGCTGAACTTCTCTTCTGAATCAAAGCTCTGCTGCTCTGGCCACTGACTCCACCTCTGCCTTAAATGGAGTCCAGCTGTCTTCATGCAGATTCCAATGGCACCAGACAGCACTCAGCACCTCTCAGGGGACACATCACTACTTCACTACTTTAGTATCAGGAACCTAAAAAAAATTTTTTTTTATTTTCCAATCTCTCCATTCCTTTCATTAATACAAAACCTTTTCTTTTTTTCAAATATTGGCAACAACCAACAGGGTGAATGTGTTGGATTGTCCATGACCTGTGTGGACTGTCTGTGGTCTATCAAGTTTCTTTTGTTTCCATGCCACTATTTTCCTTCTGCAGTGGGGACAAAGAAACATATCAGTGGCTCCTGATTTAATAAATAACACCCAGTAGAATCCAAGCTGTGAATTTCTGTACACGTTTTTGCTTACTGCTTCTGGCTACCAACTGTATTTTCAGCACAGAATAATAAGATTTTAAAACAGAAGCTTTGGCTTTATAATCACGCTTGCTATACTCTGGTTTGTGTCACTTGCATCTCCTTTTTCTGGATCAAGAAACTATAGACTGCTGCCTCTTGTTTTTTGGCCCACTGTGGCTGCTTTCAAGTTTTACTCTTGCATTTTATGACTCAAGGCTGAGACACGATTTATGTGGTCCATAATAAGGGATGAATGGAAGTTAAAAGAAAAGACAAAACCAGGAGACCAAAATGGAAGAGCATAAAAGATCAAGCAAGTGGAGTACTTCAAGATGAAGCCTCACATTTTCTATCACCCCGATTGAAAATGAAGCATTAAACAGCACCTTTGAATTGGGTCAACTGTGCTTGAGTTTTTTCCCAGTGATGTTAATAACATAATTTCTGTTAATTTCAATAGGTTCAGATTTCATTCCACCTAAACCCAAAAGAACAGTAGCTAATGACATTTGACTTGATTTTCATAGCTCAGATTCTTAGTATTTGCTAAAAACAAGATTGAGCTTGTTTTATCTATTTTGACAAATTACACATCAGAGCAGGAACCATCCCTTGGATGAACCAGAAACCGCAGTCTCTCACTAGAATTATTCTGGTGTAAATGGGTCAAGGTCTTGCCCTAATTCCATGGTTTCTTCTGGCTGCTGTGTGATGCTTTTTCATCAGCTCTTGGACAGGTTTCCTTTGTGTACCAGAATAATAAACCAATCTTCCTATGTTTGGGCAATCCTTTTTAAGTCTTAGCGTCTTGCAAAAAGTGTACTGTTTGCTTTTTCTCCTAAATGATAGCATGGGAGACATGACTAGATATTTTTGAAATGTGTTTTACAATGATTAAAATAATCAATTGAGGTTCCTAGCCAACTCAGAGCTAAAAATATAACATATCTTAGAGCAGTTCTATTATAGTATGACATGAATGCACTTTGGAACTGATAAAGTCTTGTTATTATAATTGACTGTGAATGAGTATGCTTTAAGTGATGAGAACTCCTGAAAAGCTTTTTAGCCTCTCTGCAGTATATTCACAAAAAATGAAATGTAAAATCCATGAAAAAATGCAAAAGAATATGCTGAACTCCTACCCAACACCAAAGTGTTCCTTTAAATCCATACTTGCCAAAGACATTTTCGGATATGCATCCAGTGCTAAATTTGTTATAGAATAAACAATAATTTCTGTGGTGAGGAGGTATTATGTAGCATGGTTTCTATCAAAATGAAATTTTAACATGCTTTACAAGTTTGCAAAACTCCTGCATAAAGTATTTTGAGCCAAGTTAAGCCAAAAATCACAAGCAACACTTTTAATGAAAGCACTGTTAAACAGCTGAGGTTTCTGTTTCCAAATTTTTAAAGGATCAAAAGTTTAGGTGCTTTGCACGCTATCACAGATAAAAACAATCACAAGAAGAGAAAATAATAAGAAAACTAAAATTAAAAAAGCCTCATCTAAAGATAGAAATCCTTATTATTGCTGTTGCTATTATAGTTTGAGTGACCCAAATACTTGATTAAATCACAGCAGGTAAGTTATGCTACATGATATAATACAAAAGAATTCAAAGCACATTTTATGTAGTTAATGCACAGGGAAAAAAAAGAGCAATCAGCTAAATTAGAATATATTTATCTTCATGTATATAACTGTAGAAAACACTTTAGGCTGGCTTCTATTTGTTCTTTTCATAAAAGCTTGGAAATGACAAGATCTCTGGACTATTTTAAAATGATGAAGTTATGGCTGTTAGAAGAGCAATTTTGAAACAGATTTGATCTTGGGCTCCTTTCTGGAGCAAGACATGCACTTCAACAAATTATTCTTATTCTTCTTCAGATCTCTACTTAACTGTTCTCACCATTGTACTGCCTCTAAAGAGAAGCTCATTTTGAGAGGTGCTGAGCATCTGTAACTTAAGCCAGGAACTTCATGAAAATAAAGCCCTATAATTCTGCTCTCCTGTGTGAAGTTACAAAGTCAATTCTTCTGCGCCACAAACAGGAGCTTCTTTGTACATCTCAAAGAAATTTACATCCATAGCATCAATAAATGGATGTGATATAGCTGTGATGTATTTAAAAGAGGTGAGATACTCTTTTCTTTCTTACACCTAATTTCACCCAATTATCTGGAATACTAACTCTTACATTCCTGGCAGAAGAAATTAAAACAAGCCAGGACTCTGTAAATGTTAGAAACAACAGCTTCTAAATACTTTTTTTTTTTCTTCCAGCAATATTACTATTAGGTAAAGAGAATAAGCTTTGATTTTCAAAGGTCGTAAAGTCTTTATGTCCTAATAAGCAAAAGTTTTGAACAAAGTTTTAAAGTTCTCTAGGGGGTTTATAGCTTAAAATGTTATCTTGCAGATTATTTTAGAATTATTTTAGAAAACCTACTAAACTCCAGTCAAATTAGTATCTAGCCCCCATATCAAATGATATAGCCAATATGCTTAAATGAGGAAAACAAAGTTTTTTTTTCTATAGAAGATATGACATTACTGATACGTAAATATTGAACTTAATAACAGGATTCCTTAGACTCAGATGCCTCAATCATTATCAAATGAATTAGACTCTGGAAGCACATTGGCTTTTGACTCTCATAAGAAATACTTTAGCTACATAACAGCCCAATGATTCTAATTCTGAACTTGTGTGAGTTCTGTTAAGGTAAAGAGATGGAAAGAAGAAAGCACAAATGTGCAGACTATAGAGAAATGAGTTAAAAAGAACCCCCCACCAAAACCAAAGAGTCCAGACACTTCTAATGAAACATTTCTCTTTCAAAGATATGCTCCAAAAGGAAAAACCTGCTTGTTGCTTTCAGTAATTACTATTCAAGTAGGTAGCGAGAGCAATCTTTTGTAAGAATGTCGAGTATTAATGACAGACAGAAAGAAAGAGATTTTTTTTCTTTCTGAAACTGCAGTTAAATGCCACTAGTTTTGGCCAATTCATTGTAATTTAATAATAATATATAGTCATGGAATAATTTTCGAACCACAGACTAACTTTGGGGGGTAAGGTTCTCTGAAAACTATACAGCCAATCTCCTTGATGACCAGAGCAAGAGTAACTTTGGACATTTGACCAGTTTTCTAAGGGCCTTGTGCTGTCAGTTTTTTAGGATCTCCAAGGTGGAACTGTCTGTCACAGTCTGTGGGTTTCACTCCTGTGGAGAAAAATTCAATCCTTGTGTCCAAACGGAATATCTTCTGCTGCAACTGTTGTAACTGCTCCTGGTGCACTTTATCTCTGAAAAAATCCTTTCCTTCTCTGCAATGCCTATTAAGGTAGGGGAAGACTGAAAATTGCATTCTCCATAGGTGGAACTTTCTCCCCTAGGTGGAACTAAGCCAGTTCCTTCAGTCCTTTTTCCTCTGTTCTATGTGTCACTCACATGACCTTTTAGTTTAGTGGCTCCTCTTCGGATTTTCTCCAGTTTGGTGGTCTCCTTCTGTGATTATCCTATCATAGTATTTCAGGTATCCCAACAGACATCCCTCTATCTACTGGCTACACTCTTGCTATTCAGAAGCAATGTAGAAAGAGAAGAAATGTTCTAGTTTGCCACAATGGAAAAAATTACCTTTTTCCAATGGTGATACTTCAAAATTTACAGTGCAAGTAGAAGAGACATGACTAAAGGGTACTGTATTATAAATGCACTTTCAGTATCAATGGATTAGAGATACTAATTGGATTTTAACCCAGCTGATATGATGAATTACTTGTAAAGACTGAGCAAAGTCCAAAGCAAGTTAAAAAACTAGTGGATTTTTCATTGCTTGTTTTAATAAGGATTGAAATTACTCACTAATACATAATAACTTTATGCTGTTTTAAACCTAAATTTATCAGAAATTTAAGAAGAAATAGACTATTGGGAACACAACTGCATATATTATGCAAAGTCTAATTGCAGGAAGTGTGACAATGGCAAAATACTTTCTTTTGATGGTTAGTTACAGCTGTGATCTTGGATTATAAGTTACAGTGCAGATGGCGAAAACAAGAAAACAACCTTCCTCTCAATTTTTTCATGGTGAAATGGAATCATTATACCAGAGAAGTCAAATGAAATCCCAAGCTAAATTTGTGGGCAGTAAAGTGGTTGAACAAAATTATAGTACTTTTATGGATTCTAAGCATCGTTTTTATATATTTGCTTCTACCTCAGAGAATAGCTTTGAGAGGATTTTCAAAAACAAAGAAACCGTCCTTTACAAATGCATGCTGAAAATATTTTAAACATAAATACGATTTGTGACACTTTTAAAAATTAGAAAATAAATATGAAGCAGTATCCTTCAGATCATTTTCCAGCCACAACTTTTTCCAGAATTTTAAAGAAGAAGAAGAAAAAGATCCCGGTCCACTTTTAGCAGACTTGAAAAAAAAAAGAAAAAACAAACCAAGAAACAAAACACGAGCATGAAAGCATATGTATCTTTGCGTATAGTTTGCATAAAAAAAACCCAAGAGAAGGTAAGCTATTGAGTAGTAACAATGAAACCAGTAAGCTGAGTATTGAGGATGCTAAATTTGGCTGCACAGTCCAACTTTGAGTATGTACCAGAGGCAGTAAACACAGGAGTCTTTTTGGCTCCAACCATCTCTGTGGAGTACAAACAGGCCTTGCTTCCTTACTCTGCCTTCTGTCTTCAGGCCTCCTCTCTATGTTGAAAAGAAACAAGTCAGACTATGGAGAAGGGCCAAGGGCAGGGGAAACAACTGGACAATGGAGTACAAAGGCATCTCATCACTTTTCACTCTGATCAATAAATAATCCTTGTGTCCATGCTGTGTTTGGACTTCAGGAAAGTAGCTTCTCTGGCTTCCATTACCCAGCTGGACAAACAACAATATCCAGGCTACTAAATCAAACTCTGCCTGCAGCGCCATCTTCTCATACAGTTAAGTTTCTGCCTGCATTTGTGGTTTGAATCAGAATATAACTTCAATTTCTTTTTTAGCTTCACAACTTTGTAAACAATTATTCCATGCCATTGGATAACAAAAAAAATAATGTCTGTCTCCATGCAAATGGCCAAACATTTTGGATAACCTCAGAGACTGCTCAGATACAATGCTGACAGACTCCTGACAGGTGTATTTGATACCAGATATATTGAACAGATATATCTGGACAAAGAAGAGAAGATACCACATCCTATTGCTTGCAGAACAGAGGGTTTCAACAGGGTTGACACTGGGACATTTTACAAAGGGACTTTAAGGCATTGCCCATTTAACTGTTATACTTACTAGAACTCTTAAAATTTAGATTTTCAGCAGCTGCTTATCCCAAGCAGAAGTCCCAACAAGGAAAGCCCAGCTTGTCTTACAACAGTCAAGGCATCTGACAAAACCTGATAAAGCACCATCAGTGGTGTCCACAGTTGACAAAAGGCAGGATCTTACAGAAATAAATTAACTTTGAGATATTGGAGAAGGGAGAACTAGAGGAGACATTGGAGAGGAAGTAGAAGATTTTCAAACTAGATTTATGGATGGTTTTGGCTATCACTCAGTGCTAGTTCTGGAACCTCACCTACGCTTTTTCTATTTTAGAGTTACACAAATTACTGCTCTGAGCAGAACTGATACTTTTCAGTGCAGAGCTTATGTCACAGAATGACTGACAATGGTCAGCCAGCCAACTGGTTGGAAATGTAACTGTACACAGTTCTTCCTTGCAAAATTGAGTATTTTCTTTCATAGATCTAGTTTTCAGGTTTGCTAGACAAAGAGCAAATGACAAGCATTTTGGTACTAAAGAAGAAATACGGAAGACAAGCTAGTCCTGCTAAAGGTCCATCTACTGCAGTATTCTGTTTCAAGCAATGGTCCTAAATAAAAATCTGGAACAAATAATAACAAGGGATGCAGTTATGATATTGTGCCCAGTTCATTTTGAGCCTACATTTGTTTTAAGCTCAGTGGAACTTCCTATGTCAGATGTAACTTCACTCATCCAAATACCATCATAGTTTTTTTTCCTTCACTTGTAAATAAAATGTAATACAGAGATGGATATATACAAATATTTAAAAGTTCTTTAGAAATCAAAGTTCTTTAAATGTTTATAGATTTGGAATCATACAATTGGTATAAAAATGTTGGCACGTTGAAACAGTCTCAGAAAAAATCTTCCTATGTAATTGTAAACTGTAATCTGTGATGTGTTTTTAAAAAGTGTTTGTTACAAATTGTTTCTGGACTGTTAGACAGGTCATATATTCCTCACATATTAAACATCAGATGATAAAAATTTGGTTATGATTCCATGGCTGACACCATGCTTTTATAGCTGTTCTCTGTCAACAAAACACTAAACAGTTTCTCAAAATTAGTTTTATTGTTGCAGTAAGGTGTTTGTACTTTATGCATTTTATGCACTTTTATACAGTTTTACAGACATTTATGCATTATGGACAGACCATGTACACTTAGACCTGTCTAGAAGATACCGTTTTTCTAGAAGGGTATTAATTTGTTCTGATTACTTATAGACCTAATTATCAAATTA